>BSBK01000620.1:1400000-2012500 GCA_027943335.1 Chamaecyparis obtusa | reverse complement strand
GTAAGGTAAGCCCATTATTATGATACTCATACCCATCATCCTTCTTCATAACATATCGGTTTCATTCTGATCCTTATGTTAATTTTCTTCTTTACTAATCACATCTCATTATGTTAACTACTGATTAGATGTTGACTTCATACATTATTGGTATTTGATTATATTAATCATTGGTTACTATCCCACTGGTACTATCCCCTTTTTCGATTAACTTAGATAGTTTGGATAATTACCTTAACTTATCCTTCTCATTTCATCAAATGATTCTATGCATGATATAGATAATGTGTGTGTAACCAATTTATAATGCTTTCAAAAATGTTTTTCTATGCCAATTCAAATATGCAAATATGTTGGTCGGTAACAGATATGCTATCAATCTAATATTCAATTACTATAGTTCTGGTTTCATCTGATGATAACAATTAATGAATGGAAATTATTTTGGATATTAAACATAGACTTTTATGTGTCTAGAAATAAGGTGATAATCATTGTATTCTTGTTTGATCAAAATCATTTGATGATCAATACCAATGATTATCATGTCTAATACTTGCTATTGTTATCGATGCACATTAATCTAAATTGCTACTTAGTCCAAGTCAATGTTGTTGGTTAAGCATATGTCTGTGTCTACTTAGTCAATTCCATTAATCCATAATTGTTATGAAATTACTATTGATTCTTCTATTAATCCACGCTTTCCTACCAAATTAATAATATAAACAAGTCTTCTTCATAGTTGATATCAATAGTTATTATGTTTCCTCTAATCATCAATTTGAATTTGTTGGTTGATGCTAACTATCTCAATGATTCTTATCACTTCAACCATTGTTTTCCAAATGAATAATAATATAATTCATCATTTCTCTAATTTAATACTCATCGCTGCTATTCAAATATATCTCTATTCACAATGAATGGAAACACCTCCCAAAAAATACGTATATGTAAGACTCATTCATTGTCTGTCAACCAGATGTATATTGTAATATCATATTCCTTGCTGATTAAACATGTCAATCTACTGACTTGTACATATACAAGATGATGACTGTGTTCCTTCTATTTGTCTTCACATCACATGAATCAATGTTATATTAGAATAGTCTTATATCCTCCTCTATGTGTATATGGCTTCCAATTTTGCTATGGATCTTCATAGCTGAATGGATCTTTATTAGGATCATCACCAATATAGCTACCAATTTATCACCAATTGCTTGTGAATATATTTTATTCTCTTATAGGTTAGGCTTTGATACCATGTTGTTTAATTAGGATCATCCTATAGAGAATATATATGAGTTTTGTACTGAAATAGATTACTATTGTGATTGATCTTTTCACTAGCCATCAATGTGCATATCTATCTAATGAATGGTCACGTATATGAATAGCCATGACCATATGTGGCTATTTCCACATAGGTTCATGACTCTTCATAAAGTAACTGATTCATAATACCAATTTGTTAAGCATTGTAACAATAATTATCATGACTGTTAAACCAATGCACTTGATTCAATAGTCAGTCATGATACTTATGTATCATGACTACTATTAGTAGATACATGATACATAAGTATCATGACTGTAATATATAGTACTCGATTCTATATTACCAACACAACAATTATACATTGTCGATCGCAATAGCATTTGATTTATCATTATGATTTGCATTATATATGTATGTATGTATGTATGTATGTATGTAACTCTTGCATATCTGAACATAGCTATATCTTAACACTCCCTCTTAGAAAGAGAGGATCTAACTAGATGTCATCACAACCCCCAACTTATTCGGAACTAGATTTTAGTGATAACTAAAACATAACTTCATATCAAGATATCTGATACAACTTGGGACATTAATATAATGTACTCATCCTGATAGAAGAGTTATTACAATCCCCGACCAATTCAAAACTAGATTTAGCGATAACAATCAAGATATCCAACACATTATGGGACAAAAACTTAATGTAGTCTAATCTTGATTCACATCTTGATATATATATATGTATGTATGTATGTAACTCTGGCATATCCAAACGTAGCTATATCTTAACAATACCATGTAAGAATTTACAAATAGCAAAGATTGAACCAAGAATCTAGAGGTTAAAGAAAAGAACAAGAGAGATTATATGAATGCAATGATTGATATTGAATTGATCCAATGAATTCACCTTCCATGATTTACATAATAGGCCTCCTTATATAAGAAAGGGGATAAGAGACAATGATAAGGAGATGATATGCTATCACCTATGCTAGGTGTAATCACATGTCCACCAAATGTGGATCATCCTCCATTATGCAATGAAGTATGTGCAATGGGATTAGGATGATAATGTGATAAGAGCATGTTAAAGGTGGATCTCACACCAAAAGTGGAATTTCTCCTACACTGTGTGCTTAATCGAGGTGCAAACTCCTAGGTGTCTCAATGAAAAACTACTATGCAATGCATTATCCTAAGTAAGATTAAGTTAAGTTTAATTAGAAATATTTAATTACACTAACAAAATGAACTTGAAGGAAATAATAGAAAGAACATTTCCAGAAGATTGTAAAAGTATAAGGATGTGAAACAATAAGGGTTTTAACTACAAGGATGTATGTCAAGCATGCCGATGTAAAATTGTAAGGGTCTATAAAATGAAGAAGGATATGAACATGAAGGAAACAAAAGAAAGAATATTTTTTTAAGACCATAAAATAGCACAAAAAGGTTTTAACATTGTATAACAATAAGGATGTGAAATAGTAAGGGTTTGAACTATAAGGATGTAAGTAAAGCATAGAAATGTAAAATAGTAAGGGTTTACAAAAATAAGAAGGGTATGAACTAAAAGGAAAGAAAAGAAAGAATATATCATTCAGACTATAAAAAATAAAAATATGTGACAAGAAAATATGCAAAATAGTAATTGTGCAATAGTAAGACAAAATTTAAGAAACTAAATAAAGCATGATGATGAAAAATAGTAAATGTTTAGAAGACTGGAAACCTTATGAATATCAAGGAAACAAAAGAAAGAATATTTACTTACATAAAGCATGATGATAAAAAACAATACGTGTTTATAAAATTGAGAAAGATACAAACATCAATAAAACAAAGGAAAGAACATTCACTTAAGAGTATAAAAAAATAAGAAAGGGTTTAATAAATTAACATGTATAGAATAAAACACATGTAATACTTGGAGTAGTATGTGTCTTCTCCCTCTTCTTTGATTCTTGTTTTGTCTTCCTCCTCTTCAATTTTTGTTGTGTCTTCTTCCTCACTCAAAGGAGATGATTTCATGTCTACTTGTATGTGTGAAACATATTCTATGTTGGTGTGACCTCTTTAATGTTTATACTCTTTCGAATGTCCATTGAATTTGTAGAGCCAATTTGATTTTGTCATTTACTTCTGATTCAATTGCCCTTTAATGGAAAATGGTGGCCTTACATTATTTTTGCAGTGGATGTAGGTAGTTGATGAAGTGACTAATACTTGTGTGTTGGAGATAGAAAGATGAGACATAGGGTGCAATAATGTGTTATTTTGGTCATCTCTTAGTAGGCACACATGGTCTTAGTAGTCTATTGCATTACCACTAGTCATCCTATTTTGGGTTGATGGACTTCCACATGGAAATAAGCTCTTATAATGTCATTTTATTAGTAGGGTGGAAAACCTCAGATGACTTATGAATTTTTGGACTATTTTGGTTTATGTGGACACTAATATTTTGAAAATACAACT
Organism: Chamaecyparis obtusa; assembly: GCA_027943335.1. Taxonomy (NCBI): domain Eukaryota; kingdom Viridiplantae; phylum Streptophyta; class Pinopsida; order Cupressales; family Cupressaceae; genus Chamaecyparis; species Chamaecyparis obtusa. Next base: position 2,008,725 of record BSBK01000620.1, on the reverse strand, counting down.
CATTTATGAGCATGACAAAGGTGTCAGTGATATGTACATGTGCTAATTGATTTAGTCTCACTTGTTTAACTGCTAACTTTTGTACTCAATGTTATATATATCCTGAATATGTACCTATTATTTATAAATATTAATTGATTTTTTCATTTTTGACTTTTCATAAATAAACTCATGGGTATTAGGCAATCAAGTGTACCCATATAAACCCCTAACCACCCAAATACCATTGTATGTATTGAACCCCACACATAGGGGAAAGACACTAGTAACCAATAGAGGGTCCAATAACTGTCACCTTTTTGTTAGCCTAGCCCCCACCAAAAAACAATCATTTAGTTAGCCATTAGATACAAAACAAAAGTGCCAAAAGAAATTAATGTTCACCATGTTACTAATAAATTAATACTACAAGTGCATGATTATTGGTTCATTTATGTTTGTAATACGCAACAAGTGGTACAAAAAAAGTAACATTGTTATTAAAAATTAAACTTCATTGTTTACAAATACAAACACAATCAAATGCTCCAAAACTTCTAATTTATTCTATTTATGTACTAAATATAATATATTTATGTACAAACATGCACACCTATTGGTGTATAATATGTTTAGTCTCCTACAAACATGCACAGCTATTGGTGCATAATATGTTATAATACAAACAAAAATAAACTTTCGATGCTCTCATTTGCACATTCTCCTACAAATCTCATGACATCCTCAGGCAATTACTCCAACTGCAATTTGTACTTGAATAGATAGTTGGTGGTGTAAGGCTCACTAATAAACAAAATAAACAATGAAAAATTCAAATACAAAATTGAATTCATGAAGCCATCATATGAATCAGAAATAAATGGCAAACAAGTGCAAGTGCAACATGAAATGACTGAATCTTTCACACCCTATTTTCAAATTCAAAATGACTAACCACAAATTAATGCATGAATTCCTATAAGATGGAATTTCCTTCATCATTTTCATTACAATTCATTGCAAATTCCCCATGTTTGTGTTGATTATTCTCTACTCTCTATGTTGGGTTGATTATTCTCTACAGAATTCAGAACTTGGTTGGAAAAGTTTTCCCTTGTTTAGGTTGGTACCCTATTATACCATTTATTTCATGCTTTTGTTTGTATGTATGTGTTCAATGTATGTTCATATCTATGTGTTCACTATATCCATTACTTAGATGCATTCAAATTATATTGTTTTGAGTTAGTTAGTTAGGTGTTCACAGTATGCATTAGTTAGAGGCATTCAAATTTCATGTTCTCATATTACACTATTTTCTATTAGTTAATTCATGTTTTGATAAATCAAGCTACATTCTGGGGATCAAATGTTTATGAGTTGGGTGTCATTTGAATTTCACATTGATTGTATTCATTGTTAAGTTTAATTGACTATACGCATTTGTATATTATCATACTATGAAATTATTACATGGATGTAAGAGAAATAGGGAACATTGTTGATAATATGTTGAAATTTGCTAATTTAATCATGAAATGTTAGTGTTTTTCATATTGAAATGACTGTATGCATTTCTTTGTAATCATGGACTGTATGCATTCTTAATTTTACATTGATTGTATGCATTTGTCTTTTTTGTGGGTGTGCATTTCTCCTAAAATATTGGGTGTATGCATTTCTTAGACTAGAGTGTTGTTTTTGTTCTTATCTATGTGTTCATTGTATGTTCATAAGTATGTGTTCATTGTATGTATTACTTAGATGCATATAAATTATATAGTTTTGAGTTAGTTAGTTAGTTGTTCATAGTATGTATTAGTTAGAGGAATTAAAATTTTGTGTTTACACATTACATTATTTTAATTATTTAATTCATGTTTTCATAAATCAAGCTAGTGTTTTTAGTGGGATCTTCAGGTTGGTAACTAATGATACCATTTATTTCATATTTTTTTTCATATGTATGTGTTCATTGTGGGTTCATATGTATGTGTTCACTATATGTATTACTTAGATACATTCAAATTATAATGTTTTTAATTAGTTTTTGAGGTATTCACAATATGCACTAGTTAGAGGCATTTTAATTTCATGTTTTCAAATTGTACTATTTACAGTTAGTTCTTTCATGTTTTCATAAATCAAGCTACATTATGGTGTTGAGGATTTTATGAGTTAGGTTTGGTTTGATTTTAGTGGGATCTTTAACAATTAACATGAGGTGTTTAATGATTTTATTAAAGCCCCTCTCCAATGCTAATCTGGGGAATGTAGACAGTTACATTGACTACATTCATTTCATAAACCAAAGTTACATTGAATGATATAGTTACACGCCTACCATTCCAATACATGTACACAATTACATTAAGTGTGCATTCACAATTTATATTGACTCCATGCATTTTATTAGGGCCATTAATTGCCCACCCAAGAGCTCTAAAATCATCTTTTTGGGGGATTTTTATCTTTCTCAAACATTATTTGCCCAACATTCCTTCCTACAAATGCTTCCCACATCCATTCCTTCTTAGCAGGCAATGAGGGTTTCAGTCTAGCACTCATAGGTAGTACCTCCACCTAATTTATTATTTTATTTTTTCTTTAACAATGGTTATACTCATTCTATTTATGGTTTGATATTAGTTTCAATTATTTATCTATATTGAATCAAGGGTTTGAGTTGGTCCATCTATTTTTTTAATCATACTGTGAAATTATCACAAGGAATGTCTTTGCATTGTTAAGTTTACATTGAATTTACAAATTTCTCTTTACTCATTGAGTCTATGCATTTATTTATAATCATCGAATGTATGCATTGCTAAGGTTACATTGACTATATGCATTCTTAAGTTTATGTTGATTGTATGCATTGTAAGTTAGCATTTACTATATGCATTGTTAAGTTTACATTGATTATATGCATTTGTCTTCTTTTATATTGTGAAATTATTACATGGAATGTCAAAGAAATAGGGGACATTGTTGATAATATGTTGAAATCTACTAGTTTAATCATGAAATGTTAGTGTTTTTCATATTTAATCTTACTTGTGATATTTTATTCACGAGTCATTTGAGTTTTCATTGGGTATCAAGTACTATTTCTCACTAATGAATTATGGGGTTGCATTTATCTTAAATCATGTATGAATATGCACTACATGTATGAATATGCATGCATGCATACATACATATATACATACATAAATGTGCACATATGCATATTTCTATGCACACATACATACATAAATATATATGCGTCTATATATTTGCATACAAACATAATTACAAATGATTTAACATGCACTCTTAAATTTAAATAAGTAAACCCAAGTATATGGTATATGGCTAATACATACAAAGTTGTTGCATGTTAAGTCACTACCATGAAACCTAGATGAAATACAATAAGAACAAGAAGGAGAACTATAGAGTAACTCACAACATGCACTTCACAAATACACAGTGGTGGAGGAGCACACCATGGCTAACCTCCATGCTTAGTAATTTTTGGCTTGTACTTGACTCTAGCCAAGTCAAGGAGTGTAGATAGTTTGTTTGAAGACCTTAGAAGGTCATTTGCAAAGTGGGTTAAGTGAGTTAGTCACTAGGACTAAGGTCACACTAATAGCCAATGTTAGTAGTTTTAATTCCTAGTGTTAGTAGTTGAGATAGAGTCTTTTAATGTGTCTTAGGCACATAATGAGGTTGTAAAGATGCCATAAGGTCATTAATGGCCTTGGATCCTCGAAACATTGGAGGTTAAGATTCCTAAGAAATAGGATTGAGGCATATGTGAAAATTGCCAAATGTTGTAAAATAGTTGTCATGACAACATTTGTAATTATTGCAAATGTTGCATGCAACTCGATTATCCTTGGATTCCCTTGTTTTTAGGAGATGGAGATCGGCCAACATGCCCTAAAAACTTGGAGATGGAATCTAATGTAAAGCTAAGACTTGAATCTCAAGGTAGAAGGTCACATTAGTTGTAATAGTTTTGAGTTTGTTAATAGAGCTCTGCAATAGTATTCCTGTGAATGTCCCAAGCTTTTGATGTGGAAGACATATTTTATGGATTGAAAGTGCTAAGTTAGTGTTTGCATAGTGTTTTTTAGGATATTTTAAGACCTTTTCATTTGTTAAGCAAGGTGTTTTGAGTAGGTTTTGGGCGTCGGTTAAAGTAGGTTTTGTTTTAGAGTTTCACTGGTACTATTCTGACTAGTCCGAGCTTTCATGGATCCCCCATGAAATCTAGCCATGGGAAACAACTCATGATGGATGGATATGTTAGGGGATTCACCAATGTATATAATTTTAGGATTAGGAGTCTAGGAAATGAGGAGAGTTATTTTTAATGCTAGGCCCTAGGTGAGCATGCAAAGCCCGGTTAGAGGTCTAGACTATGAAGAAATAGGGATTTCATTGCAGGGTTGAAGGTACAATATAGTTCCAAGAATTTTTCTAGTAGGTGTTCATCATAGCTAAATGTTCTATGAAGATTGGGTTCATGTCAATCATTTACATTGGATTTTGAGCAAGATTTCTAACAGGACATAGATAGTCCTAGAAAGTAGGTCAATTAGCCCTATTAGCCCTAGTTTGTAGGAAGGTGGTGTATAGAGGCTTCCAGGACCTAAAAGTCTCAAAATATTTGGTAAGAGCAAAAAGGGTATCTGAATCCCCAATTGGTTTTGCAAGTTATGTGGAAAATTTTGAAAAGAAAGGCCAAAAGCCTCTACAAAAGGCTACAAGGATTAAACCTATTTTCAAGGCTCTAAAAGATGAACCATTGAAGCCGGTAAGAATATGATTCAAGATCCTCCTAAAATGGATCAATTGAACCAAGTTATGAATTTTTTCAAGATGGAGAGAATCCCTGCAAAAGATAATGGAGTTTGTGGAGAATTGGCACTTAGAGCTTTCTAAGTGAGAAGAATTGTACTAAAACTAGGGTGTTAGTCTTATAAGGTTAAGCACAAAGGATAAGAAATCTTAGAGAAGAGTTGGGATTGGGATTAGTTAATCACCTAACCAATCAGAACCTAGAAGAGACTAGGTTCCTAGGAGAGACAAGCTAGGTCTCTTAAGTAGTAGTGCAAGCACACCTTGGAACAGTCACATCATATTGGTATCAAAGCTTGGTTTGATCAGGCTTGTGGTTGATGTTGTAGCCTTCTAAATTAGTAGGAGAGAATACACTAGATAAAGCCATGGTGACCAATGCTAAATTAGCCAAGAAGGTTGAGGAACAAGAGGAGGATAACAAATTGCTAAGGCAAAGACTAGCTCAAATGGAGTAGCTCTTGGGTGAAGTCCAAGACAAAGATGATAAGCTCAAGGACAAAATCGACCAAAAGGAAGAAAAAGAAGCAAGGGAGAAGGAATTAGACTTGGAGGAGGAAGCTCCAACACCTGACCCTATTCTTCCTGAAGATCCATTCTTAAAAGCATTGAAGGCATTGAGTGGCAAAGCTTTGGAAGGTGTGCCACTATTTAGTGGACAAATGGATCCAGATTCAGTCGTGGATTGGATAGACAACATTGAGAACCATTTTGAATGTGATGGAATCTCAGAGGCACAAAAATTTATGGTGTCCAGGTCTAGACTAAGAGGTTCAGCTCTTACTTGGTGGAAGTTTGTGCAAACCGAGAGGGAAAAGGATGGAAAAGGTCCTATAGTAACTTGGAAGGGCATGGTGTCCAAAGTAAAGAAAACCTACCTTCCTGATGATTATGAAGTCCAAATTCATAAGAGGAGACACAATCTTAGGCAAAAAGATTTAGATGTCCAAGCATATACTGAGGAGTTTCAAAAATTGTGTTTGAGGTCCAAGGTAGTTGAAGATGAAAGCATTAAGCCTGCAAGATACTTGAATGGCCTCAAATGGTCTACTCAAGAAGATATGAGCCTAGTAAACTTCAAAACCACTTCAAAACCATTTGCCAATGCTATCAAATGGCCTTGAAGATAGAAGAGAAAAGAAAAAGGAAACAATAAACCTCTAAAGCCAAAGCTAAGAGAAAGGATAATAGAGGACAAAGAGGTGGCTATGGTGGAAGAAGTTATGATTCAAGGACTCAAGGTGAGATAAAATTTAGTGAGTAGCAAGAAGGAAGCTCTAGTAGAGTTGGTAGAGGAAGAAACTCTAGCTCTAGAGGAAGGAGTGGTGGAAAAGGAGGAAGAGGCAATTATTTTACCAATATGAAGTGCTACCATTGCAATCAAATGGGGCACCCTGCCTATAGATGTCTGGAGAAAGGTGGTTCATCACAAGGAGGTGACAAGAGAACTAACTTAGTTCAAGATTAGTCTAATGTAGTAGAGAAGCATGTTGAAGTACCACTGAATTCAGAAGAGGGAGAGAACCTCATGATGAGGAGAACTCTAATCAAGGAGTTGGTAAAGGAGGAGCCAAGCCAAAGGAGGTCTTTGTTTAGGATTAAGTACAAGATGATTGGGAAAGTATGTAGGGTCATTATAGATTTAGGCTCTACTAACAATATTATGTCAGAGGAAGTAGTCAGCAAGTTCAAGTTGACAAGGATACCCCACACCAATCCTTACAAGGTTACTTGGCTCAATAAAGGCCAACATGTGTTAGTGAATGAGCAAGCATGGGTGGAGTTCTCCATTGGAATGTACTATTATACACTGAGTTTTACGCCTTTGTCTCAAGCTCTCTTGGTCTTGATAACTCAGTATAACATGGGAATCATCTCAAGGTTGTGGGACCTTTGCTAACTAAGATGAGACCTCTAGGTTCTAGGCTGGTTCCTCTTGGATTATCACCTTAGTTTTCTTCTTGACTGAAAAGTAAACTTTTGAGGGAAAGGGATAGAAGGAGTGCATGAAAGGGAAATAATAGGAAAGCAAACTACTTACTAGGTGATGCACCGAAACTAGGGTTTGGATCTTAGTATAGAGGGATGAAACCAGTGAAAGACTTAGGTCTAGTAGATCACAACTTACCAAATAGGCTTGCATAAGTGTTTCATAGGAGGGTCTGCAAACAAAAGAGGGTGTTTAGGGAAAGAGAAAGATTCTTTCACAACAATAAGACTCTTAGGATTAGACAACAATCTATGACCTACAAACAAAAATTCACTCCTATAACTTGGTGTAGGATTGAGATAAGACTATTAGGGGCTGAAATATACCCACAAAACATCTAAATCAGATCAAACACAATAACACACACAGTTACAGAAAGTAAGAGGAATCAGGAAACCTAAGATATCATTGAAAACATGCATACATTTTGATCCAATAAGAGATAATCCACACAAGAAAGCATAGGGACAACAAGAATGTCACAAAATACTTTGCAATATCTGAACAATCAATGAAAATTACAATTGTAGAAAGCTAAAGGGCAGGAAAATTGCCACAAAATGCTCTCTGAGAAAGGAACTTTCTTTTTACAATTGTTGAATTATGAGCTTCAAAAGCTCCAAAAAAGAATATATACATCCTCTGCATGCAAGCAGGAATCAAACCTAATTAGGGTTACAAATCTCTGTAATAGAATAATCAAAAACCCTAAACTAGTCATGTCTGATCATAAATGCTTTTCTGGAAATATCATGACAGATCAGATATATCTTCCTTTGCATGTCCATTCCTGTACTGATCCTTCTTGCAGACAAAAAGCCTTGACCTGACAACCCCCTACAAGCCCACTAAGACATTAAGGCTCCAAATCTGATCTTCGCAAAAAATTGAATTTAAAATAGAAACGGTCACAGGTGGCGTGAACTCATTAATGCTTCATCGGTGCAAGAACATCGACACTGTACCTTAAGAACATGAAATCAACCTATGACGGCCACCCAGATCCTCTCTGTCACCTTTGCAACCTACCACTATCCTTAGAAATCAATTCTGAGCTACCCTACCACTTCGCAACGTCCATCTACAGAAGAAAACCTATCAAAACTAGCTGCACCGCTTTAAAAATATCATTGGTCCCATGATCACATAAGCTCAAAAGCCTTCATGCGATCATGTGACAAGCCTTTGAAAACTTGTCATCTGCTACTGTGCAAGACATCTGGCCCCATCAAAAAATTCAACCTGTTGGCAAAAAATTACGCTCGAGATCTGACTGCAATTTTAGCCCCAGCTTCACCTTGGGTTTATTTCCCTCTTAGTTGCCAAGTCACTTAACTTTTTTCTTAACTCTAGTTCCATCTGGAAACTACATGAAATCCTTAACCGTGCAACCATGCTCTCATTTTACCAACCCCAGGCCCACTTACGCCACTTGGCATTCTGTTATTCATCCCAGTCACTCGGTCATCAACACCTCGACAACCCTCTTACAACGGACCCACTACAACTTCCAGATTCCCATCTAACGGCAGACGTAAGATCTCATGGCCAAAGATATATCTTACACTTTTATGCCAACCATAAATCTCCTTTCAACTAGGACCCCACTGACATATCGGCCCACCTACAAAAAGAGCATCGAACGGTTGTCGCTATACCGTGATGCTAAAAGTCGAGCATCTTGGATCCCTGGTATAACAACAACCGCTAGATCAAACCGGACATTAAGCACTGACAACCACCATGTAGCATACCAACCAACCAATCAAACATTGCCAAATGGATATGTTGCAGACCCTTCTGACAACAGGACCCATGGAAAACTAAGATCACATCAGACAATTGTCATTATACCGCTAGCTTAAAAAAAGCATCAACTTTCCTTAGTGGTGTAGCAACAGCCACAAGATCTTACTGAGCATTAACCTTTGAAGATGAAGGATGGGCCCACCTAGAGGTGTCATCCTATCGCATGATCGCAAGGGCAAGGAATATTCCTTGCAAACATGCGACAACCACAAGATCTTGAGGAAAGCCAGCCACCGGGCCCCACCAAGTCAGACTTGCGCACTTATGAAATGAATGCCACCAGAGGAAGAAGTCTGAAACACAGAAAGGGTTGAAAACATAGAGGGTTTTCAAGCGAAGTTCAAAAACACATTCAGCTTTTGGACCAAAAGGTAGAAAACACAGAGGCTTTTCGGGACTTTGACAACTTTTTGAAACCCTACAATAGTATTTCCTGCAACCATTCAAACTTGAATATCTCTGAGGGCTTTGTGAATTAGGCTATGTGATCAAAGCTGGAGCATGGTGACATATTGAAGAACATAAGGTTCAGAGTGCAAAGCATAAAACTTCCTGGATCTATTTCGCATGTGAAAAATAGGATTGTGGCCAAAAATTGTAGAGTAGGAAATTTCGGGCAACATTTTGGCAACCTCTGTGGGATGTCAGCCTACTAGACATTAGACCAATGACCTTGACATATCCATTGGGCATGGGGTCATCTTAGGAACATAGAACTTTGAAAGAGGGATAAAAACTATGCTCGAGCTCTTCCTAGAAAACAAGGAAAGACTAAACTAGAAAACTGGAAGAAAGCAAGAAACCTAACCTAATCTAAACTAACTAGTTACAGAAACCTGGTCAAACAAAGCCATTCACTGGACTATTGAAATAGCTACCTTTCCTCCTTAGGATACAATACTTTACATGCATGAGGATGGAAAATAAGGAATGAAGTACACACAATTGTGTGAAGAACCGATGCACTTCCTCTAGAAAGACATAAACAAATTGACTCACCTCCACCATCAGATTCCTATTTTCATTACCCAAGGGTGGATAAGTGAGTTGAGCTTGTCCTTGTTGAACTACATGTTTGACCTCAGCTTCAGTTTCATTTGAATACTCATGTTTGGACACAAACATGACTGGTTCTTTTTTACTACTGGCCTCCACTCTTGCTAAGTATCTTAAGGGGCAACCCCTGGAAGGAATGAACTTGGGGCTCCCTTTGCTACTATCAGGCTGCATCTCATTAATAACTTTAGCAAGATGACAAAAACTTTGTCCCTCCATGATAGTCTACCATAATATTTCTTCTTCTGTAGTTAGCGGACCATCCTCTTCATCAGTTGAGACATTCAACAGCTCATCAAAGGTATCGAACTATCTCATATTCTTGACAATCATTGGCCCCTCCTTATGGTCCAAGAAATATGATTCTTTAGATTCTTCCCCCACTTTATTGCAAACCGGCCTAAATTCTTCAATTAGGACATTATCAACCTCCTCATCCTACTCAATGTAAGAAGGCATCTCCTCAAAAAGATTAGCTGGGCTCTCACCTTCTTCACTTTCTTTCTTATCCTGATCTGATTTCTTTAATCCATCTTGATGTAATAGCCTTACCTTCTCCTCATGATTATCATGAAAAAGTAAACCTAAAAGACAAAAATCATCCTCTTCTTGATGGCCTAAAAGTGCTCGAGGTGTAGTGGACTCTTTAAGAATTGGCTTATAGGGCTTTATTTGCTACAGGATAGGTTCATTATCATCTAGAAAATCAAACCTTCTAGGTATCTCATTTATAGAAATAAGATGAAGTGGCTAGAAATCTGAGACAAGGTCATGAATGGGCTCTAAAAGTGCATGGAGATTAGGCTCCTGTTGACTAAGATCTTGAGCTGGAAGAGGAAATTTAAAGCTTGGAAATTCAGCAGAAGTGCTAGTGGACTTACCAGGAAAGGAGCTTGAGATTTGGACTTTGTGAGTCTCTTGTCTGGTCACTTGCTAGATTCCATCCCTAAGGGGATGTTCCTAAGAGCCCACTATCTCCTGTTGAAAAACCTCTGACCTTTCTCCATCAGGAAGCTCACAATTCAAGAGAACAAGTGGTAAATCTATAGCCTCCCTCCCAAAAAATGGGTTTAGGTGACTACCAACTACTTTGATGCTTTGTACTGGGAATGTTCTCCTGACTAGATTATATGGATGGAAAGGCCTCTTTACCAAACTTTGCCTTTTGCTTTGATGCTTTTCTTGATACTATGGCCTATCTTGCTGATATAGTTGCTCCTGAACTTGCCACTGCTGGTTAAGATTTTAATCTTGTTGTTGATAAAGTGATCCAACCTCTAGACTCTGCCCTTTTACAGTGATCAACTCTTTAGCTAGAGCCTGCAATAGGCTCATCATCTCCTTGTTTGTTTCTTGTTGATCACCTTTCACTTTGAGTAGCTCTCGAGGAAGGTCATCTATGGACTTCCCATAGCTAGTGCTGGCCTGAGGTTCTATTAATGCAGGTATGGGGGTAAATGGAGGTACTTGTGCAGGTGCAATGGGTTGAAGACTAGGGAAGATAGGCATGGGAGGTCTTCTTTGTATCATGCCTGCCTGAATTAAACAATTTTCAGCTTTTATAGCTAAATCAAAAGCCTGAGGTAATAAAGTACCTCCTAAAGATTGAATCATGATAGATATATCACTAGTTAGGCTTCTCAAAAAATAAAGGAAACCACAATCTATTGAAGGCCTTATATTAATTGGAATCCTATTCCATGTCTTGAGAAATTTGTCATTAAAATCAGTCATCAGCTCTCGAGGATCTCTCTTTATAAATTGGAGCTGCTCTACTAGAGAAAAAGAGTCTGAATTATCCTTAAAGTATTTGCTAAGGAGGTCTCCAAGTCTGTCCCATGAAGTAATGGAGCCAATTGCCAGATTTCTAAACCATTCTAGGGCCTTACCCTTAAAGGAGGTAGCCAGCAACTTGGTGGCGGCATCCTCTTGAGTTATATTATGTATGCTGCAGATAGTGGCCACATCTCTAATGTGTTCAAGGGCTGTTGTCTGTCCTTCACCTGTGAAATCAGGTATACTTTTTAATGCTACCAAGGGCACATCATGATGCTGTGCAAAATTTAATGGACTCCCCTGATTAAAGGGTGCAAATGCAAATTGTCTTGCCATCAGAAGGGTTTATTTTCTTCATAAGCTCTATCAGAAATTAGGTCTGCTTGTTCTTAATCACCAATGGAGTCACCAAATATACTTGAATACTAACCTCTCTAAGGTCTGTATTATGCCATCAATATATCAGAGATAGCATAACTTGAACATGAATCTAAACTTTGGTCCCACCGGGCATGCCAGAATTGTTATACACTGAGTTTTGCACCTTTGTCTCAAGCTCTCTTGGTCTTGATAACTCAGTATAACATGGGAATCATCTCAAGGTTGTGGGACCTTTGCTAACCAAGATGAGACCTCCAAGTTCTAGGCTGGTTCCTCTTGGATTATCACCTTAGTTTGCTTCTTGACTGAAAAGTAAACTTTTGAGGGAAAGGGATAGGAGTGCATCAAAGGCAAATAATAGGAAAGCAAACTACCTGCTAGGTGATGCACCGAAACTACGGTTTGGATCTCAGTATAGAGGGATGAAACCAGTGAAAGACTTAGGTCTAGTAGATCACAACTTACTAAATAGGCTTGCATAAGTGTTTCATAGGAGGGTCTGCAAATGAAAGAGGGTGTTCAGGGAAAGAGAAAGATTCTTTCACAACAACAAGACTCTTAGGATTAGACAACAATCTATGACCTGCAAACAAACATTCACTCCTATAACTCGGTGTAGGATTGAGACAAGACTATTAGGGGTTGAAATATACCCACAAAACATCTAAATCAGATCAAACACAATAACACACACAGTTACAGAAAGTAAGAGGAATTAGGAAACCTAAGATATCATTGAAAACATGCATACACTTTGATCCAATAAGAGATAATCCACACAAGAAAGCATAAGGACAACAAGAATGTCACAAAATACTTTGCAATATCTGAACAATCAATGAAAATTACAATTGTAGAAAGCTAAAGGGCAGGAAAATTGCCACAAAATGCTCTCTAAGAAAGGAACTTTCTTTTTTACAATTGTTGAATTCCAAGCTTCAAAAGCTCCAAAAAAGAATATATACATCCTCTGCACGCAGGCAGGAATCAAACCTAATTAGGGTTACAAATCTCTGTAATAGAATAATCAAAAACCCTAAACTAGTCGTGTCTAATCATAAATGCTTTTTTGGAAATATCACGGTAGATCAGATATATCTTCCTTTGTGTGTCCATTCCTGTACTGATCCTGCTTGCAAACAAAAAGCCTTGACCTGACAACCCCCTGCAAGCCCACTAAGTCATTAAGGCTCCAAATCTAATCTTCACAAAAATTTGTTTTTAAAATAGAAACGGTCACAGGTGGCATGAACTCATTAATGCTTCATCGACACAAGAACATCAACACTGTACCTCAGGAACATAAAATCAACCTGCGATAGCCACCTAGGTCCTCTTCATCACCTTTGCAACCTACCAATATCCTCAGAAATCAATTCCAAGCTACCCCACCACTTCGCAACGTCCATCTGCAAAAGAAAACCATTCAAAATTGGCCGCACCGCTTTAAAAATATCGTTGGTCACATGATCGCATAAGCTCAAAAGTCTTCATGTGATCATGCGACAAGCCTTTGAAAACTTGTCATCTGCTGCTATGCAAGACATTTGGCCCCGTCAAAAAATTCAAACTGCTGGCAAAAACCCGCGCTCAAGATTCAACTACAATTTTAACCCCAGCTTCACCCTGGGTTTATTTCCCTCTTAGTCACCAAGTCGCTTAACTTTTTTCTTAACTTTGGTTCCATCTGGTGACTATGTGAAATCCTTAACCGTGCAACCACACTCTCATTTTACCAACCCTGGGCCCACTTACGCCACTTGGCATTCTGTTATTCATCCCAGTCGCTCGGTCATCAACACCTCGGTAACCCTTTGACAATGGACCCACTGCAACTTCCAGATTCCCATCTAACGGCAGGCGTAAGATCGCATGGCCAAAGAATATACCTTACACTTTTATGCCAACCACAAATCTCCTTTCAACTAGGACCCACTGACATATCGGCCCACATGCAAAAAGAGCATCGGACGGTTGTTGCTATACCGTGATGCTAAAAGTCAAGCATCTTGGATCCCCGGTATAATGACAACTGCCAGATCAAACCAGATGTTAAGCTCTTTAGAAATCCTTGACCCCATAGACCCACTGACAACCACCACATAGCATACCAACCAGCCAATCAAATGCTACCAAATGGATACATTGCAGACCCTTCTCACAACAGGACCCACGGCAGACTAAGATCACATCAGATGGTTGTCGTTATACCGCTAGCTTAAAAAAAGCATCAACTTTCCTTAGCGGTGTAGCGACAGCCACAAGATCTTGCCGAGTGTTAACCTTTGAAGATGAAGGACGGGCCCGCCGAGAGGTTTCATCCTATCACATGATCGTAAGGGCAAGGAATATTCCTTGCGAACACACGACAACCACAAGATCTTGAGGAAAGCTAGCCACTGGGCCCCACCAGGTTGGTCTTGCGCACTTATGAAATGAATGCCGTCAGAGGAAGAAGTTTGAAACATAAAAAGGGTTGAAAACATAGAGGGTTTTCAAGCGAAGGTCGAAAACACACTGAGCTTTCGAACCAAAAGGCAAAAAACATAGAGGGTTTTCGGGACTTTGACAACTTTTTGAAACCCTACAACAGTATTTCTTGCAACCATTCAAACTTGAATATCTCTGAGGGCTTTGCGAATTAGGCTATGCGATCAGAGCTAAAGCATGGTGACATATTGAAGAACATAAGGTTCAGAGCACAAAGCATAAAACTTCATGGATCTATTTCGCATGTGAAAAATAGGATTGTGGCCAAAAATTGTAGAGTAGGAAATTTTGGGCAACAGGTACAAAGACAAAGTTTTATGTGATGTGTTTCCTATGGATGCATGCCATTTTCTCCTAGGTAGACCATGAAAATTTGACCACCAAGCCATACATGATGGAGGAAAGAATTCTTAATCTTTCAAGAAGGACAATGTGACCTTCAAGATACAATCACTATTGGAAGATGTTGAAGCAAAGACAGCGAGTCCAAATGTACTTATGGTGGGTGAAAAGGAGTTCTTACAAACCATGGAAGAGAGTGAAGGTGTAGATTTTTCATTGGTGTTAAGACGAAAGGAGATAGATGAAGGCAAGGTGACTAAGAAGATAGAGTTACCAAAGGAGATTCAAGGTATGTTGCAGACTTACCAAGGCATTGTAAGTGATGGTCAACCATCAACCTTTCCCCCTAAGAGAGCCATAAGCCATAGGATAGACCTTATCCCAGGAGCTACCCTACCTAACAAAGCAGCCTATAAGATGACCCCTCAATAAAATGAGGAAATAGCAAGACAAATACATGAACTCCTAGACCAAGGCCTAATTAGGAAGAGTGTTAGTCCATGTGTCATACCCATTGTACTTGCACCAAAGAAAGGAGGAACTTGGAGGCTTTGCATAGATTCAAGGGCTATCAATAGGATAACTATAAGGTATAGGTTCCCTATCCCTAGTATTGAAGACCTAATGGACTATTTAGGTGAAGCTAAGTACTATAGCAAGATAGACTTGAAGAGTGGCTATCACCAAATAAGAATTCATGAGGGAGATGAGTGGAAGACAGCCTTCAAGACTAATGAAGGGCTATATGAATGGCTTGTCATACCATTTGGATTATCCAATGCCCCCTCCACATTCATGAGGCTCATGAATGAAGTTCTCAAAGACTACATAGGCAAGTTTGTAGTTGTATATCTAGATGATATACTGATTTTTAGCAAGACAAGGAGTGAGCATCTAGAAGCTACATTTTTTTCAAGAAGCTACATGAGGAGAAGTTGATGATCAACTTGGAGAAGTGTGAGTTCATCAAAATTACAGAGCTAGTGTACCTTGGGTTTGTCTTATCACATGTAAATCTGAAAATGGACAAGAGTAAAGTGGAGGCTATCATGAATTGGCCTACTCCAAGGACAACAACTGAGGTAAGAATTTTTCATGGCCTTGCACAATATTATAGGAAATTCATAAGGCAGTTTAGTGCAATTTGTGCTCCTATGTTGGATACTATCAAGGGAGGAATGAAAACCAAGTTTTTTTGGAATGTGAATGCTAATAAAGTCTTTGAGTTGTTGAAGGAGAAAATAGCTACCTGACCTATTTTAGTGCTGCCAAGCTTTGAGAAGCTTTTCACTATTGAGTGTGATGCTAGCAATGTAGCAATTGGGGCTGTTCTAAGCCAAGAAGGCAGACTGGTGCTTTCCATTCTAAAAAGTTGAGTGAGGATAAGAAGAAGTACTCTTCTTATGACCTTGAGATGTATGCATTGGTCTAAGCTCTAAGGAAATGGAGGCACTATTTGCTTCCAAAGGAATTCATTATGTATTCAGATAATCAAGCACTTAGCTTCCTAAATTCACAAGAGAAGTTGAGTCACAAGCACATAAAGTGGGTTGCGTACCTACAAGCTTATACCTTCAATATCAAGCACAAGAAAGGTGTCCTTAATAAGGTGGTAGATGCATTATCTAGAAGGACACTCACAATCCAAGAAATTCAGTTGAAGAGCATGGGAATAGATCACTTCAAGGATCAATATGCAAATGATGAAGATTTTACTGACATATACAAGGTGTGTGCCGAATAAAAGAATCATTTTCATAGTAGGTATGTTGAGTATACTTTGCAAAGTGATCTCTTGTTTAAAGGGAATCAATTATGTGTTCCTAGAGGCTCTATTAGAGAGAATTTCATGCAAGAAAAGCATAATGGTGCTTTGAGTGGTCACTTTGGGATCACTAAGACTCAAGACCTTGTTTCAAGGTTTTACTATTGGTTAAGGATGAATCTTGATGTTAGGAGGTATGTGGAGAGTTGTGTTGTATGTCAAAAGGCCAAGGGTACTTCATCAAATGCAGGCCTTTACCAACCACTACCTATTCCTACTAGGCCATGGGAATGCTTGAGTATGGATTTTGTAGTTGGGTTACCCAAGACAAGGCAAGGGATGGACAATGTTTATGTGGTTGTGGATAGGTTCAGCAAGATGGCTCACTTTGTGCCATGTAAGACCACTAATGGTGCTAGTCAAATAGCCTCTCTTTTCTTCAAATAAATAGTGAGAATCCATGGGTTACCTATCAGCATTATGTCAGATAGAGACACTAAATTCATGAGTCATTTTTGGAACTCTTTGGCAAAGGTTAGGCACTAACTTGTCCTTTGGATCAGCCTACCATCCCCAAATTGATGGTCAAACTGAGGTTGTTAATAGAAGCCTTGGGAATATACTAAGGTGTTTGACAATGGTCAACAATGGGATCAGTTGATTGGGCAAGCTAAATATGCCTACAATGACACTATCAATAGATCAACCGGAAAGAGTCCATTTGAAATAGTATATGGACTGCATCCTAGAGGCATTTATGAGTTGAGAGATTTGAAAGATGAAGTGAAAGGAAGTGGCTATGCTGATGACTTTGCATATGCTATGAAAGAGATACATGAAACAATGAGGAAGACCTTGACAAAGAACACCATGAAACACAAAGCCAAGGTGGATGAGAGTAGAAGGATAGTTGAGTTCAATGTTGGTGACTTGGTCATGGTGCATCTTAACAAGTCAAGATTTCAAAAATGATCCCCTCACAAGTTACAGATGAGGAGGATAAGACCCTATCCTATATTGGCTAAGTATGGTGATAATGTATTCAAAGTTGAACTGCCAGAAGATAGTGGACTATCACCAATTTTTAACATTGTAGACTTATTCCATTATAGAGGACCACAACAAGATATGGATTAGAATCTTCATGAAGTAATCAGAGATGTAGAAGAGTTGCAATTACCTACTGCTATAGTCATAGGAGTTGATAGTGTGTTGGACACAAGGGTCTATAAAAAGACAAGAACTAAAGAATATAAGGAACATCTTATAAAGAAGCATGGGTAGATTGATGCTGATCCAGTATGGATAAATGAGTTAGAGTTCAAGAAGATGGGGATTGATCCAAGCATCCTCAATCCAAGGGTGGATTAATCTTTTTTTATTTTGGGGAGGATGGTGCAGGAGCACACCATGGCTAACCTCCATGCTTAGTAATTTTTGGCTTGTACTTGACTCTAGCCAATTCAAGGAGTGTAGATAATTTGTTTGAAGACCTTAGAAGGTCATTTGCAAAGTTGGCTAAGTAAGTTAGTCACTAGGACTAAGGTCACACTAATAGCCAATGTTAGTAGTTTTAATTCCTAGTGTTAGTAGTTTAGATAGAGTCTTTTAATGTGTCTTAGGCACATAATGAGGTTGTAAAGATGCCATAAGGTAATTAATGGCCTTGGATCCTCAAAACATTGGAGGTTAAGAGTCCTAAGAAATAAGATTGAGGCATATGTGAAAGTTGCCAAATGTTGTAAAATAGTTGTCACGACAACATTTGCAATTATTGCAAATGTTGCATGCAACTCAATTATCCTTGGATTCCCTTGTTTGTAGGAGATGGAGATCGGCCAACAAGCCCTAAAAACTTGGAGATGACATCTAATGTAAAGCTAAGACTCAAATCTTGAGGTAGAAGACATCAGTTGTAATTGTTTTGAGTTTGTTAATAGAGCTCTGCAATAGTATTCCTGTGAATGTCCCGAGCTTTTGATGTGACAGTCATATTTTATGGATTGAAAGTGCTAAGTTAGTGTTTGCATAGTGTTTTTTAGGATATTTTAAGACTTTTTCATTTGTTAAACAAGGTGTTTTGAGTAGGTTTTGGGCGTCGGTTAAAGTAGGTTTTGTTTTAGAGTTTCACTGGTATTGTTTTGACCAGTCTAAGCTTTCATGGCTCCCCCATGAAATCTAGCCATGGGAAACAACTCATGATGGATGGATATGTTAGGGGAGTCACCAATGTATATAATTTTAGGATTAGGAGTCTGGAAAATGAGGAGAGATATTTTTAATGCTAGGCCCTAGGCAAGCACACAAAGCCCAATTAGAGGTCTAGACTATGAAGAAATAGGGATTTCATTGCAGGGTTGAAGGTATAGTACAACTCCAGGACTTTTTCTAGTAGGTGTTCATCATAGATAAATTTTCTATGAAGATTGGGTTCATGCCAATCATTTACATTGGATTTTGAGCAAGATTTCTAATAGGACACAAACAGTCCTAGAAAGTAGGTCAATTAGCCCTGTTAGCCCTAGTTTGTAGGAAGGTGGTGTATGGAGGCTTCTAGTACCTAAAAGTTTCAAAATATTTAGTAAGAGCCAAAAGGGTATCCAAATCCCCAATTGGTTTTGCAAGTTGTGTGGAAAATTTTGAAAAGAAAGGCCAAAAGCCTCTACAAAAGGCTACAAGGATTAGGCCTTATTTTAATGCTCTAAAAGATGAACCATTGAATTTGGTAAGAATATGATTCAAGATCCTCCTAAAATGGATCAATTGAACCAAGTTATGAATTTTTTCAATATGGAGATCATCCCTGAAAAAGAAAATGGATTTTGTGGAGAATTGGCACTTAGAGATTTTTAAGTGAGTGAGAAGAATTCTTTCTAAGTGAGTGAGAAGAATTGTACTAAAACTAGGGTGTTAGTCTTCTAAGGTTAAGCACAAAGGATAAGAACTCTTGGAGAAGAGTTAGGATTGGGATTAGTTAATCACCTAACCAATCAGGACCTAGAAGAGACTAGGTTCTAGGAGAGACAAGCTAGGTCTCCTAAGTAGCAGTGAAAGCACACCTTGGAACACTCACATCACACAGGTGGATTAATATGTCAACACAAAAGAAGATTTGGTTAATGGTTTTTTTGTCAACGCACAATAAATTATAGTTAATAGTTTTACTCTCCAAAACCAACAAAACATAGATGAAGAAGGCAATGGATGGGAGGTGGCCTCAAGTGACTTGGCCTCCCTAACCCCAATGAGACAATGGTTTATCACTAACATGGATTTTGTAATTCAAAATGTTGATTTTGGCAAGATGTAACTTAGGAGTGCAACAGAGAAGTGGAACATATTCTCTTCCATCTTGAGGGTCTGGCTGATGGGAACAACAATCATTAAGAGGAAGGGGCCAAAAAAAGTTTTAACTATAGAAGAGGAGGAATAAGTTATGTAGTGGTGCAATGGCATGGAAGATATTGGACATGGTCTGCAAGTGAGTCAATTGTAGTTAGTTGTTGCCCAAATTACTGCAGCAAGGGCTAACTTGTTCACCAATGGATTGCCATGGAAATCATGGTGGGTAGGTTTCAGACAACGCCATCCAAAATTGACAATTATAATAGCTGAAGGAGTGGACACTAACATCGCTATACAAATTTTTCCTTCTACTATGGAAAGTTTCTACAATAACTTGAAAACTATCTACAACCTCAACCACTATGGTTCCAACAAAATTTGGAGCTACAATGAAACATGCATGCAAGCTAGAAGGAACTATGGAATGAGAGTAATTGCACAATTGGGATCTAGAAATATCTTGCATCTCATCTTAAAAAGAAAGGAGTGGGTCATTTTTCTTGCATGTGTGAGCACAACTATGTTGAGCATACCTAGGTTTTACTTGTTCAAAGTGAAGAGGCACATAAGAAATTACATTACCAATCATGAGCTAGGGGCATGCAAGTCAATACAAGAACACACATGGATGACAAAGGAATTGTTTCTCAATCGAATAGAACACTTTGTTAGATCCATCCCTAGTGGAGTATCACCCTCAAATAGGGTGCTACTCATATTTGACAGTCATGGAAACCACTTGGTGTGGAGGACAATTGAAGAAGCAGGACATCTAGGAATAGACCTGCTAACACTTCATGCACATACCATCCTACAACCAGTGGATGTGAGTGTATTTTATCATTTTAAAACATACTTCAAACAACATAGGAATGTGCAGTTGGAAAAGAACCCTCCGATTGAAATTAGACAGGAAGAGTTGCCAAATTTAGCCAGAAAAGAATTCATGCATGCATTATCATCAGGCAATATCATGAGTGGCCTATGCAGGAAAAGCATTTGGCCACTAGACCAGCTTACCATGTAGTGAATGATATGAGGCTAAGTGAGGCATTTAATCTTGAAGAATATGAACATCAATTAGAATTAGAGGGTGGTGGACATGCAAAACAAGTTCAAGAAGACGTGATGACAGCAAAGGCAGTTCTGCAAATGTATGGTTATAGAGATGTTACAATTCATGGTTTTTTGAGAAATTTCAATGGACAAAATGCAAAGATAGTAGAGAATGCATCTCAAGTTTTGTTTCCTCCACAACCATACCAGCCTCAAATAAATGATGACAAAGAAGCCAATAATGATGGAATGGACAATGTAGAAGGCTCAACTTTTTCAACTCAAGATTTTATACTTGATCGGTTGCAAGAGGAAACCACTAATATTAGTGTTCCTATAAAATGTTTTGAGGAGGAGGTATCCCTTTCAATGCCCTCACCACCACATGTCAATTCAGCTAAGGTGGTTCAATACTTCACAAATGCATCAAATTGGAATCAACAAGATGGTATGGAGTGTGATGATAGGATTGAAACAAGTGACTATGATGTTGACTTCATGTCATGCATACCATAGAACAACCAACAATAAACAAGAAATACTAGAAGATTCCTCATACTTCCAGTGAAAAGAATGAAACAATCTACATGTGGAGATCATTTAGTTGTGCTTTTTCTTAGTGAGCGATCCCCAAATATTGACATCTAATGAGTGTTATACATTGAATTTGCACCTCTAATCTCAAGCTCTCGTAGTCTTGATAATCCAATATAACATGGGAATCATCTCAAGGTTGTGGGACCTTTTGCTAACCGAGATGAGACCTCCAGATTCTAGGCTAGTTCCTCTTGGATAGTCACCCAGATTTGCTCTTAGATAGGAAATGTAAATTTTGAGGGGAAAGGGTTAGAAGGAATGCATGAAAGGGAAATGACAGGAAAGCAAACCTATCCTACTAGGTGATGCACCGAAACTAGGGTATGAATTGCAGTATGAAGGATGAAACCAGTACACAATCCTAGGTCTATGAGATTACAACTCAATGAATAGGCCTGCATAAGTATTTTATAGAGGGGTCTACAGTAAAGGAATACTATGCGGGGAAAAAGGAATTTCTCAAGATAGCAGTACTCCTAAAGAGTCAGACACAGACTAAAACCTGCAGACAAACATTCATCTCTGCAATTGGGTATATGAATGAGACAGATTGTCAGGGGTGGAAGTATGCCCACAAAAGCATTCAAATCAGATCATTCACCAGCATACACATTAATTGCAGAAAGAAAGAGGAATCAAGAAAAACCTAAGAGTTACTGAAACATACATATATTGAATTCAATAAGAGGTAATCTAGACAAGCAAGCATGAGGACAACAAGAATGTCACAGAATACTTTGCAATGTTTGAATTCATCAATGAGAATCTACAGGATGTGGAAAGCCAAAGGGGCAAAAAGAAATGCCACAGATAGCTTCCCAAGAAAGAGGCTTTCTATTTTACAAACATGTGAATTCTGAGCACTACAAGCTCCAAAAAAGAATATATACATCCCCTGCACGCAGGCCAAAAAAAACAAAATCTCCTTAGGGTTATATAAATCTACAATAGAATAATCACCCCTAAAACCAATCACTTCTGATCATAAATGTGCTCTGTAAATATCATGGTCGATCAGATATTTCATTTGCATGCCCCAACCCTATACCACCATCAACTTGCAGATAAACAACCTGGTTTTATCACTCTTTTCTGCACAAAGTCATGCCATGAATGCACACTGGTACCTTGCAAAGATAAGAAATGACCCCTAACGGCTTCCCAGACCTCCTTCATCATCCTCTCAACTGTGCATGTCCTAGCGACATAAATTTCTTGAGCTACCTACACCTGCAACATTCACCTTGGAAGAGAGTCCGCGAAAACAGGCTACACCGCTTTGACAAAGCAATGGTCACATGATCGCATGAGCTAAAAGGCCTTCATGTGATCATGCGACAAGCTTTTGAAAACTTGCCTCCGCCCTTCGAAAATGTCAATGGTCACATGATCGCATGAGCCCGAAAGGCCTTCATGCGATCATGCGACAAGCCCTTTTGAAAACTTGCCCTACCACCACATAAGCATCGCTCGGGACCCGCAAGACATCACACTTGTCAAACCCTGCCATGCAGCCCAATAGGAGCTGACCATAAGGCTGGACCCACGACCACACCAACTGAGAAACCTAGAAGAATCAAATGGTTGTCGCATGATCGCATGGGATCGGAAGATCCCATGAGATCATGCGCCAGCCTTTGATCTTGGATCAACTGGCGCTTCCACTAAACATTAGACCCACCGATAGTCCTGACATGTCACCACCAGAAGCTGTCATTTATCGCTTGTTGCATGGTCGCATGCATTTTTGAGACCGCATGTGATCATGCGACCAACCGCAAGATGCTACCTGCCCGAGCCGTGAACCGCTGACGGTCTGTCGCATGGTCACATGGGCTCGGAAGAGCCCATGCGATCATGTGACCAACTGAAAGGTGTTAGCCACTGACCACCATTGTCACCACCAAAACTGTTGACAGTTTGTCGCATGGTTGCATGGGCTCGAAAGAGCCCATGTGATCATGCGACCAACTGTAGGATGTTAGCTGATAATCGAACACGTCACCTCATTGTTTGCTGACTACTTGGATGAGCCTGCGATGTCACATCAACAGTTGTCGTATGATCTCATGGGATCGAAAGATCCCATGCAATCATGTGACAGCCATTGGATCTTCCTGCACTGGCATGGCCTTGAGGAACTGGGACCCACCTGGTCGGAGTTGTGCACTTAGGGTCAAAAACAGAGAGGGTTTTCAAGTGAAGGTCGAAAACACACAAAATTTTCAGAGCGGAGGTTGAAAACACATCGAGCTTTCAGACCAAAAGGGTAGAAACATCTTGAGCCTTCATAGAGAAGGTCGAAAACACACTGGGTTTTCGACACTTGAGCAGTTCTTTGGAAAAAATAGGACCGTGGCCAAAAATGAACGACAGGGAAATTTTGGGCAACAATGAGCACGTTGCACAACTTCACAAATAGGAATAAATAAAGAAGTGAAAAGAGAGGAATGTACAATGCAAGGAGAAGATGAGGGAGAGGAAAGTTGAAAGGAAGGAAAATTGGGTAGCAGTAAAAGTAATGAGGCTATATAGGCAAAAAACAATAGAGAGAAGCATAGGAGAAAGAAAAATGAGTACAGGAGAAGGCACAAAAAAAGGAGCAGGTCAGGAAAGAAAGAGAAGAGAACCCAAATCATCCTAAAATACATAGGGCTAACAAGGGAAAAACACTCAATATTCCTACCACACCTTTACCCTTAGAGCGCACAACTCTGCTTTAGATAATCAAAATTTTTGCCTCAGATTTAGCAAGAAATGGTAATTCATGGAAAGTGAGTACCCCTAGGTTCTCATCACAAATGGAAAACAATGTTGATCAAAGCAACACATTGCCCACTCACCTAGTAAGTCTGATTGATAACTCTCATAATCAACAGATATTTACTACAAGTGGAGGAGAGAGTAATGTCACTAGATACGAGACTCATTCTCCCTTTTTGGGATTTATGGATAACTAAGGTGTATAGTAGAAATTGTAAAATTTTGATCGATGTCGCAACTTAATTTTTGGCTATGTTGTACTTAATTATGGAAATGTGATATTAAAAAAATGATGATAATGCTTGTACGGTGAACTATACCATACCTATTTTTTTGTTTCATGAAAGCCAATACAATATTCTAAAATTTTCTATTGTGTTTCATTTTTTGCAGCTATGTATTCAAATTTATTTGTGTTCCAAGTTTAACCAGGGTTATGAAATGCATATAGTTAATTTTTAAAGAGCAATGCATACAACCAATGTTGAACATAACAAAAGCACACCAGTTTATGAAATGCATAGACTAAATAATTACATTGGAATGCATACATTCAATGTTTAAAGAGAAATGCATATAGTCAATGTTTGAAGACAAATACATATAGTCAATGCCAACTTATGAATGCATATAGTCAACGTGATTGTGTACATATAGTCAATGACAACTTAAGAATGCATATTGGACTCAATGATTGAAGATAAATGCATATATATGTATGTGTTTTTCACCAATATTACCTAAGAGCTCCCCAACAAACAAAATAAATAAAGAAAAATTCAAATACAAAATTGAATTGATTAAGCCATCGCAGGAATATTTTTGCAGATTTTGTCACTTGGGAAGGTGCTCAAAGTATAAATAAGGGAGAAATAAACATGATTAGGGAGAAGGTTATTGTCAATGGTCCACAGATAGGATATGATCAATACAACCATAATCTATATTATCAACAAATAGTAAACCATGATCAACAACACAAAGTGTTTTGTTTCTACAAGAAGAAATCTTATCCAAGAACGAATAATGTTCTTTTATCTTCCACAAATAATTAATGAAGAGGTTAAAAATTATTTGGTCAACATATATGGAGAAAATTAAAAAATCTACTTGAAGACACTCTCTCACATGAATGGACTATAGCTATCCAAGGAACCACTTGTATCTAAAATCACAAGGAATGGTTGTATAATCATGAAACAACCCTTCAACATTTCTTTGTAGGACCATATCTAGTTGAAGATTATGAATTTCTTAGTGAATTCAATTTTTTTCTCATATTTGTTTAAAGTGATAATTTTGTGCTCTTGAACTAATCAAATAAATTGATAGTTCTTCAAATAGTTTAGTTTGTGTAAACTAGATCATCTTTTTGAACTTGAATGGTTACATGTTTGAACTAGGAATTATCACCCACTCTGGATCTTTACAAGGTTTCAAGTAACTCGACAAGGACAACTTTGGCCTAAGTCACCTCATTAATCAATGCTACATATTCGACAAGCTCTTTATTGGAAAGAAGATCCACCTCAACCATCAATTAATGTTATTTTTGCAGATTTAGATATTGGACAATGAGACAAAATATATGACATGAAGGAGACAATGATCCAGAATGTGAATCTCCTAATGGAAGATATTGATGATATGATTATAAATTATGATAATGTTGCTTGTATTATAAATTTAGATTTATCTATTCATTTTTTTTTGTAAAGACTTCAATAAATTCAATACATATTTATGTTGTCTATGTTTGTCTTGGACATGTTTACATTTTCAAGTGACAAGTAGTTTCTACACTTGTGTTCGACATTACTTGCTGCATCTATCTAATGCATATACTAAATACAGTCAATATTGAACTTAACAACAACACTCCAGTTTATGAAATACGTACAGTAGATGATTTAAGAGAAATACCTACAATCAATGTTTGAAGAGAAAGACCTATAGTCAATGAAAAATTAAGAATGTATAGACTCAATGTAACTGTGTACATGTATTTGATCGTGTGTGTGTGTGTGTTGGTTTGTGGTGACTGATCATGCAAGTACTATACACTTTTCATTTATCGTGGGGTTAGGGGCAAGGCTCAAAAAAAAAAATTGGGGGCGGGGGGGGGGGGGGGGTTAACTTGTCAAGCATTTTTGAGTTGACACGTCAAGCATTTCCCTAGGTTGACACGTCAAGATTTTCCCTAGGTTGACTCATCAAGTATGTTTTAGGGTTAACTTGTTAATCAACATAAGTCTTGTTATAATGGTTTAGAGTTAGGGTTTTCTCAATATATGAGAATTTCATAGCTTCTTGCAGCGGTATTGAGTTACAAGGGGTTGCAGATTGTAACAAGCAGAAATTACTAGATAATAAGATTGGACTCTTTTTTTGGTAGATGTATCCCAAGATTGGGTGAACCACATTAAATCTTTGTGTCTTCTTGTTCTACTTATGTGTGCTTTATTCCTTTGTATTATTTATTATATTTGCATGTAACTGTTAAATTTGTGTCTACTAATCCTAACAAGTGGTATCAAAGCAGGTTGTTTTTCAGTTATTCCCTATAGGAAGGTCTCATTGTTGAGTGGGATTCTTACGGTTGAGTGGGAGTAATGGAAGATGAGGGTAAATTGAAGGTTGAGAAGAGTAATGGGTAGGACTTTCAGTTATCAAAAATGAAAATGGAGGACTATCTCTATCAAAAGGATTTATGGTGGCCATTGGGATGAAAATCTAAGAAACTGACATCAATGTTTGATGAGGATTGGGATATTTTAGATAGGAAGGCACTTGGAAGTATTTATGTATGTCTAGCACAATTACTGGCATTCAATATTACATAAGCAAAAATAACTAAAGATTTGATGGAAACCCTAGCGAAGTTATATGAAAAGCCTTCCACTTCAAATAAGGTATACCTTATGAAGTGTTTATTTAATATAAAAATGGTAGAAGGTTGGTCAGTTGTTGATCGTTTAAATGAGTTTAATACAATTACTAGTTATTTTTCTTCTGTTAATATTATTTTTGATGAAGAAATTAGGGCTATTTTGATTATGTGCTCTTTTCCTGAAAGTTGGAATGGCTTGGTAATGGTTTTTAGTAACTCTATTTCTAGTTCAAATACCTAAAATTTGATTATGTTGTTGGTGTTATTCTAAGTGAGGAAATTCATAGGAAAAGCTTAGGTGGATCCACATCAGGTAGTGTTTTGAATGCATAAAGTAGAAATAGATCAAGGGACAGAGGAAATTTTTTTTGAAGTCATGGTAAATCACAAGGAAAATCAAAGGGTAGGAGGTCTCAATCCAGAGGACCAAATGATTGTTGGTCTTGTGGGAAACCAAGTCATAAGAAGAAATATTGCTGGTCTTGGAAGAATAAAGAAGGAGATAAACAAGAAGTTAATAAGGAGGAAAATGTGGTAAGTAAAAAATCTGAAGAGGAAGTTTTTCTTCTTTCCATTTAAAATTTTGACGATTCATGGATTCTAGATTTAGGGGCATCATTTCATGCTACAACCCATAAAAGTTATTTTCTTGATTATGTCCAAGGGGATTTGGGGCTAGTTTATTTGGGCGATAATGAACCCTATTAGATTGTTGGAAAGGGAAGAATTAAGATTAAGTTGCAGAATGGGAATCATTGGCTACTACAAGAGGTAAGGCACGCTCCAAGACTAAGTAGGAATTTAATTTCAGCAAGGTAGCTAGGTGATGAAGGTTGCACAATTACTTTTAATGACAAAAATTGGAAGGTTTCAAAAGGTTCCTTAGTTGTAGAAAAATGTGTGAAAGTAGGCACCCTATATCTTTGTATAGGTCATATTATTCCTTCTACTTTAATTGTTACAGAAAAAGGTCAATGTTCAAGAATAGTTGTTGCAGTTGAGTAGGTAGAACCTAAAGTGGTAGTTGTGGATTCTGAAACAACACTGTGGCATAACAAACTTGGGCACATGAGTGAGAAAGGTATGAAATTACTTGCATTCAAAGAAAGTTTTACCAAGTATAAAATGTGTCAATATGGATTTATGTGAAAGATGTGTGTATGGAAAACAAAAGAGAGTTAGTTTTGTAAAGAGTGGGAGGGAAAAGAAATATGAGAAATTAGAGCTTGTGCATATAGATGTATGGGGAAAAACTCAAGTATCTTCCCTTTATGGCTCTTTGTATTATGTTACATTCATTGATGATGCAACTAGGAAAGTATGGATTTATTCCTTAGGAAACAATATGATGTATTTGAAACTTTTAAAAAATGGAAATGCTTGGTTGAGGATGAGAATGGTAAAAGACTAAAATGTCTCAAATTTGATAATGGTGGTGAGTATTGCAACCAAGAGTTGAATATTATTGTTCCTCTAATGGTATTTGTAGGCAAAAAATGGTTCCAAGGACTCCAAAAGAAAATGGAGTGGTTGAATGCATGAATAGGATAATTATGGAGCGTGCAAGGAGTATGAGGTTGCATGTTGGGCTACCCTTAAACATGTTGGTAGAGGCTATAAACACCACTATTTATTTAATTAATAGAGGTCCCTCTAATCCTTTGGGTTGTGGTATTCCAAAGGAAGCATGGTTAGGTAAGAAGGTGATTTATTCTTTTCTCAAAACCTTTGGTTGTGAAGTATTTGCACATATATATTCTAAAAATAGAACCAAACTGGAAGTTGAGTAAAAGAAATGTATATTAGTTGGACATATCATTGATGCATTTGGCTATAGAATTTGGGATGTAGTTTCCAAAAAGGTGGTTTCTTTATCCACTACAAAGGCAGAGTATGTTGTTGTTACAAAGGCAACTAAGGAGATGATATGGTTGCATTTTTTCTTAGAAGAGTTGGGAAACTCATAGACTAAAAATTATCTATTTATAGATAGCTAGAGTGTAATCCATCTTTCAAATAATTATGCCTTGCATTACAAGACCAAACATATACAATTGAGGTATCACTTCATTTGATTGGTATTGGATAATGGGTAGTTAAAGATGGTAAAGATACATACAAACAAAAATCCAACAGATATGTTTACAAAAGCAGTAGCAAGGGAGAAGATGAACTCCTCTTCAGCTTTAGTTGCTCTTCAAGATTGAAAATAATAAAAAGAACAATAGAGTCTAGGGTGTGTCAATATAGTGGGGATGATAGTGGGTGTAGGAGGTTGATGGGCCTTACCACTGGGGGCTTTGCATGAGGTAACAAGATAACATGACTCATCATCTTTGGGAGGGATTTTTTGATGGCTTTCTTCTGAAACTCCTTGGAGAATTTTGTGATGGATTTTGGGATGAAGGATTAGAATGTGTAGATGGAGGAGGGCTAGGATGGTCCACACATGAAGGTGGGGTAGTGGATTGTGAACTTTCTTGAGGGGATGACTCTGCAGAAGAGGAGTTAGAGGATGGCATGGCTAGATAGTTCACATAAGTAGGTACCGAGGAAGCTTGTGAAATGGATTGGCTAACTGATGGGATAGGGGTGATGGATTAAGATATGGAATATGAATTGTATTTAGGGATTCATTATTCTTGTGGAAGGGGTTTTGTGGTAACGTAGGTTGGAATGGAAGATGGTGGATTGAGATAGGATGGAGGAGATGGAGCAGAGAGATAGGATATAGTGGACAGAGTAGAGAGATAGGATATAGTGGATGGTGGATCAAGATAGCATGGGGGATCAGGGTAATGGATTGGAAGACTAGGATCTTGGATTTGAAAATGGTTTAGAGGATAAGGAGATGATGGATTTGGATTATGGATGTAGCTGGTAGTGTTATTATGGAAATATGGTGTTTGGGATATGACCATGGAAGAAGATGGAGGTAGGAAGCATGGATGCGGGGGATATGTGGGTTCAAGATATGAAAAAGGTGTGGATAATGGATTTCCCTTGTCAAAGGTAGGATAAGGAGAACTAGTGGGCATGTACAAAGAAATGATAGGGTAGTTTGGATGATTGATTGGATTCTGGAAGGTGTTTGGAGAAAGCCTTCTAAGGTTTTCAAAGTACTCATCATGATCAACAAAACTTTCATCATCATTCGAATAGGATAAAGTGGGAGAAAATATGTGACAACCAAACTCATCATAATAGATTTGAGACATGTTAACTTTGCAGATGAGTTGGATGGGGATGAAGGAATGAGGACTCAGGTTAGGATGACCAATAAGTTTAGAGAAAGATTTGGATTTAAGATTAGGATAGGAGGAAATATTGACTCTAGAAGAAGATGGAAAGGGGATAAGTGATGACCAAGATGACTCTGATAACCTAGGACACGGGGAGGAAAGGAGGACAATGTTGGACATAAAAGATGTTGGATGATAGGAAAACCATGATTAAGATCACAAGCTTTTGGAGGTTTTGGGAGACTTCTGGACTAGAGAATTGGATTGATATGGTAAAATATTTGGTGTGTAGAACGCTTCATTTGTGTATGTTCAATAGATGTTTTGCATTGAGTTTGAAACTTTGAAAACACATCAAACAAGCACTACCTAATGACAGGCTAGTATCAAAACCTTTTCGCACAACTTGGTACCCCGAATGAATATAGATGGTGAGTAATCTTAAGGTGATCTAGGAAACCACTTGGATCAATCCTTGCATAAAGATTTTGATACCTTCAGGAGTAGATCGGGAAGCCTTTGATTAATAGGTGTCTTATAAGGTCTATGGCATCCTCCCAATCAGTTTGTACATGCGTAACTCACTTAAGAGCCCAGTTGACCATGCTGAAATAGTAAGGATATTCACCTACCTCAAGCTACCATCAACACGCATCGCCCGAGCTTGAGGGGATGAAGCGAGAGTTTTCCCAATGCTTTGTTTCTATACCAATCGGGGAAGTACTGATTTGAGGTCATTCTCCAAAGTGGAAGCACTTTTCTCTCAGGATA
Source organism: Chamaecyparis obtusa (assembly GCA_027943335.1). Lineage (NCBI taxonomy): Eukaryota > Viridiplantae > Streptophyta > Pinopsida > Cupressales > Cupressaceae > Chamaecyparis > Chamaecyparis obtusa. The sequence continues at coordinate 1,977,619 of BSBK01000620.1, read as the reverse complement.
GGCCTCGCTAGAAGTAAAACAAATGAACTTGTCCTAGTTCAATTTGTTTTATGTCACTTAGATTATCAATGATTTGTAGAATTTGGAAAACTCTTAGAAGCACATCAAAAAGAGTTCTTTTATCCAAATTGATTAAGTGTGTTTTAAGCTAAGAACTTCAAGCACATATGTTTAGGATTCAAATGTTCATTCCTTGAAAATAGAAAAATCTCTTTTGACAAGATTTGCAAGTGTTTTATTCTGAGCATTCAAGATTGAATTTGCTTTTAGGATCCCAATTTAAACTTTGATTTCGAAATGAAATTGATTTGTTTATCTCATTGTACACTCAAGATTGAATTTGTTTAGGAGTCAAATGAAATGATTTGATACTGATTAGGTTCATCTTTTAGGGTCACTCAAGATTTGGTTTTCACTCTAAAAGAAAGAGAATTTTGAGATTGCTTTTTTTATTGTTCTTTCCTATAGGCACCCAAGATTGATATTTTAGGGTTTCCCCTTTAGGACAAAGAAGATTTGTGGATTTGAACCTTTGAGAGTTTTCAAGATTTTGAGATTTATTTTAAGACCCAAATTAATTGTGAGGTTTGTTTTGTTCAATTCTTTTAAACATTCAAGATTTGGTGTTTAGGGTTTTTAGTTCAAAAGATTGAAACTTTTCCTAGATTTGCACTTTGAGACTTACATAAAAACTCTTAAACATTGAAATTTCTTAGCCAAGGTTCATTTTAAACCCAAATCAAAGTGTGAAGGTTGATTTTGTTCACTTTAGGATTATTTAGGATTGAGGTTTGACCATTTAGGATAGATATGCAGATTCTTGCATTTTAGGCATTCAAGATTCAGTGAAGGTTCATTTTAAGCCCAAATGAGGTTTGTTTTTAGTTCTTAGATTGCTTTTAGGAATGCATAAAACCCAAAAACACTCAATTTTGTTTATATGAAGTTCTTTTTAGCCAAAAAAAAGTGTGATGAGTGATTTTGATCACTTTAGGATTGATTAGGACTGGGTTTGAATCGTTTAGGATTGATATGCAGATTAGTTCATTTTAAGCACTCAAGATTGAATGAAAGGTTCTTTTTAAGCTTTGAATGGAGATTGATTATGTTCCTAAACACATAAAAGAGTTAATAGTGCTTAGGAAATTGATGATTTGGTGATCAAATTTCCTTCCAAGGAGTACCTACAAACAACCAAGTTTGAAACTGCAAATTTGAAGCCTAGAGGCACTAGGAGGCCGAAATGAACCTGAAAAACCAAACAAACCCAAGATCAAGGCTTCACACATGACATCTATTTCCCATAAGATAATGCAAGATAGGGTATTTTATGGTTTCGTGTCGTACAAGTCAGTACAAGGTCCCATATGACATTACAGGGGTTCCCATATGACAAACAATGCCAGAAAGTGGTAAAAAGGCCAAAAATACTTGCAAAAAGCTCATATGACATTGTACATGGTATAGTAAGATAATACATGGGTTCCCAAATGGAAATACATGACATTAAAGATTTTTTTTATGACTCTTCCTCCTAGCATGCATGAGACTTGTTTAAAAAAAGTGAATTTTTAATTAAAAAAACCTTTAAAAAATAGTTTGAAGAGCGTGGTGGGGTCCCATTGGGTGTGCCAGAATGTGTATGATGCAAAAATAACCTATCGAGAGCATGCTGAAACATTAAAACATTAGTCAAAAATAAAATATACCTAATATATAGAAAATATATTTGCAAGACACCTTGGATTAAGTTGAAACATGAGCACCCTGTCACCATTTGATTTTCTCTTATATGAGGGATGTGGGTGTGCTCTCAAAACATAAAGAGCATGTTCCCAATTTTGTTTAGGAAGTATTGGGATCATTTGAAAGCCATGAAGACCCCATAATGGCATAAAACCATGTATGGAGCACCTGTTTTGCCCCTAGGATTTTGAGGGTCCAAATGAAACAAATGCAATTTCTAAGCTGATGAATCCTATGCAAGGTTGAGTTTAACTTCAAAATAGATGTGATATGGATGAAATAATTAGGATTTCTTGAAATAAACTAGGTTAATCCAATTTATCTAAGCTAGGATGAGTTATAAAGCATAAAAATGAAGTAAATCTAATAATACTAGATATTATGCTAAGTCTAGATGAAAATGCACATGATAACAATGCTATGAAAATGAGATATGAATTGGTAAATTTCTCTTGGAAGGGAGGCTATTTATAGGATTTGAGGAAAGTCTTGGGTTAGGAAGGGTAGTTATGGTTTAAGACCAAGGGTTAAGCCTTAAGGTCAAAGGGATAAGGATGAAGAGTTTCTCACACATGTGTGAGCGACACTAGGGAAGTGTTCTAGGGGACCAAGGTGGAAGAAGAGACATAGGATCTCATTAAGAGGTTGTAAGAGCCATTAATGAGGGTGTAAGGGGTCATTAATGAGCATGTAAGACTCATTAATGACCAGGTTGACCCAAAGTCAAAGGATGAGGATTTAGGCTAAGACGGTTAGGAAACACCTCTTAAGCAGGTTTAGGGAGTGATTAGGAAAGTGAGGATATGTTTAGGGTTTTCTAGAAGATAGGAGAATAATTTATTAAATAATTAATAAATTGGAGGAATAAACACGTAAATTGGATTTAAATGTTTTTGGCTAAGGTTTCTTAATTAAATGTCTTTAATTAAAATAGGAGAATGGATAATGACCATAATGATTAATTAATTAATTAATGATGATGTCATCAAGCCTTTTATCAACTAAAATATTTTTAATTAACAAGTGGATTTTTAGGTGTCTACACATATACATAGACATAGACATAGACATAGACATAGACATAGACATAGACATAGACATAGACATAGACATAGACATAGACATAGACATAGACATATACATATACATATACATATACATATACATATACATATACATATACACATACATATACATATAAAGTTTTTTATTAGAGGAAAAACATATTTTAAAGGTACCTTAAAATATGTTTTAGGGCCCTCAATAGGATGAGTGACCAAGACAAAAAAACCAACAAAATGAGAGATGCCCAACTCAGTGAGAGGAGAGAAGAGGAAACAAGCACATTAATATACAACTGCTTAAAACACCCACTTCCAAACTTCATCACAATCACTGAAATCAGAAACCAACCACCACCTCCACCAAACAGAGAAGACAAGTCAAAGACATCCCAAAATAAGGAGAGAAGTTGAGAAGAAATGAGAGCAATAAAGCCCACCCTTTGAAAACACTCCCACGACCCACTATCCTGTAAATAAGATCCAAGCATATGTAAAAGATAAAGAACTTAGGGAAAAAGGTACCTAGACAAGATATAGATAAAGAAGATGAAAGCAAGCACATCAAATTCCCCTCTCTTAAAATGCTCCCTACAAAATAACAAAACAACAAGAGGGAACCCATGATAGAGAGAAAGGGAAGAAGGGAATGAGAGAAAAAATACACAACCTCTTAAGATACTTTCACCCTACAACCACTAGCTACACTGCCACCAAGATCCCCCAAACACCTGCAATAGAGAAAAAAGGCAACAGGGCAAAGGAGATGCTAGATAGAAAGAGGAGAAAGAAAGGGCCAAGCTCATCAAAGATATCTCTCTTAAAAAACCTAGACCCAGCCTTAACCACTATTTGGACAACCAAGAATCCAAACACCCCACAAAAAAATTCTCTCTAACAAAAAAGACCCCAAACAACACTCAAAGAGCTCAAGAAATCCTCACACAACAGAGTTGTGAGGACCTCCAACAAGAATAGAACACCACATGCAACCTCTGAGATGGAAGCCAAAAATAGGGAAACAACCCAAAAATCCTCCACTCCAGAGGTTAGAAAGAGCAGAACAAAATCCCCAACAAACATCACCACGACCAAGAAACAAAGAGATCCCTCAAAGTAGGCCACACACCCTAATAGGGAAAAAGCCCGACTACCTAGTAGAGAAATGGTGCAAAGATTTGGGCTAAAGCGACACAAACCAAAAGAGTCCTTCAAACCATCAAGTAGGAAGATGACCCACACAAAGAGAGGAACAAATCCTCCATAAAATGCCAGAAGGAAAAACCTAAAGCAAGAAATCTTGTAGCCTCCAAACAGTTGAGCTCCATCCAAGGACAATGGGGAAAAGTCTCCCCTCATAAAAATAACAAGCCACACAACCAAACATAGAGACACCCATGGTATCTTTGTAAGGAGCCAAAAAGGAAAAACCACTCCCCACATAACTCTAAAACACCCAACCCACCAAGCCACAAGACCATATTGAGCTTCACAGGGGGCCATGGGAGGTGGGTCACCATTGTCTCCTTCAGAATCATCTCCCTCTTCTACAGATCCTATAACCTTAGCTACTCTCGCCTCTCTCCATTTTTGAATGGAAGTCTTATATATACATATAAAGTTGCTTTGAAACAATTATGAAAACATGAAATAAATAGTAAGTTAAAGTTGAGAAATAGAGTGATTTTTAGAAATAAGATAACTCAATCGAATGTATGATTTTTTTCAAACTTAAAAAATAAGAATGAACAATAACAATGAAATAAATACTAAGTTAAATTGACCAATAAAATGAATTTCAGAAATATATTAACAATGAAACAAATACTAAGTTAAATTGACCACTAAAATGAATTTCAGCAATATGACCAATAAATAAAATGAATTTCATAATAATAATTCACAATGTTAAAGATATTATAATGTTTTCAAACATGTGTAAACAAGAATAAAAACAAAAAACAAAAAAAATAGTCCATCGGTTCACAACCTTAGTAAAGTAAAGAAGACCTTACATGTATGTGGTTGATGTGTTCTATGTTGTAGTTGTAATGTGTTTTAACTTTACTTGCCAAAAAGGGGATTCATGGTAACAATCATAAAGCAAGATACATCTATATTAACATGTAAAACAATAATAAAGAGGTGAAATACAAAATAATATCACATTATCAGAGCAAGATTTCCCAATTCAAATTGGAGTGCTCACAAATACAATTACATGGACCTAATGTCATCTACATGCCCTGTTGAACTCTTCACAACCTCTCATACTTGCAAAATAATTGTAACAACTAGTGGAAGTAATGATCCCATAGAAATTTATCATTCCAATATTGCCCACCTTTATACAATGTTTGAATATTTCACCTTATACACAAACAAAGACACACACACACACACACACACACACACACACACACACACACACACACACACACACACACACACACACACACACACACACACACACACACACACACACATATATATATATATATATATATATATATATATATATATATATATATATATATATATATATATATATATATATATATATGCATACATACATATGTATGACATTTTCATTTGATTTATGAAAACATAAGTTAAATAGTATGTAGATAAAGCATCAAAGAAATGAATAACTTATTGAAAATAGTATAACTTGAATGCCTCTAACTAATGCATACAATGAACACATACATATAAACAGTGATACTGATTTCTCAAAACATGAAATACATGTTATCATAAGGTACCAATTGCCAATGTGAGCTCTAAATTATTTATAGAATAATTAGTGCAAACATAGAGAATTTGCAATGAAGTGTAATAAAAATGACGGTAGAAATTACTCCTTATAAACCAATTGGAATGTGAAATTCATGCATTCATTTGTGGTTGGTCATTTTTAATTTGAAAATAGAGTGGAAAAGGATTGGTCATATCATACTATACTTGCTTGCCATTTATTTGTGATTCCTACAATGGCTTCATTAAATCAATTTTGTATTTCAATTTTCATTGCTTATTTTGTTTATTGGTGAGATCATATGTAATAGTGGTGAACAACACATACATACAAGCATATACATACATACATATCAATGCACACATAGATTTGCATACATAAAGAGATACATATGTGTAGACATGTACATACATACACACACATACATACATACATACATACAAAGAGACATCTGAAATAACCATTAATGAAAAAATGAAAAATACATTACTCCCCCAATTAATAAACACAATGAGACATAAATATAACATGTTTTGAATGTGGCCCCACTCACAATGTATGCATTAGCGTTAGGAAGAGGCTTTAATAAAATTATTCGACACCTTGCGTTAATCGTTGAAGATCCCACTAAACATAGGCATATAAGTAATTTTGGAGGATTACTAAATTAGTAGGGAACAATGATATAAAATGATATTTTCATGCCACAATTCAATACTACTTTTAGTAGTCCTCTAGAATGACTCAAACCCCTCCATGATTGAAGATCCCACTAAAATCAAACAACATCCAACTCATAAACATTTCACTACCGAAATATAGCTTGATTATGAAAACATGAAATAAATAATTGAAAATAGTATAATTTGAAAACATGGAATTTGAATACCTCTAACTAATGCATATTGTGAACACCTAACTAACCAACTCAAAATATTATAATTGAATGCATCTAAGTAATGCATACAATGAACATATACATATGAACAAAAACAAAACTCTAGTCTATGAAATGCATACACCCAATATTTTTGGAGAAATGCATACCCACAATTTTTTTTTGGAATAGCACTTGATACCCAACAAAAACCCAGATGAGTCATGAATAAAAGATCACAAGTAAGATTAAATATGAAAACACCAACATTTCATAAGTAAACTAGAAGATTTCAATATATTATCGATAATGTGCCCTATTTCTTTGACATTCCATGCAATAACCTCACAATATATAAAATAAAAATGCATACAATCAATGTAAACTTAACAATGCATACAAACAATGTAAACTTAACAATGCACACAAACAATGTAAAATTAAGAATGCATACATTCTATGATTACAGATAAATACATACATTCATGTAAATATGAAAAACACTAATATTTCATGATTAAACTAGTAGATTTCAACATATTATCGACAATGTGCCCTATTTCTTTGACATTCCATGTAATAACTTCACAATATGACAAGCAAAAATGCATACAATCAATGTAAGCAATGTATATAATCAATGTATACTTATTAATGCATACAATAAATGTAAAATTAAGAATGCATATGTTCCATGATTACAGAGAAATGCACACAATCATTTCAATATGAAATACACTAATATTTAATGATTAACTAGCATATTTCAACATATCATCGACAATGTGCCCTATTTCTTTGTCATTCCATGTAATAATTTCACAGTATGATAAAAGACAAATGCATACAATCAAGGTAAACTTAACAATGGATACACTCAATGTATACTTATTAATACATACAACCAATGTAAAATAAAAAAATGCATACAGTCAATGATTAAAGAGAAATCCATAAAGTTAATGTCAACTTAAGAATGTAGAGACATTCCATGTAATAATTTCACAATATGCCAAAAAAATCAACTGGAGGCGCACTTTAGAGTGGTAGACCAAAACCCTCTTTGCATGCAGAGAAAGAATGGTTGTGGGAAGTCCTTTTTATTTGACATTCCATGTAATAATTTTGTAGTATGACAAAAATAATAGAAGGGTGGACTCAAACCCTCGATTCAATACATAGAAATGATTGAAACAAACATCAAACCCTAAACACAAATGAGTGGAACCATTGACACAAGAAAAAATGAAACAATAAATTTGATGGGGGTGCTATGTGTGAGTGCTAGACCAAAACCCACAAGAATTTTCAAAATGTACTTGACACCCAGAAAAAACCTAGATACCCCATGAATAAAATATCACAAGTAAGATTACATATGAAAAACAATAACATTTAAGGATTAAACTAGCATATTTCATCATATTATTGACAATGTACCATATTTCTTTGACATTCCATGTGATAATTTCACTATATGAAAAAAAAATATGAACTGACTTGAACCCTCATTCAATACAGAGAAATAGCACTTCACACCTAGTGAAAACCCAAAGGACACAAGTAAAAGATTAAATATGGAAAACATTAACATTTCACGATTAAACTAGCGGATTTCAACATATTGTCGACACTATACCCTATTTCTTTGATATTCCATGTAATAATTTGACTGTATGATAATAAAAAATAGATGGACCGAATCAAACCCTCGATTCAATACAAAGAAATGATGGAAACAAACAAGAAAGTGTAAAAGAGATTGAGTAGAACTATTGTTACAAACAAGTTGAAACGATAAATGTTAGTTGAGGCACTACTTGTGAGTGTTGGACCGAAACCTCATCACATGTAGAGACAGTATGTCCGTGGGAAGCATTTGCAAGAATAGAATGGGAGAAGAATGTTTGAAAATGTTAAAATGAAGGAAAAAAATATATTTTTAGGGCTTTGAGGTGGGTAGGTAATGGCCCCAATTTGGTTGGCTACGTGGCAAGTAGCCACTATTATACGTGTTATTAATTTTTATGTATTTGGTATCATTTGATTTGTTAGGGCGTGAAAATGTTTATAACATAAGATCCTTTGAATTTGGAGGGATCTTTAACCATTAACGCAAGGTGTTGAATGATTTTATTAAAGCCCCTTCTTAGTAATAATGTATACATTGTGAGCAAGGCCACATACTAAACATGTTATATTTATCTTATTGTGTTTATTAATTGGGAGTCTAATGTTTTTTTTTATATGCAATTGGTGGGTATTGGCGAACTAGGAGTCCATTAATGACACTTTGAAATGACCATTTAATATTCGACGGTCTCTACAAAGAAATTCATGAATAACCAAAAAGTAGTTAACTCACATACGAAAACAACAAAAAAAATTTTTTGTTGAAATCGGACATACTGTTTCTGATCTACAAATATGCAAAATTAAGGTGTGAGGATATTAGATGTCTTCCCCTAATAAATCCTCTGCCGTAATGTACAAGTTTTACCATTACAATCGGAGCCTTACAATGTGTTATATTTATCTTATTGTGTTTATTAATTGGGAGTCTAATGTTTTTTTTTATATGCAATTGGTGGGTATTGGTGAACTAGGAGTCCATTAATGACACTTTGAAATGACCATTTAATATTCGACGGTCTCTACAAAGAAATTCATGAATAACTAAAAAGTAGTTAACTCACATACGAAAACAACAAATTTTTTTTTTGTTGAAATCGGACATACTGTTTCTGATCTACAAATATGCAAAATTAAGGTGTGAGGATATTAGATGTCTTCCCCTAATAAATCCTCTGCCGTAACGTACAAGTTTTACCATTACAATCGGAGCCTTACAATCCATTTCACTGGCCTAATATTGTGGAGTGTGAAAGCACGAAATGCTTAATTGAAAACCAAATAAATATCATGTCACATCGCATTAAACCTTATTGTAAACCCCAAATGAACCTAACAAATCACATATATAAATTGTCACATCTCACCGTTAACAAATTCTAAAAATCAAAGAATGGTCAAAAGACGACTGGCATACGTGTATGTTTATGTCTAATTTGCTATTGTTTCGTCTCCAAACAATTTTGTGTGACAGTAGTCGATGCAGTCAGGCAATGAAACCCCCGTACATCATTCTCCTCTTTATACACTGCATTTTCACTGGAATAACAGCGATTCAGGCTGGTAAGCAGTTTTATGTTAGATTTCATAGAAGTTCTTTCCAAAAATTCCTATAATTCCTTTAAAGTTCTGTTGTTTTAGTTAAAGGTCTGTCATGGTGCCCTCAATTGATTGCTACTCTGGCGTACTTGGACGGAAGGTAGCATAAAATAACATTGGTATCATACCCACTTCATTATCAAAGGCGCTCTTTTACTGTACCCATGTGGGTTTTTTCTTGGTGCTCAGAATTAAACGTGTGGATAAATATACGCTGCGTAGACCTACTGTGTATGCACACTGTATTTCCTGGCATTAAATTCAAATTCCTTACCCATTATTGGATATAACTCCGACGGGTATTTTTTGGCGCTTGAGTAAATGATGCGTATACACAGTGTATATGTACATTTAGTATTAAAATTTAAGTGCCTCGTCCATTATTGGGTACAATCCATGTGGGTGTTTTTTAGGGGCAATTGATGCAAATGATTGGATATGCGTATAGTATGTGTACACTTAGTATCGGAATTTATTCATTACATGTACCTTCAGCCTTATGTTGGGTATACATAGTATACACAAATTAAATTGAAGTGCTTTACGCATTATTGCATCGCAGCTAATTGAATGTTATTTGGCAATGAGTTAAATGTTTGGATATACATAGTCCATTTGGGTGCGCTCTATATTTACACCGGGCATTCAAGTGTCTCACCAATTATTCGATGAAACTAATTTTTCTCTCTGTCATACAAATCGAGGGGAATCTAGATAAGGCTCTTGAATTTGATATATGCGTCAACATATACAGATTTACTGCAAAAACAATCATATATGCAAGGTGAAGTTAGTTAATAGCCTAGCAGGACACCAATTTTCAGGTCTAAGGGTAATGTAGCCTCGTGGTAGTAGAATGATATACGCTTTTATCCCGTTGTTCCTTCGAGTGTTTTGTCTCTGCATGTCAAATTGGATAGCAACTATATTGTACTGAAAGACTTATTTTTGTTTGCTCTTCCAATCTGGCAACCTCTCCATAGACTGGCCTCCTCCATTCAGAGATTTCTTAGCTGACCCACCTCGCCTTTGTCATATGAAGGAGAACGTCAACACACTTAAATGTTTCAATGCTGACATACATCAACAGTATTTTCAAGCCATTTGGATCTCTCTACAACATCCCCGAGATGGCTTTCTATGTCGAGCATTTAGAGCAAATTGTTGATGGTCTTATGGACCAATCATCCATTCTATCTTTAACGTCATTGCTTACATGCTTTTAGGATATCTGCAACTAGCTGTGGGTATTTTCTCATCAGTTACAAACTTACAAATTAAGGCAAGCGACCATATAGCATGAGGCAACATGATTATTGTCTTTTCTCTCTCAATGGAGTAGAAGCTAAGGAGCACTTTATGCTCAGGAACCAGATCTCCAGACTATTCAAAGATTCGAGGGAGATAATATTTTTTGTATTTTAAGTGTTAACACAAGAAGAGTCGGAGATGTCTTTTCATTTTATCCCAATCTGAGGCGCCTATCACTTTACATTCAAATAGTTCCATTAAGAAGCTAGTTCCCATCATGCTGAAGAGCAGAGCATAAATTCCATGTCAAGAGTTAAAGGAAAACCTCTTCATGTCCTCATAGACACCGGAACCCAAAATAATATTACTGCAAAAAATATTTTTCAAGTGCTTAATTTTTTCCTTCATAGCACCTGCACAACTCTTATCCTTTGGGTGGCTCCAACATTGAGTACTTAAAGAAGACTGTTAACGCACATTTGATATGGTATTGCGCAGATGCTTTATTTTCGTTACTTATTATGTGGCACTACATGAATTCTGCTACATTTTCCCTTGTAAGTCATATTTTTATTATCAAGATACCTATTGGTCAATTGTAGATTGCTTACATATGCATGGAATGTATATAATGGCAAAGATGATAATTTCTTTAATCAACTCGTTACATTGCCCCTGAAGTATGACAATAACTTTTTGCGACCTTTGAAAAATCCCCTGTAAACAAGTTTATGATCTTGCAATCAAGCAACTTATGCATTTTTCCTAATGCATTTGATGATCTTTGTTTATTTGTGCTGAGTCCTTTGTTTTGCTACATTCTTGTACTTTATTGTTGTATACTTCTTGTAGGTTTACAGACCACTGGCTTACTGTAATGCCACATTATTGCCATTATTTTGGTAGTTGTGTTTCACAGGAATGCTTCTCTCATGAGCATGAATGGTCTAGTTGGCACTCATTGTATCTAGATGATGCTTACAAGAATCAAGCACTAAAACATCCCTTGAGTTCACTTTACCTGTACAACTCCAGCTCAAGTGCACTTGACCGTGGAGTTTCTTTTCTAATCAGGCCCATTTAACTTGCTACTCCATTTAGAAAACCTTCAGCAAGTGCCTTGTTTTATGAACCATTCATTATGGAGCACCCCTAGTACATTCAGTTTGATATGTGGCATTTCCTCTATGTATTAAATTATTGGATATGATTGGAAATGTTAGACTATTTACACTTCACACTTCCATGCATTCTATGACTCTACTGCCCACAACTACTAAGTCAGTTCTTCTTTCAACGTAGTAAATTATTTTCCTGCAATGCTAGATCTTGTCATGCTTAGGCGCAATGCAATTTTATTTAAGCGACCTTTGGTGTCTTCTCTAGACTTATATGAATTTCTATGTTGTTACTAAGATTCAGGGTTATGCAAAGGTCTGATTCTTGCTACATTCATCTTGCTCCATAGCAGGGTTTACTTGTTTATTCCACGATATTGAAATTATCTTTCTCCAGAAAGAACATCAATGACCAAAGTTTCAAAAGCTGAGACCTTGTTGCATAAAAATTGTTATATCAAACTTTACATATCATCTGAGAGTGCAGCCATGATATAACCTTATTAATACCTTCTTTACTTCCTTCTGTCTTCCTCAATTTTTGCTTCCTGTAATTATCTGCATTATTCTAAATGTCAATGCCAGTAGCATGTTACAAAAAAGAGAAGGAAAAACTGAGTGTAATTCAATAACTATAATTTTTTTCACTACTTGGAATTGTGATATGGCATACATATACCAAAGTTTTAATGCTATATATATATATATATATATATATAGATAATACTGAAAAAATGGGGAGTACCTGAATAGTTAGAGGCATCAAAGACACTATAGGTTTAATGTTTTTAGTGTCTCTCAAGATATGTTTTAACTTTTGACAATATCTTTATCAGGATTTTTCTGTCTTATCAATATGAATTTAATGCAAATGCAATGTAGGAATTCAATAGCTAAATCCTATCGTGGGCTTTTACAGGACTGTGCCCATCAGGATGGAACAGTGCACCAAACAGAAGAAATTGTTTCCTTCTTGTACCAAATGCAAGTTCATGGGATGATGCAGAAGCTATCTGTCAGAATCGCAGTGGTCATCTGGCTGCGGTGACATCCGTCGAAGAACTTAAGTATGTGCAATCTCTTTGCAGAAATGTTAGTACAGGATGCTGGGTCGGGGGCCATGGTGTTAGATCTAAGAAAGGTTTCAGTTGGCAGTGGAGTGATCATCAATCCCATTGGAACAACTCTGCTTTTCCTAGGGCACCATCTTTTTTAAACTGTCCACAACCTTCCTGCCTTGAGACAAATCTTACTGAGTTATGCACTTTAGTTATGAACAGAAAAGTTCCCCTGGTGGGTGACAAATGCAAAAGCTCACATGAATTTGTCTGTATGCTAAGCAAAGGTAATGTCGATATTTAGTTAAGTTAAATGCTTTTCAAATTTCACATTGTAAAGTAATGTTCTCTTTGTAGGGAGTTATTACCTCACATTATTTCGAGTCCTTTCTCCTTATTAGCATGTTTTGTATCCCATGTAGAAGCAAATGCTGTTCAGTAACTGATTGTGGAGATTTAGTTGTGTCACATTCTTTCACTTTTATGCCCTTGGAGCTGTTGTCTGACGCATCTCTTACATCAGGAAATAAATGTGAACCTGGACATTGCCATAAGGAGTACACTATCATCCTTGCAGTTGTTAGTGGGTTTATCCTCTTTACCACATTTGCTGTGGTGATTTGGCTTCTTGTTTACAAGCGAAACAGAAGACGCAGGAGATCTAGAAAAATTTCTAGCCCATCTGCTGCTTCTCTTGTTCCTCCTTCGTGGAGGATGTACACTAATGATGAATTGAGAATGATTACTAAAAATTTTGGGGAAGGAAATAGACTCTTCGGAGATGCAATGACAAAGACTGGAGGAACATATGGAGGTACCCTGCCTGATGGCTCGCTAGTAGCAGTCAAAAAGCTAAAGAAGTCTAGCTTACAAAGTAAGAAAGAGTTCTTGTCTGAAATTGGAAGGATAGCACGTCTTCGTCATGACAACCTTGTAGCAATCAAAGGATGTTGCTATGAACATAATGAACGATATATTGTTTATGAGTTTGTAGCAAATGGTCCTCTGGACAGATGGCTGCATCACCTTCCACGAGGAGGTAGAAGCCTAGATTGGGGGATGAGAATGCGAATTGCAACTACACTTGCCCAGGGCATTGCGTATGTCTTCTTCTTGCTCCTCGATGTTCTTAGTATTATTGATATGCATGTTTCGGCAAACATTAGGGGACAACTTAAAATGTATTTTGTATGTCATCAGTCTAGATAGTTTTGGCTATATCAAAAAGAGGAACAAATTTATTTTATACTTACTTATAAACTACATTTGGAGGCATTGCATGTACACATCTGATTTCAGTATCTTTCTGCTGGGTGTTTCAAAGACAAATATAAATTGCTTGTAAGAGTTGTCAATTGTTAATGTTGATGTTTACCTGTCTCTCAAGCTTCAAGAAACAAGCATTTGACTTGGTATTAGAAGGTATATTATTAACAGATAATGATAAGTATGAAAGTTCATTTCGATAAACTTTCACATAAATGTCTTTTATGAACTTGGGTTTTGACTGATTTCCTATGGTTCTAAGCATAGTAGAAATACTCAGACTCGACAACTTCTTGCCAAGGCTTGAAAAAAAAACTTGGCAAAAACTTAGTTAAAACTTGGCAAATACTCAACAAAAAACTTGGCAACTTAAAAAATTGCTTAAATTAAATTAAAAATGCATTCGTTTTGCAGACTTCAATGAGGAGACGCATCTAATGAGTTAGTAAATGAGTGAACAAAAGAAAAAAAGCTGAGCCTGGATATATTTAAATACAAATTGGGTACAAAATGGCATCCTCATGTGGAATGTTGAAGGCTGGTAGCTTGATAGTCTGAAGCAAAATTAAAATAGCAAATTGTTTTTGTAAAACTATAAGTAGAACATCAAAACAGTCTATATCTTCCTCTTCCCCTTCCCAGCAGCTCTTGTAAAAACTATGGGAGGGGTAGGGGGTCTACTCCTAGAAGTCTTCTATGGCTACAACTCCTCGCTCGACACAACTAGCTATGACGTGACCTCCATCCTAGATGTAGATAGTGTTGGCACTGGCATTGACTCCTCATCATCCTCAACCTCCTCATCCTCGCCAATGTCATTCAGTTCTAATCCACCCCGCTCCTCCATAGCTTGCCTCTCCAAAGTATAGATCTCATCCTCTATAAACAATGGAGGCTGCTCCTGTGATGTCTAATCATTGTAAGGATCTATGTCATCCAAATCAAGTGGACTAGCTGGTGTTTCCTCTAACTTCCTTCTTTGCAAACGAAGGTTATATTGCACAAAGACAAGGTCATTGAGGCATTTCTATGCTAACTTGTTCCTCTTCTTCGTGTGAATGGCATCGAACAAGCTCCACATGTGCTCACAACTACGTGAAGTACAAGGCTAGCATAAGATCCATAGGACAAATTTTTGAAGATTTGGGTCATTTGCACCCCAATTTCACCACCAAGTATTTACAAAATAAAATATTGAAGAGTTAGAAAGCAAGGTGAAATCATATTTTAATTTTTATCTACTTATCATGCGTGTGAAAGGCTCCAAAATTCCAAATATTATACTTGGGGTTTGAGTTATTCTTCCTCTCTTGGTCAAGTTTGAAGAAAACAGCTTGCCCCTTGTATTTTGTTAAGTGTCCAATCCAGACACAATGAGGTCTCTCACCTCAACCTTGAGTATCATCCTTTGAATGCATGGAGTAAAGCCCTCCATGACCTCTCCATTGGGATCCAAGAAGGATGGCAAAAGCGAAAACGAGGGTTGAAGTACCCTGCTACATGAATAGGTTGGTGGAGTTGATTGTTCTACCTCTTATCAATAATTTTTCCTATGGGGTCAAATTTGAGGTTGTCCCCCTTATAGTAATTTATGATAGACTCATTGGCCCTATCCATGACATCATAAAGATAGCCCATTGGCGTTTGATGCCCATCTACCAAACAAAGAACTTTAACCAAAGGGCTCTGACAGCTACAATTGAAAAATACAAAAAGATTAATATTAAAGTGACAAATTAATAATGAAAGACTTGAATACAAAAAATTAATATTCAAGTTTTCAAGTTACCTTCATGATCTTTGTAGCTCTTTGTGCAAATTGGTTGTCGAAGACAATGAATACAACACTCTCTTTGTCAGGCCTCTTCAAATAACTTGAGTGTAGCAATGCTTCACTCACAAACATTTGCTTCAAAGCCGTCAAAAAAGTAAGAATATTTTGCAACGTTAAGAAAATTGTTGCAAACCTTGTGACACCGTTCTTACCAACTCCTTCCTTTGGGTGTGTTCTCTCATCAAACAAAGAACTCAAGGGTAATTGTAGATGTATTTTGTGATCTTCCTTGCATCCTCTATAATCGGTCTCACCCAAGCTAGTTTTCTTATGTCCTCCAAAAAAAGGTTAAGGACATGTGTTGCCAAGGTGTCTAAAAAAGTGTACTATGTTTGTCTTGAATGATCTTACCAACTACCACATATGTTGTTGCATTATCGGTTATGATTTGCACCATATTATCAATTTCCACCTCCATTACAACTTGCTGTAACATTAGAGCCAAAGTTTCAACGGTCTTCATCTTATTGGAGGCATCCACAGATTTCAAGAACACTATATCATTCTTGCAAGAAACCAAAAAATTAATGATGATGCAGTTTTTGCCATCCATCCACCCATCGGAAAAAATGGTGCAGCCAAATAGTTTCCATTCTATTCTTTGCTCTTTCACCACTTCTTTTTCCCTAGTAACTGCATTTGTGAGCAACCTACAAATGCAAAGTAAAATCAATGTTAAGTCCACAATTTTGATAAAAAAATAACTTAAATTCAACAAAAAATAGTAATTACTAATTAGTAATTACTCTAAATAAAAAAAGGACATAAATTTAGTCTACATTGTAATAATCAAAAATCCACATTAGTTATCAAAATTTAAAATTAAAAGTAAAAAGATAAAACATTTAAGAACTAAAACATGTGAACTAACCTCCCACTCAAGTCTGTACGAGAAGGAGCCTTGTAGCCTTTTCAAGCCACAATCATTGCAGTCACCAAATTAAGCCAATATGGATTTATTGCCACATTGTTGAAGTACCGAAAATCAATACAAGCAATGTTTGCTTGTTGATGCACCTTTCTATTCGACCTAGTTCTCTCCAATGATGGTTGTGTTGCAAGTGTGTTTTTGTGCACAAAATATCTATCTTTAGACTATGTTTGCAACATTGATGGTGGTGCTCTAGTCAAAGTAGCAGAAGTGGTGGCCAAAGGAGTGGTAGATTTGTGGATACATGGGCCACAAAGAGAGCCCACTATGCCCTCAAGTGTTGCTTCTTTTTCAAGGTTGATTGTAACATCTTGAGATTCAACTGTGCATTCTTTCATGGCTAGTTCTGCCCTTTCCCTTTGCAATTTTTTCTCTTTTTTGGCAGCAAGTAAGGCATATATTTCTCTTTAAATTTCTCCTGTGGTTCATGTTGACTTTTTGTTACCATTGCCCTCTGGTTAAGGTTTCCATCACAAGGATTTAGTTGAACAATGCTTAAGGAGCTAAAGATTAATCAGAACACTTCAAAGCTTGATTTTGGTGAGACATTCCTATTGTCTCACTGAAATGTACACAAATAACTTCAGTGTAAGTGATGAAGGGTGCTCCCCTTAATACCACAAACACATAACAGAAACAGCGAAACAACAACAATATGCAAGAACAGAAAATTGGCTTCTTATTATCTCCACAAATGTGGAATTACAAACTTTCAGAATTACTATATGTAAAGCCACATGGGCATTCCCTTACAATATTCTGCAGGACAAAGCCTCGAATTATTACCTAGAACTATCCTGAACTGCCTAAGACAATACTACAGACCTTTTTTATATAGGCAATTTCCACTGCCTGAGAAGGTTCCAGAAATTTAGCCCTTTAGGCCGACTAAACATAGAATTATTTATTTTTCACAATTATTACAATAGGGTCGGCTCAAAAGAAATACAAAAATATGATTTTAGGTAACCCAACTTCCGGAGGCCATAACTTTCTAACCGTAGCTCCGTTTTTCTATTGTAACCACTTTTTGGAAACGCCATGACGAGATCTATAGCGCCTGACACACGCTAGCGTCAGTCAGCCGGGGGTCGATCGCAATCGAGAGCCTCTAAGGCCTTCAAAATTGACTTGAAAGATTTCGTACCGAAAAACCTCAATAACTTCACCAATACTGATGATGTGACAATGAAACTCAACTAGAAGGCTGAAATGATTGAGAAGAACCTCCAACTATGAAATCAGAACATTCCGAGATCATATGACCAACTTACTAAAAATAGTAAGTTTCCATAAATAGCAGCTCTGCATAAGATAGCCCTTATTGAATACAAAAACATAAATATTTTTGGGTGATGCAAGATTGCTCTTACACCCAGGATGCTCCTGCATCAATAAGGAACCAAATTCGGCGTGAGATATTCCAGGTCTCACCGAAATACCATACTGATGTTCATTGGGGGTGCAGAGACAGTTTTGGCAAGACATCTTTGGGTCTTGCTGAAATAATCGTTCATCGGGGAGACAATGAAGATTGAAACAAGTTTGGGTTTTCATCTCAAGAGACAATGTCATCCCGATGGGTTGCATTTTGGTAGGAGTCTCTTCGAAATGCGATGCAGTGTTGTCGGGCTTTTGAAGCGAATGTCGGCAAGACAATAAGTTTGTCTCCTTGATAGGTCATTGCGTTAGGGAGACATAGAGGATTGCGGCGAGATCTGAAAGACCCCCTCAATGGTGCATGTTTCCTCGATAAAGGTAAATGTCAATGAGACATTTCTTATGTCTCACTGAAATGCATGGTGGTTCATTAGTTTGCAAGAACGAAATGTTGGTGAGACATTTCTCATCTTTCACTAAATTGAAGTCTATAGGGAGGACCATAGGCCTCAGAGTGAGATTGAAAACATACCCCAAGGGGCCATGTCCTTCCGATAGGTGAAACTTGTTGGAAACAAAAGCCGAAAGTTTTCGGGACAACATGGGTGATCGCTGGGAGATTATAAATTCAGCCCAATGGGCAAGGTCATCTCAATGGAGCCAGTGTTTGGTGAGAGTTTCATCGAAATTAACACAAGTGACAAAAATTTCATCGGGGAGACTTTAGTGATTGCCAAAGCATTTGGCGATGTGTCAAGTTACGCCAATGGGGCCGGATTTCTATGAGACATCCTTTGTCTCAGCGAAATGATTTTTAACACCGATAGGGGTAGGGATGGCAGTGACAAGAGTTCTTGGGGTCTCCTTGATTTTAAGAAGGATTTTTCTCTACAATTAGAATGCTCAACAGAAGGTAATGTTTTCAGGGGAACTCTCCCCAATGATCAATGCAGTCATTTTGGATGCCAATAAACAACAAGTGTTCATCAGTAGGGCTCTCGCGATGAATCAACCAAACAAAGGCCGAAACATTGATTGTTTTGCAGTTGCCCAGTGACCTTTCTACCCCAGTGACTCTCCATTGATTCTTCTAGTTGATTCATATAATTGTTCCCTCTATTCCTATTGATTGCAGATATTTGTTGCCCCTGTTTCTACACCAATTAGAGATCAATCATCATGTACTTTTAGAAGGATGAGCCAGTCTTGTGCTGGCAGGGGCATTCATTCGACCATCTTCTTGTCACTTCTGGGTTCAACTTGCAGAGATGGGATCTCATTTGATCTTTTCTTTCTTCTATAACTCAACCTTGAGTCAGGGTTTGAACTTCATGATGTAACTCGGGTTATGCCTGAACTCTTAAAAAGGCGATTCTATGTATTCCTTAAGGGTTCCTCTTTGATTCTTTGCAGTGGCTTAGGCTTTGCAATTGTAATTTCCTCCTGTCATACATGAATAGAAAACTCAGTTGTTTACCTTTTCTTCCCATTCAGTTATATGTACATTTTTCTTGCCTTATGTTGAATGCTTCTATTCTTTCTTTCAAGTTTATATATTGTGTCAAATGTGCTCATAGATGTTAGGTTGTGAAGATTGTTCTTCCTTTCAGCATCCTATTAGTCTTGACCTATGTATGAGTCCTTGGTGGGTAGATTAGAGTGAGAATTGTGTAAGTTGGGTGTTTTATTTATGTTATGTATAGTTATAGACAGAGAGATTCATGTTTCAATCTGGTGCATCACCCCCTTTCCCTTTCTGCATATCCTTCTCCCTTTTCCCTCAAAGTAGTTTTAGGTGCATCTTGATTGTAAAGGAAGCGAGCCTTCTCCGGAGACTAAACCTCACTTGTCAACTCTCACACTTGGAGGTTGTTTCCATGTTTCACAAGGTTGTTTAGTTCACTAACCATCACCTAAACAAGAGTGCAAACTTTTGTGAAAACTGTGTTTGGCACGCTCGGTGAGACAAAGATTCAAATCAGTTCAAGAACATCCTCTGGTGGACCATATAAAGCTATCATTCACTGAGAATTTTGGTGTTTTTATCAGTACTAGCAACCTTTGGAGGCAGTTCATTCAAACACCATGGCGACTCCAAGTGAAAATTTATTGGTTTCAAGCAATCCTAGTGCTGGTGTGTAGCAAGATCATTTGGGCTTTTATGTTTCTTCAGGCTTTCTATGAAATGCAACCTTTGGAGGCAGTTCATTCAAACACCATGGCGACTCCAAGTGAAAATTTATTGGTTTCAAGCAATCCTAGTGCTGGTGTGTAACAAGATCATTTGGGCTTTTATGTTTCTTCAAGCTTTCTATGAAATTATTTGTTTAAATGCTTTAACATGGACCCCTTTCATAGAGATGCCTCTCATTTTCCTCCATATCATGAGAATTCTATCCCTTCGCCCTCATCTTTTCCATCCCAACCAGAGCTACAACCCAGTGTTGACTCACATTTCCCTGCTCAATCTTTAGAGCAGCCCCACAATATTGCCAATCAAGGAGTTAGAGAACTCTTTGACCATGTAGACAATCATGGCTTTGAGTTTGCAGGCCTAGGCCTAACTTTTGATTATGTTCATAATCCATATCCGGGTCTAGACAATGAGGATATGCTTTTATTGAACTCCTTATGGTCGGTTGGTTCAAAGAGTTGTTTGAAATCAGTGAGTAGTGGGCATGTGATACACAAATATATGAGATGGTATATAAGGTATACCATATATGTATAGAGGCTCAAAAATTGTACCAGGAGGAGAAGGCTCACTAGGCCTATCTCAAAGAGCAGCAGGAGAAGAGAATAAAACATAGAGTTTGATGAGGATATTGCAAGAAGATAGGCTACAGAGGCAGATAAAGAAATGAATCTCAAGCTTGCTCAATTACAAGCCTCTGAGGCTCCTAGGCATAGGTTTGCTAGCTTCAAGAAGAACAAGCCCAATATTTTTCAAGAATCTATACAAGAGGCAGCCCATCTTCGCAAATTTTCCATTCCAAGCTTCAGAGCCCCTTGTCCAGTTGTTACAGCTTCAGAGCCTGCTCATCTCCATGAGGAGAAGAAAGAGGAACTTCTGTAAGAGGATATTGAGATGGTTGTACAAGAAAAGACCTCTCTGTAGATTGAGACCAAAGGTGAAGCAGAGGACCCTTTCCTCTTATTTAAAGAGCTCCCCTCTTTTGTTGTAGGGGAAGAATTAGAGGATTCCAAGGACATCCATGTCCTTGAAGATATACACATGAGTATGCATGAGGTTTCTCCCACTATATGCATAATGTCACAATAGAGCAAACAATCCAGGAGAAGGAGTTCATGGCTTCTTTAATTCATCATGGAGGATGTTGTGACATGGGAAATTTTACAACGCATGGAGGAGATTGATTGGTATACACTTGAAACATCATTTATTGATGTTAAGGTTTTAGGATAATTGCAAATGTAATAGCACTATCTTATTGTATGTGTTTTCCAAATGCATCAATCTCTTTGTATTTATACATAACAAGGACAAGAAAAGACATGTCCCTTCATGGGACATGTCTATTCATTAATTTATTTTATCAATTTAACTATTTAGTTATTATGAGAATAATTATAATCTAACTTTATATATATATATATATATATATATATATATATATCTATATATATATATATATATATATATATAATAGATCATTTCTCACAATAATCATATAGTCAATATTATTTATCTAACCGATGCTACAAACATCAACACTCCCTCTTAGCTAGGGAGGATAAATCAATCCATTGTCAACACTAATGACACTTGGCAACATCAATCATATGATGTAAGCAATAAAGGCATCATCGTCAAGATGTAGTCGATAGAAACATAGTCTCAATATGTGGATTGCCTCCATTGGCGATTCTATCCACAAATTCTCAGGTAGATTGCCTCCATCAGCGATTCTATCCACAAGTTCTCAAGTGGATTGCCTCCATCGACGATTCTATCCACAAGTCTCAGGTGGATTGCCTCCATTGTCGATTCGATCCACAAGCTCTCGTGTGGATTGCCTCCATCAACGATTCGATCCACAAACTCATGAGCTTTGGTGTGGATTGCCTCCATCGACGATTCTATCCACAAGCTCTCGTGTGAATTGCCTCCATTGGCGATTCTATTCACATACTCACGAGCTTTGGTGTGGATTGCCTCCATCGGCGATTCTATCCACAAGCTCTCGTGTGAATTGCCTCCATCGGCGATTCTATTCACAAACTCACGAGATTTGGTGTGGATTGCCTCCATCGGTGATTCTATCCACAAGCTCTCGTGTGAATTGCCTCCATCGGTGATTCTATTCACAAACTCACGAGCTTTGGTGTGGATTGCCTCCATCGGCGATTCTATCCACAAGCTCTTGTGTGAATTGCCTCCATTGGCGATTCTATTCACAAACTCACGAGATTTGGTGTGGATTGCCTCCATCGGCGATTCTATCCACAATTAAGATCACAAAAATATCTATCACAATAGAAAGTTATTGCAAGATCGTCACCTTCCAATAACTTTAACAAATACAAGTGATAATCATTTGGAAGTCGTCACTTCTTCATGATTTACACAGGGGGCAAGCCCATTAAAAACATTCATGATTCATTAGTATAATAATCAATTATATCAAAATTACCTCAGAAGTGTTTCACCTTCAATAGTGAACTCTCAATCAACATGATCAAGATTGTCACAAGTTGATTGAACCATCTGCTCCCTCTGAAGCTCAAGTTTATCAACTTCTTGACCTCTTTTGAAATGTTAAACTCCCTTTGCATCTATTCTCAATCATCAATTCATTTGCAGGCATCAAGTTATTTCTCCCTTGAATGTAATTATCTTGTGCTTCTGTCCTGAAGGTATGTCAGAGAGATTACAAATAGCTCATTAAATTATCTCGATCGAAAATACCAATGATAGAAGCATACAATATCTTACTAACCAATAGTATAGCATAAATTACAAACTCAAAAATTATGTGCATTAATAAAACATGAAATACTTATCTTTTATAAATTTCAAGTATTTCATTCTATAAGGTGAGCCCATATAGAAAATATCATGCTAATTCACAGAATGACATCATCATTCTCAAACATTACCATAACTCTTCACATGACATATCTTGAATATCCAAAGGTTATATACACTATCACAACCTTCAATCTTATTAGATCTCCCTTCAAGCAGTTAGGCTTTTAAAGAAGGAACCTCGCTCTTTTACAGATTGTTTTTTGCATAGATCCGTACACATTCGGTCATAACTTTTGAACCAGACATTTCCTTTCCAATTGCTTCGGTGAGATTCTTCTAAATTTTGTTGTCACAAACATATCCGAAATTTAGCAAAATCCAACGATGAATTTGTGAGATATGGTCCTTGTACCGAGACTGTATTTTCTGAGACAGTCACACATTCACCATCAATAAACTACTCTCTTACATTTGCAACTTGGCTTTGATACCCTGTTAAGGTTTTAGGATAATTGCAAATGTAATAGCACTATCTCATTGTATGTGTTTTCCAAATGCATCGATCTCTTTGTATTTATACACGACAAGGACAAGAAGAGACATGTCCCTTCATGGGACATGCCTATTCATTAATTTATTTTATCAATTTAACTATTTAGTTATTATGAGAATAATTATAATCTAACTTTATATATATATATATATATCAATGTATATAGTAATATCAATTATTATATATATATATATATCAATATATATATGTATATATATAATAAATCATTTCTCACAATAATCATATAGTCAATATTATTTATTTGACCGATGGTACAAACATCAACAATTGATATCAAGTCATCATCTCCTAGATCTTCCCTATTGCAAGAAAAAGATGAAGTGCAACATGAATTGCTGCAACAGGGGGTCTCTCATGACATGAAGGATAATCAGGGAGATTTTAAGGACATTCCCATCCTTGAGAAAGAGTGTGCTAATATACATGAGGTTTGTTTTCAACCTATGCATATTATTATAGTAGACATGGAGGGGATCGATGATGATGATGATTTTCTTGAAGAACTTGATGTCATCTGCTCTTCCATTAATCTTGAGTCATTGTCTCCTACAATTGAAGAACATAAGTTGTAGCAGCGACAAGTGAAGATCCACATGCCATCAACCATAATATCGAAAGCCACATTCAAGCCAACAAGATAGAAACATTGTAGAGCGCAACAGTGAGATCAAAGTTGATCTCTTTGACCAAGTGTCATCAAGAGGATGCCCCATAAGGCATCTAGCTCTGCAACAAATCAACAAGTTGCCTCGGTCATGCTTGTTTCAAGGTATGAGGGTGAGTATCACAACAAGGAGCAAATCTGTCTTGCTCGAGCTGAGGGTGTTTTAATACTAGAGAACTTCTTTGTTCTTAGTATTGGGAGGACATTTCAACAAGCAGTAGTATGTTTATCATACTTGTCTTGTCTGATTACACAAATGCATGAGAAAGACAAGAAATTAGTCAAGAAGGGAAATTATTTCAACAAGCTAGTTAATGGCTTTGTTTGATCTTTTCATAAAATTCCTTGTATATAGTAGAGTAGATTAGTCTTTTACTTCCAAGAAGTGCATGGGCACAACTATCTCTCCAAGAAATAGAAAATTTTGATGTTTTTGTTTAGTTATAGGAGGTTGCAGATTTTCATAGTGACTCCATGCCTGATGGATTGTTAGGCTACTAATTTGTATACTTAGTAGGCAAGTATCCCCTTGAGTCGCCAAAATGTTGACTTTTTGTCACCATTGCCCTCTAGTTAGGGTTTCCATCATTAGGATTCAATTTAGCAATGCCTAAGGAGCTAAAGATCAGTTAGAACACTTCAAAGCTTGATTTTGGTGAGACAATCTTGTTTTCTCGCCAAAATGTAAACAGAGAACTTCGTTAGTCTAAGGAACCAATTTCGACATGAGATATTCCAGGTCTCACCAAAATACCATACCAATGTTCATTGGGAGTGCAGAGACAGAGTTTCAGCAAGACATCTTTGGGTCTTGCTAAAATAATCGTTTATCAGGGAGACAACGAGGATTAGAACAAGTTTGGGTTTTCATCTCGAGAGACAATGTCATCTCGATGGATTGCATTTCGGCAGGAGTCTCCAAAATGCGACACAGTGTTGACAGGCTTTAGAAGCAGATGTCGACGAGACAACAAGTTTGTCTTCCCGATAGGTCATCGCGTCAAGGAGACATAGAGGATCGTAACGAGATTTGAAATGCATGGTGGTTCATCAGTTTGCAGGAACAAAATGTCGATGATACATGTCTCATGTTTTACCAAACTGAAGTCTATAGGGAGGAACACAGGCCTCAGAGCGAGATAGAAAACATACCTTGAAGGACCATGCCCCCTTGATAGGGTCAAACATCGGTAGGAGTTTGGCCGAAATCAAAAGCCGAATTTTTTTGGGGACATGGGTGATTTTCGGGAGATTATAAACACAACCCGATGGGCGAGGTCATCCCAATGGAGTCGAAGTTAGGTGAGAGTTTCACCGAAATGAACACAAGTGACAAAAAGTTCATCGGGGAGACTTAGGTGATTGCCAAAGCATTTGGCAATGGATCAAGTTACGCCAATGGGGCTGGATTTTGGTGAGACATATCCTTTGTCTTGCCAAAATGATTTTTAATGCCGATAGGGGCAGGGATGGCATCAGCATGAGTTCTTGGGGTCTTCTCTATTTTCAAAAGGATTTTTCTCTGCGATCATAATGCCCAACAAAAGGTAATGTTTTCGGGGGAACTCTCCCTAATGATCAATGTGGTAATTTTGGGCGCCAATCAACAACAAATGTTCATCAGTAGGACTCTCGCAATGAATTAACGAAACAAAGGCCCAGACATTGATTGTTTTGCAGTTGCCTAGTGACCTTTTTGTCCCAGCGACTCCATTGGTGCTTCTGGTCGATTCATCCAACTGTTTCCTCCATTCCTATTGATTGCAGATATTTCTTGCCCCTTTTTCTACGCCATCAAAGATCAATCATCGTGTACTTTCAGAAGGATGGACCATTCTTGTGCTGGTAGGGACATTCATTCAACCATCTTCCTGTCACTTCTGGGTTTAACTTGTAGAGATTGGATCTCTTCTAATCTTTTCTTTCATTTGTAACTCAACCTTGAGTCAAGGTTTGAACTTCATTATGGAACTCGAGTTATGCCTGAACTCATTAAAATGCAAATTTTGTGTATTCCTTAAGGGTTCCTCTCTAATTCTTTGTAGCATTGTAGGCTTTGCAATTGTAATTTCCTCCTGTCATAAATGAATAGAAAACTCAATTGTTTACCTTTTCCTCCCATTCAATTATATGTGCATTTTTCTTGCCTTATGTTCAATGCTCCTGTTCTTTCTTTCAAGTTTATATATTGTGTCACATGTGCTCATAGGTGTTAGGTTGTGAAGATTGTTCTTCCTTTTGACGTCCTATTAGTTTTGACCTGTGTGAGTCCTTGGAGGGTAGATTAGATTGAGAATCATGTAAGTTGATTGTTTTATTTATGTTATGTATAGTTATAGACAAAGAGATCCATGTTTCAATTTGAAGCATCACCCCCTTTCTCTTTCTGCATATCCTTCTCCCTTTTCCCTCAAAGTAGTAGTTTTAATTGCATCCTAATTGTAAAGGAACCCTGCTTTCTCCGGAGACTCAACCTCACTTGTCAACTCCCACACTTGGAGGTTGTTTCTATGTTTCGCAAGATTGTTTAGGTCACTAACCATCACCTAAACAAGGGTGCAAACTTTTGTGACAACTCCCTCACAAACCCTCGCATCATGTTTTGTGATGGCTGCAAGGTGGTATTTCAAGCAGTGTATGTCTCCAAATTATTTTTTCACGATGCAAATTACAATATTATGTTCCTATCCTTCAAAGACATACTTCCAGGCCTTATCTCTAGCTCCTTTAGGATGCCTGCCTACATATTTAGATGGGCATGCGTCTACTAGGCACTAGCAGACCCTGAAATTGATCTAGATGTAGAAGAATATCTATTTGTCATTATCAATCAAATTATCAACCTACACATACAAATTGAGACCACAAAATTACAAATTAATATTTTAATAAAAAAATTAGCAAACAAATTAAATTAATTTAAATAACTTTAGATAGTTAAAACTTGAAAAAACAAGAAAAAGGTGTTGGAGTTTGAAATTTTTAGGAAAAGTTGAGATTCTTGAGAAAGCAGTGAAAAATCAGAAAAAAATGTAAAAAATGGTGTTAAATCTTGTTCATTATACTCTCAAACAATTTAGAGTACTTAGGAAATGCCATTATTAAGTTTCTATAAACCGAGATGCAACAAAAATGAGATAAAATGATTTAAAAAATAGAATGAAAAAAAATCTGAAAACCTACCTGAGAATCGAATTTTGCTTCGAAGTCCTCTTCAAATTGACTTAAATCTTTGCAGATGAGCTTGCAATACCTTGGAAGGGTTTTTTGTGGCCTAGACAACAAACAAGAAATCATAAAATGCAATCAAAACCTTTTGTTTCATGTCAAAATGCTTTTATACAAATGCGGCCAAGAAAACAGCATGGACTCGCCGAGTTCTCGAGGAGTCAAAAAATCAGTGAGT
This sequence comes from Chamaecyparis obtusa, assembly GCA_027943335.1. Lineage (NCBI taxonomy): Eukaryota > Viridiplantae > Streptophyta > Pinopsida > Cupressales > Cupressaceae > Chamaecyparis > Chamaecyparis obtusa. The sequence goes on along the minus strand of BSBK01000620.1, from coordinate 1,949,471 downwards.
TCTCTTTTTTAAACATGAGGTCATAAAAGAAATTACTACTAAATGAAATTGATAATCAAAAAAATCATCTGCAAGAGTTTCTGGATTAGATTGTGTTGAGTATTTTTGCATCACACTCCGTGATCCATAATAAAAAAGATGACTTGGTATAGACAAATAAAAACCCAACAAATGTAAATATATGATAAAACTTTGGGTTGTGATTATCTGAGATGGATAATAATTGTGAAAGAAGAAAAGATTTTAAGGCATTACATGCAAAAGCATTGCAAATTGAAACAGCTGGGGGTCAAGGTTTCCCGGTTTATGTTTTAGTACCATCCTTTTCTCTGGTATTAACATTGCTTAAAGTGGATTGTATATTCATGGGGTATGTACTGTGCTTGTTACCACTGTACATGAGAGAAAAGTCATGGCTTATTTACATGGTTAAAAATCCTGCAAAATCAAATTGTTTCTGCTCTTGCATTCAGTTTGGCTTTTCAGAGATCATAATTAACTGAGTGATTAATCACAATCAAAGCTCGGGGCACTTTTTTGTCATCGTATGTGGATTCCAGCTTTCTTGTTGTATTGGTGTTTGTAATTTATAAACATTTTAGAAACAAATGTAACATAGAAGAATAAATAGGAAGTGTACCTCCCATTCGAAGTTTGAAATCCCTGGTCAGGGTAGTCAAGCTTAACTTTGATGCCACTTCCCATGGTTAACCAGGTTCAGTGAGTGCTGATGTAATGTCCCTTCTCAAATGACAGGCCACAAGAAGTCAAATTCTAGCCTGCCATGTTCCCTAGGCTAGAATAAATAATTAATAAAGGGAATATTTGAAATATGGCCAAAAGCTAAAGTACAATGAATAGTTATTTTAATTATTCAATAACTTAAAGAGGGGCCATCTTAAGTGAACGCATTATTCTTCCTAGGCAATTGAACTTGATGTTTATTTAAAACATTATGAGGAGGCTATTAATAATTAATTGCCAAAGTTGAATACATAAGGGGCCGATGGCTTGTATGAGTTGGAGAAGTCTATATATATGGGCGTGAGTTCTCAGCTAGGATTATTATCAACTCTCATGTTTTATTATGTTGTTTCCTCTGCACAAATCATTCTCAGAATCTCAGGATGCAAACCCTGGAGATCTGAAGCTTTGGAAGCAACCCCAAGGCTCTTCTACGAAGACTTTAATCTGAGCGTTGCATGCTGGAGACACCACAGTCTGAAACAAGGATTATCTCACTGGTTTTTTTAGTTATTCATTCCGCTACAGAATTAATCAGTTGAATTTGATGGAGACAGTGAAGTGCGATCATTATCAGACAAGAATAATCACAGTTGAAGCATCATTGTGATCTGCCAGTTGTGTGAACAGCAAAGGCAACCCTCTATTAATGACAATATTGCTGCTTTTGTATAAAACAAGATTTGTTGACTCTTTTGCAAGAAGTAACATTTGATGTGGGTACAGGTATGATTTTCTGTCAGTATGTCTATGCCTCAGCGTTAATTATGAAATCAATTGGCTTTTATTTCATTTATGTTTAGGCTGCCATTTTCTTTGATGCAAATCGATATGTCCATAAGTTTCATGTTATGAAATTTGTTGGTGCACAATTTAATTTGTTGAAAACAACTTCTTGAGAGCCTCAAAAGAATTTCTTTGAAGATAGTTAACCAATTTCATAAGAAGGAATATTTCAGCTGAGCATGTGGTTAATGTTGTGTCTGGATCTTTTATGATTGGCATCTCAAGATATCTTGGCTTCAATCAAACAATGCAGCTGAGCAGGAGGCACTCTTTGCAGGATTAATATTAGCCCACCCTAGAGGAAGTTGAATTATAACAGTGGAAGGGGACTCGTGGACTGTTATTGCATTATGTATGCTAGAAAAAGAATTTCGTCTCAACTAGCAACTTTGATCTATTGTAGAAAATATGCTGCTATAGATTAGAAAGTTTAATATTGTGGTGATCTAACATTATTATCCAGAGCAAAAAAAAGTACAGTATTTTTACGTACTTAAGATCTAGATCTGTACTGTCCCATTTTGGGATTGCCCTAGAATATAGAATGAGTTCAGTTTATATATATTTTCAGACTGCTTCTGCGATTTAAACAGATCTGATTTAATACTGCTTCCTTCTTAGGATGCTGATTGCTGCTCTTTTGGATAAATTGCTTCTGCTCCTTGTTTCAATCTTCCTTGATTGATTCCTTGAGGTATGAGTGACTGATGATTGATAAGTCCCCTTCAATGCTTGGAATGAGTTCTCCTTTATACCTGATTGGTGGAAGGGTCACCACCTTTCATAAAAATTGAGTCACCACTTTTCATTGTTGCCTTTGAGAATAATATATTATTCCCCAACTTGATCTCCCATTGATCTCCTCCTCAAAGGAAATCTTCTCCCCTTTATATCCTCCAATGTGAGGGAGAGTCACACCTCTTCACAATAGTCACAACCTTTTACAATTACCACCCTTCATCATTGCTGCCCCTTTGAAAGAGTCACTTTCTTATCTTATTGCCATTCCTTTCTTCTTCCATTAATGCTTCCTCAATTCCTTTTGCTCCCTTCTTTCCTCCCTCCTCCATGTATCCCTTTTCAAATGAACTCCTATCCCTTTTTATATCTAATGTTTGAGGGAGTCACAACTCATTGCATTCCTCTTGACCTTTACTTACACTTAATTAACTTTTAATTATATCATATTTAATTTTCTTAATTTATTTAGTACAATCACTTCAGGAAGCTTTGTGCTGGGGGTGTAACATCAGTTGTTAGAGCTCATCTGAATTTCCAGTTTGAGATACCATATTGTAGTCTTATTCCCATTCCATGGAGACTTTGGGGAGCCTTTAGATATCTTATTGTAGTCTGAAAGAAATTTGGCAGAAATCGTTCTTCCAGTCTTCTTTGATGCTCTTCATGAACAATCTGCATCCGTTTTCTCTAGTTTATTGTGGAATTAATACTTGAGTTTTGAACTAAATTTTAATATTTTTCCTTTCATCTAGAGCTGCGACACAAATGAGAGAGATGAGAAGCAAGATTTTTCGAATCTAGAATTGATAGTTGTGCCCAAGCTAAGATACTGTCTGAATCTATTTGCAGCACTAAAGAGATTATATCATTATAGGTTAGGGTCTGGCTCAACTGGCACCTGGGGTAAGAGCACTCAACATACCTCCTCAATGCTCAAAATCTACAGGGAACCACTCCATCTGGCCAATTTGGAATTATTTCAATGGCCTATTGTTGCAGACAATCAAGCCGCCTATAGAGGCTGTTGCTATTGGTGCTTCTGATTCAAAGCATAAGAATTGTGATGGTATCTGATGTGCTACACTAAAAAAATACGGTAGTCAAACATGTGAAATCCAAATTCTTGTTCTGTAATAATGTACTACATCATTCACCTTTTCTTCCTTTACAACCCATTTTATGTCATTATGTCATAGATGCTGCTATTATTATTTATTTGGACACAAGCTATAATAGGTCTCATTTTAGAATCATAAATTTTTGGAGTAATTTTTTCCATGTTTCTGCTTTCTAGGAGGAAACTGCTTGATGCAAAAGTTCTTTATTTTCCCGTTTTCATGTGTATCTTTTGTCATAATCATTGATCATATTTGGTTGTGATATTTTGATGAACAGGTTTCTACATGACAAAGTCAAACCTCATGTGGTGCACCGAGATATACGAGCCAGCAATGTACTGTTAGATGAAGAATATAGAGCACATTTATTGGGTGTTGGCCTCTACAAATTTGTGCCATGGGAAGGGATACATGAGAGAACAGTTATGGCTGGCACTTATGGGTATCTTGCTCCTGAATTTGTTTACCGGAACGAGCTTACAACCAAAAGTGATGTTTACAGCTTTGGAGTTTTGTTGCTTGAACTTGTAACTGGACGCAAACCAGTTCAAACCATTGAATCTGTGGACTGGCAGGCTATCTTTGAGTGGGCTACACCCCTTGTTCAGTCCCACCGGTATACAGAATTGTTGGATCCTGTCATTACTGACATTCCCGACATAGGACAAATTCAAAAGGTGGTTGACCTTGCTTATACATGTACTCAGCATGTTCCTTCCATGCGGCCACACATGTCTTACGTGGTTCACCAGCTACAACAGTTAGAAATGAAAGTCGCATTCGAGGTAGGCAGAATAGCTGTTGGGAACTCCTCGACCATGTCTATGGAGGTAGAGTTTATTGCTTGATTGGAAGCAGTTTAACAGAATTTAGAACATCAATGTAAGTAGATGTTCTTGTATTATTAACCAAGTGTTTGGCGGTCATAATTTATTAAGACTAACTGCTGACCCTCAAGGAATGGTAACAGTGTCTGATGACACTAATGTAATAAACATTTCTTTGTTCCTTAACAAGAACTCTGCAAATTGTTTATATATGTGATTTGTATAAAGATTGATTTTTAGGTCATGGCATAGCCATCACTGCTTGCTTGTCATGTGAGGCCTCGCTCATGAAAAAAGCAACATTTTTTTCATTTGTATACTGTTCAAGATTGTATACCTTTGGATTTGATCTATTAACCAACTTTTCAAGTAAGTGAAACCTTACAATTGGCCTAAATAAGATGTATGCAATTCAAATGCAACTCAAGTTATCTTTTACAAGATAAAAAGGGAAACAAGTGTCGTAACTCTATTACAAAGCAAGCCTGCAAGCAGAGGCTCAACACAAGCCAAACAGCTCAACACAAATATAACAACCTCCTAGATGGGAGTAAAACACAATTGCATCCAGCACAAACTAAAAGAGCACCTGGGGATTGATCCTAAACAATGCCATACCCCTCAGTCTAGTATATTGAGAGATAGATTTGGGAGACCTTTCTTCCACCTTTGAACAATTGTCCAAGAAATACTATCTTCCAAATCCTTAACTCTGAGAGAAGTGGGGGCAGGCACCAGGGATTCCCTACTACTTTCCCAATCTCAGAGGCTGAACAATATCCTCAGTCCATGTTGCAGCCCTTATAGGGCTCCCTACCGCACCAATCTTGTTCCTATCTTCTGCTAGTTTATTAAACCTGAGAGAGACTGACATTTTCCTTGCAAGGGTTGAACACTGTGAACCAAAAATGGATCTAGGTTGCAAAAGCATAGGTGACCACAGGGGAGAGAACAAATCCCCTGTGCAACCTCCAAGCAAGATTCTATTTGAAGCTCTTGCAAAATACTCCACAGAATAACAAAACAGCCACAGGAGGCAAGCCTCTGTCCTTTCAAATGAGCCTTGAGCAGTAAATCTAACAACTCATCATGCTCCCTATTCCAATAGCCAGAAAATGCATCCTCATTCTTCATCGTCTGGTTCATCCTTAGCCTTGCCTCCACCAATGGTTCCCCACTCAAGGAATGTTTGAAATTTCTTCTCACACTTCTCCCCTCCACTTGTAAAGCAACTAAAGTTTGTATAACTTCACATTGTACGTGATTTCCTTACTTCTGTTTTGGGGATCTTGTAAAAGTTTTGTTTGTTAATCAATTTTAAGTGTATTATGAAACATTGGCATAATCACACTGAACCTTGCAAATTGACGTTAGAATATGCTTGGCAGGCAACACATTGTTTTTTCATGTATTTAATTATGGCCACTTCTTTTATTTTTTTGTATTTAAAAAATGTCAAGGATTCACTCTAATGATTATGTGCAGAGTGGAGACTTGATAGAAGATTTTATTTTTCATTTTTTAAGATACTTATTGTTTTAACCCTTAGAGCTTTGAAAAAATGGCAAGGTGCTTGTTAATAACACTTTCCCTTCATTATTCTTTATTGAATATCTTTTCCAAGTAAAATCTCACCTGAGCTGATCTTTGCTCTGCTCCATCTTAGTTCTTTCTTCAGCAATGTGGGAGTTATGTTAGTTGAGCAACAAGGTTTCATGGAAAATCTAAGTGAATATCTTTCTTTCAATTTACTACAGATTTTCATTTTCTCTTTGCTCTACGTTACTTGATATTTATGAGAATTCATATTACAAGTGCAAACGATGACTATAATTCATTTTTTGTGCTCCCACATCCACATAAGATTGTAATTTTTACATGTGCTTTGTAGATATTGGTTTCTCTTATTAATATGCTTGACGATTTTTATAATTTTTTCAAGTTCTATTTTGATTGTCATGCTCAACATATCTAGGAGGGTTACAATCAAGTTCTACAAATTTTTATACAGTGCAAATGCTATATTTAGAATGCCCCTTGGAAATATTTCCACGTATTACATGTATCTGATTTTATTCTTTTTATTATAGGTAAAAATGAGGGTTCTATAGAGATTCTCACCGCTAAAAAGTAATAGACACAAATACATTAATGTGTTGAAAAACTTGTAGACTACAAAAGCCAAGAAGGCTAAAACAAAGACAACCATACCACCAAACCTATAGATAGTGAATGTTTTCAACCAGAATATTATAATTGCACTATATAGTACCTTTAACATCAAAGCACAAGAAATCCAGACACAGATTTACCTTGGAAAAACCCTCCTACTCGAGGGAAAACCCCAGCCACACGCAAAAAGACGATTCCTTTATTCAGTTCTCAAAATCATCACAAAATCCTTGCTCATAATTGACGTCTACAGCCTGACAGTCAATGAGCCTGCAATATTAACTGTTACAAATAGTTCCCATCTGATAACAACAAGAAATGAATCACAGTAATATTGGTCAGCGATCTCACTCTCAATCGAAAACAACAGTAATAGTAGAATATAATTGCGTCTACAAATGTGATGCACTCAACACGCAGAGAAAGTCTATTAGATATGACTGAACACACTGTTCATACAGAGCAGACCAAAATAATAAAAGACAACCACCGTCAAATGCTAATTACCCCAAGGAAAGAGCCACTAATACATTTGGGGTGAAATTGCGACGGCAATTTGCGACGGCAGGCAAATGTCATGCGGTTTTGGCCTTTTTTTTTCAAATATAGCCCGACACCGTCGCAATTTGCGACGACAATACATTTGGCACTGTCGCAATTGCGACGTTGTCGGGATATAAGCGCAAAATTAAAAAGGAACGTTGTCATGTGTGTTTTCAACAGCGCCGTAACCCTCCGCGAAATCACATCAGGATATAAGGGCAAAAAAAATAAGAACGTTGTCATTTGTGTTTTCAACAGCGCCGTAACCCTCCGCGAAATCACATCGGGATATAAGGGCAAAAAAAACAAGAACGTTGTCATTTGTGTTTTCAACAGCGCCGTAACCCTCCGCGAAATCACAGCTACAATTTCTGAGTACGTTGGGTTTATTTTTCTTTTGTCATTATTATGTAATCTGGTATTCAGCTGTTAGAGAGCTAAAATACCCAGAAATGAGGACATATCTATGTTGAATTTATTGTTAGCGGCTTTGGTTATTTAGAAGTTTAATTTTATTTGTTCATCTTTCAAGCACAAACGTTTTGTGGACCGTAACGTCTTCATTGTTTCGGGTATGCAGTGAAACAGCGCTAACTTGCAATTGCGATGTTGTCGGGATATAAGGGCAAAAAAAAAAAGGAACATTGTCATTTGTGTTTTCAACAGCACCGTAACCCTCCGCGAAATCACATCGGGATATAAGGGCAAAAAAAACAAGAACGTTGTCATTTGTGTTTTCAACAGCGCCGAGAGAGATTCCCTCCGCGAAATCACAGCTACAATTTCTGAGTACGTTGGGTTTATTTTTCTTTTGTCATTATTATGTAATCTGGTATTCAGCTGTTAGAGAGCTAAAATACCCAGAAATGAGGACATATCTGTGTTGAATTTATTGTTAGCGGCTTTGGTTATTTAGAAGTTTAATTTTATTTGTTCATCTTTCAAGCACAAACGTTTTGTGGACTGTAATGTCTTCATTGTTTCGGGTATGCAATGAAACAGCCCTAACTTGCGACTACCTTCACGGTACTTGTGTACATTATCATGTTGTCTTTACAGTGACTGTCCTCATTCAAGTGGCAATTACACAAGGGACAGTCACTATGAGATGTCCTCATTTGTGACAAGGACAGTCACACTTAGGACATCTCATAGTGATATTCCCTTGTGTAATTTCCACTTGAATGTATTGCTATTGAACCACATTAATGCTTTTCTTCTTCAACAAATGAGGACAGTCACTGTAAAGACAACATGATAATGTACACAATTACCAAAAAATGATCTTGTTAATTGATGTAACACTTTGTCTTGCTCACTCCCTATCCTTCACTAGGGTCTCTTTAGGCCAATGTTTTGACTTGATAGGGTACTTAACTATCCCTACACTCTTTAGGTATCTCTACCCAAGATCCCACTCCTTCAACTAGTGCACACCAACAAGAAATACAACGAACTCTACTCAATACCAATCTAGCTACTAGGACACTCCTAGTCTTGTCTTCACAAATTGAAACACATTAAACTAGAACTTTACTCCATGGAGAGGCTGGCCACTAGGACCTCTATTGGTTTCAATATTACTCCTTCACCTATACTTTTCATCAGTACTTCAATTCGGTTCATCAAACCATGCCAATTGCACCCAAAAATAGGCTTTGTCAAGCCTTTTTGTTTATATTAAGCCACCTAAAGGGCTTAGGATTCAGATGCCCTTTATTGAGAACTCCAAGATATCTAAGGTCTTCTCCTCCTAGATTTTTTGTACACCAACTGCTACAGCCATGCCTGAAAACAAGTATTTTGACACAACTTGGACAGTCTGACTAAGAGTTTGTTTTCTTAGCAGCCAAAGAAACTCACCCAATCTTCTAATTTGACTTGGGGCTTCTTTAGATGTGTGTCTACCTCTCCATGAGATTTTAGTTGAAGCAACCAATGCATTCAACTTGTTGTAATCTTCTTGTAATGATTTGTCATCCCTAACTGTGCTCAACTGACTCACCTAGGACATCATTGCAAACATAGAAAATGAGCTTCCCAGGGCCCCTCCTTCCAAACATATAGTACATGGAGTCTCCTCACCCATTCCAAGAGCCCGTACAAAATTGACAATGGAATGATGAGCTAAGACTCCATTTGTTCAACCTGCCTGGTTCAAACCAATGATAGGGTACTTAACAAAAGAATTAACAAACTAGTTGGAATGCTTCAAAACTCAAAAAAAACACAACACAGAATAAAAAAACAACTTGTACTAACTTTTCCAATAGACACTGCGAGCTATCTAATCCATTAATCAACTGAAAACAAAGAAATAAAAAAACTCAAGAATTCACTAAAACCGTGTTACTCTACAAATCTTCTTAATTCCAAATGTTTTTCCCCCCAACCTTTTGCACAGATCGATGGAGGCCTCTTATAGTTGATCTGATGCCTAATTCAATGGTTTCATATAGTTACATAACCATCTTACTCGAAAATGCTCCCTTGCACAAATGTTGTCAATGTTGTGAATGACAACATTGACAACTTGTTACAACCTTTGGGATTTTGGTTCAAAACTTATTGTTCAAACACCATAAGACCCTAACCATGACTTAGTTAGGCTATTTAGACCTCACATAGGCCACCTCTACACTTCTTTGCCCAATTTGACCCCTAAATGCTTCATTCCCACTTTTGCCACAATATTGGTAACTTGGGTACAAATTGGCACTTGCCTTCACAAAGGTCACACATGAGGACATCTCACAGTGATCGATTGTCCCTTGTGTAATTGCCACTTGAATGTATTGCTATTGAACCACATTAATGCTTTTCTTCTTCAACAAATGAGGACAGTCACTCTAAAGACAACATGATAATGTACACTCACTGTAAGGACAGTCACAAATGAGGACATCTCACAGTGACTGTCCCTTGTGTAATTGCCGCTTGAATGTATTGCTATTGAACCACATTAATGCTTTTCTTCTTCAACAAATGAGGACAATCACTCTAAAGACAACATGATAATGTACACTCATTGTAAGGATAGTCACAAATGAGGACATCTCACAGTGACTGTCCCTTGTGTAATTGCTGCTTGAATTACACAAGGGACAGTCATTGTGAGATGTCCTCATTTGTGACAAGGACAGTCACACATGAGGACATCTCACAGTGATTGTCCCTTGTGTAATTGCCACTTGAATGTATTGCTATTGAACCACATTAATGCTTTTCTTCTTCAACAAATGAGGACAGTCACTCTAAAGACAACATGATAATGTACACTCACTGTAAGGACAGTCACAAATGAGGACATCTCACAGTGACTGTCCCTTGTGTAATTTCCGCTTGAATTACATAAGGGACAGTCATTGTGAGATGTCCTCATTTGTGACAAGGATAGTCACACATGAGGACATCTCACAGTGATTGTCCCTTGTGTAATTGTCACTTGAATGTATTGCTATTGAACCACATTAATGCTTTTCTTCTTCAACAAATGAGGACAGTCACTCTAAAGACAACATGATAATGTACACTCACTGTAAGGACAGTCACAAATGAGGACATCTCACAGTGACTGTCCCTTGTGTAATTGCCGCTTGAATTACACAAGGGACAGTCATTGTGAGATGTCCTCATTTGTGACAAGGACAGTCACACATGAGGACATCTCACAGTGATTGTCTGTAATGTCCCCTTTTTGGCTAACTTGGAAAACAGGAACAATTACTCCACTTCTCAGACTTACTCTATCAGATACTTACAATTAAACTAAGTAATGGAGGTTACTTAAGATATCAACCGCTATTTCAGATTCAATCACAATATGTGTGCAAGATGATATTGATACCAATATGTTTAATAGCACTGTCGGATATAATGATATGAAATATGCTATGAATATGATGTTTCCTATCACTTATAGTGATAGTATAATGATGGTATGTCTGATATAAACAATATCGATATACAATCAATAAGTATTGCTTACAGCAATGTATTTGCTGTGTCTGATATGATGATGTAATTATGCAAATGTGTAATATCGCTATGAGTGATATGTTGCTATTTCAGATTCTGAATTATATGCTTGCAACTTCAAATATTGATGCTGTTTCTGACTATCCTTTCTATCTGTGCAATCATGGTGTTGTCTCTGATCTGCAATGATAAACTTGAAACCAAACTGCCAAAGGCAGATGCTCTATTGAGTATATCCAAATATGGATAAGTAAATAAAGTTCTAATGATGCCTTGAGTGACTGACGAGAATGCATTCTTATATTGTCTTTAACAAATGAAGAGATGCTATGAATGAGACGTGTCTTGTTTCTTCCTCCATGTCCCTTTGTTAATCACACCTTTCCATAATCCGACAGTTCACATAATATTATTTCATTATTTTCTGATCATAGATAACTCCCAGATTGACTCAATATCAAATCTTTTTATGAAGGTAATCTTCCCTAATTGGTAGTGCAACCAGTAGTTAACATCCATTGTGTTTGTATTAGTTTGGTCTAACTATCATTAGTATTTAGTCAATCGATATTAACTCTTGCCTTATCCCATATTGTTATGATGATATCCAATCTTTCTACTCTGATATAAGTCGATATCATTTTCTGATAATTGTCCATTTATTGGTTGATTGCTGGTAATGGAGTTTGATCTTCAAATTGACTTCCATTCCTGTTAATACTTAAGGATACATTGTACTTATTATCCATGACTGATGCCTCATTCATCAATAGCTTGTGATATAATCACTGATGCTTTTGTGTTTCTACAAGATGTGGTTTATCTCAGACAATCGATAATCTTTCAATCCTTTAGTCGATATCCTCCTATGTGGTGTCTATTGATATAGATAGTAGAATTCAATCTAGTTTATGTTATTGTCATGATAACATAGGAAGTGATGGTGCATATTTGCTAGCGGGTCTTCATGTTTGATATTGCTTTATCGGATATGTCATTGTCTAAACTTGTGCAATTAATGATTATTTATAATATATGAATGGTTATCCTTCTTGCTTATCAATACATCTTCTGAAACACATAGCGACCTATCCCTTATTCATATCATGTTGATCTTGACTTCATAGTATTTGGTTCATTAATCATCCTCTCATGGTATCGATGTGTAATGACTAGTGATTGTTGTATCACTTCTTCATTCCTCATCGTGATAGATAATGCAGATGTTTAATGTAGATGTATATCGATTACAGATATTCGATATTGCTTTAAACGTTATTATTATTATTATTATTATTAATGTTATTGTTATTATTAAATATTATAATTAATGATGTTAGTAATATTAATAATATTATAATAAATATTATTATAGTGATAACATATTGTTTTATATTGAGAGGTTTATTAATATTATTTATATATTAAAATTATTATATCAATAATTGATTTAATATTATTACTTAATATATTATTATAATATAATATATATAATTTATTAATAATTATTTATTATTAATTTATATTATAATTATAATCATAATTATATTATTTATTAATATTTTAATATTATTTAATTAACATATTACTTATTATGCTAACTATATATTATTATTATCTTTTGATAATAATTATATATTATTGTTATATACCCTTAATAATAGATTATTATATATCATCTAATCATTTTATTATTATACTAAGTTCAATATGTCACGGCTCATGACATTGTCCCTTGTGTAATTGCCACTTGAATGTATTGCTATTGAACCACATTAATGCTTTTCTTCTTCAACAAATGAGGACAGTCACTCTAAAGACAACATGATAATGTACACTCATTGTAAGGACAGTCACAAATGAGGACATCTCACAGTGACTGTCCCTTGTGTAATTGCCACTTGAATTACACAAGGGACAGTCATTGTGAGATGTCCTCATTTGTGACAAGGACAATCACACATGAGGACATCTCACAGTGATTGTCCCTTGTGTAATTGCCACTTGAATGTATTGCTATTGAACCACATTAATGCTTTTCTTCTTCAACAAATGAGGACAGTCACTCTAAAGACACCATGATAATGTACACTCACTGTAAGGACAGTCACAAATGAGGACATCTCATAGTGACTGTCCATTGTGTAATTGCCACTTGAATGTATTGCTATTCAGCCACATTAATGCTTTTCTTCTTCAACAAATGAGGATAGTCACTCTAAGGACAACATGATAATGTACACTCACTGTAAGTGTACATTATCATGTTGTATTACAAATGGACCTTATGTTGGTCGGGATATAAGTGCAAAAAAAAAAAGGAACGTTGTCATTTGTGTTTTCAACAGCGCCGAGAGAGATTCCCTCCGCGAAATCAAGCGGGTTATCATTTGTGTTTTGAACAAAGCGGGTTGTCATTTGTGTTTTGAACAGCACCGAGAGAGATTCCCTCCGCGAAATCAAGCGGGTTGTCATTTGTGTTTTCAACAGCGCCGAGAGAGATTCCCTCCGCAAAATCACAGCTACAATTTCTGAGTATGTTGGGTTTATTTTTCTTTTGTCATTATTATTTAATCTGGTATTCAGCTGTTAGAGAGCTAAAATACCCAAAAATGAGGACATATCTGTGTTGAATTTATTGTTAGCGGCTTTGGTTATTTAGAATGCTTCCCCACAATACTTAATTACACAAGGGACAGTCACTGTGAGATGTCCTCATTTGTGACAAGGACAGTCACACATGAGGACATCTCACAGTGACTGTCCCTTGTGTAATTGCCACTTGAATGTATTGCTATTCAACCACATTTATGGGCCCGTTTGGACCACGACACACAGTAGCATCTACAAAGAAGAATATCCCAGGTGTAACAAGTTGTAAGAATATACCAACAGTTCTAAGAAGTTCCCTAGCACGTAGTAGCATCTACAGAGAAGAATATACAACATGAGGGCAGCCACTGTAAAGACAACATGATAATGTACACTCATTGTATGTGTACATTATCATGTTGTCTTTACAGTGACTGACCTCATTCAAGTGGCAATTACACAAGGGACAGTCACTGTGAGATGTCCTCATTTGTGACAAGGACAGTCACACATGAGGATATATCACAGTGACTGTCCCTTGTGTAAGCCACTTGAATGTATTGCTATTCAACCACATTTATGGGCCCGTTTGGACCACGGCACACAGTAGCATCTACAGAGAAGAATATCCCAGGTGTAACAAGTTGTAAGAATATACCAACAGTTCTAAGAAGTTCCCTAGCACATAGTAGCATCTTCTAATTGTCTATACCACTTCACAAGGTATTGTTTGCACACATTGTTTTTGGTTCTTTTGATGACCCTTGTTTTGAAATTGCTATTAGGCCTTGTAGCTTATATGTTTTGATTGCTGGAGAGCTTCTAAAGCTAAGCAAGAAGACCATTGCACGAGTTATAGCCGCGCACTCAGATTTGAAAATTGTATATTTTTTAATCTAATGTATATTTTAACTAGACTTTTAGCTTATTTTTGCTGTATATTTTAATCTAAAGGGAATCATGGATGTGAACTTGAAAGAATTTTGTACTTAGTTCTTATGGAGAGAATAGTAGTAGTTTACGGTCTAATATCAAATAGAGTTTTCCAATTACAGAAAGTTAATGAATTCTAATAGCTTATATGTTTTGATTGCTGGAGAGCTTCTAGAGCTAAGCAAGAAGACCATTGCATGAGTTATAGCCGCGCGCTCAGGTTTGAAAATTGTATATATTTTAATCTAATGTATATTTTAATCCTTTTGCCATGTCATGTAATATGTCTTGCCTTGTAGCTTATATGTTTTGAAATTGTTGTTAGGCCTTGTAGCTTATATGTTTTGATTGCTAGAGAGCTTCTAGAGCTAAGCAAGAAGACCATTGCACTAGTCGTAGCCGCGCGCTCAGGCATGAAAATTGTATATTTTTTAATCTAATGTATATTTTAACTAGACTTTTAAAATATTAAAAGATTTAACTAGGTCTAAGAAGATTTGTGTACTTTTGACAATTTTGCTTAGTCACTGAAAGTTGTAGACCGAAGTTTTCATAGCCCAATTTTTGCTTCCTGCGAAGAACGATCATGTCAGATAATATAAGTGAAGAACAAAATAGGGAGACAATCGCTAGATTGTGGTCTAACTTGAAAAGAAAAGGTGATGGAAAATGTTATTGTCCCTGCAAAATTTGTAAGGGCTTAAACCGTAGAAGATTGCTAATCAAAACAGTTAAGAGACATTGTAGGGAGAATGGTCACATTGAAGGGGGGCATGACTATCATCCACTGGTAAGTTGTTCATTATATCATTTTAACAATTTATATACATATGAAATCACTTGATGATGAGTTGAAGATCATGGTTTATTTATGTTAATCAATTTTATATAGGTTGATCTCCCCAAGGAAGTACATGATATGGAGGAACATGGGGGTGCGAATATCCAAGGTGAAGATAATGATCCCATGGAAGATGACGATCATGCGCCAGAAAACACAATTGAAGATGATGGTATAAATACATTGATCCATGACACATTTAGTCCAAGCGGATCTGATCATGATGATGATGATAGCCTTGATGTACCTCTACTTGAGAAGGCATACGAGCCCCTATACAAAGACTCCCAAACAACTCTTCTCTCTATTGTATTGTTGTTGTTGAACTTGAAGGTTATGAATGGTTTATCCAACATAACAATGTCACGTATGTTAAGGTATGTCATATATGTCTTTATAGTTAACAAAGGGTGAATATTGTACCACTAATATTGTTTATACTAACAACTTATATTTTTTGCTGTAGATTGATAGGCGAGTTTTTGTTACCACCATCAAATATTCTACCTCGCTCATATCGAGAATTATCTGCTATTATGAAAGATATTGGAATGGAGTATCAAGCAATACATGCTTGTCCCAATGATCATATTATATATTATAAAGAACATGAATTTGCAACACAATGCCCTGTATGTCATACGAGTAGATATCGAACAGATCGAATAACAAAAAAGGTGCCTCACAAGGTTCTTCGTTACATCCCCATTATTCCACAGATGCGACAATTATTCAGGTGTACTAGCTTGGCACAATTTATGGATTACCATGCACGCAATAGAAGTCGAGATGACATTATTCGAATCCCTGCGGATGGTTCGGCATTTATGCACATAGAGGAAAAGTGGCAACACTTCAAAGAAGAACCTCGTAATCTCAGGCTTTCATTGGCAGCGGATGGTGTCAATCCATTTGGAGAGATGAGATCTGTTTGCTCGGTGTGGCCTGTTTTTGTTATCAACAATAACATTCCTCCGTGGATGTCAATAAAGAAGGAGCACATTATGTTGGCAATGATTGTTCCAGGTATTTTATCATTTGATAGTTATTAATTTACATATACTTACAAATCTTACAGTAAAATGGTCACAATAATTATGTAATGTTACTGTTCATTCAAGTAGGTAAATATCAAGTTAAAGATATGAATGTATATATTGAGCCTCTTATTGACGAGTTGGTGGAGTTATGGAACGGTGTCACTATGTATGACGTGTCTAGACCAATAGGACAAAGACAATTTCAATTCCATGCAATACTTGTATAGACAATACATGATGCCCCAGGACTAACACATTTTTGTGGTATGTTATAGTGAATTCAAGTTGCGCATGATAATTCTAATTATAAAAATCAACATATTTAATAATTCAATTATATCATTATCTTGTAGGTCTTCAAACAAAGAAAAAATTTGCATGTCTAGTTTGTGGTCCAAAGATGAAATCTCGTCATTCAAAAAGTTTAGGAAAGCATGTGTTTGATGAGTACAGACACTTCCTCCACAGGAATCATAAGTATCGAAGTATGGAAAAACATCTTTTCAATGGGAAAGAAGAGACTACATCAAAGCCACGAAGAATGACACCTCGCCTATGGAAGTTGGAATATAATAGAATTAATCGTCGAGGTAATGTCGTTCCACTTAATGGTTTATGTTTGTAATTTATATATTTCTATTGTGATTTTTGTTTACTAATTATGTAATTGATGATCGTGAAGGTCGTCAAGGTACTACTGACAACCTTCCAAAGGGACTAAAAAGCTATCCCAGACAATTTAGTAGGTTGCCCTACTACGAGGACCTACAAATTGTGCATTTGTTTGATCTTATGCATGTTGAAAAGAATATAACAGAGACATTGTGGAAAATACTGGATGGAAGACGTAACAAAGAAAAAATTGTCAAAATTTGTAATGACATTCATGAATCCAATCATGCACTGAAAAATTTCATTCACTCAAATAGCAATAGAGATCAGATTAATATAAGTGCCCTTCCTTGGTTATTAACGGAGCAGCAAAGTGATGCCATAAAAGAAGTCATACGAAAAATTCAATTTCCCACAGGATTTGCTGGGAACATAAGCAATCTCATATCAAAGAAAAGTGAATTTGGGCCAGGGCTCAAAACGCATGATTGGCATACTTTCATCAAGGTAAGTTATGTTCTTCTGTATTTACAATATATTTATAAACTACGTGTACTATTCATTATGTTATGTTAGAAAATAATGAAATGATTGGTTTATAATTACTGCAGTACGTGCTACCTCTATCTCTCCCAGAGCACTTCAACAATAACATCAAACAAGTGATATATGATCTTGGAAAATACATGAGGTAAGCAGTAATATCTGTTCAATTTGTTGTATATATTTATTATATTCACGATTTGTTTTTCTTGCTATGTAATCTATTGTATATTATTTTGTAAAGTCTCGTATTTATATATTTTTTGTGACTTGAATCTCTTAATGTAGGTGGTTGTCATCTAAAGAAATCTATAAAGAAGATATAAACTATTGGAAGAGAAGAATTCCTCATTTATTGTGTGAAATGCAAAAGTGTCTACCTCTAACTTTTTTCAATGCACAAGAACACTACCTCATACACCAAGTTGAGGAGATTGAATTGTGTGGACCTGCACACACTAGGTCAATGTGGATGGTTGAGAGGCACTTGAAATCTTTGAAGGCTTTGGTTCGACAAAGAGCACATCCTGAGGGTTCTATGGTAGAGGGATACATGGTATACCAGACTATGGTGTACATTACTGAATATCTTCCTAAGTTTGCTTCAAATATCCATGTAGATCGCATTTGGGATCTCGACCCTTTTAAAAAATTCAAAGGGGAGTACTTAATGGGGAAAGGTAGATTGAGGAAAGTGACAGGTAATAAATTATAAGATGTTATTGTAATAAATTATTTCTTAATCTTTAAAATAAATCGGTTGTAAGTCGTCTATTTTTTGTTTGTACAGTTGCTCGAGAGTGGGATGCACTACATTTGTATATTGCAAACAATCTTGATTGGATGACGGTATGGATTGAACGATGTCAACATTCTGGTCACACATTAACATGGGAAGGTGTATCTTCATTGGTTAAAGAAGCTCATTGTAATGGAGATTCTAATGTTACGCAAAGGGAAATAGATTTAGCATATGGTTTAAGAGATTTCCAGGTACGTACAAAATTATTAATCACCCGTATGTTTATCAACTCACGATATAATAATTTTGACATGTTTCACATATTATTGCAGGTTAAACACCACAAGGGTATGTTCTGTAATGGTCAAAAATTTCGCGTCAAAGTGTTGGATGACACGAAGAAAACTTGTGATTCTGGAATAACTGCAGTCTTTCAAGTGACTAATATTTCATCTAGAAATGACTTAAATCCTCAAGAGTCTAAAAATCAATACTATGGCATTTTGGATGATATACTTGAGTGCGACTTTAGTTCCTTCAAATTAGTACTCTTCGTTGTCAAATGGTACAGGCTACGACTTAATCCAAATGATCCTAATAGAACTGTTATTGAACATGATAATGGATTTACAATGGTTAATACAAGGTCGTTTGAGCCAGTTGGGGATGAGCCCTATGTTCTTCCAAGCCAATGTGAGCAGGTATTTTACTCAGAGGTTTCACATAAACCGGGTTGGTCATTTGTTGTTAGACATGAACCGAGAGGAAGGCCGATAAAATATAATGCGATGGAAGAAGAAGATACCGAAGAAGTAGAAGATGATGTAGATGATGATCACGATCGACAATTATTGGATGATGTTCCTGAGACAAATTTTCATGAAGAAGAAGAAGAAGATGATGACGATGATGCTGCTACTGATGATGATGATGAAGATGATGTTGATGTTGATGATGATGATGTTGATGATGACGACAACGACGACGACGATGACGACGACGATGATGATGACGACGATGACGAGGATGATGATGATGATGATGATGATGATGATGATGATGATGAGGATGATGATGATGAAATTTAAAGGTATGCCATCAATCCTTAATGTATTTAATATTCATTTCTTGATAGAAATATATTTGTCTTAAATGGTTATATAGTTTATTCATTATCTATTTAAAAGCTACAAGTTTCAACTACAAATAGAATACTGCTAATCTAAATTAACTATTAATCTAAATTAATTAAATAAAACTATTTAAAACACATATTAATGTGAGCCTGATTTAAGTGTTATAATGTGTACGTTTTAATATTTTTAATTTTTATGTGATGCTTATGATGGATGTGATTATGATTATGATGTGATTATGCTCACGATAATTGAATTACATTTGCAGGAAATTGAACCCCTTTCAAGAGCACCCCGCACAGTCTCATGGATCGACAGGTATAAGTCAATACACCTTATAGAAAGTCTATTTAATACACTTATCAATAGTAAGATTGATGTCTTCTAAGATCTCTCCCATTTGCAGGTATCAGCAAATAGGTATTTGTCAGAAGTGTCTTCCTCGAGTGAGGGAAATATAGGAATATAAGAGGAAAGTGAGACATGCAATTTATCTAGAATAGGGAGATTAACTAGAGGTAAAAGGACTAGAAGGAAATTCAATAAACACATAAAATTTTTCCTTGCTCAAGGGGAGTCATGTTCTTATGATGATGAGACGAAAGGCGACATCGAGGTGCCCTTGAGGTACCAACATCTACAGAAACATTGGGTACCCAAGGAACTTCCTCCAATAAACACTGATTTTTGTGTTAATGAGAGGATATATCGCATAGCACCATCATCATTATATGGTTTGGGCCTATTTTCTATGGATGGCATAAAGGTGTCTTACAACAAAGTTTCTGAATTGATGGAGTATGTTGGACCATGTTACGATTACAAAAGTTGGATGCATATTGTTCAATATAAAAAAAGTATGCGTAGGTATGCACTCTCGGCAAATTATATACAACAGCAAGACAATAATGAAAGTAAAAGTGTGGCTATATACATTGATGGAAGGCCAAAAGCAACAGGGAATATTGCGGGTTTTATAAATAGTACACGACCTGGGTCAACTATAAAGCAACCCAATTGCATATTTGAAGCGCGCGAGAGAAATCGTGTATTCATCTGTGCGATAAAATCAATACGTGCAGGGGAAGAGCTGCTTATTGATTACAATTTGAACCGCATAGATACAAACGAGGCTACTATCATGGGGGTGGTACATACTATTAAACCAACTTCTAATCAATGACTCCAACATACCATTTAGTTATTAAATTTTTGGCTAACATTTTTATACTTGATCTTTGACACAGGGGCACAATATGGAGCAACCGCCTGAAGGTGATGGTGACGATATTCCTAGCTCATCTACACATGAGCAGGTAAAACTCATTGTAATTGTGCAAACTAGATAGAAGCAAAATGTTATTTTTTTTAATGTTATTTTCTTCATTGTTTTGGAGTAATTTTGATAATACTAATACTATTGTTGTCACAGAGGGCCGGTGGTCGGAGAGAGGGAAAGCAACCTGCAGTCCCTCAGGAGTCCCCCCTTGTGGACCCTTTTTTTATTGATTTAGCAGAGACCGATGACCCGATCGGTTCCATTAAAAAGCTGCTAAAGAAAATTGGGAAAGAACTTCTACGTTTGGTATCCATACATCCTCAGACTCAGGAAATAAAAGACAGGGCAGCTAAGTTGTTGCGCACTTCTGAAAACTTTAAAGTAAGTATTAATGAAATTTTTAATTATTACAAGAGTTCAATAATGGTTTTTATGTTATGCTCTTTTATGACATTAATTAAAATATGGATGCATTGTCTTTACAGAGTTATTTGCGTAATTTTGAACTCCATTCCCATGATGAGGCCGGTATTGCAAGTGGTTCAGGTAGATCACATGTTCCATTCCCCACTTGTGTTTTCCACTGAATATATATAGGAATGATCATAATCATTGACAATACATGCTCGAACAATCTTTTTTTTTAATGCTCTAACAATCTTGTCCATGCTAGTCCATGCGTTCTATATTTATGCATGCTCTAACAATTTTATTCTTTAGCTCCTTTCCATGATGATATGACAACGCCGCCTCCATCCAGGACAGCCACAAATGTCTTGCCGACTGCCATGTCAACAACACACAGCTTAAATGCACCAACTGTTGCACCATCTACTGGTACACAGATCCCTCTTTTTCTCTCTTTTGTTATGTGTTTAAGTGTTATGTGTTTACGATGTAGATCCCTTGATTGTGTTTGTGCCATGGGTGCTCTGCACCAATTTATTTCCCTTGAAGTATTATTTCTTGGAGGCATTTGATAATGGTTTTCATTTTTTGCAATAGGAGATGCAACAAGTCCTGATGCAACATCATTTCCTGGATGTTCCCGTGTTCCTAGTATGGGAACGGTGAAGGATTGCGTATTGATCATCAGCAACGATGAAGGCATTCCCTTAAAAGTATCCAAACTTTCAGGTACTTTAAAGTTATTATTATTCTATAGTGATATAATAGTAATTTAGTTTTTGATCACTCTTCATCGACTAATGATCCCATGATTATTTTGTAGGGAATGATATTTTTTGGCGAAAACTTGGTGACGAGTGTTTGCGGATATTCAGGCCCACCATACGTACATGGTGGAACATCATATCCTAACTAAAACCCCAAACCACTATTTTGATTTCATATCATTGCTAGAATAGTTTTCCTTTTCATCAATTTCTTGAACTATATTAAAGGTAGCTTCTCTTCATTTATGAGTCTAACATGTTTTTTTTTACTTAAAAGGTGGAATAACCAAGATAAAAAGTTGAAGGATGATCTTGTACATAGTATGACCCAGCTTTTTGGACCTCGTGCATTCGAGAGAAACAAGCTCCTTGAAAGAGCTGGTTTATGTTTGAAGTATATTAGGGACCAGTACAGGAAATATTTAGAGGTTAACCCAAGGCACGAGCGTCCGCCCTGTGTTCTTGAGGCTGAGTGGCAGGGTTTGATTTTGGATGGAAAGTATAAAGCCAACATGAAAAAAGGAATTACGCCAGTAGAGAGTAGAGCAAGGTATGTGATACTTTTGAGAATGTAATTATGTACTAATTAACCTCTAAATTTTTCCTGTACTGGTCTCTAACATATTTCAAACTTTTCATAGATTGCCTGACACATCAAAGGCAACAAAGGCAAGATTAGAAAAGCACGGGACACACAAGCTCGGCTCTGGTGGTTTTTCCAAACTTCAAGCACGAGTTGTAAGTATTAGTAAATGAAAACTTGTATCAATTTTTTTATATATTGCAAGGAAATTTTTTTTGATCAAACAATGCAAGTAAAATTCACCATACCAAGAAAAAATGTAGGGGTCAGAGTTCAATAGATGCCTCACAGAAGAGGACAAGAGAATTGGCTTCCAACAAGGCTATAGAGCCGTGGCTGAACGGCTACGAGCTGAAATCAGTGTGCAAGGTTCAAATAATGATGCATCTGAGCCACAGGTAAATAAGCTAAATGAAATTTATTTCAAATTGAATACTTTACCAATTAGTCTATTTGATGTTAAGTTCTAATATAAAGTGAGTATATCTGTTTTAAGAAAGCAATGATAACAATGTGTAGGATATTGGAATGCAGCCTGACAATCCTTCTACACAATCTATGCATAATGAAGGTTCCCATGATGTGCATCCTAGTGGTGGAGGTATACATTTTCTATTAAAATTTTTATATGTAATTACAATTGGTGTTTGGATTAATGTAACATTTTGTATAGCAACTGTAGAGGATCGAGGGGTCGGTGCTCATGAGCATGTTGAGGTTGAGTCTAGACAAAATGATGTGGCCAGATCAGGTAATTAAAGAGCGCCACAGTTATGTTCTTTAAAATAATTAAATACTTGTAACAATTATAATTAAATATTTTAAATTTAACTCTTTTATTTGTTATTGTAGAGGACCCCCCTTTGCAGCAGCATAAGAATTTGAGATCATCAAGAACAGAGAACAAAACAACTGATGAGGGGGGTATTGATGATAACACTGATGCTTCTCTTAGAGCTTACATAGAAAAAAAAATTAGAAAGAGAAAAAAGAAATGATTGTCATCTAAATACCTTAATTGATAATGACTGAATTTTATGTCTCAATGAATTTAATTATGTGCTAATGAATGTTCATGAATTATGTGTTTATTTTCATATTGATGAATGTTGCGTGTTAACGAATCTAATGTGTTAATGAATGTTATCATGTGATATTGATTGAATGTTACATTTTATTAATAATTGAAAGAATGAATGAATGTTAGATGTTAACGGGGAATGTAGAGTGATGTTAGGGGGAGGGGGGTGGGGCCAAATGAGCTTCCACCTTCACGTGGTTGGCCCTGTTTAGTAGAGAATATTAAACTATATTCTCGAAACAAAGTGAAGCTCAATAAGATACTAAATGAGTCAAAATGGTTATCAAGGTCCTCTATCCATAAGATACTTGTAGTCAAAATGGTTATTAATAAGATACTTGTAGTTAAAATGGTTATCTAGGTCCTCTATCCATTCCATAAGTTCTTCACCATTCAAACTTCCTCCATAACAAGGAATGTGCTCTAGGTTAGTCATGAAGCCTAGCATGGACTCTCTGTCAGATAGAGCCACTATTTCAGAGCCTTTTCTGTGCATTTCCTTCAAGCACTGTACAGTGTACGGATGTGAAAGGGAGGGCAGACCAGTGTGGAAGTTAGAGTATTTATATCTTATGCTTTGAGAGTTTATTTGGTAGATTCAAGACACCTTATATCAAAGTTATTCCTTTTTCTTATCTGTTGTTCTGTCAAACCCTCATTTTTTGGGTTATTGCATTCAAATGGCCTTAACTTGCAAATAAACCATAGGATATCCTCTGTTCTTTGTAAAATGCAAGTTAAGGGGGTTTATTTTCATATTTTAAAAGCTTTGGAACAGGATACTAAGCCAGAGAATTTCAAGAGCAAGCCCTAGGTCAAGAATCTCAATGTTCTTGACTAGGAGTTGATGGATTATGCAAGATCAGAGGGTAGCGGCAAGTAAAGGACCTCAAACCTTGTTGAATCTAGATCTTTAGAGCATGGTGGACATCTTCAAACTCTGATCTTGGTTTCATGCACCCATTTTCAATGCCTTGTTTTGGAACCCACACCCAAAGGCATGCATTAGGTCTGCGGACTCAATAAGGACATTGATATGCTGGAGTGGAGTCAGGGTCTGGGAGTTGGAGGATTGTTAGAACATCAAAAAGGGTACTCAAAAAACATATAAGTTCATAAGGCCCTTTGTCAAATTGAAGAGTTATTGCTGCAGAACAGGTTTTGGAGACCTACTAGAGTCACTAGGTCTATTTGGACCCGTTTGGACCACGACACACAGTAGCATCTACAGAGAAGAAGTTTGGTATGCAATGGTCTTGAAACCTCCTGAGAAATTCTTGGTATGCATTTGTGTGGTGCAAAAGCTTCGTTGAAAGAGAAAAAGAAGAAAAGAATAGAAATGATTTTTTTTCTTTTTATGTCATATACTGTAACCAGCTACTTATAACTTGCAAAAATTATTATAACCATTTGAAATTGAAACTTAGTTTAATGTGAAACTGAGAACTGCTTTATTAGAGCTTTCTGTGATTTAGATTCAGACATCAAGAACATTGTTTGCCTAATATTGTGATTAATGTTTATTTATTAATATCTCATACTGACAAACAATTGATAATTGTAGGGAAAACGTCATTGGGGGTCTTTGAGGATCCACCAGAAGCCAAGGAGAAAATGTATTCAAATGCTAAAGATGGTGTAACAGTCCTTACAGCTGTTGAACCTTGCTGTGTAGATCATCTCCGATTCTCCAAGTTCAACAGTACTGTGGTATTCCTTTGGATACTTCTAATGGTAAATTTCAGACATCAAGTTCTTTTCATATGAAACTACTACATTTGTAATCTGTAGTTTTAAACTTTTAGTTTATAAATGTTCATCAGCTTTAGTTCGTATGCTGCCATTTCAAGTATGATTAATGAAGTTACCTTTATCACAGGATGAAAGTGAGCAGTCAGCATACTGGTACGGAGCTGGCAGCATTGATACGGTGACTAGGGCATCGTTTAATGGTGGTATTGTGTTTTCCTGTATTTAGGGCATCGAACTTTTGAAGCATTGCCTTCATCTTTCTTAAGTCTGAGTTTTAAGTTTGTTTATCTCTCTCGGCACTGTTGAAAATACAAATGACAACGTTCTTGTTTGTTTTGCCCTTATATCCTGATGTGATTTCGCGGAGGGTTACGGCGCTGTTGAAAACACAAATGAAAACACAAATCCCTTGTGTAATTGCCACTTGAAGGAGGACAGTCACTGTAAAGACAACATGATAATGTACACTTACAGTGAGTGTACATTATCATGTTGTCTTTAGAGTGACTATCCTCATTTGTTGAAGAAGAAAAGCATTAATGTGGCTGAATAGCAATACATTCAAGTGGCAATCACACAAGGGACAGTCACTGTGAGATGTCCTCATTTGTGACTATCCTTACAGTGAGTGTACATTATCATGTTGTCTTTAGAGTGACTGTCCTCATTTGTTGAAGAAGAAAAGCATTAATGAGGTTCAATAGCAATACATTCAAGTGGCAATTACACAAGGGACAATCGATCACTGTGAGATGTCCTCATGTGTGACTATCCTTGTCACAAATGAGGACATCTCACAATGACTGTCCCTTGTGTAATTCAAGTGGCAATTACACAAGGGACAGTCACTGTGAGATGTCCTCATTTGTGACTGTCCTTACAATGAGTGTACATTATCATGTTGTCTTTAGAGTGACTGTCCTCATTTGTTGAAGAAGAAAAGCATTAATGTGGTTCAATAGCAATACATTCAAGTGGCAATTACACAAGGGACAATCTGTGAGATGTCCTCATGTGTGACTATCCTTGTCACAAATGAGGACATCTCACAATGACTGTCCCTTCTGTAATTGCCACTTGAATGAGGACAGTCACTGTAAAGACAACATGATAATGTACACATACAATGAGTGTACATTATCATGTTGTCTTTACAGTGGCTGCCCTCATGTTGTATATTCTTCTCTGTAGATGCTACTATGTGCTAGGGAACTTCTTAGAACTGTTGGTATATTCTTACAACTTGTTACACCTGGGATATTCTTCTCTGTAGATGCTATTGTGTGCCGTGGTCCAAACAGGCCCATAAATGTGGTTGAATAGCAATACATTCAAGTGGCAATTACACAAGGGACAATCACTGTGAGATGTCCTCATGTGTGACTGTCCTTGTCACAAATGAGGACATCTCACAGTGACTGTCCCTTGTGTAATTGCCACTTGAAGGAAAAAAGCATTAATGTGGTTCAATAGCAATGTATTCAAGCGGCAATTACACAAGGGATAATCACTCTGAGATTTCCTCATTTGTGACTATCCTTACAGTGAGTGTACATTATCATGTTGTCTTTACAGTGACTGTCCTCATTTGTTGAAGGAAAAAAGCGTTAATGTGGTTCAATAGTGATGCAGAGTAGTCAGGGCTTTTAGAATATACAAATATACATCCTTAACTCTCATTCCACCAAGGAAGAAGGAATTCCAATGATTGAAATGTGAGTTAAGGTCTTTACATCAGTCAAACCCTGAAAATGAGGGTTTGTAAACAATGCACAGAAAATTTGAAATAACTTAGATATAAAATAAAGAGAATCAATCAAACCAACTTCCAAAGCATCAGATGTCACTATTACAACTTCCAGGCAAATTTTATCATCCAACCACCATCCGTACAGCCATACAGAGTTCATTTTTCACCAGAAATGCACTAAAACAGGGTTATTTTTATTTTTTATGAAAGAAAAATGATTACAATACTAGTTCTCTGTCTGTCTTTGACCATTTGAAGCCTAAAATAGGCTCTCCAAATGTTGGTTCAACCATCTAAGTGGTTAGAACAGTTTATCCAACAAATGTCAACTTTGCTAAGCAACTTTTAAAGTTGCATTACAACTTTGCAAACAACTTTGCCGAGAAGGTTAAAAATGTGTTGTGAAACTTTAGGAACCTTATTAAAGTTATTTTGGACCTTCAAACTTCTTAACAACATCTAAAAGACACCTAATAAACACTTACTATGCTCATATCATCCAAGGACTCAAAAGATGCCCAAGGTTTATAAGTCACCAAGGGGTCTTGTGTCCAACAAGTGGATGTTTATAAGGAGATAAAATCAATCCTTAATATTTATTACAAACCAAGAAAACATCTAAAACTCCTATTCTAATTTATTGTCATTCAAAAAGACTCTGATTTGTCATTCAAAAAGACTCTGATTTGTCAATCAAAAGGACCTTTCACCAGTCAATCCTTCAAAGCTCCAAGGTGAAAATCTTATGTTCCAATTGATAGGATTTGACTCCTTGGCTTCATGGCAACTTCCTTCAATCATGGTGTCTTTGGCTTGCATTAGGGATGCCCCTGCATCAAATAGCAATGCATTCAAGTGGCAATTACACAAGGGACAGTACATGCCCATTAAAGTTGGTGTTTTGTTATCCAGCATGACAATGGAGACAGCATACTCTGTGTCAATTTTACTGATCAAATTTCCCTCCGCTAGGCAAAGCAACAATCTGGGTATGATAAGGTGAAATTTTGTAGTCCTTTTGGGTATGATAACAGTTCCAGTTTCCAATAAGATGGTTCATTTTTATAATCTAGCTTCAATTTCTCTTGTGAAAATCTTTTTTTCATTTTATGGGTGGTAAAATATAATTATTATGCTAGAGGTGTGTACTTATGGATGATAATGAAACAAAATGATAAGATTTAAGACTCTTTTTTTTTTTTAAATAGCAATTTAAGTTTCCTTCTATTATAAATTACTGTTTTTCTATTTTTTAATGTATCTTTCCAGATCTTTTATATCAATTTTATTTATGAAATATAAATATATTAATAATGTTTTAGTGTTTTTAGGATTAGTTTATATCAATTCTATGTATCATCATTCGTCATTCAATTGTCAGTATTATTAATTTAGACTGTGCAATTGTAGAACTACTCGAATATGGGTTGGATGGATACTCAAGCAGGGGAACCCTCCTCAAATATCTCAAGCAGTGAACTTGGAAAAATGTGTCCTGAAGGAACCCTTTCCATCAGAGAGATAAAAGTACAAACAAGTAAAAGAAGCAGGCTCTGCAAATATGTTTTTGAGAAGAAAAATGATAGATTATTCGAGTATGGTTCATGAGGTATATCTAAAAAGACATTTTTTTTCTTATTATAATAAAAGAGGAAGTTGTGAATGTCAAAGTTGAGTGAAACAAAAATTATTTTCATCAAATTTTGTTAGGCTTGCTTTTGGGAATAGTTTCTTACAATATTGCTATTAAGATTTTTATTGTGTAGTTTTTAGATTAGGTTTATAAAATTATATTTCATGAGTAGTGATTCATATTAATCAATTAACGATACTTTTGGAAGGTATTTTCAATGTGTCAAATTTTGATATTTTTACAAGAATTAGATTGTGTAATTTTTTTAATTAAAGTCATTGACTCATATTTCATAAATAATAGTTCTCATGAATCCATCTCTTATAAGATTGAATAGTCTATTTAGGAAGTATTTCTGATAGTATGTCAAATTATGATATTACTATTACCATTAGATTGCATGGCTTTGAAGTCAACCTCGTTGACCCATATTCTTCTCTATAGATGCTACTATGTGCTAGGGAACTTCTTAGAACTATTGGTATATTCTTACAACTTGTTACACCTGGGATATTCTTCTCTGTAGATGCTACTATGTGCCGCGGTCCAAACGGGCCCATAAATGTGGTTAAATAGCAATACATTCAAGTGGCAATTACACAAGGGACAGTCACTGTGAGATGTCCTCATGTGTGACTGTCCTTGTCACAAATGAGGACATCTCACAGTGACTGTCCCTTGTGTAATTTCCACTTGAATGAGGACAGTCACTGTAAAGACAACATGATAATGTACACATACAATGAGTGTACATTATCATGTTGTCTTTACAATGGCTACCCTCATGTTGTATATTCTTCTCTATAGATGCTACTATGTGCTAGGGAACTTCTTAGAACTGTTGGTATATTCTTGCAACTTGTTACACCTGGGATATTCTTCTTTGTAGATGCTACTATGTGTTGTGGTCCAAACGGGCCCATAAATGTGGTTGAATAGAAATACATTCAAGTGGCAATTACACAAGGGACAGTCACTGTGAGATGTCCTCATGTGTGACTGTCCTTGTCACAAATGAGGACATCTCACAGTGACTGTCCCTTGTGTAATTGCCACTTGAATGAGGACAGTCACTGTAAAGACAACATGATAATGTACACAAGTACCGTGAAGGTAGTTGCAAGTTACGGCTGTTTCATTGCATACCTGAAATAATGAAGATGTTACGGTCCACAAAATGTTTGTGCTTGAAAGATGAACAAATAAAATTAAACTTCTAAATAACCAAAGCCGCTAACAATAAATTCAACACAGATATGTCCTCATTTCTGGGTATTTTAGCTCTGTAACAGCTGAATACCAGATTACATAATAATGACAAAAGAAAAATAAACCCAACGTACTCAGAAATTGTAGCTGTGATTTCGCGGAGGGAATCTCTCTCGGCACTGCTGAAAATACAAATGACAACGTTTCTCTACATTATCATGTTGCCTTTACAGTGACTGTCCCTTGTGTAATTGCCACTTGAAGGAGGACAGTCACTGTAAAGACAACATGATAATGTACACTTACAGCCCGTGTACATTATCATGTTGTCTTTAGAGTGACTATCCTCATTTGTTGAAGAAGAAAAGCATTAATGTGGCTGAATAGCAATACATTCAAGTGGCAATTACACAAGGGACAGTCACTATGAGATGTCCTCATTTGTGACTATCCTTACAGTGAGTGTACATTATCATGTTGTCTTTATAGTGACTGTCCTCATTTGTTGAAGGAAAAAAGCATTAATGTGGTTCATTAGCAATGTATTCCCAGCATCTGTACCTGCATCTCTCTTATATACTACAAGTTGCTTGCCATCAGAAATTGCAGTTCCCTCACGTGACATTGATGGTGAAGTGTTCTTTTCAAAACCATCATCTGTGGTTACCAATGCTCCTGTTTTAGGCAATAAGTTTGTTGCATTCCATGAGCCATTGGTCAAGTTTCTTCTACGAGCTTCTGATGCCTCAAAATCTAAGCAGCGCCTACGCATGCCTCGTTGTGGTTGATTATCATTCTGTACATGAATTATAATGAGTAATCAGTTTTGGGCCTTGGAATCTTGTATGTAACATGCACAGGCATTTCATGGCTAAATGAATCTATTTTAAAAGCATCAACTTTTCTTACATGATGCTGGATACATAAGTAGAACAAGCGTATATCAAATTGGAAGCAATCAGAACTCCACAATGACATATTATTTAGAGTACTCTTCAGTTTAAGTAATAATGCATATATTGACACTGTAAAGACAACATGATAATGTACACTCACTGTAAAGACAACATGATAATGTACACTCACTGTAAGGACAGTCACAAATGAGGACATCTCACAGTGACTGTCCCTAGTGTAATTGCCACTTGAATGTATTGCTATTCAGCCACATTAATGCTTTTCTTCTTCAACAAATGAGGATAGTCACTGTAAAGACAACATGATAATGTACACTCACTGTGAGTGTACATTATCATGTTGTCTTTAGAGTGACTATCCTCATTTTTTGAAGAATAAAAGCATTAATGTGGCTGAATAGCAATACATTCAAGTGGCAATTACACAAGGGACAGTCACTGTGAGATGTCCTCATTTGTGACTATCCTTACAGTGAGTGTACATTATCATGTTGTCTTTACAGTGGCTGTCCTCATTTGTTGAAAGAAAAAAGCATTAATGTGGTTCATTAGCAATGTATTAAATAAATTTTATTTTTTTAATCCACCCACGGGCATCGCAATTGCGACGGCAACCCATCGTAATGCGATGCAGGCACCCGTCGCAATTGCTTGGGAGGCCCGTCGCGATTGCGACGGCCCTCCGAAGCCATGCGACGGGGGGGCGACGCCCATGCCGCTAACAAATCTTAGTCACATTGCGACGGGATATGTGTCGCAATTGCGACAGCTACCCATAGACGTCGCAATTTGCGACTAAAAAATAGCGACGTCTATGGGTGTTGCTATTGCGACACATAGCTGTCGCAATTGCGACACATAGCCGTCGCAAAATGCCCCCAAATGTATTAGTGAGCCCGCACTTCTTCACTTAACTCACATCACTGGAAAACATCAACCATATTGAAAAAGGACCTCTGAGAATATCAAAGATAGAAAGTAAAGAGCCACATGTGGAAGATGAACCGACACCTCCAAAAAATAACCATCGACTTCAATACAATCAGTCGACATACATAAATGATGCTACCAACAAGGATAGTGATGCACACACAAAGCCCAGTTGGATGCCAAGTCACAATTCTATCCAGCGAATAATACAAGATAACTGAATACAGATTACGAAGCCAAGTAATAGCACGATACAGAGAAGAAGGATGGAACCAATGATAGAATGAACTAACATCATCCAGCTTGACCACATCACTCACTAAACACGATCCACTTGACCATGAATGAAACGCTTCCAGCCATCACACACACGGAGCCATGAAATACGATGCCAACTCACGTTATTTACGATCCTTCTCAAAGCACTTTGAGCATGGTGAATGATAAGAGACAATGTCCATAATAAAACACAGTTTGAACATGATGGAAAATTATCACAAGTATGATGATTTCTCTCGTAGCTATTAACACATTAACACTCCCTCTTAGCAAGATAGAAATCATTAATATGTCATGGTGCCTCTCAACCTGACAAGCACAAAGGAGCTGCAACCAAAAAAAAAAGTCAATAACAAAATCTTATCATAGATTTTCTCAACATAATATTGTTATCTCAGCCTAACAATATTCACCATAGCTACTCCTAGAGGGTGAAATAAAGAAACAACAAGTGAAGTCATGGAGTCACACACATGACTTCCACCATGGCTACTCCTAGAGGGTGGATCCACCATAGCTACTCCCAGAGGGTGGAACAAGGGCTTTCACCTCAAAACTTCTCCCAGAGAAGAATGCATTACCACCTTGCCTACTCACACAAGGTGGTACAAGGGATTTCACCTCAAACTTCTCTCACAGAGAAGAACTCATTATCAAGGGATTGTACCTTAAACTTCTCTCGCAAAGAACTCATTATCAAGGGATTACACCTCGAACTTCTCCCTCACGGAGAAGAACTCATTAACAAGTCTTCATGATGATAAGACTCTCTTTGAGATAGATATCAACCTTCTGGCTTCTCAAATCAAACTCCCTCTAAATCTGATATCAACCTTCTGACCTCCTCGTCCAAGATTGCTTGTGATGAATAGACAGACTCCCTCTAAGCCTAGGCAACATACTGCATTGATTATCATAATAGAATAGATCTGAATGCTAAGACTCCCTCTCTACAAGGACAACATGCTCAACTTTGATAATTACAATACCAAGAAATTGACTCCTATAATGAGCTTTAGCAGTCACACTGCTACACGAGCTTGTTGATCCTATGCAAAAGGTCTTGGCACTCTTCCTCTGCCACACAAGCTTCCTCTGAATCTCATATCCTCCTCTTAGAATAAACCAATCACAAGATAATCTGAATAGGTTCTTCTTCTTCAAGAGCCACCAACTCAGCTCAAGCTACAATCTCTCATCATCCTGTGCTCCTCGATCGAACCTGTAAGCATTTTAGAGAGATTAGTAATAGAATCAAATAGACTAATGCTAGAAGCATACATGATTCACTACTTTGAGTGCTATTGTATGAATTAAATATATAAAATTTATGAACTCATTATCAAAGATAAAATCATAAAATACTTATCTCTTCATCGTTTAATATTCCTCACAATATGCCAATAGATCTTTCACCATCACACAATTATAGTACAGGCAGAGAATGCAAATTTGAACCCCAACATAGAAGATTGCATGAGAAGCCTCTATAGTTGAGATTGAAACACCCGCAACGAATCATCGAACAACATATCCATTAGACATCAGAATCCTTCTAGAATCCAAATGTCCTATTCTGGTTTGGATCATCTCCTTAAACTTGGCTCTGATACCATGTTAATGTTTTGAATCAAAATATTATAAATGCAATAAACAAAACCTTTAACATCAAAGCACAAGAAAACCAAACACAGATTTACCCTGGGAAAACCCTCCTACATGACATAAAAACCCAACCACACCCAAAAAGACTATTCCTTTATTCAGTTCTCAAAATCATCACAAAATCCTTGCTCATAATTGACGTCTACAGCCTGACAGTCAATGAGCTTGCAATATTAACTATTACCAATAGTTCCCAACTGATAACAACAAGAAATGAATCACAATAATTTTGCTCAACAATCTCACTCTCAATCGAAAACAACCATAACAGTAGAATATAACTGCGTCACAAATGTGATGCACTCAACACATAGATAGTCTATTACATATGATTGAACACACTGTTCATATAGAGCAGACCAAAATAATAAAAGACAACCACCGTCAAATGCTAATTACCCCAAGGAAAGAGCTCACACTTCTTCACTTAACTCGTATCACCGGGAAATATCAACCATATTGAAAAAGGACCTCCGAGAATATCAAAGATCAAAAGTAAAGAGCCACATGCAAAAGATGAACCAACACCTCCAAAGAATAACTGTGGACTTCAATACAAATGGTCTACATACATAAATGATGCTGCTAGCAAGGATAGTGATGCATGCACAAAGCCTAGTCGGATGCCAAGTCACAATTCTATCCAACAAATAATACAAGATAACTGAATACATATTACGAAGCCAAGTAACAACACGATACAGAGGAAAAGGATGGAACCAACAATAGAATGAACTGACATTATCCAGCTTGACCACATCACTCACTAAACATGATCCACTTGACCATGAAATGAAACGGTTCCAACCATCACACACGCGGAGCCATGAAATATGATGTCAGCTCACATTATTTATGATCCTTCTCAAAGCACTTCGAGCACGGTGAATGATAAGAGACAGAGTGTCCATAATAAAACACAACCCGAACATGATGGTAGATTATCACAGGTATGATGATTTCTCTTGCAGCTATTAAAACATTAGCATAGATAAGTCAAGTAGTTGCTAGAAGAAGATATGCTAAAGTTATGTAAAATAATAATATTACATTGTGATGTTTGGATAGACAGTTCAATCGTACAATGTTTATACTTTTAAATGTTTGAATTGATTAAAATAAGGTAAAATATATCCTTAACATGTACCAACGTTAGAATTCCTCATTGCATGAGATCAGTGATTCAAAATTTATGCAATGAACTAAACTAGATGTCAACCCTGGAACTTTAACCCTATGTTGGGTAACTTCCAGGAGGAAGTTCATGCCTAGGGGGGAGGATGTGAGGCCTCACCCTAGACTCGTCATAACTTTTCCATTATCGTTATGGTAGACCTAGTATTTGGCTTAATGTTTTGATTAATTAAAAAAAATTTACCCTTCTTATCACAATGATGACCTTATGATACATTATGACTATCATTGTGATGATTGATTTAGATGAAGACTAAGTTGTCACAATTTGGATATATATATATATATATATATATATATATATATATATATATATATATATATATATATATATATATGAGTTGTGTAGGAAAATGATAAATCACGATTAGAATTATTGTTGGGATGTGAAATTCTGTGAAGGTTAAAGGTTAGGTGATGAAATATATTGATGAATTTCAAGACATTATTATGAGAATTACTTGATGATTTGGTCACTTCATTTTATGCCATATAAATGATTTTAGAATTGACAAAATTAATGCTTATGTAAATTAGATAAAAAGTTACATCATAATTACTTGATGATTTGGTTACTTGATTTTATGTCATATAAATGATTTTAGAATTGACAAAATTAATGCTTATGTAAATTAGATTAAAAGTTACATCATGATTTATGTAGATCTAGAATGATTAGTGTGACATGTGAGTTAATGAGATTATGTTCTTCTGATTCAATTTACATATGTTTATTTGAAAGTAATGATTAAAGTAACGATTAAAATTATGGTGAATGATTATAGAGACTAAAAGAATGTACTTCGTGTGTTAGATAATTTTAATGGTAATCATGATTTTGCATTTTTAAATTTGATGACTATACTTCTTGAGGTTACTGATGTCTAAATTAAGTGTGAAGGATCATGGCCATGAAATTTTATCGGAGAACCATAACTAACCCCTATGTGAATTCTGAAAGCCAAGGTTGCGTCTATTGAAGAGACAAAACCTCGCTGTAATGTATTTTCTTTCGTATAGTGTTTGGTGTGTATTTTATCTGCATTTGCA
This sequence comes from Chamaecyparis obtusa, assembly GCA_027943335.1. Taxonomy (NCBI): domain Eukaryota; kingdom Viridiplantae; phylum Streptophyta; class Pinopsida; order Cupressales; family Cupressaceae; genus Chamaecyparis; species Chamaecyparis obtusa. The sequence continues at coordinate 1,913,626 of BSBK01000620.1, read as the reverse complement.
TTCATTAAATTGTGGGATTAACAAGTGGACTTGCCAAGTGTGTTGTGATGTGTTGTGTAGTGCCAATTGGCACACTTGTTGTGAAAATGATGTCATGGCATGTCCACTTGAAAAGCTTGAGGACCCACCTTTCCCACTAGGTACCTAGCTCTGTTCCCCATAAGGACCACTTGGTTTGTGAGTCCAAAGTGGAGCCATATCCATTGAAATTCGTAGGTGATCTTAACTGGAGTTTTTGAGGGGTTATATAACCACCTAGGGTTGAATTTAACCTATTTTTTACTAGCCCACTTCATATACCTATGGGTAAGGGAAATTTTTGACCATAGGACACCTTATTTTGACCATGGGAGGCTTCAAAAAAGTTGATTTTTCCAAGATGGCCGAAAATCAACATTTTTTAAGCATGGTCTTGAGAAGACTACCTTCCAATGGGAGGGCAAAGCTTGCCCACTTTTCAGGCCACCTTTTTAGGAATCCATTTTTAGTAATGTGTAAAGGTTGGGGAAGAGTGACCAATAGGAGCTCACATTTCTTCCAAGGACTTGGAGAATGTGAGGATTTTGAATTTAGAGGGAAAATGAGAGAGAATTTCTCTTAATCACCCACTCTCTAACTTTAGAGACCACTAGAGGATTAGGAGAAAAAAGAAGGAAAGACAAAAAGGGAAGGAGCTCTACTACAATTTTCATTTCGATAACTTCTATTGCAAGGTTGGTGGCTCTCAAGCTTTACACTTCTCTTTTATGGTGTCTTACTTATGGCTTTCATGAAAGAATGAAGAAAGATTGTTCTTGTTTGTGTTGCATAGTGTATGTTCTTACTAGTATGTTGATTTTGTCATATGAAGTGTTGTTATGTGAAGTAAAAATCTGGACTTCTCTTGTTTGCTTGCTGTTGAAGATCTGGTTTTCATATGCATATATATTTACAAATATATATAAACATATATACAAAACATGTATATATGAATATATATATATATCTTTAGATATACATTTCTTGACCTTCATCTTTCAAATGTTCCATAAACCTGCAAACAATCCATGGAAGAAGAATGGAAGAAAGAAAAGGAAAAAGAAAACCCTTCTAGGGTTTTGAGGAAAGGATGAGGGAAAGAGAGGAGAGGAAAATAAAAAAGAAATTTTTTTTGGGTGTTAATACTTTCACCCTAACCCTAATTTCGAATTAGGGTTAGGAAAAAAAGTCAACCCACTTGACTTTTGAAATTCTCCCTTTCCCCCTCTTTCCTTAAGTGGAAATTTTGATTTATTTAGCTAAAGTTTAAATTCATTAGGTGGGATGTCTATCTTTTTGGAGTGAGGATTTAATTGGAAGAATATGATTTCCACATACCCACTTAATATTTATTTGAGAAAAGTCTCTTTACGTTATTAAATTAAAATTTAAATATGAAACATTATTTTGGTTTCGTTATTGGATTATAAATTCAAAGGTACATCCTTTAAAGTCTATTAAAAAAATGATTTTTCAACTATATCAATAAATAATTATTTTGTGATTTTAAATTAAGAGAATAAATTTTAGTAAGAGATTTAAATTTATTATTAAATTAGTAAAGAAAATCTTACAAAAATTAGTGTGTTTTGCCCATAGAATTTGGGCATGACAAAGTATAAGGTACAAGCAAAAACCAACCACAATTTTAATGCTTACAACAACTACATAGATAAGAAAAAGCCTGGTTAACAATTCAATGGCCTGGAATTTTGCTTTTTAGCTTTGTTATCTTTGGTTGCCACTTGGACCCCTAGCTTGAAGAAGGGTCATCTCTAGGCGTCATGAAAAATGACATCTCTATCCATCCATGCAAAATAACTTGTTAGCCATCCATGTATAGTGTCAAATCCTAGAAATAAGTGGCTACCAGTTCAGCTTGCTTCTTACATAGGGATTGCCAACACCTCTACTAAAGGCTTTGATGTAGAGGACTCCTTTATTTCTCGATCCATCAACCTTTAGGATTTCCTTAGGAAATTGTACTATGGCAACATTGGGGATTACAAGCATTCTGCACAGATGTTGATCCAAAACATTGTAACGAGAATCCTATGAGGAGTGACCATACCATAGCCCCAAAAATTGTTTGGGAAAAAAATTGGCAAACTAAAAAGTATTAGATTTTTTGAAAAAATTAGGAAAAAAAAAAATTGGTTTTCAAAAAAACACAAAAAATGTAGAAAAAGAGACAAAAGCTATTCTTTTTAAAACTTTAAGGGCATTTCTATAGTTTAAAGATATAGAAAGCAAATAAAATAAACTTTAACCCATGAATTGTAGAAAATAGATTTTTGTCATTTATATTCGTATTGCTCATTACATAGGGTAAATAGTTAGTCAAATTTTTAAGAGGGCACTCACCAAATAGTTGTCTGAGTTCGAGATCAAATATTAGCCAAGTCTATGAATTAACTGAGATCCAAATTTATCAGAATGCCAATCTAGCTACTATTAGGAATTCAGTAGATGTGGAAGACATTTCAACGTGATCCAAGACTATCATTGTGATTGAGGCAAGGAGTTTTGTAGGGGTGGTTCAATATTTGAGAATTTTTATCTATAAAAGGTAAAAAGGCAAGGAAACCACTATAAAATTTTAATGCTACAAAGCATGCTAGCACAAAATAGACAATTGGAAGAAATAATTAAGCATGTGGAAGCTGACCCAAGTGATGTTTTCATTGTGATTGAGACAAGTACTTTTGTAAGGGTAGTTCAATATTTGAAAATTTTCATCTATATAAGAGAAAAAGGCAAGGAAACCACTAGAAAATTTTAATGCTACAAAGCATGCTAGCACAAAACAGACAATTGGAAGAAATAATTAAGCATGTCGAAGCCAACCCACCCTAAATCCAAGTGGTGCTCTATCAAACGAAATCAAACAACATTCAAATGCTCTCTTGTGGGGAGTAGATTTCAAGAGAGGTCACTTTTGTGGGAGGCGGAATGTCTACAAGAAGCGTACTCAAGAGGTTCGTCCGATCGTAGAGATCGGTGAGTTTTGGTAAGGAAAAGAATTTGACTGATTGCAGCATTAGCCAGGCAATTTGCCAGTCAATTGCATTCCCTAAAATAATGTGCAACAATGATTTATTGAAATTTTACCCACAAGGCTAGCTTCCCGAGTGTTGAGCCTCCTCTATCCTTCAGAAGTCCTTTAACCAATGACCAATAACCACCTACGAGTCTCGTCAACAATTAACTTATAGAATCCAAAGTAGAGGCGATCTTGAAACTCTGAAGCAAAGCCAAAAGTTTTTCCTTGTCGAGAAGATGCCCGAATGAAAGTGCAACTGAGCATGAGTTTTTCCTAACAAAAATATCAAGAATCAGTTTTACAGAAGCTTTCACTAGACCAGTGCTGCCAAGCAGTTTTTTAAGTTTAAGGCAAAAAATTATAAACAACAACAAATTACACAGCAGGTTTGTGAGTCGTAAAAAGACTCGGCACTTCAATTCCAAAATATCGAAAAAAAATTTGAATTGACTGAAAATAAAGTCAATATGACAGGAATTCTCCAAATGCTGTAGACAAGGCAAAAACACTCGTTACCGTAAAGATTGTATGAACTCCAAGTATAGGAAGTAATGATTTCTTTTATGTTAACAAGCTAGACCAGCACAAGAATACAAGAAGAACCAGAATATCAGCACACGAATGGGAAACAAGAATCAATAGAAACATTGTAATCAGGATTCTCAGGAACGCTAATGTTTCTAGTCAAGTTGCAAACAAGGCAGTCATTATTTTTAGTATCAATGTTCTTGTCATGTTAATTAGAAGTTAATTTAGCCCAAAATAAAAATAAAAAAAAATGATACTTGATTTCTTTCTGTCTTATATGGTTTTACTTAACATTATCCAAACAGTGAATGAGAATGTTGATATCTTTCTTATATATGTTGAGCTGCCTCTGTTTTTTATTAAGTGAAAACAGGTTTTGAAGGGCCCCTGAAATCCTATACAAGATAGGTTTTGGAAGGACCTGAAACCCACATCAAAAGGTATTCAAGACAACACTCAAGGTGAAACAGAACAAAGACAAGACAGGGCAGAGTCAGAAAAACCTCCGCCACCAAGAAGAAACAAAACCATGAAAAGCCAGCCAGCAGCCCTATCAAATCAGAACCAATTACAATTTGCCTTTAGTCTTGCCATTATGAGAATAAGGGTCATATCAAAAGAAAATTAGAGAGATTTAGATTTTTTGCTTTTAACCGTGATCCAACCCTCTTCCACCCTAGCAGCAGCATTCTGCCAAAAGATTGAATCAAGCGAGGAAGATCCCCCACCCTGGGAGGGAAGACCAGCAGAAGGAACCAAGGGAGGGCCAGCAGAAGCATAATGATCGGGATCAGCAGAAACCTGTGTATCAGAAGGACCCCTGATAGGTCCAGCAGAAACCTGAGGAGCGGGACCTCTGTTGAAAGTGAGATATTTTCTTTTAAAGGATCAGCCAAGATTTAAAGTTACATATGAGAAACAATTTCGATAACCGATCCCTCAATAAAATTGTATTAACCAACATCAAAACTATAATAAATGAAAATTCAATATTTGAGAATGACTATCTATAATCTCTTATCTTTTCCCTGATCCAAATCCATCTGATCAATATTGAATTAATATTTATTCATCTATTATGCCATCATCCTATTTCCTTATTGATCTTTCCATGATCAAATGGGAGGAATGTAATTCCTTTGTCGTTGATGTGATCAATACCGAATGTATTATATAATCTCGTATTCCATCCAGAGGAGTGATAGGGACTCCCTTCTATAACTCACGCTGAGATAGAGACACCCTAGATAAATTCACCGCCTCTTCATAACAGATAATGATTATTCTTCACAGCGATTATTACTGAATGAAGCATATGATATATTCTTTATTAGACTGATTAATTTTTAATGCTGTGATGCTTGCATACAGAGATAATGTTGATACCAACTGTTGTTTCATTAATCGTTGGTTTCCTTCCATTAATACTCGATGTCTTTTTCCAAAGAACAAGCACTGTTTGCATATCATCGCACTAAGGGTGATTAGTTCACATGTTTAACAATTTCTGTTATAAGCGGCGATAATGATGATTGGTCTAAGACTCAGTTCTGTGCTCGTCCGAATGTCAGTCTCTACTTATCTTTGATATCGTTGTTGTTAACATTGTTTATTAAGGGAGTTGCTGGCTATTATCACCGTCTGTAAGAATTCCTCATTTTGTGTTTGCTGTCTATTAATAAGATGTCCTTAATATCAATAACATCACTGATTTGTTTTCTAATTATATTATATTATAATTTATTATAATTTATTTGTTTATTATTATTTATTATTAAATTCTACTTTAGAAAGGGTCATTGTAGAGCTATGTGAGTGCAAGAATTGGACTTAAATGTGCTGAGTGTAAAAATGAAAAATATATATAATCAAATGAAGAGGCTAGTGGAGGCTAACAAGCACATATGAAGGTGACAAATGGCAAAACACTCAAAAGTTGTCATTGAATGAAAAAACATCATGTAGAGTTAGCACATTGCACAAAATTTCACATATAGCACTAGTGTTTAGACATAGACCCATAATTTCTTTTTCAATCTAAGAACATACCTTAAAAAAGGTTTTATAGTTATCCTATAGACTAACCAAAGTTAGCATTCAAATCACTAAAATGTGATTAGGAACACCTATGAAATCTTCATAAACATACACAATAAACCCATATAGCACTAGTGTTTAGACATAGACCTATAATTTCTTATTTCAATCTAAGAACACACCTTAAAAAAGGTTTTACAGTTATCCTATAGACTAACCAAAGTTAGCATTCAAATCATTAAAATGTGATTAGGAACACCTATGAAATCTTCATAAACATACACAATAAACATAGCAACATTCACCAGATATTAATCTACACGTTTTACTAATTTCTCAAAGATTATTTAGCAGGGTGCACATTTGGGACAAAACCTAGACCGCAATAAAGAAAAATGTATTTTACACTTCACTAAAAAGGAGAATCGTTATGGTTTTAAACTTTTTATCTTACTAAGCCAAAATAGGATGATTGATGTTGTATAAGGTGTTTAGGATCCATTGGATGGGTTTTTGAACACCAAGACCTAAATCTGGGACCTCAAAAGCTTGTATCTACCCCCTACCAAGTTTCAACTAATTCTAGGACATGGATGTCACAGTGGGACAAGGTCACCCCAGGAGACCTTGTACTGGGACTAGGTCAAGTCTTAAGTTTTTTTTGATAAAATCACAAATATGGGTTTGTGATTGTGTATTGAGTTGATTCCTTCATGTCATGTCTCTTAGGACCTATAACTAAACTTGGATATGCACACAAGAAGAGGAAAATGGTGTTTGAGGTTGTATAGGGGTTTGCCTTAGTCAAACTCCAAATAAATTAAAATAAGCTCGCACCTATAATTAAGGGCCAAAATAATAAAGTGTTAATGTAATAAAGTGGAAGATGATATTAATTTAAATCAATACTAGTTGTATAATGCATAAAGGAATCACATATACTAAAATGAGTGCTAGGCGAGTGTGAAATTAGACACCCTAATTAAAGGTGTACAATTTACAACACTACATTTAGCCCCCACTTTAGTGGAGTACGATCTTATAGCCATATTTATGGTAAAGTAGAAATGAAGAGATGGACATTTAAGAGCAAGACAAACTAGGGATAGGATAACACTGAGGGATGATCAAACCCACAATCATAGGTCCTATCAATCCATATAAGTAACTTTCAAATCCACACAAAACAAACAACATTAGTACTAACACAAAAGGTTTCAAGTCAACTAGTTCAAGAGACCTCGATAATCAAAATGTATCAACCGCTAATATCATTCTCATCTTGTTATTGCAAGAGCACATGTGGACTTATAATAAGAACATGGACATACACCAACTAAAGGGAGAAGGTACCATGATCCAACACTAGCAAAGTGCTTTCTATTATGGGCTCATGGAAGACAGGGAAAACAAAACATGGATTGCACAGGTTAGCAATGTGTGTTATGCTAGGTGATCCATGTGAAGAGTTAAAATGGTTTAGCAAGTTGTATTATGCTAGCCAACTCATCCTAATAGAAGGTTTGGTACAAAGATAGTTGATGGTCTAGCAAGTTGTGTTATGTTAGTCAACTCATCTTGAAGATCGGTGCCAAGGAAAGGTCAAATAGTATAGAAAGTTGTGTTATGCTAGTCAACCAATCCCAAGGATGACCAAACAAATATCATATGCAAGAAAATCCACAAATGGTCTAATAAGTTGTGTTATGCTAGTCAACCAATCCAAAGGATAACCAAGCAAAGCATTGTATGCAATGAAATCCATTAAAAACTAATGCAAAGGATAACAAAGAAAAACATTCTATGCAACGAAATCTCACAAAATTTGAAACTAGAAAGTCGTATATATGTCCCTCCTCTTAAGATGACAAGATACAATTATGTTGTCATCTTAAGGAAAGAAGAACAAGGATAAACACCTTCAACACCAAGGAGATATCATTTAAGAAACAATGTACTTACAATCCAATCCAAATAAGACAACTCTTTTGAGGCAAGGAAGAGATAGTTGTAAAAATATATCTTGCAACCCAAGTAAAGGGATCCTTTTGAGGGATGCATAAGGAGAAGAGAAAGAGATCTTTGCTCAAAGAATTCTACCTAAAAAAATAGAGATCTTTAATAAAGATGACATCTTTGAAAGGGGAATGGAACTAAGGATACATATCTTCCCCATTTAGTGAAGGATGACTCACTTTTGGTCCAAAGTGAGAGATCCTTTACAATAAACATACACATTCAAGCAAGAAAGAGGTTGTAATCAAGGATGTATAGCTCTTGAAAAAGAGAGAATCCTTGAGCATAAATTATATGCAAGAAAGGATATCAAGTTATGAAAGATGCAATTCTGTAAAGGGAAAAATGGATCCTTATAAAAATAGAGGATTGAAACACTACCTTTACCCCCAAGTATGCAGACAAGGATAAGAAAAATTAATATGTTGCTTGCAAAGTACGATTGCACCTGGAATTGTAACATCATGAATACCAGTGAGCCCCTAAAGGGTAGGTTAGCAATGTATGTGGAGCAACATAATAGGAACTTAAATGTTATTTAAAATGACTATGACAAAGGTACCACTCATTTTCACCTATTACTTGAATGATACCATAATCAATGAGTTTTTGAATTTTTTTAATGCAACGCTTGACATTCATTAATGGAGTGGTCATGATATCAATGATACATACAAAAAGGAGAATTTTCAAGATTTTGTCTATAGTTTTTTTTAAATTTTGGTAGGGTAATCAACTTGGCATGAAGGTAAAAAAAAATGATATCTTGTTTAAAGAAAGACATATAAGACATATATCTAGTAAACAATGAGGGAGGGGATCTCGACATAGGAGACTATGAGAAACCTAAACCTTCCATAGACAAATGTTATGTATATCTCTCATGAGTCTCAATGCTTTCTTGCACACATTCTAAACCATGCTCATTGTATCCATGTTGCTTTTCTAAATCAAGGTTAGGAGTTGAAATGTCAGTGGCATAGGGGTTACTCTTAGGTTGAATGAGATTTAAATTTAAAGAGGCATAGACAACATCCATACATGAGTTTGAGTAAGAGTTTAGAATCTTAAATTCAAGGACTTTGTTTTTGCTATGAAAAGAGGGTGTGAAGTCTAAGGATCCCCAATAATCTTCTAAGAGAATTTTGTAATGTGAAGAGGTATCTTTAGGAGAAGATGTTTTTTCTTGTTGAATTGATGAAGGGATAGAAGAATGCAAAGGAGATTGAGAATCTAGTTTTGTTTGTAACCAACTTTGTAGTTTATGATCGACTTCAATGGTATACATTATATTACTATAGATTAACTTTATTTTACGATGAAGATTTGAAGGGGAAGCTTGCATACCATGTATCCAATGTCTACTAAAAGAAGATTATGAATATCGAGCATGACATGGACAGATGTAGGTAAAATAACAAGATCTATTTTGATAGGTAAAGTTAATATTACCCAATGATTCTCTAGCAACATTATTGAAGCCGCAAATAGAATAGAATTAGGTTGAATGAGAGAAGTATCCACATTAATTTTATGCAACAAATTGATGCTACAAACGTTAAGGCCAAATCTATTATCTACTAAAGTTCCTCTTATAAATTTTCCATTAATAAAGATTACACACATAAGAGCCTCATATTGATTTTGAAAATCTATAGGAGGCAATTCATTTTGAGAGAACAAAGTCATTTTTAGTTTTATACATACATTCCAATAAAGAAGTCATGTCATTAGGTCTCACAATAGGTGATGTTGGTGCCCAAATCAACATATTGGAAATCCTATGAGCTTGCCTACTCAATTTTGGGATTTTCCAATTGACTTGGCCAATGAACGAGAGTGATCGATTATGATCCTCCTCCCCTGCACTTTAGGCTCTGCAGAACCAAGGCCGATGAGCTTATACCTCAACCTTAATCTATTGGTTGGAGGCTTTTTATAGCAAATGCAAAATGTATAGTAAACTTTTAAGTAATTATTCAAGATGACAAGTTGATTCTTGAATGATATCTGATTGTATGTAAATTAAAATTCTTGGGATGTTTGATTGCTTGTATTGATATGATTGCTTTAAATATATGGAGAGTTTTTAATAGCTCCTGATTAAAATTGTTTTGAGAGTAATGACTTAAAAAATATCCAAACAATAGAAAACCAGTGCCTTATTTCCTTTAGAATGATGCAATAGTGTTTGAAATGATTCTATGTATAACTTTATGAGACAATTTTTAAACTTGTTCCTCAAACAAGATTGCCAACTGGATGAGTTTTGTGTGTTTAAGTAGTTTGAATTATTACCATAACTAGTCTTATTGATTTTAACTTTTACTTAGAAAAGTTCGACAAGACAAAATTAATTTGACAACCAATCTTAATTATGATGATCAAACTGTAATATAATCAAAACACCATTCCACAAGATTGCACATCCAACATCCACTTTTATGAAATGGATATCATAAAGAACTAATCAAATCATAACAAAAATTGCACATCTTTTGGAAAGAGAAGCATATGATATTATATTAGAAATGGATATGATTTTGTCCAATTGAATACAAATTATGAGAATAAGTTCTTCGATTGTGCATCTTCAACAATATCAATTGTAAAAATACTATTCTATATATCTTGTTCTATATCTAAAACATCAAAATGATCCCCTATATATAAGAGAGGATTTAGTTTTTGTGAAAGGGCATACCCCTTCACCAATAGTTGTAACTACTACATAACTGACAACTAACAAACTAATTTAACAAACACATTACATAGAAATTATCCATACCAAGACAAATCATAAAAGGACTGTTGGAAACAAAGATTAATCCCCTAGAAGCACATTACATTTCTGAATATGATCCAAATACTTCTTGGAAGCATAAGTGTCTGCATCATGAATTGTATCTTTGACAATATTCTCCAGCATAATCAGGTGCTCCATTTGTGAAGTGGCTCCTTCCAAGTCCAACCCATCGGTATGAGCATCATCAAGGGCAGTTCGAAGGACGCTTTGGCACTCCTCAATCCATTTATCTTTGTCTTTCAAATCTCCCTTATGATCTGCTAGTTTAGGCAAGCCCTTTTTCACAACATCCTTGAATTCATCATACTCTACTTCAAGTCAGTAAACTTTTCATGTTTTACAATTACCTTATTCATTTCTTCAATCTCTTTGGAATTTTCCCCACTTAAGTTCTTATCATGAAGTTTCAGATCCAATATATTTTTTATTCTATTGTGGGTTATAAAAATTTCTACATTCTTCCTATATACATCCCAGAATTCCTCCAAACTGTCATTCAACCTCTCAAATATCTTATGTAACATGAAAGTAGTATCAACCCTGACAGTACTCACTTCTTTAACCAATTTTTGATGCTCTTTATGCAACTCCTCATACTTATTTTCCCATTTAGTATTATCTGGTGATGTTAGCATGGGAATTGACTATTCAACCCTTTTGAAACCTCCCTCATACATTGTCTTATATTGGTCTCTTTCTCTGAGCACCATTAACATTTGAGCCCTATTGAATTTTGATATATCAACTCCCATATTGGCATAAACAAGAGGTCAATATGTCCCACTTTTAATTTCATCATGTGACCAAATGCCTTATCTACATCTATAATCTTTGGCCTTTTATTTGATGGATACAATACCCATAGAAAAAGAGCTTCTTCCTCTGGGTCATACCTTGATTCCAATGTATATATCACTCACCCCTCAATATCAAGTTTAAATTCTTTATTATCAGAATGCAAGAAACTATCAAAAATTAATGAAGCACTAAGATCCCAACCAAGGAAGAGAATAACACCACCCTCTATCAACAACTGTCGACCTCTTTGTGCAATCATATTTTCAATGTCATAACCAATGTCCCCCTTAAGTTTCCTCAACAATTCTACTTTATTTTTAGGTGTAATGTTTGGGACTGACTCTTTAAGTCCCTTACCCTTAACATTAAACATGAAAGATTTAAACTCTTTAGATTTCATGAATACATCATCTGACACTGTAGACTAGGATTTGAGCGTGCACCTAAACCTGTTTTGAAGGCCAAAGACAAACATACGTCATAGCATATAATCAAATCAAATTTAATGGTAAACAAACTAAAATCAAAGCCATCTCAGTTTAAGCCTAAAACGGATGCGCCCATGCACCGTTTGATATGCTTGGATATAGATGGATGTGGGTGTGCAAACTCAAGCACTTGGAGCATGCAAATTAGGATGATTTGAGGATCAAGAAGACCCAAAATGACACAAAATAGGTATGAGGAACCTATTTTGCCTCAAAGGCCTCAAGAACACACAAATATGCAAAGCTAAAAGATGAACTAAGATTGATTAAACAAGAAATGAATCTATGTTAATCCAATTAAGCTAATTTAGATGTGATTTAAGCTTGGAAATGATCTAAAATGATGAGTTTATGCTTATGCTAGAATGAAAATGGTATTATAACTTTGCTATTGAGTTTAAGAGTTGAAAGATGATTTGCCTTAGGAAGTGAGGGTATTTATAGGAAAAGGGAAGGGCTTGGTTTAAAAGGATGAGTCAGAGTTAGGGCTAAGGTTAGGGTTGAGTCAAGGACAAGTGTCCTGACAAGTGTCAAGGGAGGATTGAGTTGAAAGTTTGAGGGCATGTGCACAATTTGGTAAATGTGCCCAAGGCCAAGAGGTGGCAAGGAAGGGATAAGAAGGTCTTAAATGCATTTGAAGAGGTGGCCAAAGAGGTGTCCCTCTTTGTTGACCAAAAAGGATGACTAAGAGGAGGTTAGCATAAGTTTTGGTAAACCTTTTGCTAATGGAATGTGACAAGATTAGAAAGGGGATTAGGATTAGGATTAGGAGAAAGGGATGGGCAAGTGGCTTTTGGTGAGATTTAGATATTTATTAAAGGTAAATTTAATAAATATTAAATATCTAGGCTTAGGGTTTGAAGGGACTAGTTTAGGGATTTGACCCATTTAGAGGAAGGTTTAGGACTTTCTAGAAGAGTTTAGTGCTCTTAAGAATTTTGGCCAACTTTGGGATAAAAAAAATAAATTAAAAATAAATTAATTTATTTTTGAAGTTTTTTGGTCAATTTATTAATTAAATAATTAATAAATTAGGGATAATGTCCAAATGACATTTTTAGGCTAGATTCCTTAATTAAAGATTTTTAATTAAGAGAGAGGGATTTAATGCCATAAAAATAAATTAATTAATTAAATAATTAATTAATTAATAAATGATGATGTCATCAAGGATTTTCAGAAAACAAAAATAATTTATTTTCTGAAGGATTTTTCGGTGTCTACAGACACTAAGGAAGAGTATTCATCAAGTCTAGCATCGTTGTGTACCCCTAGTTTGGCTACAATCTTGTCATCCTTGTCAGGGTCCTCTTCCATATCTCCTGCTTGTAACCTAGAAATTGCCTCATGTTCATCAAGCTCATTTTCTCCTGCATCTTCTTAAGATTCCAACTGCATCAGTTGATGCACCTTTTCATCCAATACTCTATTGTATCCCTCAATCATTGTTTGGGCTTGATCTTCCTCTAAATTTCTAAAAATCTCCTTTGTTGGTACAACGTCATGAGGATAGTCACCCACACTTTGTTTCTTCTTGTAGGAGTGGATATATCCTTCGAGATCATATCCTTTCCTTGAGTAATGTTTTGTTAGATTGAATTCATCAATTAGTTTTTTCTTAATCACTTTGTAGGATTTTGTTGACACAATAGTAAAATCCCCAAAACTGAGAGTACTAGTCAAGAAATTCTACTTATGTAAACCTCCAAAATGTTGAGCATTTGTGATACTTAATTGTCTCACAATTTATAAATATGCAATTCTATTTGGCACAATTTTGGGTAACATATATGGTGCTCCTTCAAAGCCATAAATCCTGAAACATGTGAAATCCAAATGGACATACCAGTCTCCCCAATTGTGTTGGACAATTTTCCTTTCATCAAAATCCTTCAGTCTCAGAAATCTCTTGATGTCCATTGAAATTGACTTGTCATATGGATATCCATACATATTAAGAATTGGTTTGACAAAACACTCCTCAAATTTTATATAATTGGGTTTGAGGTATCTGGAATCCCAAATGGAGGTCCATAATTGCATTGGTTGTTCATTTCCATCTTTATCTATGACCTTCAATCTTAATTCTTCTGGCCACATTCCTTTCACATACCCATGAAACAATATTATATGTATTAACAAAGAATAATATATAAACCTAGGATATTCATTATCCCTGAGAGACAAAAACCCTTCATGCAGTCTTTCTACAACATGAGCAACATAATCAAAGGATCATGGTTCAAACATCTAAACATGTGTAGCTAATATCATAGGCCTAATGTTCATGAGATCTGGTACTTCTATATCCCCAACATGTCCACGAATAAATAAGTATACTGCAAATAAGGCCTGGAAAAATTTACATTGAATGGTGGCCCATCTTGTTCTATGAGAGGGTTAATCTCGTCATCCTTCTTGTCCATGTAAAGAGCTAACTTCCACCCTTTGTATGTTGTATCCATTTTGTTATATTCCTCTTTTAACTCTTGAAAATACAAGGGAATACTAAAGGATTGATTTGAATTAAACACCTCATCTAATGTCCCTCATAAAAATGAATAAAAGCATTGCATTGAGGGTCTTGAATGCATATTTTCTCTGAATTGTAGTTTCTCACTAGAATCTCCAATAATTTCATGTTTAAAGACATTGGGCACAATCAACTTACCCAAGTTCATAATCCATGGGTGACACGATGTAGCTGGCTTATCTCTCCATAGTTAATGAAACATGAACAATTTGTATCCCCTAATTTTGGTCCAAATGTCTCCCACAACCTTGAATTTATCCTTCAATTGATCCCTTTCTGGCAGATGTTGTTTGGACCTTTATGATTTAGGGCCGGGAGCTTTCATTTGGTCAATCATGTCTTGATTAAATTTTCTGGTAGGGATACTCCTCAGTCTTTGTCTTCTTGACCTTTGAATTAGTACTTTTAGTTGGCCTCTTCTTGCCTGAAGCACTGGATGATTCCATGTCTGCAATTGAATTCTCTTATGGAAGCCTGCAAATTCCCCTTCTGCCAAGTTCTGATTTGGATAATTCAAAACACTTGAATGATGAATTGATTTTAACAATTTATAAAGGAAGCAACTCATAAATTTGCCTCATGTGACCTCAATGATTTACTCGATCGAAGCATTTATTGGAAATCTCTTGCCTCAATTTTGAAATTCGAACTGATACGAAAATAACTTCTCATCGGCAGAGGTTTCCCCAACAAACATTCCCTCTTGGTGCCATTGGTATACCATTTCTTTCCTCACTCTAAAGCCCTTCTTTCTCTTTTTAATCAGCATATGTCATACTGATAACCTCATTGAGTGTTGGAGGAACTCAAAAATACTTACCCCGACCTCATTAGTTATGCCAATGACATTCATCGGTGAACCCCCCGCCAATAGAATTTCTTTCTTCAACATCCATCGGTGCAAGTCTTACCGATAGCTCCATCGGCTATCAACAAGACAAATAAATCCCTTTGTCGCTAGTGTATGTCCTACCGATGGAGTTCATCGGTATTGTTATACTGACTCGTGGCTTTCCTTTTTCTTATCTGAAGCTATCGACATAACTTTCACCAATATGGTTTTTTGCTTTAGTGTTGCACTTCTCAATCGATGTATGTTATCCCAATCACATTTGTTAATTTTCTTAAGTGTTGTCATCAAGGTGACTCTTTCCAATAAACTTCCATCGGTATAGCTTTTTCCTTCCTCTCATTCATACAAATGTGTATAATTTTCTTAATCAGTTCATATAAATTGAAAAAAAACCTCTTCTGCAAATAGGAGATCCTGTGTTCTTTGTTGTCCACTTTTAGGTATTTGGTTTCATGTACTTCAAACTTTGAAGCATACATTTTGGTAAGATTTGTCAAAGACGCACCCATGCAAACCAGTTGAGAAAGCAATTGTTCCTTTCTCTGGATAAACTTAGCAATCACCAAGAAGAGGACCTTCATAGGTAGCCATAATCATGTCTTCATTTTCAATCACTCTTATAAATGTCTGATAAGCTTCCCCTCCTTCAACTTGAAACTTAAGAAAACATCTATCCATCCCGCCTCATATCAGTGCAACCCTTAAGTTGTCGATGGTTGGTTTTTCAGAGCCAAGTCACAAATGGGTTGATTTTGATGATACTTGTTCTTTTGGGCTTAACTTTCACATGAAAATATAGTAGTAACTATCCTCATGGTTTGATCAAAATATTTACAAAAAACATCTTTATAGTTTTAAGATTAAAGTTAGCAAGGAAAAACCTTAGTTTGCTAAAATGCATCAAAATGTAAGCTCAAATCACACTATCAAGGAGGCAAATCAAATTGAAATTTTTTGTGCTAACATGTGGTATATTCATCTCTATAAGGCTTCTTGTAAAATTCCATGGTATGTGGATGAGGTTTAGGGATATCTTGTTAGGAGTAGCGCGAAGTTGTTCAACAAGATCATATTCCTTCCCAAGATTTTGATGGAGACAAGGTGCGGGAGGAAGCACCAGTTGAGAATAAATGAGGGAAGTAAGGAGAACTAAATTAGTAGGTTGTCTATTGTTTCTTGTGTTGTATGTGTGAGGAACCAAATTATAACTTTGGGTGATTTATTTTGTAAAAGCTAAAGGGCATTTTGTTCCTCCTTTAACAACTATCAAAGGTTTATTAGGAGTTTGAGGGATATCATGATTGCTACCACCTTTAACAACAATCATGGGTTTTTTATAGATTGAGGAGTATCATGACAAAGATGGAAAATAATTTTAGTGTTTTTAGTTATATTTTTATAACCACTTAGATGTATCATATTGATCATTTTTTGGCAAAATGGTGGTTTATGAGTCATAGAGGACTTAATAAAGATGACATCATCAAGAGCTTAAACCAACATATCAAAGTCATTAATACTAAATAATACATAAAAGGCAACAAAGTCTTTTAAAAAGGAATACGACATTTATTAATGAAGGGTACTCCCCTTACTCACCCAAACACACACAACACAACAGAGAAATAAACAAAAAATTCCAAAAATAGAAACACTTGCTTTCTAATATCTTCAATAAAATGACATTACAACATTAAAAATAAATAACATGTTATAGCCACATGTGTGTTCTCATTACAATAATCTGCAAGCCAAAGCCACCATATGCACGATCAAAATTGTCTCTTGTAGCTCCCATTCTTTTTTATATTGGGAAGTTTAACAACCCTAGAATGTCTTCGAAAATGTAATCGCCCTTTTTGAGGTGCTACTTTTATATTATTTTTCCCTAAATTGGAATATGTTTTTGATTATGGAAAACAAGTTTTGAAGGGACCTGAAACCCTTTACAGGAAGAATCATGGGATAGACAATGACAGCCCACAAGATGGAACGAGACAAAACCTAGACGAGGGTTTTAACATCAAGCTCCCACAACCCAGATCAAACAAATCTCAAGCATAGCTCCGAGAAAACCCAACCAAAAGAAAGCCCCAAGATTTAGGATTTTCCTTTGGCACCCTTCTGATGGGATCGAAGGGTTATATCAAAAGCACTAATACATTTGGGGTGAAATTGCGATGGCAATTTGCGACGGTAGGCAAATGTTATGTGTTTTTGGCTTTTTTTTTCAATTATAATCTGACAACGTTGCAATTGCGACGTTAACAGGATATAAGGAAAAAAAAAAAAAAATGTTGGTCATTTCTATGTTCAATAGCGCTGAGAGGGATTTTTGCAGCCGTTGGGTAATTTGTATGTTGGACGAGGAGAAGTGAAGTGTCGTTTGGGTCTCATTTTCACAACTGTGGTCGAAGATCTTGATGCTCTGCATGGATACCAAATAACTTGAGACTCGGCATGGACAGCATATTTTCAGCTTGACCATCAGTTACCTCCGAGTTGTGATTTATCAAAGGTATGTTCCTCAAATACCCTTTAAAGTTTTTAACGCCCGTTTATTGACAAGCAGAAGTCACGGTTTCAATACCAATTTGCAGTGACCAAGCACATTATAGATGCCTTGTTGCCTTTATTCAATCCATCTTATCCACATTAACATTTTTCAAAACAAAAGAAACAAAACAAACAAAGCAAAATGTTACATTTCCCTCACCGAGATGTGGAACCATCTATCGGTTCATAGGGAATACAAATTTTTGAGTGCCGACAGTCGGCTAGGGCACACCGCGAGACCTCTGTTCCCTTATTCCTATACTTCTTCAATGCTTAATCAAATTGACCCAAACCAGATGCAGATGAAAGATGTTAAGTTCTAACGCATTTTCATCCATTTAAAACTTTAACTTTGACTCTTTCAAGTCTACACAGATCTAATATACAAAGATGAGATTTAAAAAAACCCCTTTACACCATTCACAGTCCCGATTTTAAATCAACACAAGTGCACAGAAAAAAAAAATAGTCGCTTATTGATCTAATGCAGTTTCAATTTATTGTCTTTTGAATAATTGTTGTTACAAAGAATTCCTCCCTTCCTCTTTTTTTTTGAATGGATCGACTGATCCCCTTTTTAATAGTTTTATCAAATAGTTCTGAACCAAACTTGAAAAATTCCATAACCTTTGCCAACATACTCCTTGTCTGTGCCAAAATAGGATCTTTGGAACAGGGTATGGATATCCATCAAAGCATAATGAAAGGGGGGTTTTCATGAGATATTATAGTTGGAAATTCTATTATAGACATATATGCAAAATGTAAAAGCATAGACAAGGCACATAAATTGTTTGAGAGAATGCCTCAGAGAAACGTGGTCTCGTGGACTGCAACAATTGCAAGATATGCACAAGATGGATTTGTTGAAAAGGTTGTAGAAACTTTCAATCAAATACACTTGGTAGGTGTAAATCCTAATTTCGCAACCTTTGTCAGCATTCTCTCTTCCTGTGCTAAAATGGGAGCTTTGGAATAGGGTATGGACATCCATCAGAGCATAATGGAAGGGGCTTTTCAGTTAGACATTATGGTTGGAAATGCACTGGTAGACATTTACGCAAAATCTGGAAGGATAGATAAGGCACATGAATGGTTTAATAGATTGCCTCAAAAAGGTCTCATGGATTACAATGTTTGCAGGATATGCACAAAATGGATTTGTTGAAAAATCTTTATAAACTTTCAAACAAATGCAACTAGGAGATGTAAATCTGAATGCAACTTTATAAAGGATTAAGAAATTTTGTCAAATGTTGTAGTTGCAACTGCCCTATTAGACATGTATGCAAAATGTGGAAATATAGACGAGGCACATGAACTCTTTGAACAAATTCATCTAAGAAATGTGGTATCATGGAATGCCATGATTGCATGATATGTATAAAATGGATTTTTTGAAAAGGCTTTAGAAACTTTCAAGCAAATACTATTGCTAATGATTTATTGCTGCTCTATTTTGGTATTTGGTGATTTTCCATGCTTAAACATTTAATGTCATTATGGTTATATGAATGGATTCTTTGCCTTAGAACACTATCATCTTCAAAATCCTATATGAAATCTATATGACCATTTCATTTCTTCAATATGCCCTATGGATGTCCCTATCTAACTATATATCTTTTAATTGCATATAATAACTAATTTATGTGATTTTTCATGACTATGTTTGACTCATATAATTGTGATCTCTCTAGCACTATGATGTCATTTAATATGTCTTGCTAAAGCTTGTAAATTTTGTTCCTTTTGCCATGTCATGTAATATGTCTTGCCTTGTAGCTTATATGTTTTGAAATTGTTGTTAGGCCTTGTAGCTTATATGTTTTGATTGCTGGAGAGCTTCTAGAGCTAAGCAAGAAGACCATTGCACGAGTTATAGCTGCGCACTCAGGTATGAAAATTGTATATTTTTTAATCTAATGTATATTTTAACTATACTTTTAGCTTATATGTTTTGAAATTGCTTTTAGTGGCTTAATGTTGTAAGGTCTCTTGAAATAAGACCTTCATGCGGTTGGTCAAAGTTTTACAAATAATCTTATCCACAAATTTGCCTAGAGCAATTGACTAAATGTTATAAAAGGTGATTGGGTTAAATGTCTTAGGAATAAAGTCAAAGAAAGTATTTTTAAAATATTAAAGTATTTAACTAGGTCTAAGAAGATTTGTGTACTTTCAACAATTTTGCTTAGTTTGTGAAAGTTGTAGACCGAAGTTTTCATAGCCCGATTTTTGCTTCCTGCGAAGAACGATCATGTCAGATAATATAAGTGAAGAAAAAAATAGGGAGACAATCACTAGATTGTGGTCTAACTTGAAAAGAAAAGGTGATGGAAAATGTTATTGTCCCTGCAAAATTTGTAAGGGCTTAAACCGTAGAAGACTGCTAATCAAAACAGTTAAGAGACATTGTAGGGAGAATGGTCACATTGAAGGGGGGCATGACTATCATCCACTGGTAAGTTGTTCATTATATCATTTTAACAATTTATATACATATGAAATCACTTGATGATGAGTTGATGATCATGGTTTATTTATGTTAATCAATTTTATATAGGTTGATCTCCCCAGGGAAGTACATGATATGAACCACAACAATCCAAAGAATATGGTTTTCGAAGTGGAGGAACATGGAGGTGTGAATATCCAAGGTGAAGATAATGATCTCATGGAAGATGACTATCATGCGACAGAAAACACAATTGAAGATGATGGTATAAATACATTGATCCATGACACATTTAGTCCAAGCGTATCTGATCATGATGATGATGATAGCCTCGATGTACCTCTACTTGAGAAGGCATACGAGCCCCTATACAAAGACTCCCAAACAACTCTTCTCTTTGTTGTATTGTTGTTGTTGAACTTGAAAGTTATGAATGGTTTATCCAACATAACAATGTCACGTATGTTAAGGTATGTCATATATGTCTTTATAGTTAACAAAGGGTGAATAATGTACCACTAATATTATTTATATTAACAACTTCTATTTTTTGTTGTAGATTGATAGGCAAGTTTCTGTTACCACCATCAAATATTCTACCTCGCTCATATCGAGAATTATCTGCTGTTATGAAAGATATTGGAATGGAGTATCAAGCAATACATGCTTGTCCCAATGATCATATTATATATTATAAAGAACATGAATTTGCAACACAATGCCCTGTATGTCATACGAGTAGATATCAAACAGATCGAATAAAAAAAAAGGTGCCTTACAAGGTTCTTCGTTACATCCCCATTATTCCATGGATGCGACAATTATTCAGGTGTAGTAGCTTGGCACAATTTATGGATTACCATGCACGCAATAGAAGTTGAGATGACATTATTCGAATCCCTATGGATGGTTCGACATTTATGCACATAGAGGAAAAGTGGCAACACTTCAAAGAAGAACCTCATAATCTCAGGCTTTCATTGGCAGCGGACGGTGTCAATCCATTTGGAGAGATGAGATCTGTTTACTTAGTGTGGCCTGTTTTTGTTATCAACAATAACATTCCCCCGTGGATGTCAATAAAGAGGGAGCACATTATGTTGGTAATAATTGTTCCAGGTATTTTATCATTTGATAGTTATTAATTTACATGTACTTACAAATCTTGCAGTAAAATGGTCACAATAATTATGTAATGTTACTATTCATTCAAGTAGGTAAATATCAAGTTAAAGATATGAATGTATATATTGAGCCTCTTATTGACGAGTTGGTGGAGTTATGGAACAGTGTCACTATGTATGAGTGTCTAGACCAATAGGACAAAGACAATTTCAATTCCATGCAATACTTGCATGGACAATACATGACACCCCAGGGCTAACACATTTTTGTGGTATGTTATAGTGAATTCAAGTTGCGCATGATAATTCTAATTATAAAAATCAACATATTTAATAATCCAATTATATCATTATCTTGTAGGTCTTCAAACAAAGGGAAAATTTGCATGTCCGGTTTGTGGTCCAAAGATGAAATCTCGTCATTCAAAAAGTTTAGGAAAGCAGGTGTTTGATGAGTGTAGACACTTCCTCCATAGGAATCATAAGTATCGAAGTACGGAAAAACATCTTTTCAATGGGAAAGAAGAGACTACATCAAAGCCACAAAGAATGACACCTCGCCTATGGAAGTTGGAATATAATAGAATTAATCGTCGAGGTAATGTCGTTCCACCTAATGGTTTATGTTTGTAATTTATATATTTCTATTGTGATTTTTGTTTACTAATTATGTAATTGATGATCGTGAAGGTCATCAAGGCACTACTAACAACCTTCCAAAGGGACTAAAAAGCTATCCCAGACAATTTAGTAGGTTGCCCTACTACGAGCACCTACAAATTGTGCATTTGTTTGATACTATACATATTGGAAATAATATAACAAAGACATTGTGGAAAATATTGGATGGAAGGCATGACAAAGAAAAAATTATCAAAATTTGTAATGACATTCATGAATCCAATCATGCACTGAAGAATTTCATTCACTCAAATAGAAATAGAGATCATATTAATATAAGTGCCCTTCCTTGGTTATTAACGGAGCAGCAAAGTGATGCCATAAAAGAAGTCATATGAAAAATTTGATTTCCCACAGGATTTGCTGCGAACATAAGCAATCTCATATCAAAGAAAAGTGAATTTGGGCCAGGGCTCAAAATGCATGATTGGCATACTTTCATCAAGGTAAGTTATGTTCTTCTGTATTTACAATATATTTATAAACTACGTGTGCTGTTCATTATGTTATGTTAGAAAATAATGAAATGATTGGTTTATAATTACTGCAGTACGTGCTACCTCTATCTCTCCCAGAGCACTTCAACAATAACATCAAACAAGTGATATATGATCTTGGAAAATACATGAGGTAAGCAGTAATATCTGTTCAATTTGTTGTATATATTTATTATATTCGCGATTTGTTTTTCTTACTATGTAATCTATTGTATATTATTTTGTAAAGTCTCGTATTTATATTTTTTTGTGACTTGAATCTCTTAATGTAGGTGGTTGTCATCTAAAGAAATCCATAAAGAAGATATAAACTATTGGAAGAGAATAATTCCTCATTTACTATGTGAAATGCAAAAGTGTCTACCTCCAACTTTTTTCAATGCACAAGAACACTACCTCATACACCAAGTTGAGGAGATTGAATTGTGTGGACCTGTACACACTAGGTCAATATGGATGGTTGAGAGGCACCTGAAATCTTTGAAGGCTTTGGTTCGACAAAGAGCACATCCTAAGGGTTCTATGGTAGAGAGATATATGGTATACCAGACTATGGTGTACATTACTGAATATCTTCCTAAGTTTGCATCAAATATCCATGTAGATCACATTTGGGATCTCGACCCTTTTAAAAAATTCGAAGGGGAGTACTTGATGGGGAAAGGTAGATTGAGGAAAGTGAGAGGTAATAAATTATAAGATGTTATTGTAATAAATTATTTCTTAATCTTCAAAATAAATCGGTTGTAAGTCGTCTATTTTTTTTTTGTACAGTTGCTCGAGAGTGGGATGCACTACATTTGTATATTGCAAACAATCTTGATTGGATGATGGTATGGATTGAATGATGTCAACACTCTGGTCGCACATTAACATGGGAAGGTGTATCTTCATTGGTTAAAGAAGCTCATCGTAATGGAGATTCCAATGTTACGCAAAGAGAAATAGATTTAGCATATGGTTTAAAAGATTCCCAAGTACGTACAAATTTATTAATCACCCGTATGTTTATCAACTCACTATACAATAATTTTGACATGTTTCACATATTATTGCAAGTTAAACACCACAAGGGTATGTTCTGTAATGGTCAGAAATTTCACGTCAAAGTGTTGGATGACACGAAGAAAACTTGTGATTCTAGAATAACTACAGTCTTTCAAGTGACTAATATTTCATCTAGAAATGACTTACATCCTCAAGAGTCTGAAAATCAATTCTATGGCATTTTGGATGATATACTTGAGTGCGACTTTAGTTCCTTCAAATTAGTACTCTTCGTTGTCAAATGGTACAGGCTACGACTTAATCCAAATGATCCTGATAGAACTGTTATTGAACATGATAATGGATTTACAATGGTTAATACAAGGTCGTTTGAGCCAGTTGGGGATGAGCCCTATGTTCTTCCAAGCCATTGTGAGCAGGTATTTTACTCAGAGGTTCCACATAAACCAGGTTGGTCATTTGTTGCTAGACATGAACCGAGAGGAAGGCCGATAAAGTATAATGCGATGGAAGAAGAAGATACCGAAGAAGTAGAAGATGACGTAGATGATGATCACGATCGACAGTTATTGGATGATGTTCCTGACACAAATTTTCATGAAGAAGAAGAAGAAGATGATGACGATGATGCTGCTACTGATGATGATGATGAAGATGATGTTGATGTTGATGATGATGATGTTGATAATGATGACGACGACAACAATGACGATGACGACAATGATGATGATGATGACGACGAGGATGATGATGATGATGATGATGATGATGATGATGAGGATGATGATGATGAAATTTAGAGGTATGCCATCAATCCTTAATCTATTTAATATTCATTTCTTGATAGAAATATATGTGTCTTGTATGGTTACATAGTTTATTCATTATCTATTTAAAAGCTACAAGTTTCAACTACAAATAGAATACTGCTAATCTAAATTAACTATTAATCTAAATTAATTAAATAAAACTATTTAAAACACATATTGATGCATGAATGTATTGAGCCTTATTTTCTTTCAGGTCAAAAGCATTTGTAAGTGTTTAGTTTAGAAAAGGAAATTCATTAAATATCTATAAAAGGGAGTTGTACCTAGAATAAAATTCATAGGGAAAACATAATATAAGTGCTTATCCAATTTGTTGGCTAATAATTCTGCCTCTATAGGTGATGCAGAGACCCTAGGTGGACTTGCAATCATTCATAACAAGAGGGACTTCCATAGTGTTCTCACAACACCAACCAAGCATCTTCATAAGATCACTCTCCTTGATCCAAGCCAACTCCATAACCTATCAGAGTGCACACCAAATCCTTATGCCACCTTAGGTTCTACATCTTTGGAATAATCCCAATGTCCCTCAATCCATCCAATGGATTCATCCAAGCAATCTAATCAACAAACTATCAAATGCCCACAATGCCTCAATAGGCTCCAAACTTGACTTCACCTTAACTAGGTGTTTTCTCCACCTCCACACACATCAAACAACTTCAAATAGCATGTCCCCAAGGTTACTAAGCCCTCAGCTCATCAGCTGATACAAAAACCTAGTTTTAGCCCTTCACTAGGCCTACTTCCCTAGTAGCCCTGCCAGTTCAATTTTTCAAGGATTTCTCAAACTTTTCCCAAAACAATCAAAAATATAAAAACATATTTGGATACCCTTTTTGAAGTTACACAAAATATTTTAAGGGTTCATGCTACTCCTTTGGACCAAATATCCAAACAATTGTTGTTGCTCTGTAATTTGCCCTCCTATTAGCCCTCCATTTACAAAGCATGTACTAATAGATCATATCCCCAAACCTTGGTCTTCATAGAATGATCTTGGTGCCCCTGCACCAATAGGGGAATAGAGTCAATTAATAAAGTAATTTTTAAGAGGCAAAATCTGTGAGACAACGTATTCTTTACTTATATTGGCTAAAGCTCACTCCAGGAACAAGGGAGAGAAAACCTTAGATGCATAAACAATGAAGTCTTTCCCATATTAAAGGTAAAAGGAAGATGAATGAAATAAGGAAAACCTATCCAATTGATGTGCATGAATCTTGCTTTGCTTGGATTTGACATGATCTAAGAAGAGTTATCCCACGTAATATTTGTTGTCATGACTTTTCCATCACGTCCAACCCTTGAGAACAAATTTTTAACACTTTTTACACCATCTATGTAATTGCATAAACACATTATTCCTCTCATAATTGGAAGTGTGCACTTGATCTGTGTATAGGAATTCTCCTTGAGTCTCTATTGGAGATTTGATGACTATGGCAACCATTATAGGGCTGTAACAGCAAGAGAAAATCCAAAAAATATAGCAGCAATTGAACTAATCTAAGGCTTTGTTAGGTATTGACCTTAACATGTGCTCATAAGTTAGGTATTGACCTTAACATGAAATTTTTATGGTCATATTTATAAGATAATGAGATCCCTAAAGATAATGTGTATGAATAAAAATTTAGAAACTTACTTCTACTAAAAAGTATCATTAATAAACTTTGGCTTCACCATACAATCCTTTTTCATTCAATAACTTATGTCCTTTGTTTGCAGCAATGAGGATACATTATTACCTAAATCGATTGGTTTTAGAAAACCTCTTTTGGAGTGTCTTTATTTCTCATTCAACATATTGTCTCTATGTATCATGATCATCAAGAAGGCTTGTGTTTCACTATCACACATTGGTGCAGATTGGCCTTTATTGCATTCTTCCTTATGTGCTATTTCTTACTATCCTCTTGTTGCTATTATAAGAATAGATTTTCTCTTAATTGGATAGTGAATGCCTTGGGGTTGTATGCATAGGCTTGCCATGTCACTTTACCATAGCCTCTTGATTGGTTCTTCTTCTCCTCAACATCACTATTTGCTCCTAGACACCCATTGTTATGCATTTTTCCTTCCTCCATTGTCAAGTTGTTCACACCATGTGAAGATTCCCCATTTCATTGGCACATGCTCAAGTGAATAAGTTCTATTAAGGAAGGACTCTTTATCAATTTCAATCCTAATGGAGTGCTTCCCTACTCATCCATTTGGTTTTTAGCATTCACTCTGTCTCCTCCACTGTTCATCTCCTGCTAGGAATAGACAACCAAACTTTGTCACTCACATATCACATTATTGAAGCAAAGTTGACACTTCAGAGCATTTGGCACTCAGAATAAGAAATACCCATCAAATGTTTATCCTAAAAACTTATGAACATATCCTATTAACTTACCTGTTGAACCAAGTTCATATACTTGATATGTTTAGAACTTGAAATCTCTTGTGAATCTACATAAGAGTTCTTCATGTGGGCTTAGATTTTCTCGTTATTGACTAGACATGAAAAGAAACTATTTGGCAATATATCTATGGTTTCCTGTGATGCAGCAGGGAATGGCAATGGACCCTCTACTCAAGGCAATGATCAACAATCCTTTGGTCAATCTCAACACCTACCCACAGGGATAGACCTTATGCTTTGGTCTATCAACTTACTCACTTGGAAAATGAGTAAACAAAAAATTATTTTAGTTCATCCACAAGACACCCTAGGCAAGATACATTCAACCTTCAATGGTTACTAACATGAGTTTGTCTCCAACCCAATCCTGCACCTCCAACTCAACACAAGCTTCACAAACCTAACGGCCTCATTAGGTATGGCACCCTTGAGATGAACAAGAGATGGGTACTTAGGATAGGAACACCTTCAAGACACCAAATACTCTACAATTACTTGATTTCCAAACACATACTCCAAGGTGAGTTGATGGATTAACAAGAAACACAAAATTAATTCATTCTTACTGTCCTAGAGATGGCAGTCAATGGTACCCTTCAATGGTCTGTCCTTCAAATACAATATGGATTCAACATCATATAAAACTCAAGAGGCATGAAATACCCCTAAATGGATCTGTATACAGATACCACTCACCACAAATGGATCTATATTCTTACAGTTTAAATTGAAGTATTTATTAATGTCTATGAATAACTACAAAGTTAATGGGTTGAAGATAAAGTATAGTATAGTAAGTCAAGGGAGAGCATCATTGCACCTCTAACCTAACAAAAACTATATACTAAACAAAAGGCTTTAAAACAATCAATATCAATATCGAAAGCCAAAATCAAATCAATTTTGAAAGGAATGTATAATATAAGTAATTTTATTAAGGCACATATCTTACATTAAATATTTCCTCAACTTCAACACCTTATGCTTCATGTCACCACTGGTAGGAAACCTTCTTTTCTCAATAGGTATAATATGTAAAATAACTATCAAATGAATGTTTAGAGCTGCTAAGAGAAGGAAGTGCTAGTTTCAATGATAGGAGAAGTACACATTATTTTTCCTTACTCAAGTGATGAAGTTTTAAGCTTATCTTAAAGTGAAAGCTTCATTTATGCATTTATGTGATGCTTATAATGTGAGCCTGATTTAAGTGTTATAATGTGTACCTTTTAATGTTTTTAATTTTTATGTGATGCTTATGATGGATGTGATTATGATTATGATGTGATTATGCTCACGATAATTGAATTACATTTGCAAGAAACTGAACCCCTTTCAGGAGCATCACGCACAGTCTCATGGATCAACAGGTATAAGTCAATACACCTTATAGACAGTCTATTTAATACACTTATCAATAGTAAGATTGATGTCTTCTAAGATCTCTCCCATTTGCAGGTACCATCGAATAGGTATTTTTCAAAAGTGTCTTCCTCGAGTGAGGGAAATATAGGAATAGAAGAGGAAAGTGAGACATGCAGTTTATCTAGAACAGGGAGATTAACTAGAGGTCAAAGGACTAGAAGGAAATTCAATAAACGCATGAAATTTTTCCTTGCTCAAGGGGGGTCATGTTCTTATGATGATGAGACGAAAGGCAACATCGAGGTGCCCTTGAGGTACCAACATCTACAGAAACATTGGGTACCCAAGGAACTTCCTCCAATAAACACTGATTTTTGTGTTAACGAAAGGATATATCGCATAGCACCATCATCATTACATGGTTTGGGCCTATTTTCTATGGACGGCATAAAGGTGTCTTACAACAAAGTTTCTGAATTGATGGAGTATGTTGGACCATGTTACGATTACAAAAGTTGGATGCATATTGTTCAATATAAAAAAAGTATGCGTAGGTATGCACTCTCAGCAAATTATATACAATAGCAAGACAATAATCAAAGTAAAAGTGTGGCTATATACATTGATGGAAGGCCAAAAGCAATAGGGAATATTGCGGGTTTTATAAATAGTACATGACCTAGGTCAACTATAAAGCAACCCAATTGCATATTCGAGGCACGCGAGGGAAATCGTGTATTCATCTGTGTGATAAAATCAATACGTGCAGGGGAAGAGCTACTTATTGATTACAATTTGAACCGCATAGATACAAATGAGGCTACTATCATGGGGGTGGTACATATTATTAAACCAACTTCTAATCAATGACTCCAACATACCATTTAGTTATTAAATTTTTGGCTAACATTTTTATACTTGATCTTTGACACAGGGGCACAATATGGAGCAACTGCCCGGAGGGGATGGTGATGATATTCCCAGCTTATCTACACATGAGCAGGTAAAACTCATTGTAATTGTGCAAACTAGATAGAAGCAAAATGTTGTTTTTTTAATGTTGTTTTCTTCATTATTTTGGAGTAATTTTGATAATACTAATACTATTGTTGTCACAGAGGGCCGGTGGTCGGAGAGAGGGAAAGCAACCTGCAGTCCCTCAGGAGTCCCCCCTTGAGGAGGACCCTTTTTTTATTGATTTAGCAGAGACCGATGACCCAATCGGTTCCATTAAAAAGATGCTAAAGAAAATTGGAAAAGAACTTTTACATTTGGCATCCATACAACCTCAGACTCAGGAAATAAAAGAGAGGGGAGCTGACTTGTTGTGCACTTCTGAAAACTTAAAAGTAAGTATTAATGAAATTTTTAATTATAACAAGAGTTCAATAATGGTTTTTATGATATGCTCTTTTATGGCATTAATTAAAATATGGATGCATTGTCTTTACAAAGTTATTTGCATAATTTTAAACCCCATTCCCATGATGAGGGTACTGTAGGTGGTTCAGGTAGATCGCATGTTCCATTCCCCACTTGTGTTTTCCACTGAATATATATAGGAATGATCATAATCATTGACAATACTGCATGCTCGAACAATCCTTTTTTTTAATGCTCTAACAATCTTGTCCATGCTAGTCCACGTGTTCTATATTTATGCATGCTCTAACAATTTTATTCTTCAGCTCCTTTCCATGATGCTATGACAATGCCACCTGCATCTAGGACAACCACAAATGTCTTTCTAACTGCTATGTCAACAACACGTAGTCTACAGGCATCAACTGTTGCACCATCTACTGGTACACAAATCCCTCTTTTTCTCTCTTTTGTTATGTGTTTAAGTGTTATGTGTTTACGATGTAGATCCCTTGATTGTGTTTGTGCCATGGGTGCTCTACACCAATTTATTTCCCTTGAAGTATTATTTCTTGGAGGCATTTGATAATGGTTTTCATTTTTTGCAATAGGAGATGCAACAAGTCCGGATGCAGCATCATTTCTTGGATGTTCTCGTGTTCCTAGTACGGGAATGGTGAAGGATTGCATATTAATCGTCAGCGACGATGAAGGCATTCCCTTAAAAGTAGCCAAAGTTCTAGGTACTTTAAAGTTATTATTATTCTATAGTGATATAATAGTAATTTAATTTTTGATCACTCTTCATCGACTAATGATCCCATGATTATTTTGTAGGGAATGATGTTTTCTGGCAAAAACTTGGTGACGAGTGTTTGCGAATATTTGGGCCCACCCTACGTACATGGTGGAACATCATATCCTAACTAAAACCCCAAACCACTATTTTGATTTCATATCATTGCTAGAATAGTTTTCCTTTTCATCCATTTCTTGAACTATATTAAAGGTAGCTTCACTTCATTTATGAGTCTAACATGTTTTTTTTTACTTAAAAGGTGGAATAACCAAGAAAAAAAGTTGAAGGATGATCTTGTAGAGAGTATGACCCAACTTTTTGGACCTCGTGCATTCGAGAGAAACAAGCTCCTTGAAAGAGTTGGTTTATGTTTGAAGTATATTAGGGACCAGTACAGGAAAAATTTACAAGTTAACCCCAGGCATGAGCGTCCGCCCTATGTTCCTGAGGCCGAGTGGCAGGCTCTGATTTTGGATGGAAAGTATAAAGCTGACATGAAAAAAGGAATTACAACAGTAGAGAGTAGAGCAAGGTATGTGATACTGTTGAGAATGTAATTATGTACTAATTAACCTTTATATTTATACGATCTAACATATTTCAAACTTTTCATAGATTGCCTGACACATCAAAGGCAACAAAGGCAAGACTAGAAAAGCACGGGACACACAAGCTCGGCTCTGGTGGTTTTTCAAAACTTCAAGCACGAGTTGTAAGTATTAGTAAATGAAAAATTGTATCAAATTTTTAATATATTGCAAGGAATTTTTTTTTGATGAAACAATGCAAGTAAAATTCACCAAACCAAGCAAAAATGCAGGGCTCAAAGTTCAATAGATGCCTCATAGAAGAGGACAAGAGAATTGGCTTCCAACAAGGCTATAGAGCCATGGCTGAACGACTATGAGCTAAAATCAGTGCGCAAGGTTCTAATAATGATGCATTTGAGCCATAGGTAAATAAGCTAAATGAAATTTATTTCAAATTGAATACTTTACCAATTAGTCTATTTGATGTTAAGTTCCAATATAAAGTGAGTATATCTGTTTTAAGCAAGAAATGCTAACAATGCGTAGGATATTGGAATGCAGCCTGACAATCCTTCTACACAATCTGTGCATGATGAAGGTTCGCATGATGTGCATCCTAGTGGTGGAGGTATACATTTGCTATTAAAATTTTTATATGTAATTGCAATTGGTGTTTGGATTAACGTAACATTTTGTATAGTAGCTATAGAGGATCGAGGGGTCAGTGTTCATGAGCATGTTGAGGTTGAGTCCAGACAAAATGATGTGGCCAGATCAGGTAAAGAGCGCCACAGTTATGTTCTTTAAAATAATTAAATACTTGTAACAATTATAATAAAATATTTTTAATTTAAATCTTTTATCTGTTATTGCAAAGGACCCCCCTTTGCAGCAGCATAGGAATTTGAGATCATCAAGAACAGAGAACAAAACAACTGATGAGGGGGGAATTGATGATAACACTGATGCTCCTCTTAGAGCTTACATAGAAAAAAAAATTAGAAAGAAAAAAAAGAAATGATTGTCATCTACATACCTTAATTGATAATGACTGAATTTTATGTCTCAATGAATTTAATTATGTGCTAATGAATGTTCATGAATTATGTGTTAATGCATAATATTGATGAATGTTGTGTGTTAACGAATCTAATGTGTCAATGAATGTTATCATGTGATATTGATTGAATGTTACATTTTATTAATGGTTGAAAGAATGAATGAATGTTAGATGTTAACGGGAAATGTAGAGCGATGTTAGGGGGAGGGGGGTGGGGCCAAATGAGCTTCCACCATCACGTGGTTGGCCATGTTTAGTAGAGAATATTAAACTATTCTCAAAATAAAGTGAAGCTCAATAAGATACTAAATATTTCTCTATTTTGTCAAATTTATACTTTTCGAAGTCTTTTGAAGATTTGTATCTGATAGTACTCTAATACCCTGTGACTACTCTAAGGTTCTTGGTGCATTATCTTTCTTTACCCTATTGACTGTGTGCTATTGATTTTGACAGTCTTCATGGTCTATGTGGACTCTTTTTTGTCTATTAGCTACCTTTACTAAACTTTATCATTGGCATGAATACAAACTATTTAGAAACTTTCCATCCTTTGTCATTCCTAATGGCTTTTGATTCTGATCTCTCTAGTCTATTAGTAACTGCCCCTTCTACAGTTATAGAACTGTGTTTTCTATATGCTTCTCTTAATGCAGATATTGAAGGAAACTTCTAATATGCCTAGAACCTAATCATAGATGGTCATGAACGCCTTTGTCCATGCTAATGTATTTGAATCTGTAGCTACAAATGATGTCTTTTAACATGTATTTGTGTTCTAAGGCTACTCTACCATGTATTGCCTTATGACATCACTGTACTTAATCTCAATATAGGGTTTCTTTCTTTCAATTGTTGTCATTTGCTGATCTTTAATGAAGATTTAAGGTCTGGTCTATGGTGCATAGACTGTGGTGTATGAAGCCATTGCCTTGATTGTGGCTCTTTGAGACCTTCATGTTCCTTTGACCACTGTCAAAGATGCTATAACTACCACTTTTTATGGCTCTGTGACTGAGACAGTTCTTTAAACCTCTGAAGCTGCTCATTATGTATCAAGACCCTTTTATGAATGACTGAATTTGATCACTGTACATTTCCAAATGACTATCTTGGGCATTGTGTATTGAGGACTCATTTGTGCTTTTGACTTCAACTTGATAGTGATCTTCACGGTTTGAAGGAAATTTGTATTGATTGTGTATCGACCTTACTGTTAGTCCTGAGATCTTGAATCTCTAATTTATCACCAATTTTCCCTGAGTTTGGACTGTTGTCCTATGCATCTAAGGCTTCATGCTTTGAACTGTCATGAAGTTCTAAACTTGTACCTTTTTTATTGCATCCTTGGATCTCAGCACTGTCTTGGGACTGTGTTATCACCAATGATATGATTATCATAATTTACATGTCTTCAATAAGAAAACCCTATTCTCTTTGCTCCTTTGATTAGCTAAGGTTTACAGAGTTGTGTGCTATGAACCTTGTCAACGAGTACTATTACTGCTTTTTATACTACACCTAGTCTTCTCTTGGCTTTACTTGACTGTCTTTTCTTTTTATTTCTTGATCATGATTCACCTTTGAACACCACTATTATTCTGCACTATAACCAATAGCTCCCCTTCATTCTTCTTTCATGAATATCTAGCTTCTTGTATGCTTTGTGGCCCTAAAGAGGGTGTTGTCCTTTTAGAGTTCTGGGTTGTCTTTGATGATGTTAGGACTGTGTATGAACTCTATTTATTCTCAAGGCTCTTTTGATTTCATTGAGACCATGCACTCTATTAAGATATTTTCACAATATTAATCATTGTCCATAATCTCATGGACTTAGCCTTGAATGAAGGCTTAGTGTTCACTGTTATATATCTGAGAACTTTCCAAATCTCCGCCCTTAATGCTTGATGTTTACTGTCTTTTTCTTTTGCATTATTGACTGTCTTTGATAGGTATGAGACCTATCTTAAGAGTGAACACCGTTGAGGTTTGACCTTTGGCATATAGAGAAATTCATATTGATTCCTTATGACTTCTATAATCCCCTTTCATTATTTTGTTATTTTAGTACCACGAGCATTCGGGATTCTTTTGAAGCTTTTTTGTTGGGATTTTGAAACATGGATCATTGGTTCAGTTGCAATCTTCATTATCAAATGGGGGAATATGATTCCTGAGGTATGTAACTGTTATCCTTTTATTTGGGTTCATCCTAAACTTCAATTATTTGGTTGAAATATGCTTTACATGTTTGACTCTTAGTGTATTGTTACTAAAGGGAACAAATTTACAACGATTACTGAGAAGTAGAAAATTTTTGTTCATTGCAATCAACATTCTATGTTGTTTGGTGTTCGATTAAAGTAATTGGAATGTATGCTTTGAATTGCCAGAATTACGACGGGGTCACTGTATTGGTGACACCCAAATCCCATCGCATTTGCTTCGGGAAGACGTCACAATTGAGACGTATAAATAGAGTAGTATGGTGGATTTCCTGTATTGGCGACGCCCAAATGTCATTGCAGTTTCTTTGGGTATTCATCACAATTGCGACGTATACACATAGAATTATGATGGATTTCCTATATTGGTGACACCCCAAATGCCATCGCAATATCGGGCAAGCACATCGTAAGTACTTTGGTATTTGTCTCAATTGCAACGAGAATATAAGGAATTGCGACGGGGTTGATGTCACAATGAAGGGGCTGCATAGCGACGGATTGAAGTTGTAATTGCGACGGAAAAGGAAAGATGTCATATTTTGCGACTAAAAAATAGCGACGTCTATTACTATCACAATTGCAACACATGGCTGTCTCAATTGCGACACATAGCCATCGCAAATCGATGCCAAATTTAATAGTGAAGACGGTGAAGATCTATTGGAATGTTTACCTTTAACCTTGAACCAACCTTCTTCAACCAAAGCATCCACATTCTGCCAATCCAACAAGTCCAAAACAACAGAAACGGACCCTCGGAGGGGGCAACACACTGCAATAAGGCAGTAGTCTGAGAATGAGAGCCAGAGAGAGGGACAACTCTAGCAAAAGAGCATGCATGAGCATACCCAACATCTAACCCTGCAGAAGAACCAATAAGAGCAAACCTGGCATCAACAGAAGAGGGGGCCCCCATAGGCGAAAAAGAAGGAATCTTCTCACATAGAGTCGAAGGAGGAGGAGCAATAGCATTTACAGCTGCACCAACAATATGAATGGAACCAAGAGGAGGAGGAGGAGAAGCCTGCCCAACCACCTGTGAAAAGCTCTGGAGTGAGGACACTTTCTCCACCATATAGTGTTGAGAAGAGACACCCTGAGAAGAGACATTCTCCCACCACAAGGCAGTCCTATTAAATTTTTGAAGATCACAAAGATGAGAAACATGACCAGTCTTGAAGCATCTTCTGCATCTAAAGGGGAGGCCTTCATAGTTCAAATGTTGAATCCAACTTCTACCATTAGGGGTAGAGAGTTTGATCATTGCAAGCAGACCATTAGAGATATCCAAATCCACCAAAATGCGGGCGTAAGTGGAGTGAAGCAAGTCAGATGATTTCTCGTCCACCAAAATAAAATCCCCAATAGGATCCCCCATAGTTTCGAGAAGAGAATCAACCCAAAGATGGAGGGGGAGATTAGGCAGCCTAACCCAGATAGGCAACTTATTAAAGGATTCAGAAGACGGGGAGAAGTCAGGATGCTAGGGTTTTAGCATCAACATGAAGCAGTCATCCCAATTGAAATTTTTTTCACAAAGAATCATTTCTCTATCCACAACATTTTCAAATTGAGCAACAAAAAAACCTTTAGCCATAGGGAATATGTGAACTGTACCAGTGATAAGGGGCTCCCAATGCTTGGAAACCCAAGAGTGTAAATCGGGCAAGCAAGGCCAATGACCCTTAAATCTGCAGATCAAGCCATGTGAGTAAAAAATTGAGGCGACGACATCAATCTCAGATATTGTCTCCTCCTCCAATTCCATGACAATATTTTTGGAAATAGGGAAAATACTGCGAATAGCAGTCTTCCCCAAAGCTGGAAGAAGGGTTGTAGCCGAGGGAGCCCACCACAAAAGGCCCGATCTCAAGAGCCATGACCACAGGCACAGCAAGGGAAGTCGCCACACCAACCTGAGGAACGGTCAGAGTAGAGAAAATGACAACATGAAAGGAAGCCCTTGGGGCACCAGCTACAACAACAACATCAACGACAGCGGAAGGAATGGAAGAGGGAGCCCTAAGGGCACCTGGAGCAGCGACAACGGTTTGCACGGGAGACATTATTTCTTCCCCAAAAAATAAATAAAAATAAAAATAAAGATAAAGATAAAAAATTAAAAATTAAAAAAATTAAAAATTAAAAATTAAAAAATTAAAAAAATCAAAACAAATCAAAAGATAAAAAATTTAAAAAAATTTAAAAAAATCAAAAAAATCAAAAAATAAAATAATAATAATAATAATAATAATAATAATAATAATAATAAGTTTTTAAAAAATCCCTAAATTGGAATATGTTGAGAATATGCCCAAACTGGGTTTTGGTGCTCACTAGTGTATTTCAAGAAATTTTATATATTTTCCTAAAGTAGCGCAACTTCCAAAGGCCATATCTTTTAATCCGACTATTAAAGTTTCAATTATCATACATCATCGGAAATCTCACAAAGAGATATCCACCATATTTCTATTAGATCTATAAGGTCCTACTCCTCCAACTCGATCTAGAGCTTCTAAGGCCCTCAAAAATACATTTGAAGCTTTTATTGAAAAATAATTCCCATAAAATTTCAATAACTCCCAAATGCCACAAGATATCAGGATAATTCCTTCACCATCAATTCTATTTCATTGTTTAGGAAATATCCTTCCTATTCATAAATTACTAAAAATAGTAACCTTGTCAAAAGTAGTATCTATGCTAAAAATAACTCTTATTAACAACTAAACAATTTTATTTGTTTTGGTTGATGCAAGATTGCTCTTACACCTTGGATGTTTTTGCATCATTTTTCTAATATAGGAAAAGGAAAAACTTGCAATGAAATAAGCTAATCCAACAAATCATCAAATGACTAAATAAGCACACATAACTATGCATATAAAAGGACATATTTTTTGTACATTTTATTATTTTAAAATATGAAAATCAGAAAATGTAATGTAAGAATGTAATCAAAATGGAAACAAAAGTATGCAAAATGATAGATGTGTTGGGATCACAAAATTGCAAGACAAGGTTCACTAGCTTATGCATGCAAACTAGGAAACTAGGTCTATATCTACTAGGATTATATTAGAATATGAAGCCACTAAGTGAGAAGTATGATTGACTTACACTTTTCTCAAGAGAGTCAATTCAATATCATACTCTTAGGGATTCTATTTCTTTGTTTCTATGAATGATTGATTGAGCGATTTAAATGGCTAGGTGATTTAGATCTGGGTTTAAACGAATGATATCTACTAACCTAAAAAGTGTAAACTTAAGAAATGAAAGGATAATTTATTGGCCAAAATAGGATGATATACGTTGTGTTGGGCATCTTGAAGCTACTGGACGCATTTCTAAATACCAAGTCTTAAATTTGGGAACTCGGGAGGCTTTATTTGCCACATGCCAAGTTTTAGTTCATTCTAAGGCAAGGGAACCCCAAAGGAAAAAGGCTCCTCTAGAGGGGCAAGGTCACCCTATGCGACCCTATCCTAGGACTAGGTCACCCAACACAACCCTATCCTAGAACTAGGTCACCCCCTATGG
The DNA here is from genome assembly GCA_027943335.1 of Chamaecyparis obtusa. Taxonomy (NCBI): domain Eukaryota; kingdom Viridiplantae; phylum Streptophyta; class Pinopsida; order Cupressales; family Cupressaceae; genus Chamaecyparis; species Chamaecyparis obtusa. The sequence continues at coordinate 1,876,046 of BSBK01000620.1, read as the reverse complement.
CCTGGTCCTAGGTTTCTCTTATGAGGTAGTAGACCTAGCTTTATAACTGTCTATTATGTTGATTCCTTCCTATCATGTCTCTTAGGACCTACAATTGAACCTAGATCTACACACAAGAAAAGAAAAATGGTGTTTGGGGATGTGGAAGGGTTTATCTTAGTCAAACCCTGGGTTGGGATTCAACCCTACAACATTGATGAATTGAAATGGAAATCTAAATGTAAGTGCTTGAATTGAAATGAATATACCTCTAATTGATGGTACAATGAACTTATGACAAGTCCTTCATGTGTAGAAATAACATGATAAAACACCATGAAATAATAATTGAAACACTAACTGAAGATGTCTTGAATGTAGTCTAGTGCTCCTTGAATCAGAGTTTCTCTTGAAGCATTATGATAATGAGATGCTAAGATGAGATGTTGCAAGATGTTGTTCATGAATTGAGGCATTATATAGTGATCTCAAAAAAATTTCATTAAGGGTAGTTTTGGATGGGCTAAGACTGCCTTATTACAATACTAATTTTTTTGAAAAAAGGCATAGGACTAGGTTGCGTCAATCGATATAGTATAAGACTAGGTTGCCTCGGCCAACGTAGTCTAGACTAAAATTTCCCAAAATTTTAGGGATGCAAAATAATAGGGTCTAGAGGCTCAAAAATCACTGGTGCAAAGAAATATTATGCTTAGATAGGGAAAAATATGTTTAGAATTGTTAAATTAGGTAGGAATTAAAATAAATAAAAATAAAGGGCACATCTATAGTTAAGGACCCAAATAATTATGTGTTGATGTAATAAAGTGAAAGAAGACACAAATATTAATTTAAATATTAACTTAAATCAATAAAGGTATTATTATGCATATAGGAATGACATATACTAAATGAGTGCTAGGATAGTGAAATTGGACACCCTAATTAAAGGTGTACAATTTATGACACTACATTTGATATGTATAGTAAAACATAAATCATACACTTTGGGATACTCCTTTCATGTTAGCAGATTATGCATTGCTCTACAAGCTTTGAGATAGTCCTTCCATGATAGCATATTATACATTACTTCAAAAAACTATTTGCATCTTTGCACAAACTCAGTCAAGAGTACCTCTCCTCTATGGCATGTATTCCACTATGTAACTCTTCAATAAGATTCTCCCATTGTACTACATGAAATACATAAGTTTTGTCTAGTCAATAAGTATCCCTCGTGTAAAAATATTTTCCATGGGGCCTTTGTCAACAATCTAGAGCTCTATCCATGTATGTTGGGCATTTAAAAAATTTAGATTTACACCATACATATCCTTATCCATTTGGTATCTATAAGTTCTACTTTTATCATTGGCAAAAATATATGCCACCTACTTAAGACATTTTCAAAAATTTGGTTTAAATAGATCTACATTTCATCGCAAACAAGTATCTCTACATATATAGTATCTATCTCAAGTCTTTGGTTCAATTACCACTAAAAATTGATGAATTTGAATGTCTAGTGGCTTATGTACAACAAAAAATTCTTGAAGAACAATTTATGTGTCAACTTGTGCAAAGCTTGAACAATAGTATAGACTTCTTGATGATAAAAATATAATATTTCTACCTTTGTTCATTCAAATTCTTCCCAAAATATGTGACTAGTCTTCCTTGTTTGCTCATGATTACACCAATTGGTTTTCCATTTGCATTGCAAGCATTGGCTTCTCTATTATTTGTTTGAAGAGGTCACAAATCTTAGCAAAAACAATTATCCATTTGAATCCACTACTTTCCATTTAGGTATGTGAAGAGTGCAAGACAATATTAAGTTTTCAAATAAACTTTCTCTAGAAGCTTGTCAATAGATGGAAACTAAAAACCTTTATCGTATTCCCTTATTCTGGCATCACACTATTTGTGAATACTTTCTCCAAATCCATATGCAACCTATCTTGAGATATCATAAACTTTGAGTATATCAACTTCATCTTTTGAAGCTTCATTTCTCTAGTTTCACATGCAACTCCACTCCTCAACCATATACAAATGCACAAGACTTTCCTTCCTCGTTTTAGAGAACTTCATAATATAATCCACATATACAATGTATTATCCATCAAAATGACTTTGAAACCTTGTCCATCAACCTCAAGAATGTTCTTTGAAAGTTGGTTCACCCAAATGCAAATTTCAACCATTCACACAAACCCTCATTCATTCTAAATACAATATTCCACTCATCCCCTACTCAAATTATAATCTAATTGTACTGAATTTTGAGAATAATCTTTGCAAAACACTTTCCACCATTTCAACAATCCAATAGGTCATCAAATGGATGGTGATGAAAACCAATACTCAATGGTAATCTTGTCTATTATGTGCAAATTTGTACACATCATCCACTCTCCTCACTTCTCCAATGCAAATATTGTAAGCAACATACAAGGACTTATACTTACCAAATGAGACCATGTTTCAACAATTCTTCCATTTGTCTATTTAATTATGTACTCACATTAAGGCTTGTTCTGTGCATGACTTAGGTAAATAAAAATCTAGAATCAAATTCATGAAATGGACTATGTTATTTATTACCAACAACTCTCTTGGCATTCCACTATTCATTACATTAATAAATCATTTAAAAAACTCTATGAAACCAATGCATTCCAATGTAAAAATCATTAAGACTAGAAAATCAATATGTTATTTTATTTATTAACTACAATCATAATGTAATTTGTGTATTTTCTCTACCAAATTCAATACCAACTTGGGCACTTGTTCTTGCCCTTTTTGCCTTATTTTTTGGAATTTTTTTTAAAACCCTACTTTACTCTAGCATTGACATTTAGAGAGCATTTAGGGTAATCCTTCACATCGCGACATAACTCCTATGCCAAACACAAATTTACAAAAAGTCCATTCATAGCCTAGAATTATAATTTTTATTCTATTTTTAAATGTAACCATCAAATAATTTAAAAATAAATAAAACCCATAAAAGAATCGAAGATAAATAAGAATCTCTAAGAAAATAAAAATCTCTTAGGGCATATAGACCAATTACTAGTGTCATTGGATAGACAAATTGTAAGATTTGGCTATGGAGATAGCCATGTTAGAAACAATGCAGCACACACAATTAAGTCGGGGGGGGGGGGGGAATTAGTTGTGTTCCAAAACTTAAAATCTTAACCATTAAACCACCATAACAACTTATATGTGAAAGATAAGCATCAAGGCATAGAAGATAACAACACCAAAAAAAAATTCGTGGAGACCATGTTAAGGGAAAAACAACAATGGGGATCAAATCCACTAGATAATGTACTACCACAAATACCCTATTAAAGGTAGAAGATGAACACGTGTGCATTCAAACACACTACCTAGAGCTCACTGCTTAAAGATATAACAAGGGCAACATCCCTAAGACTACAACAAGGGAAACAACCCTGAGATGGACAACAATCCACTGAATTATGAATTGACTGATAGCATCTCTAATATGCCAATATAGTTCCAATAAAGTACATCAATTCTCTATCTCAATTATAGATTCCACTCAGATCTCTGATACAACATGCTCTCTCTCTCTCTCTCTCTCTCTCTCTCTCTCTCTCTCTCTCTCTCTCTCTCTAGAATGATTTCATTTGTATATACATTACATCAACATAAACAAGGTCGACCTTAACCATGACCTTAATTACAAAATGAATTACAATAATCAGTGTGATCCAAAACATGTCGGCTAACCCATAGCTAGAATCCAAACAAATATCCTTGAACATGCCATGATCCAAAGATCACACTACAAGTCATTGCAACACGCTATCTCGTCTAGTCAGCCAAGAACACCAACACGTCTCATGAAATTCCATGAATTTCATCTCATAACCCAAAGTGATCCAACAACAAGAATATGACACCATTAAGAAACATAAATAAGCATCATAAATACCACATTAGCAACATAAACATCTGTCTTAGAATTCATCAGCAACTCTGCATTGTTTATCGAGAACATCAAACATCAATCTTTGTCATCAAACAAAAATAGCTTGCACATTTCTAAATCATGAACCATTCTAATTGAAGACAAGCATCCCCAGAATAACCAGAAAAGCCAGTAAAACCAATTATTGATCACTAAACTGAATCTCACTCAAATCATAACATCAACCTCTATGATCTAGCATGAATCAACTAAAGACATTTCTACAACCATTTGAATCTTCACAACATTTGAACCTCAATACATAAATCATACCAATCAAATCTCTTCACTGAACAAACTGAGAACACTGTCAAGAAGAGGGAATATGTTGACATTAATGCCAACACATAAAATGTATCCATCCCAACAATTTCTGCAACAATCCCATTGAGCCAGCCAAGATCTATAGGTCAAATGGAAAGCTCAAGAACAAGATAGAATGAATATGACAAGAATAAATTGTATTCTCACTAGGAATGCAATAGAATCAACACAATAGCTGATAGTACATATGAGACACCTTAGTTAAGTAGACCAAAGTGCAAACATAGGAAGGCATAATCTTATAAAATGATAATCAAGAGAAACCTTATACCCACTTAGGCAAAAAAAATGGAAGTGTTACATATCCACTAAAGGAGAATCGCCCTCCAAAGTGGAACAAAGTATGTGCAACACGTCCACTAATGGTGGAAAGTGATGAATTGATAAGTGCACTAAAGGTAGAGTCGCCACATAAAGTGGAAAATGATAACATATGAACACGACCTAAAGTGCAGATGCTCCTAAAAGATTCTATGTACTCTCTGAGTAAACTTAAGTAATGTGTGTCTATGTCCTAGGAGAATAACTTACTAGATACAAAACTTGAACAAACCAACACAAATGTTTGTTGTGTTTTGATGAAGGGTACTCCCCTTTGTAACCCAAACATATAACACAACGAGGAAATAAACAAAAAGTTGCAAGAACAAAAACATTTTCTTTCTATCATCTTCAATGAAATGACATTACAACATTCAAAAAAATAACATGCTACAACCACATGTGCCTTCTTATTACAACAATCTACAAGTTAGAGCCACAAACTACCCCTTTGGAACTGAGCATAAAACCCACCTTCAACCATGCATATGTAGCACCAATAATCATCTTAGAATATTTTAAAAAGTGAAACTTTCCCATTTTCATTCCTAGTGGTTCAATTTCCCGCCTAAGTGAGTTTTCTCTCTTCCTTTTTGTATTGAAACTTGAGTCTTGATGGCACAACTTTCAGAAGCCATAACTTTCAAACTATGTACCTGATTGTATATTATAACCACTTTACAAAACCTCTCAAAGTGCTCTACAGTTAGGATCGTGTAATATTGTCTCAAACAAGTTTTGACCCTTTTCAGAACCTCTAAGGCCTTCAAAATTGAGTTTAAAGTTTTTGTATCACCTATTGTAGTACCACTTGATCTATAAATAGGGAGGATATTTCTCACACATGTTCACTAGAAGTGGATATCACTTGAGAAAAACCTAAAACTACCTTCGAGCATTATCTTCACCACTAACAATGATTGAACCTACCTTTGTCCCTAGTTCAATCAAACTTGCAACATTCACGAAAGAGCATAACAAAATTAAACAAGGATGCATTGGGACAACACAATTTGAAACACATTAATTATTTTCTTCAACAGTGAGGAAAGTCTAATAAGATTGAGCAAAGCTCATCTTGCCCTAATATATTAGGTTATAATACACGCATTCAATCTCAACAACTTTAGAAACTTGCTCTTTCATAGTTTAGTTATTAGAAAATGAACTCAATGAGGTTTCCAATGAGGATTTTAAACACTCCTATGTCCAAACAATTATTTGACCACCTTGTCAAGAGGCCTATCACATAGTAAGAAGCTTCAAAATGCTCACTTCATATTCTAAATTGTGTTTACCCAATAACAATTCTTCCTTTTCCACCAAACTAATGAATACACATCCATGAGCGTGATCTTATGCTCACCACAATATTCGAGCATTCTTAATGATAACCAATCATTTGCCACAACATATTCCAAATTGCCAAGGCAAACACGCTTTCATTACGTGTACAAACTAGTGATTTTCCACATGTTGTATAGGTTATTGTAAGGTCTGTAACATTTTTTCAAAGATCTCTAGAAATTACCCATATCATAATAACAACCCTCCCTCCCCCCCAAATTAAACACGGATGCTTTGGGACAACACAATTTGAAACACATTAATTATTGTTGAAGAAACTCTCCAACAATGAGAAAAGTCTAGTAAGATTGAGCAAAGCTCATCTCGCCCTAATATATTAGGCTCTAACACATGTATTCAATCACAACAACTTTAGAAACTTGCCACAAGTTTTATAAGTTATTGTAAGGTTTGTATCATTATTTCAAAGATACAAGAACAGATCTATGGGGTGGTCGTCTATTGCGCAAAGCTCTCAGTCTGCTGCGAGATGCTCTCCGCCCTTTGCCTTACGGCCGGATTCTTCTCCTCTGACCCTCTTACTGGCTCCCCTTGTCCAGCGTGAGGACCCTTCCTCTACTCGGGATGTGATCCTAAATCCAGTGTAAAATGCGTCTTTCTCTGAGAGCGGGAAAACAAATCTTACTTCCATCCCTGCTGGAGGAGCTCTCTCTGCTTTCCCTACTACGAATTCTACTTCTCTTCAGCCAGCACCCTCTTCTGTGGTGCTGCCTGGTCCTGTGGGGACGGTTATCCATGATGTGCTATTGGCTAGGGTTTTAAATGTTGGTTCTCCTCCTATCCAGGATCTTGGTCCTAAGGTTTCTGGATCTCAAGGGAAGTCTTTTGCTAATATTGTCTCTAAGCCTTCAGTGGTGGAGAAGCGACCTAGGGTCACTATTCCTCTATGTGGCTCCCTTTCGGTCAGGCTCTCTTCAGAGGCTGAAAACGATTTGGAGAACAGTACAGAAATTTTTAAAGAACATGGTCTGATCTGTCGTTTTAGGGGTTTCTGGCCTAGCCTCCCCCTTCTGCACAAGTGGGTTACACGTAAATGGGAACCTCTACTTTCTGATACGGTTCACATCTTCCCTTTGGCAAAAGGTTTTTTTATCGCTAAGTTCGACCTGGCTGAGGATAGAACGAAGATTCTATGTGATAATTTTTTCTGCTGGGAGGATGATAAATTTATGCTTATGATTAAACCCTGGCATCCGGATTTTGATCCCTCATCTGAAGTGTTCAATAAAGTCCCTATATGGGTCAGACTCCCGAACCTCCCTCTTCACCTTTGGCAAGACTCCATCCTTGAGGAGGTGGGGGAGGCGTTGGGGCATTTTTTTTTTATGTTGGATCATGATTCTTACAATACTTATCATTCCACCTTTGCTCGTATTTTAGTAGATCTTGACATTTCGAAGGGCCTCCTTGTTGAAATAAAAATTGAATCATCATTAGGATCCTAGATCCAACAACTTGACTACAAGGGTATTCCCTTTAGATGTCGTAAATGCTTTAAAACTGGCCATGTCTCCTCCCAACGTGGCATGGAAATTAAGAAAAAGAAATATTTTCCCTCTTGGTGGAAGGGAGCTTCTTCACAACACTATACTGTTCTGAAAAATTCCTCTCAGGCTGGTAAGAAGGATGATTTCGTTATTCCTCCAGCTGCCCCTTCTGTGCCTACTGGGAATATTCTTGAGACTGTTGGAATTAACTCTGCCCTTTCTTCGTTGGTTACTGTTGATGATGGACCTACTAGTGGTTTTGTGCCCGTTGGTGTTGAACCTTCTTTGTCTGTTGTTGTTGGTGGGATTGGGATGCTGGTAAGGCTGGTGCTTTGGGTCCTTCCCGCTCTGGTTCGGTGGTTCCTCCAACTGATAGATATTTGGTTGGGGCTTTTGCTGGTCTGGTGCTGGATGATGTTTCTATGCTGGGTGTTGGGAACTCATCTTTGGATCTTTTGTCTTGGCAGACTGCGGTTGCTAAGGTTGAAGATGGTTGGGTTACTGTCAAAGGTAAAAATTCTAAAAGATCCTCATCTTCATTTGACATGACCCTTTTGTCCCATAAAAGGGGGACGAATGGATAGCTCTCTTTCCTTTCACAGTGATCTCCAATGTGCTATCTTTTATTGCATTTTGGGATTGGTTCGGTTTTGTTCTTGGTGTTGTTTGTTCCTCTTAAGCTTTGGCTGATCTATTTTGTTTTGGGAACTATTATTGCTTTATCTTAAGTTCCTTCAGTGTACAGGGTTACGGTTCCCTTCAAAAACTGATTTAACCTCAATTGAAAACATTGTTTCAAAGATCTCTAGAAATAAAAAGGACCTTGACAATCCTTCAACTTGACTCAAATTTTTGGATTAACCCCAAAAACACAAAGTTATAAGAATGTGCCATTAGTCGATACCTTAAAAGATGGTTATACTATAGTTTGATGTGAAACAACAAGTCGATGCAACAAAACTTGTTAGAATATTGAGATATTTAATTGCAATCATGTGTAATATATGGACATGAAAAATGGGCTTGAACAACACAACCCCACACCCCGCTACTGCCTCTCTAATTGAAAATCAAAGGTGTTGCAAAGACTATCTTTGATGGAATTTTTTTCTTGCAAAGGTTTCTCCTCATATATTTGATATTATGTGTTTATTTATTATGGTTTCTTTGTTTCTATTTGCTTCCATATCAATCTCCTAATGGATAATCTAGTGTTGCATGAATAAAATCAAATTCACATACTTTTTGAAAATCTAACATTTGCAACAGTTTACATTGTTTTAACAACAAACCTATTGTGCGTGAACTATGCCTTTTGTTTCAAGACAATGCTAGGTAGGCTTTAGTCCATTGCATAGTTCAAAATATCATTATCGACAACTTATCGCTGAGGGCAAAAAAAAAATATCGGGATATATCGGAGATAAGTCAGGAACTTATCGGCGAACTTCTCGGGAACTTAAAAAATGGCTTAAATTTAATTAGAAATGCATTTTTTTTTGTAACATTCAATAAGGAGATTCATCTAATGAGTTAGTAAATGAGTAAACAAACCAAACAAGATGATCTAGATATATATAAATGCAAATATGTATCAAAATTGCATCCTCATGTGGAATGTTGATGGTTGGTAGCCATAGTCTGATAGTCTGAACTCTAAAGAAAATTAAAAATAGCAAATTGTCTTTGTAAAACTATAAGAAAATACATATGCCAAGTACAATATCAAACTAGTCTACATCTTCCTCTTCTCCTTCCCAGTAGCTCTAGTAAAAACTACGGGAGTGGAAGGGGGTCTAGCCCTAGTAGTCCACTATGGCTGTGACAGCTCCCTCTGCACAACTGGCTGTAACTGGACCTCCACCCTAGATGTAGATGGTGCTGACACTGGCAATGACTCATCATCATCTGTCTCCTCATCACTCTCACTGCTCTCATGATCATCCTTCTGAATGTCATCCAATCCTATTGTGCCTCCACCCTCCTCCATAGCCTGCCTCTCCAAATCATAGTTGTCATCCTCTGTGAACAATGGAGGCTGATCCTGTGATGTCCAATCACAGTACGGATCTATGTCATCCAAATCAAGTGGCCCTGTTGCTGGTAACTCTACCTTTCTTATGCGCAACTTAAGGTTATATTGCACATAAACAAGGTCATTGAGGCGTTTTTGTGCTAACTTGTTCCTCTTCTTCATGTGAATGGCCTCAAATAAGCTCCAATTACGCTCACAACTAGATGAGCTACATGGCTGACATAAGATGCACAAGGCAAGTTTTTGCAAATTTGGGACATTCCCACCCCAATTTTGCCACCAAGCATCTGTAAGATAAATATTAAACAGTTAGAAAGCAAGGTGAAAACATATTTTAGTAACTTAGTTTTTATGTACTTGTCATGCATGTGAAAGACACCAAAAATCCAAATATTGTACCTGGGGTTTGAGTCTGTCTTCCTCTTCTTCCCAAGTCTGAGGAGAATAGCTTGCCCATTGCATTCTGATACACTTCCATCTCGGCCACAATGAGATCTCTCACCTCAACCTCAGGTACCATCCTCTGCATGCATTCAATGAGGCCCTCCATGACCTCTCCATTGGGATCCCCGTAGGATGGAGAGAAGCGATAAGAAGGGTTGAGGAAGTACCTCGCTGCATGAATGGGTTGGTGGAGCTGATTGTTCCACCTCCTATCAATAATTTCCCATATGGGGTCAAATTTTAGGTTGTTCCCCTTGTAGATATTTTTTACAGCCTCTTTGGCCCTATCTATGGCCTCATAAAGATACCCCATTAGGGTTTGATCCCCATCTACCAATCGGAGAACTCTAACCAAGGGCTCTGTCACCTACAATTGAAAAGTAGAAAAAGATTATCATTAATTATATACTAGAGTTCCAAATTAATAATGAAAGACTTGATTCTTGAATACAAAAAAACTAAATATTTGACTTTTGAAGTTTCAAAGATACCTTCACAATTTTTGTAGCATCCTCAAAAAAGTGGTTGTCAAAGACAATGTATGCAACACTTTGACCATCAGCCTTCTTTGAATAACTTAAGTCTAACCATGGTTGACTCACAAACAATTGCTTCAAAGGATTCAAAGAACCAAGAACACTTTGCAACGTTACGAAAATCGTTGCAAACCTTGTAGCTACAAGTCTAACCAACTCCTTCCCATGGGTGAATTTTCTCATCAAAGTGAGAACTCAAGGGTGATTGTAGATATATTTTATTATCTTTCTTGCATCCTCTACAACTGATTTCACCCAATCCAATTTTCCTATGTCCTCCAAAAGAAGGTCAAGGACGTGTGTTGCACAAGGAGACCAAAAAAGTGTGCTATACTTATCTTGGAGGATCCTTCCCGCTGCCACATATGTCGCTGCATTGTCGGTTATTATTTGCACCACACTAGCAACCCCCACCTCCATCACAACTTGCTCTAACATTAGAGCCAAAGTTTCAGCTGTCTTTATCTTGTTTGAGAAATCCAAAGATTTCAGAAAGACCACTTGATCCTTGCAAGAAACTAAAAAATTGATGATGGTACGGTTTCTTCCATCCGTCCATCCATCTAAAAGTATAGAGCAACCAAATTGTTTCCATTGCAATTTTTGGTCTTCTACCACTTCATTGGCCCTAGTAACAGCATCTTTGAGCAATCTACAAGAACAAAATAAAAATAACATTTAAGTACACAACTTTGTTTAAAAAAATTACATTCAACAAAAATAAGTAAATTGTAAAACCGTAAAAGTGAACTAACCTCCCACTCAAGTCTACAAGAGTAGGTGCCTTGTAGCCCTTTCCCGCTACAGTGATTCCTGTCACAAAATTCAGCCAATAGGGACTTGATGCAACATTGAAGGGGATATTGTTAAAATACCAAAAATCAGCACATTGAATGTCAACTTGTCGATGCACATCGCTATTCCTCCCTGATGCAGGAGCATCTTGGGTCTTTGAGCAATCTTGCATCAACCAAAAACATTTCCTGATTTTTGTACCTGTTTGCTGTTGTTTTCTTTATAATCCTTGCATTTGATGGTTTCATGGTGTGCGACACTTACATTATGTTGAGGACCTATTTGGGAACCTTCTCCTATGAACACATAAAGATTGGATGGACAATTTGAAAGTTAGAGTTGTTTTCTTGCTGTTAGAGCAGTATTTTCCTGCAGTTTTGGGGCTGATTGTGCACCATGGCGACCTTGATCCTTAAAGAAGAATATCTTGCGCACTTAGGGCCTTAAAAAGGACCTAATTTACTATCATTTCCCAAAGGCGCGGCTCCTAATTCATTATGAGTCAAAAGTTATGGCCATTTTCGCACAGGACCTATTTTCTGCCAATTTTGGGTCCAAGTCGTTCCTGCAGTTTTGGTGCTGATTGTTCATGTTGGCAACCTTGATCCATTAAGAATCAGCCTTTGCGCTCTTAAGGAGTTTTAGAGGACCTAAAGTACTATCATTTTCCAAGAGCGCAAACCCCAATTCATTATGAGTAAAATGTTATGCCCATTTTGCCTCAGGACCTATTTTCTGTCAGTTTTCAGGTGAAATGTGTGGCATTTCTTCTTGCGATGTTCCGTGTGATCAAATGGGACCTTGCACACTTAAAGGCATGTTCTTGGGTCATGTGAGGACCTAAATCCAAAGGCGCATCAATTTATATTCATTCTAGCATTAGTTTTGGTTTAAATCCTGAGACTGGACCTATATTGTAATTAAATGCCTGATTGGCCGACCTATGGCTTAGCTGGTTATATAAAGAGTCTAGATTGATGTAGTAGGGCATGAGAAGAGAGATCCAAGGAGGATAATTATCAAGATATATCATTGAAGACAAAGATAAGATGCAAGCTGTAATTTTGATTTCATAATTCTCATTGTATAAGGCCAAAACCCGAAAGGCCTCACAGTCGGGCATGTTGAAAAAAATAATATAATTCTCTGTTGTTGCTGTCAGTTGATTGTCTCATATCCATTGTGATTTCATTGCTTACATGTGTATCTATATTGCTTCCGTTGTGTAACTCTGAGCAGGGCTTGTTGTTGATTCAAGTGGACTCAATTCTGCTTTTATCTGCCCTCCCCCTATGTCAAGTGGTATCAGAGCGAGTTCTTTCTTGTGGATTGGATCGTGGAGAACCTTATTGGATTTGGTTGTAGGGTGGCGGATCTAAGATCTGACCTATAACTTGTAGAAGGTTACGATCTTGCTGGAACTTGATTGTCAAGATGGTTCGTGGTAGAGGAAATGATAATGCTATCATGGATATGTTGAGGCAGATTGCAACTAGGCTTGAAACTGTAGAGACAGCCCAGAGAAGAGGAGCACATCTTGAAGATGTTAGTGATGAAAAAGAAGCAGCACCTAATGCTGAACCTGAAGTTGAACAAGATGAGGAAAGACTTTTGAGAGTTTTGTCTAAGGCTAACTCCAGACCTGCAGTTGAAGTTGCTTGTTATGATGGAAGACTTGAGACCGATACACTTTTGGATTGGATCTCTGAGATGGATAAATACTTTGAGTATGAAGGTACTCCTGATAATAAGAAGGTTAAGATAGCAGTCACAAAGTTGAAAGGGCATGCATCTCTTTGGTGGGATCATTTGCAAACTGAGAGACAGAAGAGAGGAAAAGAAAAGATCAAGACATGGACGAAGATGCTTGGAAAGATGAAGAAGTTTCTTCCAGCTGACTACCAAGTTAGTTTGATGAGAAAAATGCAAAATCTGAGACAAAAGGACATGAGTGTGAAAGAATATACTGAAGAATTTTACAAATTGGATATCAGATCTGGACATGTGGATGATGAAGTTGAGAAGGTGGCTAGATATTTGAATGGCCTGAGGACATCTATTCAAGATGAAATTAGCTATGTGAAGATTGATAGTGTGGAAGAAGCATGCCAATTTGCTTTGAAGGCTGAAGAGAGATTGACAAAGAAATATGATCAAAGACAAAGAGGAAGAGGTGGTAGATTTCAGAGAAGTAAAGGAAGATCTTATGGAGAAAGTAGCAGATCTGACAATGCAGTGCAAGATAAAGGATGGAAAGATGACCCTGCTGGTAAAAGAGGTAATTACTCTAGAGGTAGCTATACTAGTTACTCTAGGAATAATAATAATGGAAAAAGAGAAGAGAAATCTTGGTTTAGAGGTACTTGTTACAAATGTGGTGAAGAAGGACATAGAGCTTTTGAATGTACTAATTCTGGAAAGAAGACTGGAGGTACTAGTAGAAATAATTTGGCTTGTGAAGAAGTTGAGGAAATGTCTAATGAACCTGAACATGGTGAGAACCTAATGCTAAGAAGGATCTTGTGGAATAAAGAAGCTAATGAGGAACCTATTTTGAGGAAAAGTTTGTTCCGAACCAGATGTAAGATCACTGATAAATGTTGCAAGGTAATCATTAACAGTGGAAATTCTGATAATTTGGCATCCGAAGAGCTGGTTAACAAATTGCAGTTGCAGAGATTGAAACATCCTAAGCCTTACCATATTGCTTGGATCCAAAAGGAGCATAAACTACTTGTAAGTGAACAATGCCTCGTTAAATTCAAAATTGGAAATTATCATGATGAAGTCTTGTGTGATATTATGCCTATGGATTGTTGTCATATTCTTTTGGGTAGACCTTGGTAGTATGATAGGAAAGCTTTGCATGATGGTAGATTGAATCAATATACTATTTGGATAGATGGAAAGAAACAAGTATTATTGCCTTTGATAGACAAGTTTGATGAAGGTCACTGTACTACAGTCAGAGTATGTTTGTTTGATGATAAAACATTTACAAGATAAATGAAAGAACACAGTAGTGGATAGTCAAATAAAGTTGTTGATGCCTTGAGCCGAAGAAGAAATTTGCTGACAGAGATGAGAGTCGAGGTACTTGGCTTTGATGATTTGAAGTGTCTATATGAGACTGACATTGATTTTGCAGAGCCTTGGAAAGCTTGTAAGGAACACACAATGAGTGATAAATGGACTGATTATTTCATTCAAGAAGACATGTTTAAAGGAATTCAATTGTGCATACCTAGAGGATCTATGAGAGAGAACATAATAAAGGAGAAACATAGTGGTGGACTTGCTGGACATTTTGGAATTGATAAGATCGTGAATTTGATTTCAGAAAGATACTTTTGGCTACAGATTTACAGAGATGTACAAAGAATGGTTAGAAGTTGCAGAGTTTGTCAAGTAGCAAAAAGAACTAGTCAGAATTTGAGATTGTATACACCTTTGCCTATACCTGATAAACCTTGGGAAGATGTGAGTATGGACTTTGTTCTTGGATTGCCTAAAACTCAGAGAGGTAATGATTCTATTTTGGTAGTGGTTGATAGATTTTCTAAGATGGCTCATTTCATACCTTGTAAGAAGACATTTGATGCATTACATGTAGCTGAATTATTTTTCAAGGAAGTGGTAAGATTGCATGGTTTGCCTAAGTCTATTGTTTCAGACAGAGATACTAAGTTTACTAGTTATTTTTGGAGAACACTTTGGAAGAAGATGAATACTGATTTGAAGTTTAGTTCTACATTTCACCCTCAGACAGATGGACAGACTGAAGTTGTGAACAGAAGTGTGGGAAACTTGTTGGGATGTTTAGTTGGAGATAAGCCTGCTAATTGGGATTTAATTTTGGCACAAGCACAGTTTTCTTATAATAATTCTGTGAATAGAAATACTAAGAGGACACCATTTGAGATTGTTACTGGATTTCATGCTAAGGGAACTACAGAGCTGAGAGATTTACCTACTGAGACCAGAAGAAGTGCTGAAGCTGATCATTTTGCAGAATACATGAGAACTTTGCATGATGAAGTTAAAAAGAATTTGGAGGACAATAATCTGAAATATAAACAGAGAGCAGATAAGAGAAGAAGACATAAATCTTTTGAAGTTGGAGATGAGGTTATGATTCATTTGAAAAAGAATAGATTTCCAGTTGGTACCTACAAGCTGAAAATGAAGAAATTTGGACCTTGTAAGATTCTGAAGAAGTTTGACAATGGAAATGCTTATGAAGTAGAATTACCAGAGGACATGGATATATCACCTATATTCAATATTTCTGATATATTTGAGTACTTTGAATCAAATGATGAGATAGAAGATGATCCAGATTATCCTAAGAAGAACAAAGATAGCATTGAGAAGATTTTGAATAGCAGAGTTGGCAAGAGTACAAGAGGAAAAGACTACATGGAATATCTAGTTCAGTGGAAAGATAAGCCAGTTGAAGACAGTTCATGGATTACACAAGCTGAGTTGGATCTTTATGATTCAAGTCGAAATATGAGTAGTTCATGATGTGAACATCAATTCTTTATTTACCCCAGGTGTCTGATGCAGGAGCATCTTGGGTCTTTGAGCAATCTTGCATCAACCAAAAATATTTCTTGATTTATGTACCTGTTTGCTATTGTTTTCTTTATAATCTTTGCATTTGATGGTTTCATGGTGTGCGAAGCTTACATTATGTTGAGGACCTATTTGGGAACCTTCTCCTATGAGCACATAAAGATTGGATGGACAGTTTGAAAGTTAGAGTTGTTTTCTTGCTGTCAGAGCAGTATTTTCCTGTAGTTTTGGGGTTGATTGCGCACCATGGCGACCTTGATCCTTAAAGAAGAATATCTTGCGCACTTAGGGCCTTAAAGAGGACCTAATTTACTATCATTTTCCAAAGGCGCAGCTCCTAATTCATTATGAGTCAAAAGTTATGGCCATTTTGGCACAAAACCTATTTTCTGTCAGTTTTGGGTCCGAGCCGTTCCTGCAGTTTTGGTGCTGATTGTTCATGTTGGCGACCTTGATCCATAAGGAATCATCCTTTGCGCTCTTAAGGAGTTTTAGAGGACCTAAAGTACTATCATTTCCCAAGAGCGCAAACCCCAATTCATTATGAGTAAAAAGTTATGCCCATTTTGCCTCGGGACCTATTTTCTGCTAGTTTTCGGGTGAAACGTGTGGTGTTTCTTCTTGTGATGTTCCGTGTGATCAAATGGGACCTTGCGCACTTAAAGGCATGTTCTTGGGTCATGTGAGGACCTAAATCCAAAGGCGCATCAATTTATATTCATTCTAGCATTAGTTTTGGTTTAAATCTTGAGACTAGACCTATATTGTAATTAACTGTCTGACTGGCCGACCTGTGGCTTAGCTGGCTATATAAAGAGTCTAGATTGATGTAGTAGGGCATGAGAAGGGAGATCCAAGGAGGATAATTATCAAGATATATCATTGAAGACAAAGATAGGATGCAAGCTGTAATTCTGATTTCATAATTCTCATTGTATAAGGTCGAAACCTGGAAGGCCTCACAGCCGGGCATGTTGAAAGAAATAATATAATTCTCTGTTGCTGCTGCCAGTTGATTGTCTCATATCCATTGTGATTTCATTGCTTTCATGTGTATCTATATTGCTTTCGTTGTGTAACTCTGAGTAGGGCTTGTTGTTGATTCAAGTGGACTCAATTCTAATTGATTCTGCTTGTATCTGCCCTCCCCCTGCGTCACACCCACTACCCTCTAGTGATGGTTGTGCTCCAAGTGTGTTTCTGGGCACAAAAAAAATGTCTATAGAAGACGAGTATGGTGCTGGTCTACTAGAACCAGCGGAAGTGGAAGGCGAGGATAAGGTAGATTTGCAGATTCGTAGGATAAGGTAGATTTGCGGATTCGTGGGCCACGATGAGAGCCCACTATGCCCTCAAGTGCTGCTTCATCTTCTTCAAGGGTGGATGGGATACCTGGTCACAAATCACAACCCACATTATTTCATTATGATTATAAAATAATAAAATTATAAATGATTCTTAAAAATGAGACAGTGTGAGATACCTTGCGAATCAGAAATGGCTGCCCTCGTGGCCAATTTTGCCCTTTCGCTTTGCAACTTTTTCTCTTCCCCAGCAGTGAGCAAGACATTCATCTCTCTCATTATTTCTGGGGTGGTGGCTTCACAAACCCTTGTGTCACCCTTTGTGATCCCTGCAAGGTGATATTTCAAACGAGATATGCCTTCACTCACTAGTTTTTCACATTTTATGCATATCAAGATATTATATTCGAGTCCTTCAAAAGCATATGCCCATGCCTTGTCTCTAGCCCCTTTAGGGCCCGTTCCTACATATCCTGATGGACATGCATCTACTAAGGCACTGGCATACCCTACAGCTGAGTCAGTTGTAGAGGAATCCTTATTTGTCATTTTGACGAAGAATCAAACTGCAAGTCACATACAAAATGAGGGCACAAATTTAAAAATTTAACGAAGAAATTTAGAAACAAACTAAGATAGTTTAAAACTTTAAATTAGTTTAAACATAGCTAAAGCGTGAAGGAAAAAATTAAAAAACTTGAAAGGTTATGAATTTTTTGAGAAAATATGAAGTTTTTGAGAAAACTATGAAAAATTTGCAAAAATTACTAAAAAATGGTGTTAGATCTTATTCATTACGTTCTAAAACAAGTTATAGTAGATTGGAAATGATATTAGATAGTTTGTATAAACTTGAATGCATTTAATACGAGAAAAAATAATTTTAAAACAAAAAGAAAAGAATTTTGAAAACCTACTTGTGATTTTGAATTTGCTTGAAAAATCCCTTTGAATCCACTCCGAATCGATTCAAAATGTGTCAAATGCTGATGTTTCTCCTCCAAAACCCTTTTACTATATTTTCTCTCCACAAAAAATCATTGGCAGTCGAAAAAAAAAAAACTGGGCCTTTTTACTGTCGTCTGCGTTTTAACATGCCACTGCCATGATAAATCGCGATAAGTAATGAACTTATTGCCGATAAGAGCAACTTATCGGCGATAACTATACAAGTTTTATCGCCTGGTACAACTTATCACGATAAGTTGACTTATCGGCAATAAGTCAGCGATAACTCGAACTATGGTCCATAGTGATACGTTAATGTGTCTTTACTATTATGAATACACTTACAATTCATACACAAGTTGGTTTGTTGTAACACTTTGCATGAGAAGAGGTTTTGTCTTCTAATTTCATTTTTATCAACAAATGGATATGGACAACCCACCACAAGCAAGTTAGAGTTACGCAGTCCTTGTTAGAGAAACTGACAAAACCACATAGCTTTTGGGTGTTGACATCCATACTGGACAATGAGCCAACAACTTATTCTAATATAGTTAGAGTTTTGCTCCTCTCATACATTAATAAAGTTTACACGAAATGCATCTTCTCAAGCTCGTTTATAAAGCTGCAAATCCGGCACAAGTGTGCTACAATTTCAGTTGCCACAATCAAACCACAATTCTAATAAATGGTAGTAAAACCAATCATTAAAATGTAATCAAACTAAAAATTCAATTTAAGGTCTCAAATAAAAATGATTAGTTTACTCTTAGTTATAGTTCCATCTCAAAATCCCAAGTTATAGATAGCAAAGAAGGAAAGAACTCCATTCCAAAGAGAATCACAAAATTGAACTATACTAGATGATGATGTTGATAATGATGATTTGTGAGGGGCAAGTCTAATAGTGATTTAAATTCTCATATATCAGGAGCATTGTCCTCCAGAGACGAAGGATATTAATATGGAGATGATGAAATCATCTAGAACTAGAATAGGAGACTAAATGAATATGGGTGTGATTATATTACATTTACTACATGTGGAAATGGAGGTAAGAGTATCTATACCCATTTCCCCTACTAACCATGAGATTTGGGTACATCATCTGGTTCAATTGTGGACGCAGGCATTTGTATATCAATGACCTGAGTATCCTTTACTCGACATATATACCATATGATTAGATATGATATTCATTCAATCTACCATTCACCTATTCAACAAAGGGAATGATTGATTACTTGCAATTGGTTTCAATTTTCAAATAACAGGTCTGTGGCATTACTTTTACTCAAATTAAAGAAATGAAATGCATAGATTATAGTTAATATATAAAGGAGTGACTGGTAGAATTGCTTTTTTTGCAAGATAAAATTAATTTTACAATCACAGATCAGTACACCTGCTACAAAGCTTGAATCATATTACAGGTACAAAGTGATGCAGCTTCATCTGCCTCAACAAATATGAAACACACATAGCTCACTACTCTGCAACAGATCCAGCTTTAACTACCTAATTAGTTTCAATTGCAAAGCTATACCAGAAGCAGGAAATAATGAACAATTGAATTGGTGTCTGATACAAATCTTGAAATACATTAACTCTGAACATGACAATGCAGGTCTACTTGACTCAGTAACCAAGGAGCACAGAAAGCTTGCTAATCTGTGAAAGCCCCAGCTTTGACTAGTTGGTCTATTTCAGCTGCAAACCTGTTTGGAAGCCAAAAAAAGGACGGATAACATGTTTAGAATTTTTGTGTAATTTCCATTTAAAAAAATGAATCGTTAAGAGGTATAAGTAGAAGTTCACTTAAGTGCGAATTCACAAACTCTCTTAGTTAAAAATTAAGATTATACTAAATGAGGTATATCATAAAACATGCTTTTGCACTCAATACATCTGTTCCTCACCAACGCTCATTTCAGCATCACGTTGTTGTGGTCTAAGCTCCTCTGAAAACATAGATGAATGCTTCAGAGAAGCCCTTGTGTTTTCCTACATTCTGTGTTAATCTATGTAATATCAATTTTATAATTATTTACAAGGTCTTTGATTATAGTCATATATCTCAAGTTAGATACTTCAGTGGTATCATGTCAGCTCAATAAGAGTACTTGCCTGTGAACAGGAAACCCCATCACATTGAAATAACAGCCAAAGATGGACTTTACAAATGTTCCCCCAATTCCCTGTGAAATGTCACGAAAAAAGATATCTTAGTTTTCTGATTTATTTTACAATGTACAATTTCAAACAGTACCTAAAAGATAGCACCAAAAGTAATACTAACGATCAAAATGTAGCCACAAGGAGCCACTCTCTGTTCTTAAAAGTGTGCACCTAAGAACCTATTTAGAAATAAGTAACCATAAAAGATCCAAAAATGATTATCGTGTACATTTGTTAGCCTTGAAATACAATAAACACACAATGAAAAAATATAGTGATTATAACTTGATACAAAGCTGTGTTAATTAAAAACGCATAGAACCCACCCTCCTTAAACTGCCAGCCAATAGTCTATCCTGTCACTTGCCTGAAATTGGGATTCACTAAGGGTGAAGGCAAGGAAATAGTTTAAAAGGTCCAAGCAGACAGTGAGTAAAAAGAATCATGATTGATTGCTAAGAAATTTCCTGAAGGAGAATCTTGGATAAGAGCAGGAACATTACGGAGAAAAGCAATATAGATATGAAAAATGAGGGTAATTACTAATTAAGACTCGGTCTAAATGGCAATGGAAGTGCAGCATATGACTTTGATGAAGAACTATAAATTTGGAATTTCATATCCAGAAGAGAGACCAAGAGAAAGGAACATATCGCAATAGACAACTCCAGCCAAGAATACGATTTTGAAGCATATGCATTCTTGAATGCAAATATTCCTTGGAGAGAAATATGAATAGATTGCAGAACTTAAGCACAATCCTTGAATGCAAATATTCCTTGGAAAGAACATGAATAGATTGAAGAACTTGAGGACAAGCTTGCACAGACCCTAATAAAATTTTGAAAGAAGTAAAATACCATGACAAATCTGCAAGATAATTGAGGCAGACACTATTTTTATCCCTTATGGCTCAAACTCAATCCCACACCTATTAGGAATTTAGGACACAAATTCAAAACCTGGCAATGGTATTTACACAACAGTTACACTTGCCAAATTATCCTGGTGACCTAGGGATTACACCCAATTGCAATGAGAATCACCAACCTAAATGAAATAACAAAATCCTATTAGTCTCACCTTTGCACACCCAGAAAGAGACTTGGACCCACCAATTCGTGCATCCCACTTTTCTGAGGTTGAGTGAGAAAATTGGCCCAGCAAGCATTAATACCACATTTTTAAGTCCATAATGTGTACAGGACTAAGATATATCTTCCCTTCCATTTTGTTATGTATAAAATCTCTATGCTCAACATTTTCAGTTATTTTTAAACATAGATTTAAAATATGACTATGCATATGCTCATTATGGTTGTCCAGACAAGCAGTGTTTTCTCCTCAGGCTTTAACTTACACGGACCTATAGTTTTGGTATACAAAAAGGATTTGTCTCCCATGAGGTTCAAAAAGACAAAGGTACCTATTGCATAGAAATAATACAATAGAAAAATGCACCGAGAAACTCAATCAAAAACTGGTTTGATAATCTTTTGAGTCCACAGTGCATTTGTCCAGGGCACTGCCATTTCTATCAAAGTTATAAAGCTCTGGTTTACAAAGATATGAAGCATATATAATAGTGAATTGTGCCTGTTTTGAATATCTGCAAAAGCCCAAAGGTGCAAGCTAAAATGCCAAATTCAAAATAGAACATCTGATCTCAAGCTAAAACCTTAGAGCAGCAACCTTGCACATTTTATTTTTCCTTATCAATTCAGTTGCATTTCTCTACCGTCTGTAGAAAAACAAATTAAGAGACAATTTTCTCTATTACTCTCAAATAGCCTATAAAAATAAGCAATTTGTCACTATACCCATATAATAGTTTAGATTTAAAAAATATCTGATTGTAGATCTTTTTAAAATATGAATAATAAAATTAAGTAATGCAAATTTTATACAGCAAATAATGATAAAGAGACATGCACCTTACATATACTTTTAAATGGGAGGCATTTGGGTCCTTCAATAACTTCATACTTTTGATAGAAAGGCCTTTAAATGACCTCAATTATTTAACTTGCTTTGATCTACACTGATTTAAATTTAAAGCATTTTCTACTTAAATCATACTGCAAGGAGAGTAATGTATTCTATACATAATTAAATAAAAACTTTTGGAGACAAATGTAAAGAAGACTTTTTATAATTCTACAGTTTTCATCACTTTTTGCAACTTGATCACCATCAGTAGTTATTTGTTTGGAACTCCTGATCTTTATTTGAATATATTAGTCGTTGAATATGCAGCACTCAAAATGTGAAGGTTCAGCCAGAGTTTCACATTTCATGTAACAAAATGAATTGAGTTATACAAAATAAACATAAACTTAAACTCAAGAGATTCCTTCAATATTTTTAAGTTGAGAAGATGCCACTGTCTGCTTGCAGTCAAGTAGGAGAGCTGCTTTGAAGTTTGAAAAAGCAGCAAATGTTGAAAAAGGATGCACCAAGGAAGATGCAGATGGCAGCAAGGTACTGCTGTGTCTCTGTCTACAGTCAGGCATGGGGAGAAGCCCTATAGGAATCAGGTTAGGGGAAAGGCAGTTTCTGGGAAGGAGCTCAATGAATAAGTCCTTTTTCTTTTAAAATGGATTTCTGAATCTTCGCGATTCAGTTTCTCTGCTGTCAGCTTGCAAGGAGTGAGAGATTGAGATTTCTACTGTTCAAACGGTTTTTAAGAAATTAAAATACACAGCTATTCCATTACATGTGCAATGATTTCTGCAAGCACCAAATCTCTCCTGAAAAGGGCATTTCTTCTCCTTTCAATGTCAAGGTTTTTGCCTTCTTTGGAGAAGTGCACGGAAAGAGCTTCTGCTGAAGTAGAGCAGCGTGAAGATCAAAATGCAGATAATGTTAAAATGTAGAACCTGGTCTAGGGAACCTTCTTCCAATTGGGAAAGGGAATCATGATCCAGTTTCTTTGTCCCTGGAAGACATTCCAGTTTAGCTGGACAGACGTTCAGGATATACACCTTTCAGATGATCGCACAGACTCGATTTTAAAGGATCTTGGCAGCAAGTCCCTTGTGTGTAGATGCATGGAGAAGCATCCAAAATATCAAGAGATTGTTCATTGGATGAGATCAACATGGAACAACATTGTGAATCCTTCTCTATCTTAGTTAGATAGGGGATCCTTATTTTTTCAGTTTTCAGAATGCTGAGGACGACAATTTTGTGTGAAATATGCCCCTTGGTTCTTCAGATGGTATATTTGTGTCATGTCCCCTTTCTAGAGTGGACATGAAAGACGGAGGAGTTGGCCTATCATTGGAGTCTTGTAGGCTGGCAGAGGTGATTAGAGACTCATTCAGGTTATTTCAGTGTTCAGATTTGGTGTCTCATGCAGTAGCAGACCACTTGGGAGCAATTCCTTGATCTTTGGAGGCAACTCCTATTTTTTAGGAGGGGGATTCCTACTTTTTAGGAGGTGGTGTCAGCTTCTAGAGTTAAGGTTCTATAAGGTCATCCCTTGGTTTTAGTTTCAGGAGATTTGGGTGTGTTTCCTAGTTTCTAGGAGCATCCCTAGATTTTAGGGATGAGATTGCCAGTTGTCCCAGGTTGTCCAGCATCAGTCATAGGTAGGTGACATATTCAGTTTCAGGTTTTTGGGGTGTTTCGGGTGTTATGTGGCTATTTGGGATATATTTTAAGATATTTTAATATATTTAAATATTTTCCTAAGTTAGCGATTTAATATTTTAAATAAGGCTATGTATATAGCCATTTTGGAGTAATAAGGGGTTTTCTGGCTTCATCTGGCTTGATATGCCTATGTGTTATAGCTCGTTGGAAAGGTCTCGAAATTTGCTACATGATTTTCACCTTCCAGAGTCTTTTTCATGCTTGGAACTATTTAATTATAATAAAGTGACATTTTCTCTATAGTTTGGATCCCATAATTGAGAAATATCATTTAATTATAAAGTGCACTCTTAATTATCTTTTAGGGTTAGAATTGCAAAGGAAAGGAGATATAAGGAGATGGAAACCTAATTGATGGATCTTTTTACACATTTGAAACTTGTTTTTGGCGAATTTGCTCTGGTAGAGCGATTCTTCTTCTGGGACGCAAACCCCAGGTTTGGGACTAGCTGGGACGTAGCCCTCAGCAGTTGTTGTCAATAGATTCAGTAGGCTTTGTGCATTGTTTGTCAGAGACAGGGGTGCCATTCCGTGTTGAGGATTCAGAGTGCATACAAAGGGTTTCAACAAAGCGGCTAGATTCGTCTAGCTGGGACGTGATTATTGCAGCATAGGGCCGCCATTTGCAGCTTGGACACTATACACTGGCTGTGGTAAATGCTTGTATCCAGCCATAGCTGGTATTCTTGGTTCGTGGCCTCCATCTATCCACCAGTTGGCGCCATTGTTGTTTGTAAAGCTCCATCGGAATTGCACAAGGGTTTCTACCAAAATATATAAATCAAAAATCTGCCTGGTACGATTTGTATCAATTGTGATTTATTGAATGTTCTTACATGTTTTCATCTTCCTTTCATATACATTGTTCATCTTTCATTACTTGCTTCAATATTCTCAAAAAACACAAAAAGAAACAAAACATTCTGCAACTTCTGTCTATTCTATAAGACCACCAAAAATCTCAGAAAAACATAGTTTATTATTTTAGAACTTACAGCAGATTAGTAAGAGAATCCGGCAGGGGATCTTTCAGTGGTATCAGAGCCTACATCCTGCCAGCCTGTAGGGTTTGTGGGATTCTATCACAGATGACTGCAGAAAAAGTTATAATAATTCACTCCAGCAATTGGGTAGTTGATAAAAAAATTTGATAAATCATTCCAGCATTTGGGTATTTGATAAAAGGTTTTGATAATTCATATCAGCAACTAGGTAGTTGTTAGCCTACACATTTATGCTTTCAGTCGACAGCGGGTAAGAAATAATGGCCATACAGAAAGATCGACATATTAAAAGAAATCAACAAATGAATGGCTTGGTTAGAGAAATGAATAGTTTTGTCCAAGTGTTCAGTGAATATCAATCAGGCATGTCAATGCTGATTGAGAAATGGGCAATGAAAGAAAACAAGATGACAAAAACAGGGCAAACCCAAGTGGGACAAGAAATCTCTTGTGCTGATGCACATGAAAAAGTTATAAACAGGACTGAAACACATGTAGCCAGCATTGATTTGGGTGGAACAACAAGTAATACAGAGGATCAGGTTGATTTTGGTGAGTTTGCAGAGGAGAGTAATCCAGATACAGGTATTTCAGAGGCATTGTGCGATGACAATTCATGTTATGATGAGTCTGATTTCTTAGACCAGACCAGAGAAATCAGAGCAGTGTGTACTCATAGTGGCACTGAAATCCAGGATCGTGATTCGGTTGTATGTGCAGACACATGGGGAATTGATGAGAGTGAGTATAGTGTGGTGACAGCAGTTTCATCATTGACTGAGGAGGTGGTCTCAGAGGTACAAAGTTGCAGTACTATAGATGAGGATGCATGCATTAATGAATGCATGCTGGATACCCCTTACAGAGATGTACCTAACTTAGACACAGTATCCTGCCATTGTGTAGATCCAGAGGTAGTAAACATTCCTAAGAATTATCATTTTCAGACCCCTCATTGCTCGATTAGACAACTCAAGGTTGATGATAGGAGGGCAGACACAGTGGTTGAGCACTTTGATGCCACTCAACGGATGTTATCTACGCTCAGTTGGAGCGCTCTCATGACTAATGAGAAGGATAGTAGCGGATTTTCCATGGCAGAGTTCCATGCTCTTCATGAGGCTATGGGGATATTGAAGCAGGATTATTTGGAGTTAGCGGCTGATCGGAGTTATCTTCTAGAGAAGGATTGCATCTGCTATGATGCCTTGATGCGGAAGGAGGAGGAAGTTGACGGGCTCACCCATGAGCTTGAGGAGATGAGTGAGTCATTGGAGTATACCCAGGCAGCCCTTCAGGAGGTGAACTTAGAGTTAGAGGAGCTTACCGACAGTCTGGGAGTGGCAGAGTCATCATCAGAGGTGGTTACGATACAAAGTTTCCCAGTGACACTAGTGGACTCACCAGAGAGTTGTGTGATGGTTTCCGATAACATCCCTACAACATCTTCACAAGAGAATATCAAAGTGTCCTTGGAGTGGGAATACAGTGCTCATGTTGATTTGTTCCCTCTAGGGAGCAAATCTACTATTACACCACCTACAACTGACCATGGACACCAGTTTATCTCACAGCAGAATCAAGGTGGTCAGTTGTGGTCTATGAAAGGTCCTTCTTGTTTGGACTTTGGAGATCAGTTGTATGAATTATACCCAGATTCAAGCGATGAGACCAGTGGGAGTGACGGTGAGCATATTGGGCAAGATTTTGACACAAAGCCGTTGAGAGAGCTTGTTGTACTTCATCTTGACTGCACAGTGATGAGTGCATATCACTCCTCATTTAGGCCGTTGGGTGATGATGAGATGATTCATCAATATGAGTTGGTTGGACAGGGTTATGCCATAGAGCCATTGAGGGAGCCTACGGGAGTCCATCTTGATTGCACCATGAGGAGTACACTCCACTTCTCATTTAGTCCACTGGTAGATATTGGGTGGTACACAGGTGGGAGTTGGCTCCAGATTTCTACTATCCATGGTGCGGTAGTGCACTTCCATCTTCAGAGGATGGAGTTATTGACTGCAAGGACCTGACCCAACAGTTTGGGTGGGATTGTTTGTGGGACCAGCAAACAATCCACCATCATGTCGTTCAATTTCCGACAAAGGTTATCACCTCTATGTCATAGAGACTTCATCCAAAGCCATGGTTACAAGATGGGGTGGGAATTATCAGGCATGATGTTGTGGATGGTAATCACAGTGGTGGGAGTTTCACGGTGACCGCAGGGAGATTTGTTGTTGATGACACTTTCCACTATCAGTATCTTCTCATGATAGATGGATGTGGGTTCAGATTGTGTTGGGATCCAGGTGTTGTCTCGTTTGATGCTTTGTTTCACCGAGATTCCAGTACGATATCACCTTGGTTGTGGGAGCACTCCCATCCAGTGTGGGATCCTGGTATCATCCTATTCAGTGCATTCAATTGGAGGATCCTTGATGAGTTGCTTCATTCCACACACCTAGGATTTTATATCATAGTAGTGCAGCAGTTGGGTGAAGCCATGCATCCCAATTTGATACATGATTCAGGGATCAACTTTCACCATACATGCGCTTACGCATGGATGAGTGACATAATTAGTGCATTCACCTTGATCCTGAAACGACTATGTGGCGTGCATGACATGGTAGTGATAGCACTGTTGATGGGTGAGTTCATGTTGCTTGATTCCAGTTGGGTCAATGGTTACCCTAGTCAGTATCATCCAGTCTTCCCTAAGATGGAAATAGATACCCCAACACTTCAGGAGTATGAAATTGTAGAGAGATTTGTCTGTGGGGTGAAGACAGGTTATGGGGTATCCTTCTTGGATTGGCACTATTGGGACCACTTGACCGATACCGTGTTTGATGCTGGTCTGTGTTATGTTAGCAGGCTTGGATGGTTGTTGGTATGGATTGTGTGGCAGGAGGAGTTCCATTCTCATAGTGTTGGGATGATTCGCACGTGTGGACCAGCCACTCTAGAGGTCTCTATGACAGGGGTCAAGGGTATGCTTGAGTCATCTTTGAGGGTATCACATCTCTCTTTGGGTCAGGTAGCTATACCCCTACTGATTGGAGACTACATATGCCTTGACTCCAGCTAGGTTAATGGTTGCATTGGCCAGGTCCACTTAGCATTTCCAAAGTTTGCATTGCCTGTTATAGTGTTATAGCCGTATGAGCAGTCAAAGAGTTTTATTTTCTGGGCAGAGGCAAATTATGGGGTGACTTTCATGGACTGGTACAAGTTTGATTTTGGGTTGGTTACTAATCTAAGTTATGACAGAGGAGTAGAATGGCCAATTTGTGGACTTCTGGTCATGAGGGCAATCAGGGTTGGATACTCAACAGTGATGACGTGATCTACTTCACTTCTATCCTGTTCAATGTGAACTATGCCTTGATGTGGGATCCAGGGAGTGGTTTTGTGATGGCATTGCACTTCAGGGGGGTGATGAGTTGTTTCCGACATTAGAGATACATCGTATTTTTTCAGTGGAGCAGCAGATGCAGTCAAAGTACTGCATACGGTATAAACAGTATGTCTGGGATGGTAGTGATATAGTGTTGCATTGCTTGTGGACAAGCAATCTCTAAGAAGGGAGGATTGTCATGTCCCCTTTCTAGAGTGGACATCAGAGACAGAGGAGTTGGCCTATCATTGGAGTCTTGTAGGCTGGCAGAGGTGATTAGAGACTCATTCAGGTTATTTCAGTGTTCAGATTTGGTGTCTCATGCAGTAGCAGACCACTTGGGAGCAATTCCTTGATTTTTGGAGGCAACTCCTATTTTTTAGGAGGGGGATTCCTACTTTTTAGGAGGTGTCAGCTTCTAGAGTTAAGGTTCTATAAGGTCATCCCTTGGTTTTAGTTTTAGGAGATTTGGGTGTGTTTCCTAGTTTCTAGGAGCATCCCTAGATTTTAGGGATGAGATTGCCAGTTGTCCCAGGTTGTCCGGCATCAGTCATAGGTAGGTGACATATTCAGTTTCAGGTTTTTGGGGTGTTTCGGGTGTTATGTGGCTATTTGGGATATATTTTAAGATATTTTAATATATTTAAATATTTTCCTAAGTTAGCGATTTAATATTTTAAATAAGGCTATGTATATAGCCATTTTGGAGTAATAAGGGGTTTTCTGGCTTCATCTGGCTTGATATGCCTATGTGTTATAGCTCGTTGGAAAGGTCTCGAAATTTGCTACATGATTTTCACCTTCCAGAGTCTTTTTCATGCTTGGAACTATTTAATTATAATAAAGTGACATTTTCTCTATAGTTTGGATCCCATAATTGAGAAATATCATTTAATTATAAAGTGCACTCTTAATTATCTTTTAGGGTTAGAATTGCAAAGGAAAGGAGATATAAGGAGATGGAAACCTAATTGATGGATCTTTTTACACATTTGAAACTTGTTTTTGGCGAATTTGCTCTGGTAGAGCGATTCTTCTTCTGGGACGCAAACCCCAGGTTTGGGACTAGCTAGGACGTAGCCCTCAGCAGTTGTTGTCAATAGATTCAGTAGGCTTTGTGCATTGTTTGTCAGAGACAGGGGTGCCATTCCGTGTTGAGGATTCAGAGTGCATACAAAGGGTTTCAACAAAGCGGCTAGATTCGTCTAGCTGGGATGTGATTATTGCAGCATAGGGCCGCCATTTGCAGCTTGGACACTATACACTGGCTGTGGTAAATGCTTGTATCCAGCCATAGCTGGTATTCTTGGTTCGTGGCCTCCATCTATCCACCAGTTGGCGCCATTGTTGTTTGTAAAGCTCCATCGAAATTGTACAAGGGTTTCTACCAGAATATATAAATAAAAAATCTGCCTGGTACGATTTGTATCAATTGTGATTTATTGAATGTTCTTACATGTTTTCATCTTCCTTTCATATACATTGTTCATCTTTCATTACTTGCTTCAATATTCTCAAAAAACACAAAAAGAAACAAAACATTCTACAACTTCTGTCTATTCTATAAGACCACCAAAAATCTCAGAAAAACATAGTTTATTATTTTAAAACTTACAGCAGATTAGTAAGAGAATCCGGCAGGGGATCTTTCAATTTGTGAGCCCCTAAATGCTGGTTTTTAATCCTGTAGTTGACTTCATTACTAAAATTCATATGTCAGTTTGTTTGTATAACTCAACATTGCAAATGAGAGATCCAGATTTGATTTAACAGTTGGTTGAAAAGGTGGGAAATTTTGTTAGAATTGACAAACAGCGTGAAAACTTCTAGAACAGATTAGTGAGGGTTTGCGTTTTGGTTTAGGGTTTAGGGTTTTGGTTTAGGGTTTAGGGTTTAGAATTGACAATCACCGAATGTTAGTTTCAAATTTTCTCTGGATCATATATAGTCCATCTACAAATATGGATTCAGAAATCTGGAAACATAGATATTATCCAGAGAAATCATGGACACCTAGTAGAGAGCAATAGGGGATCGCTTTTCCCTTCTTCAATCCATGGAAAAAAAGAGGGCAGCCAGCCCATGAAAAAGTTCTTTTAAGAAAAAGAGCACAAATTAAGTTGAGATTCCTGCTCGAATGATCATCTGTAGATGGAGGTTGATGGACAAGGAAAACAGGATTTCAGGGAGTTGCAAGATATGAAGGATGCAGTTGTTAGTTTTAAGCTCGTTTAACCACGGGCATAGTCATTGCCCTCCCAACCAAAGACAAACATCTATCGTCTCCCCCGAGCATCTTGAAATATATTAATCTGCACATATTTTATTCAAATTGTTATCAGAATATGATGTAAATATATGTACTCAAAATTATCGAACTAATGCCCAATTCAAAAGTCTGAATCGGACTACAGCTAGAAATATAGTCTATCACTGATTATCGCTGAGAGACAATCTTCGTATATCTTATCGATCTACTTATATTTCGAATGGAAGATGGCAATGTCAATAAGTATGAAGTCAGTCTCACATAGAGACACGACTTTATGTGAAATCGACACGGTTTCACATAGGGTCGTGTCTCTATGTGAGACTGATGAGTTAAGTATAATGCAATACAGTTAATATCAAGCCACAGCAATAATTAGATAATACGATCATTAATTGGTGTAACATATCACCAATTATATGTATAGTTAATAACCATTATTAACTATATATATAATTTGTGATCTTCACCAATAAATTAATCAGTTTATTAATACACAGCAGAAATATATAATGATATTACATTATTACAATAGTAATCATAATGTAATAACATTATCGATAATCAGATCTGCAGGTAGTAGAGGATAGAGATCGAATGTTTAAGGCCGATAGGCCACTTATACATTTGATTATATTGGTTAGAGTAATCCGACCGAAGCTATATATCTTTAACACTCCCTCTTAGCTGGGGAGGAGCATTTCTATCCATGTAGTAAACGCAATATATCCATTTATTGTGTGAGAGAAAAATATCACCTCACCATGATATCAGGAGTTATGGCATGTCCATGAATATCAAGTCACATGATATCCACCATAAACTCACAGTGTAATATCCATCATTATGGCGTGTGCACAGATATCAAGTCACATGATACCTGCCATAAGGATATTAACTCATGGCATATCCACGGATATTAAGTCACATAATATCCACTATGAATATTGTTGATGTTAGTTTTGTACCACTACATAACATATAGCAATTGAATACTTGATATAGAATACCAAACACTCAACCCTCTCTTGAAAAGTAAATACTCATGAAGAACATGAGAAAACTCCAAGGTTCCTTACACCTATGGATACTAACTCAGTTATATTAATGTGATTTGCTGGTTAATCATGTTGGCGGGCTTACGTTGTTCATTCAAAGATAACTTGGTGGTACTTCGCTTGCTTGACTTGTTCTTTTCTCCTTGATCACTTTCACTTTCAACTACTCCTACCACTAACTGCTTACTGCTCTACTACTACTCCTATGAATGAAGAAATTAGCAAATGGACGAGGATCCAACCAAATGAAAGTTTGTCTGCGGCGCTACCTCCATTGGTGCAATGATTCAAAGGGACACTCTTAGGATTTTCACACTAACACCTATCTTCCAACCCAACTTGAAGTACAAGCGGAAAGATGAAATGCAAGTAGAACTTGGGAGCGATTGGACTAGATTACCACACAAGGCTTCCTAACAAGCCGCTAGGATGCTAGTGGCCTAGTATATAGATCCCTATCAAACATTCACTAACATCACCATACAACTAGCCATCTACTTCTATTCTTACTTTAACAACTTTGAAATGAAATCCTATTTTAATTTGAGAGATGAGAAGAACCATGCAATACACCAAAATGATCATGTATATCCACCATGCAAACCACAACAATGAATAGAGAACAATTTTGATAGTATTTTGGCAACAATTCTCCAACATAACTCTCTTTACAAATGAGAACAATGGCCTTATATAGAGGCTCAAAATTACGAGTGGCCAAGATTAAGGGGCAAAATCAAGGGCCAAGATTAAACCTTACAAACCCTAATTAGGGTTACCATCTTTCAACCAATTACATGAGGGTACCAACTTTGTGGGCCAATAAGAAAATTACAATAATCTATCAACCAATGAGAACATAGGACACTTGGCATGATTTGATTGCATGCACATGAAATTGCCACCTCATCAACCTTATCTTATAAATTTATTTAATCCTTGAGATGAGGTGAAGCCTTGGATGCTTGAGCTCATCCTTGGAAACTTTCTCATCACAACTTGAACTTGCTTGTACGTAATGTCCTGACCTTGAAAGGGTGAGGTCTCTATGCACTTGGGGTAATCTTGCCTTGGCCTCGATGGTTTGCCTGGATGTGAACCTTCTTGCAATTTGAGATCCTTGCTCTTGGCCACCACCTTGAAATCGAACTTGACCCCTTTCAACCTTCCGTCTCGCTTTCCTCCTTCATTATCCCTACCTTCCTTAACCTTCCTGGTCTTCTCTAACCTTCCTACCCGAATTTGGTTTGCATGCACCCCCCCTCTGCTTCAATACTCTTGGGTTCTGGGGGCACCTGCCTTGGCCATACCTCCCCCTTAAATCTAACCAAACTAGCTTGCATGAATAGCCAAACCTTGCCTAGCCTCAAATATCTTCAAATCTCCTCCAATCTGCAATGAAACCTGCCTCCTCACTAATGTTTTCCTCTTTGGCTAACCCTTGAATGTCTTCAACTATTCGGACTGCCACAATCTCGCCCCTTGGCATAAGCATCTACCTCAACCATAGTGGTGCAGTGCATCTCCCCAAATCTGGATTTGGTTCGACTAGCAAAGCATCACCAACAGCCTTGCAATCAAATAGAAGAGGTAGGACCTCATGTAGAATTGATTTTGATTTTGCACTACCCTAAGTTGCAACTCTAAATTCTCGCTAATGATCCTAGCCCAATCAAACTTTCTTTTTCCATTCTCAATTCTTTCAATAAAATAATACATCCAAAGATCAAACTGTGTACCTTGAGCAGAGCCCATGAATCGGTTGAGAAGCACAATAAGATCGCCATACTTTGATTTGAAATCTGACCTGGTGAGCTTTGACGACTTGATAACTCCTTTCTTATCCTCCTACAACCAACTCTCAACTATACCACGTCCACTGTGCCAATGTTGGTGTCACCCACTCGCTTCAATTTTGAGGAGGTCTTGGGCATCATGTCTTCCTTGTCTTTCTTGGTATACATGCCCCTTGAGTTCTTGCTTGCACTAACATCCACCATCCTAACCCTTATTTCTGCCCCTTCTTTCTACAGTGAGGTGGGACTACACTTATCTCTGCCTCTCCAATCCTAGGGATGGAACTACCACTTATTTATGCCTCTTCAATGCCTATCACACTACACTTATCTCTACCTCTCCGCCTAGGGATGGAACTACCACTTATTTCTGCCTCTTCGAAAACTTATGAGATGGACTACACTTATATCTCCCAACTTCGTTCCTACAGGTGAGACTACCACTTATTTCTGCCTCTTCAAATTCCTATGAAACTACACTTATATCTCCCAACTTCAAGCCCTAGATGAAATGATGAAGTGATGGATGGATGATGCAAGCAAGAAATGGAGGAAGAACCAAGTAAGAACAAGGAAGAATTCTGCTTTACTAACCAGCCTTCACCAACAAACTTGAAGCTCCTCTTCTACAACCAACAAATTCTCAACTCCACCAAAGAAGAAGATAACAATCAAAAATATACTCCTTACCAAAAATTCGCAGCAACATGAAATAGCAGTCCTTGATAAAAATCACAGCTCCTCTCAGATTTTTGCCTTCTTCCAAATTCATGGCACCAATTTGCAGCCTCCTTGGGACAATTTCGCAACTTTGCCTATGTTGGCAGCCTCCTCTTGACAAAAATAGCAGTCTCCCTTTTGAATTTGCTGCCCCCTCTAAAAATTCACAAGTCTGCCCTCTCAAAATTTCGCAAGTGCTACCCCTCTCTACCCAGATTTTCACTGGTCTCTGCCCAGAATTTTGCTGCCCTGCCTTGGAAGTTCGCAGCTAGGGCACAATTTGCAGCCCTGCTACATTTTCTGCTCCTCAAGACCAGACTTGCTGCCTTCTTCCAACACATTTTCACTCATTTGCTGCTCCAAGAGCTTCTCCTTGGCTGCCAAGAGACAAGTGAAAAATGAATGAGAAAATGAGGAGACAAGCCCTCCCTTTATACCAATTTTTGCCTCCAAAAAAGTAGGGCCGACTTTCTAGGAGGGAAAAAAAAATTAAATTAAAATTGTCATTTAAAACCCCAATTAAATATAATTAAAATCACACAGCCTTGGGTATTTAATTTTAATTTAAAATTGGGTCAGCCTAGTGCAAAAATTATGGGTTTAAATTAGCCAAATCCGAAATTATCATAGGCCCTAAAATTGAAATTTTGAAAAAAGGTCATGTAGGCCTCTAATATAGCTTTAAACCTTCCCCATTGTGGACCCAATAACTTACCTTGAATTTCACACCTCTTAGGCCTTAAAATACATTGAATTTAACACACAAAGGGGCCCAAATTAAATTTCTAAATTACAAACACTCAGCCCAAAAATATGATTTTAATGCATTTAATCATGACAACCAAAATTAATTTTTATTATTTTGCAACCCAAAAATCATTTTGCAATTTAATTTCCACTTGGCAATTTAATTTTTTGAACATTTTGTAATTAAATCAAATTTGGCAATTTTAAATTTTATTAAAAAAAAAATCATTTTCACCACCAAAATTTACAAGATTTTCCCAAAATATCCAAATCCACAATTATATTTCGAAAATGTTTGATTTATACAATTATATCAATTTTCAAAATTCGTCTAAGTCCAAAATTTGCAATTTTATCCCACCAAATATTAAAATAAAATTTTCTCATCGAATTCCGTTTGGCCTAAAGACAAAATTGACCGCTTAGGAAAACCAAGTTTTCATGCAAGGTTAAAACGAACAATACCCTCCCAAGCATTTCAAAAACATCCAAGGTGTAAACTTTTCATTCCAAAACCTCTGGATCACCCAAAAATTCAGTAAGGCACCCAAATACTCGGATCTGGGATAAAAAGTCAAGGCTTGCTCAAAAAAAAGGGGGTCCCCAAATTCTTTGGGGCGATGGTATGAAAACCTCACAACAAATATCTCAGTAATACTATTCATCATGGCTTATCCATAGATATCGTGTCTCATGATATCCACCATTCAATTGATATAACTTAAGAGATAATGTGGTTAAGTAATATTGTAAAATCATCACCTTACAATAATAACCAAAAATACAAGTGTTCATCACTAAAAGATTGTCAACTCTCAATGATGTTCACAGGGGCCCATTAATCATGCGATGAAGTCATGGAGTCACACACATGACATATATTATGACAGATAATAAGAGTTTACACATTAAACATCTTAGAGAATATATTAGCACAATAATTTAAATCACGGACTCTCTCATATGGTGTTGTCATGGAGTCACACACATGACATCCACCATGAACCATATCAGAGGGTGGATCCACCATGGCTACTCCCAAAGGGTGGAACAAGGGCTTTCACCTCAAACTTCTCCTTCACGAAAAAGAATGCATTACAAGGGCTGACACCTCAAATTTCTCGGTCTCAGAGAAAAATACTACAAGGGCTTGCACCTCAAACTTCTCCCTCACGGAGAATAATGCATTAAGCAGATCTTCATGATGATGTGGCTCCATCTAAAACAGATATCAACCTTCTGACCTCCTCGTCCAAGGTTGCTTCTGATGAAATGTCAGACTCCCTCTGAATCTGATATCAACCTTCTGACCTCCTTGTCCAAGGATGCCTCTGATGGATTGTCTGACTCCCTTTGAATGTTAATTCTTCCTCTCCAAAGAAACTAATCTAGATATCATGACCTAGATACCCACAGAAAGGCCTTCCAGCCTACACATATGGAACTTCATCCCATGAATCAAGGTCTTCTGACTACTATAGTTTCCTGATTAATAGAGAAACCATCTTGACATGGTCAGCTCCCTCTGAACCAATATGACCAAGATCCTTGGAAGTCAACTGAGCCAGATCCTCTAGCTGCTCCCTCTATCACAAAAGTATACATGGCCCCAATTACGGAAGATATCTTTCTCATCATCTAAGATGAGAATAAAAATCCCTTCGTAGTCTACTCGCTCTTATTGGGAGAGCCCTCTTGTCTCGACTTTGCTTTGTAATCCTGATGCTACCATCACCTACATAAATGCCTTGGTAACATTCCTAATGCACCATTCTTCTTTTCTTGCATGAATATCCTTGGGGACCAAGGAAAAGAACAAGAGCATAACAAGGCAAATGACTCTTATAGTACATACAAGGATACAGTTAAGAGACTAACTACAAAATAAAATAAAAATTGTATTCAAGGGGGAATACGTATCTTACTATTTAGGACTTTATTCGTTTGCTTGATTAATTCCTCCTTTTTGAAGAAACTGATCACAATCTGTATAGACTCTTCCTCTTTGAGAGATGCTTCAACTCAATCCTTAAGGATAACATGGGCAGGCTCCTCACTTTCCAATTAAAAACAATCATCCCACTGTTAATACTCAACACGGTCCAGCATGAAGTGTAGAGCCTATGTCAACACGACCTTTTCCCTCGGTCCTAACTCGAGCCACCACTTTTATCTCTTTATAGCTGTGTCTATATCAGATTTCTTGATATAAATGTACACACCTTTTTCTTAAACTTTACTCAATTGCTTTTATTTACATATCACCACACAGGGTTCTAGACTAAGAATCTTCGCAATATTAAACAATAATATTTGAGTGCCCAATATTGAATGCCAAATATTTGATGCCATCCTTAAATAATTATATGAAATATCTAACGTATATTTAGTCTGGAAACCACACGCACGAGAATATCTCCTATTACATTGTTTTAGCACATTGGATGCTATGGCATCAAGAATATTTAATAGTTTCTCTAAATGTAATATGATATAAATCTCTCATTCCCCATTGATTCAATCACATACATAATATATTCCTTTCTTCCTTTTATTGTTGTTTGCAATATCAGAATAGGAATGTTTGTTCCATTCTTTTATTCATCTATGTGTCCAATCCTTTGGTCGTTGGTGTTTTCTTTCATAAATGCGTTCCTTTATATTAAACTATCATCGCACCATCTTCCCATCTCTATTTCAAATTCAAGAGATTCTTTTCTTATATTGATGTCGGTAAAGTCATGATTCGTTGTGCTTATTATTTAAGGAATGTTAGCAATGCACAATAACAATAACAATGTACAAAGAATGATCATGTTGCTTCGATTTATTTCCCCTGATTTTAAAGCTTGAACTCTATTATTCCTATCTGAGATCGTTTTTCCATCTCCAGTTCAACCTGGCACTTTGACTAACTCAAATTTCGTTATTACACATTAGGAGTATTATGTCCAATAAGCATCCCCTCTGTTTTTTATGTCTTGGCTCAACAATATTCATATAGCCACAAATCTATAGCAATGTATCATATGTGATTCAATCAATATTTACCTATTCTTACTTACGGTGACTCTGTTCCCATATCTAGTTATCATCTCCTTTTTGATTTATGATAATCCATTGACTTTCAAGGTATTTATCAACATACTTTTTGTTATTGATCAACATATTCCTTGGACACGAAGAAATTAAGCTGCGACAATCACCACCGCTAATTCCTCCATAGTCGATCTATTGTAAAACATGCACCATCCAATAACAAATACGAGCTCCTATCACAAATGTTGTCCAAAGGCAAACTGTGAACATGAAGCCGCCAGAGAGAAATCTCGGCCCTAATGTAAGGTGCACAGATCACCGATTATATGTATAGATCTAACTGCTTCAGTGAAGAGCCCAACCAAGCAACGAAATTTGTACACAAACTTAGATTGTGGTCTACACCTAACCTCATTCATAGATCACGAGGCTCCAAAACACTTTTCCACAACTTCAATATCGTTGCAAGTCACTAATTGCACAACCAATGTACCAAGGATATGCCTACAACTTTATTCCACATGCGAAGGCCGAGTTACTGAATATAGAATCCATTCCGAACATTCCAGTTTTTATTTTGACCAATTTGCGTAGTGGTGATAGAGGATTGCCCTTTCTATGAATGATGATACAAGTCGATATAGCCTGCGTTGGAAGTTGCAGGCAACAATCATCCTTGAAAGGCGCTCACAAAATGTAACTCCAAGACCTTGCCTTCACGCCGGAAAGAAAGAACTGATAGTTTGGAACTTACGCCACTTACAGGTCAATGATTAAGAAATCCTAATGCATAATGGAAGTCAGTTGCGTCGTAAATAGTTTTTATTCACAAATATATTTTTGTTAATTTGTCTCCAACATAAGCGTATTCTCATAGGGTGGTAGGAGAACCCTCTCTGATACCATGTTAGTTTTAAGCTCGTTTAACCACGGGCATAATCATTGCCCTCCCAACCAAAGACGAACATCTATCGTGTCCCCCAAGCATCCTGAAAATATATTAATCTGCACATATATTTTATTCAAATTGTTATCAGAATATGATGTAAATATATGTTCTCAAAATTATCAAACTAATGCCCAGTTCGAAAGTCTGAATCGGACTGCT
The DNA here is from genome assembly GCA_027943335.1 of Chamaecyparis obtusa. Lineage (NCBI taxonomy): Eukaryota > Viridiplantae > Streptophyta > Pinopsida > Cupressales > Cupressaceae > Chamaecyparis > Chamaecyparis obtusa. The sequence goes on along the minus strand of BSBK01000620.1, from coordinate 1,836,930 downwards.
GTGAGAAATATCGTCTATCACTAATTATCGCTGAGAGATGATCTTCGTATATCTTATCAATCTACTTATATTTCAAAGGGAAGATGGCAATGTCAATAAGTATGAAGTCAATCTCACATAGGAACACGACTCTATGTGAAACCAATGCAATTTCACATAGGGTCGTGTCTCTATGTGAGACCGATGAGTGAAGTATAATGTAATACCGTTAATATCAAGCCGCATCAATAATTAGATAATAGGATCATTAATCGGTGTAACATATCACCGATTATATGTATAGTTAATAACTATTATTAACGATGCATATAATCGGTGATCTTCACCAATAAATTAATCAGTTTATTAATACACAACAGAAATCTATAATGATATGACATTATGACAATAGTAATCATAATGTAATATCATTATCGATAATCAGATCTGCAGATGGTAAACGATAGAGATCAAATGTTTAAGGCCGACAGGCCACTTATACATTTGATTATATCGGTTAGAGTAATATGACCGAAGCTATATATCTTTAACAGCAGTGTGTCAAGATTGTAGGGAGGGAGAGGAATACTCATTAGTGATCGGAAGTATTTTAACAATCTCAAAATCTGAAAGCAAGAAAACCAAAGCAAATTTGGAGTTTTTTTTTTGAAGGTGAAGAGGGAAGAAATCAGAAGCTGAAGGATTGCAAACAGAAGCCAGGTATTCAATTGGAGATAAACTTAGTGGATTATGCTGTTCATTCCCATAAGGAAAGGAGGCAGTTTCAGCATGTGTTTCATCATGCATCCCCTCTTTTGTGAGGGTTGGTTGAGCTTTTCAGGGACCTGCTTTTGCTCGTTTATTGACCTATATAATCAATGTAGTCGGGGTGTCTTTTCAACATTTCACTTGTATGATTTTGCCTGGTTCTCTTTGGTAGGGTGCTTTTTTACATATCAGAGTGTCGTTCCTTAGTTTTGCTGGATATATTTCAGTTTCATTTTGTTAATGGGCAAGGGCCCCAATAGATACCATCACTTTACCTTATCCAAAAAAACCATTCTCAGTTAACCTCCATAAAGAATTTCAATTTGTATCAGTTTTTTGCATTAGAATGTTCAATGATGAGAACTATGAGATGAGCTTATTTGAACACTTAACTTGAATGCCATAGGCACCAGCCTTATCCATGGGCTCTCCTGAGTTGACATATGCACTGATTGCTACATCCTCGATATTTGCAAACTCTACCTGGGAAAATTCAAGGACTTTAGCTCTTGATTAGGATGATGTATTCCCACCAAAAATCACAAAATATACTCAGATTAAGATTCACAAATACAATTGTTGGATGATTGCAATTCAATCACCAAATAAAGAAGAAAACCTTTGTTTCCTCCCAGAATGTTCGTACCACTGGTGGATCCCCAATCTTTGGATCTTCATAGAATCATGGACATTGTCAAAAATCATTTATCACAAAATTGATAGTCAAATATGTATCTGAAATTTAAAAATTGGTATAAATATGAAAAACCACAGGGCCTGAAAAGGAAAGAAAGAAAGAGCTCATATCAATGCTAAAAATTATCAAAAAAGGTCAACAAGACACAAAAGTAGTTGGTTGAATTAGAGAGGGAACAAGGAGAACACAAACAAAAGATATTCACCTGGGATCGACGGAGAAAGCACAAGTGAAACGCCAGTATACACCTTATGCTCACATCCTATTCCATAAAATAGGAAAGATAACAAATAAATCAATCCTTTATGAAGCTAGATAAGAAATTACAAAAGAGGAATCCAAGAAGGAACAAGAACATCAGAATTCACCAAAGAATTAAATATGTTGCATGAAAATATGGTACCACTCAAGTTTGAAAGCATGTTGAATGCATCCTTTTCATCTTCTGGTTTTTCTAAAATTTTACCCTGACAATTGTACACAAATAATTATGGCAAGACTAACATGATGTTAAATGGTGTGTCAAAAGACAACACAAACAATTAACATAGTTGAAAATAGAAAACACACATGTAACTCCACTACCGTATCTGCCCCGATAACAAGGTCTGGTCTCTTGCCACCAACTACCTGAAAATGGATGGAATAAGTCGTACATTTTGGTTTCCTTGAAAAAAAAAGGAAAAAAACCAAGAGCTGATACAATGATAAGGACGTGGTACATCAATAAACCACACTATTGACTATTCTTGCAATAACTAAAATATACCACACTTTCTTGTTGATATAAGCACATATAGATCATTCTCAGGATTTTTCATGAACTGAAGCCATGTGCAATTTACATAGAAAACACAAATAGAAAATAAAAGGAGCAATTTTAGCGCATCTACCATTATTTCCTTGCAACTCAAAGAAAAAATTATAGATAAATTGCCAATTATTAATAAAACAGCCACAAACATGAGTATGGTAAGAACTCAGCACACAAAAAGTTTGGTAAGTCCAGCAGAAATCATATCAAACATTGAAAGACAGAAATAGGAATGCCAACTTGAAAGAATTTGGATGTTTATGTAAGACTCGCCTTTAATTTGAATTCTGATCTCAATGTTCAATGTCTGTTGGTTTTTATTAAGTTCTACACATCACATGAATTATCACTTGATAATCTTTATGTTAGAGCATGCATATTTGTTGCATTAGGCATAGTTGCATATGTTGCATTAATTAATTATGCAGATGCTCTAGAATATTCTCATGCATATTATTATGCATAATTGAGCGCATGTTTGTACATTCATGCTCTAGCTTAAGTTCACTTAGTTGAGCCTGTAATGTTCCCTTGTGCAATTTTTCAGGCTTTGACTAGATTCCTGTAATCTCAATTGCAAGATACTTCTTTCTAGCTCTAACTTATACTCAATTCTTAGTTCGCCACTGATGAGGGTGTGGCATAATGACAATATCTCAAGGAAAATATATCAATCCCAGTGTGGCCTCATCTTAATGCTATGTAAGAATGATATTGCCAATAATACAGATATATTCTTAATTCACTACTAGAGTGATGGGAATTATCGTTGATCAAACAATATAGACTATATAGAACAATATCTATATGGGATTGTCTTGACAAGAAGTAGTCATGATGTCTTCAATCTGAATTCCCATGGTAGTCTCTTATGCATAATATAGTACAGAGTCTCTTATGCATAATATAGTACAGGCTAGTCTTGCTTGCAACGCCATCATATCTCCAACTGGACGGCTATTATAGGGTGTTGTAGATGAATGTCAATTGTATCCTTATTGGATGTGAGAATTCTAGTGCAAAGAAGGTCTAGGTAAAAGATGCAAGTATTGTGAAGGTTTATTACACATGCTAACATCCTCCTTATACCATTGTAAGATCCCTCTTATAACCAATACCCAATTTTCACACTTAAACTCATTCGTTTCTGATATAACATAATTTCAGTACTGCTGTTATGTATGTAGAGTTGCTAGTGTTGGTTTTGTTAATATCATAATATGTTTAACAATGTTTTCCACTGCATAAATGATTGAACAGTAGTAGAACATTGAATTGCAAATCAAATACTTCAGAAACTCAATGTAAAGATCTAATCTTTTATTGCAGACTCGGAGAAATGTTATAGATTTCCTTCAACAATGGCACTTAGGATAAATGCAGCAATGATTTAGACTTCCTTCAACAAGGTCTTCAACTCATTCAATGTCTACTTCTGGAGCCTTCATAATGAACTCAAAACTATCGATAATGCTGCCCGTACATACAGAGCATGGCACATTCAGGAATACAGGTAAACATCCCTTTGAACTTCAGAAACTTGCAGGTTCAAAGCATGCAATCCTCCATGGGAGCCGTCACATAAACCTTGCAGCAACCCACCAAATGTCCTTGTGCAAATAAGATGAAGGATATTGTTTCACCAATCTGCCTGATAATCCAGTCACGATGTTGAAGACAAATGATATCATCTCTTTAATGTTCCCAAAATATGAAAGTCGGTAGCCCTCCATGGAATCTGAATAGTCCCATGCTCTTGCTGCGACTTCCAATAGCCTTTCTATATATGCCAGTCTGTAGCTTTCACTGGGATTGATGTTCAACCCTTGAATCTGGCAGTTTGTCTCCAAGAGCTTCCACAAACAAACCAGTTTCAAATACTTAGGCTTATGCACAAGTATTCCAAGCATTTATTTAAACAAGGTACTGTAATCCTTTCTTGTTGGAGGAATTCTTTCCCATTAGTTGTTTTTTACTTATTCCATGTGTTGGAGACGATGAAGAAGAAGAAGATAATTTTAATGTCCAAGAGGCTAAACATAGCCTATGGGACAACCTGCTGAATTAAGCCGAATTCAGTAAATCAGTTATTTGCCTATGCAAGTTGATGATGAGCGCCCTCAACTTCTCAATGTCCTCACTGAATAAGTTATGCCAAGAGCTAGCTGTTAAGATATTCACAAATTGTATGCAACACGCTCAACAATAAAATGTTGTTCAGTTTTCAAATTCCCAGAATTAGAAAAAGTACAACTCTCTTCCCAAGCCTCTTTTGGCCTTTTCGAATGCCCAGTCTCACAACGGAGTTCATGGGAGTTAGTTCTAAGCTGGGCAATAAGAATTTTAGCTCTCCATGAAATGTTGGCCCCTATGTAAGCTTTTTGAAGTTGATTGCATGGGGGATTAAACTCATTGGTATAATATTTTTTCTTCTTTCCTAGCCCAATACCCCAATTTCTCTTGTAGAACTTATCCATAACGAAAACCTTTATTTCCTTGTTCTTTGTGGGACACATATTGAAATGAATATTCCATTTACTCATCCACTTGATGTTTCGCTGCATCCATATCTTCTTCCTTTTGCACAATATATCACTGAAGACAACCTTAAGCCATCTACTTTCTTCCATTTGTTTGGTTCTTTTTAGATGGCTTATGAGATGCACCATAGCAATTGCTTCAATGGGGACAGCTCCCGTTTTGCTTAATGTGATATCATATGGAACAGTGCCTTTTGATTTTGAAGTTGCTTGTGATCAAACATTTTTGGATTCCCTCGATTTGCTTCCATTGTGAGACTGAAGTGCTACTGCCCCATAATTCACATCCATAAAGAACAACCGGCAAAACTAAAAGACCAAAAAAGAGTTTGTGTAGTTTTCCAATCCCAAACCTCTGCCTCTTTACACCTGTTTTGAAGAGCAATAAATGTCTTCCAACCTCCTAAAGTTCTTTCTTTTTGCAGCCTTCCCTGTAGAACACTGAAGTACTACTGAGAGGGAGGGGGGTGAATTAGTAGTACACAACCACTTAATCTTTTATTTACAACTTTAGTTTTATCAAATTAATCTCAAAAACTAAAAGATGCAATAACTGAGATGGAACAAAGAGAACAACAGCAAGCCCACAATGCACAAGTTTTTACATGGAAACCCAATGTGGGAAAACCACAGTGAGAAATGCCGCGAGGATCTACTGTCATAATCCAACCTCACAAAGAAATCTGATTACAAAGCACCAAGGGCATCAACTCTTTCCACACGAGTACCAACTCTTATAAATATGAGCATCAACTCAACATTACTCAGAGCACCAACCCAAACATCCTTAAGAGCTTCAACTTGTTAAAGTTGTGATACAATGAAATGATTATCAGATTTAAAAATCAGATCACCAAGTTCATGTGTTCAATCTTAGAACATACATATAATTCAGAAAGATAATCTTTAAATTGAAATAATCAATGCTCTCAAACAAAATATAGATGTTCTGATGGAAATTGAACTGAACCAATTGAGTATAAGAACAGATCTGCAGGCGCCTTCAAATACAAAGTCTGTATGTGCATTTCAAAACAAATCCACTGAAAACATAGAGCCCTGTCAATACGTATATATATAAATATCAAGATCAGACTTTTTGGTATTTAAAAGCATCAATGATATATATATATATATGAAAAAATATATCTGAAAACTCACACCAACTATCACTTATCTTCAAAAATCACTTTTCAGAAACCTTTATAGCTGCTGCATACTGTTATTGAATCTGTAAGATATTTTGTCTATATAGCAACATCACTTCAATTTTTTATCCGACCATCTCATACCTTCACTGTAAGCAAATCCCTCTTTGTATTCTGAACATCATTTTATTGGCAATGTAACACTTCATTCATACAGTGTTCATACTCAGCAACTTTTCAAAAAGAGGGAGGTAAAATATATATTACTCAACTTAGAAGAAGTTTTCAATCAAGTTACAACTTGAAACTACTTAACTTCTACAACTTCCATCACCTGTCTTAAGAAAACTGCATAAAACAAAGATTATATTTGTTAATGTTACTACACAAATGACTCTGCTGTCGACATGGACAGATGGCAACCGAATTTCTCAAACCTCCTAAGTTTTATAGAGCCTGATAAATACATCACCGTGAATATATGCAACCCCCAATGGTCATGTTAAAAGACTCACTTCATATATATTTGTCCCTGACATCAATCAACATTCTGGAGTCTTAGATGCGTAACTTGCAGAGTATTATCCAGTTCACCATCATCACTGTTATTACATGTTTGAAGATGAATACGTCCATTACAACAAATTTAAACAATTTGATGATTGTTTGACTCATTCCTCAAAATATATTAACTGCAAAGTCTGTCACCATCGTATGATATTATCTTCTAGCATATGTTGGTAAACAATGCTTCAAACTTGGCACATGAAACTGGTAATACACAGCACATGAAATTTGTAATACATGGCACATAGATAACTTAGTTTGCTTTAGACAGCACATGAAATCAATTCATATTATCAGTGTATGAGAACACTAACACCAGCAAATAGTTGTACTGACACATTCAATTATGGCTGCGAAGTTTTTCTTGTGTTTTGGTAACAACTTGTGTAAGAAACCTTTAGCTGTTTTCATGAATTCAAACTCATACAAGTATTTATACATTTATTCATATGTGCAGTTTTGACATCAATGACAAATCTGTTGACAGGGGCGAACATTCCCATCTTAGATTTTTGTTGAAGTCAATGCCGAGATATTTGAAATCCGTAACTTCCTCGAGAATACTGCCTTCAAAATAAAACTTATGCTGATTTTGTTTTTTGCTATTAGAGAAAACCATGACTGTTGATATATTTCAGATTATCACAAGAAATATGTTCAATCTATAGAGGTCTAACAAATACTAAGCATAGCATGATCAAAATTGAAGAGTAATGGATAATACCCGGAAATGGTGCATTTGTTGCTCAATGATTTGTTGAGGATCCCTGATTGCTAATCTTCAACTTTCCTAAGGTCTGATCAAAATGCATGAGGGGCAGGTCAGATTCGCACTTAAAAAGTTTGATCGAAACCCTTGAACAGCACCTACGATTCTGCTATATAAACTGTGCTTTGAATGTGGATTGCTGCCACCAAATGCTCGCTTCTAAGTGACTATAAGAAGTCACTTCTGCGCCCAGCAAAGAATGGAAGGAGTACATATTAATTACCATTTTGGAATTCGCCCAGCTCTAAGATGTTGCACCAATCTGTATATTGCAGATCCAAACTGTAAATCTCTGCCATGAATATATATGCAGATCACATACAATTTCCAGTCCTTTGATCCAAGGATCTTGCCCTTGTTATTTGTTTTCTATTGCTGCTCTGAATATGCAGGAAGGACCGATTCTTGAGGGCAGGAAGGCATGTTATGTTTTTGATATCTCTTGCTCTCAAAATCAATTCCAATATATATGTGAATTTGTCATCCTTAAGGAGGGCCAACCTTGTTCCTTAATAATGGACCCTTTTTAAACACAATATATATTAAGTGCTTTTATTTTATAACAATACTAAAATTATAAAATCGTGCAATCTAGGGTATTAATTAATAATTAACAATTATTAATTCTGCAGTCCAGTTTGATCTAAGCCGACAAGCTATAAATATTAACACTCCCCCTTAGATTGGAAGGTAAGATCAAACCATAGATCTCATCTATACCAGGACACACCCTTAACTATCACCCTTGATAGTGAGAACAAAAACATAATCATCTCGGATACCCTATCCAGAGATATCATAGATTCCAAGTCTATGAAGGTAGATCCTATCTACCATAAGTCCAAGTCTATATAAAAATTTGGCTCAAAACCGTTATCCTCTGAATGAGTGGATTGATTAGATCCACAAGAATATCAAGTCCGTGATATTCATGATAACATTGGATTGCCAAATTCTTCAATATATAGAAACATCAAGTCCATGATGTATACCATCCAATTTGTGGATAACTAAATCCACGAGTCACCAAGACTCAAGAGATGTCAAATCCATGACATCATACCAACATCAAGTACATGATGTTTTACTATCCAAATGTGGATTTCTCAGATCCACTGTCATGTCCTCTTTCTAGAGACATGATTTTTCATATTGGATTTGCCTATCATCGACTCTCGTAGGCAAATGATTTGGAGAGAGTCATTTTTGGAGATCAGTGGTCATATTTGCTCTTGGAAAAGTGAAGTTGAGCTTATATTTTATTATTATGTGTTAGCAGGGCCCATATGTTATAATTTTAAGTTGAGATTGCACTTTTTATTTTATAAAGTTATTTTATTATAAAAGTGCATTATAATGGGATTTTATAATGGATGCTTCTAGAAGTTCTTAGTAACTTCTTAGAAAAGTGAATAAATAGAGGGCTTGGGCATTCATTTGGACAAGCTGATTTGAGGATTTCTTCTACTTCTTCCATTGTGGAGCAATTTGTAGCCATTTGGTCTGCAAATATCATTTGATCTTTGGGAACGATAACTCCCTTAGGTTAGCATAATTGAGGAAGTGAAATACCTTCTGAAGGGTTGCATGATTAGAGATGGTACTCAGCCATTTCATATTGGATTCATTTGAAGGTTGATTTGAGGGCTTGTATTTGATTGAATAAGGGTTTTGAATTCATCATTGCATTGGAGAATCAGTTTGTTAAGTTGGAGATCATTTTTGGTGCATTTTCTGAGAAGTCTATATCAGGGCCTGGACTCATATTTCTGTTCATATCTCATACACCAGCTGGAGATAATTTTTATGCATTTGAGGGGTTGTTAACTAACCCTAGGCGATCCCTTTCCCACCATTTTCGGCAGCTTTTACATTGCACAAAAATTAGTACAGGTGCCGTACTGTACGGCCTGTACCTGGGACTGTACGGCAGGTGGCAGAGAGGCAGTTTGGGGGTCGATTTCAGTCTTCATTGCATCAGCATTCATCAGCATTTGTCATCATCGACTTGGCTAATAACAGAGCAGCATTTCCAGGTTCATTTCATATGTTTGTATGTTGATGTTTGATGTAGAAATTGCATTGAAGGAGGTACTGTTACAACAGTCCTGATTTTGTCACTGTTTTTCATCATTGTAATTGTAATAACATAGCAAGGAAGAGCATTGGTTGATCACAGAAGATAGTGCATTGTATGGAGTCAAAAGAAGTGCATTGAATGAACTTGTTATTGCCATAGTTTATTGTTCATGTGTGACAGTTCATACATTTTTCTCAGAAGTATTAAACAGTCATTTATAATCAGATTTCAGTCATTATCATTCATGTTATATGATGATCAGATTTTGGGAAGTTCATGATACATTGGCATTGGGGTCTTTGCATTGATATTTAGAGTTTCATTGTTGCATCATTGTATTCCATTTCAATATTGGTATTGTTATCTCAATTGTACTTGATGCTCAAAAACAACTATCACATTGAAACACTCATTACAAACAAAACAATTCAGTTCATGCCAAGTGTTTGACAAATTGTCTCGGTTCAGATTTGGGGGTTTTTCGTGGCCTTTATAGTAAGGGTCATTACATCCACGAGTCCCATGACTCAAGAAATTAGAATATCAACTCTATGATATTCATGGTATCATCAAGTCCATGATGTTACCAAATACTCAATTGTGGATCCCAGATCCATGAGTCTCCAAGACTCAAATGATATCAACTCCATGATATCCAGAGCATTGGTCTCACAAATATCAAGTCCATGATATTCACCGATTACTGGGAGTAATGGACTTTTGACATCAAATCCATGATGTCACCGATTACTGGGAGTAATGGACTTAACAAATCCATGATGTCTCACCGATTACTGGGAGTAATGGACTTTTGACATCAAATCCATGATGTCTCACCGATTACTAGGTGTAATGGTCTCTTGACATCCAATGATGTCTCACCCATTACTAGCAATGGATCCCTGATCCATGCAAGTGTGGAACCCTGATCCACGAGTCTCTTGGACTTGAAGAACATTAAATGATATTCTTCAATTCATAAGAATAACTTAGCCAACAAAAAAAAACATAAATATATCCAGATGAAACCTACAAATATAAGATTAGCCAATATGATTATAAGTCATTAGCCATAATCAGTAAACGAAAGAGAGTATGACCCATTCATACAATATTAAAGTATGCTTCACAAAAGATGTATGCCCCATACAACCAGCATAATTTATTGAGCATTTGTGTATAAGATAACCAACATCTAACCAAATGTAATATAGTTCTCTCAAAAGATATGCCTATGCCAAAGTAAGAATGTTCCAACATTCATGCACCTATGCATAAGGAAAACAGTAAGTCAATTGTAATAGAGAGTAAAGAAGATATACAAATCAATGTCAGCATGTTCCTATGCTAACATAACCAAGAGATGTATTTACTCATGTACATAACAAAAAAATATGCTCCAACTGTAATATACACAGTATGAGCTGATAGTCATCATATATTCATCCACTAATGAATGCATCTATATGTCAAAGTAAGACCAGTTATGCTAACAATTAGCTGTGAATGATCTCATAACAGCTTTAGACATAGAGTAAGGTATGTTCCTCATACATAATCATCCAAGCTAAACAGACATTCCAATCAGCTATGAATGTTTCACACATACAATCATAAACTATGCCAATGGAGAATGTTCCTATTCATATAGAAGAGAGAGGTTTATACCAAGTGTAAGTGAGCCCATAATAAAAACTCCCCCTTAAGCTTAGATTCCATCTAGAACTAGCCAGGGCAATTTGCATTTCACAATGCCAGATTTGCTGCTATAAGTCTAGCTATTTATGCTATGTCAATTTGTTATGTCAATCAGCAAGATATGTATGACCAAGATAATTTGCAAGGTTGCAATATGCATCCTACACATGCATAGAACCAGTATGTATACCAAAAGTTCCCATACATCAAACAAGATGAAGGTATGTGCAATACTATGTTAAGTATGTATCCAATATACTCCCTCTGAATCTTACATGCTATGCACTTAATCTCAAGATGATCTACTCCTAGATCAAAAGATAATTAATAAAATTTCCCATAGAGGCAACTAACTGAAAATTAAAAACCCTTATTTCAATTTCAGACCAAACCCTAGATGCCATAAAGATTCTTAGTTTAGAAAGAATTAGATTGAATTCCTAAATCTGAAATGGATCTTTTCTCTACCGTAGCTCTGATACCATGTTGATATATTTCAGATTATCACAAGAAATATGTTCAATCTATAGAGGTCTAACAAATACTAAGCATAGCATGATCAAAATTGAAGAGTAATAGATAATATCCGGAAATGGTGCCTTTGTTGCTCAATGATTTGTTGAGGATCCCTGATCACTAATCATCAACTTTCCTAAGGTCTGATCGAAATGCATGAGGGGCAGGTCAGATTCGCACTTAAAAGGTTTGATCGAAACCCTTGAACAGCACCTACGATTCTGCTATATAAACTGTGCTTTGAATGTGGATTGCTGCCACCAAATGCTCGCTTCCAAGTGACTATAAGAAGTCACTTCTGCGCCCAGCAAAGAATGGAAGGAGTACATATTAATTACCATTTTGGAATTCGCCCAGCTCTAAGATGTTGCACCAATCTGTATATTGCAGATCCAAACTGTAAATCTTTGCCATGAATATATATGCAGATCACATACAATTTCCAGTCCTTTGATCCAAGGATCTTGCCCTTGTTATTTGCTTTCTATTGCTGCTCTTGAATATGCAGGAAGGACTGATTCTTGAGGGCAGGAAGGCATGTTATGTTTTTTGTCTCTTGCTCTCAAAATCAATTCCAATATATATGTGAATTTGTCATCCTTAAGGAGGGCCGACCTTGATCCTTAATAATGGACCCTTTTAAACACAATATATATTAAGTGCTTTTATTTTATAACAATACTAATATTATAAAATCGTGCAATCTAGGGTATTAATTAATAATAAACAATTATTAATTCTGCAGTCCAGTTTGATCTAAGCCGACAGGCTATAAATATTAACAATGACATTGGTCTTGCTGATATTAACCTGCATTCCCACCATACTACAAAAACGCTCAAGGGTAAATAAATGTTCTTGCAAACTACAGGCAGATTTGGTAATCAAAATGAGGTCATCCGCATAAAGGATCTCCTCTCCTCCATCCATGAAGCGTAAGTAATGTGTTTTTCTTCCCTTCGTATTTTTTTCCTTCTAAAGTCGTACCCTTTGGAAGGTAATATTATATTATTTTATTAATTATATATATTATATTAATAATAGATTATAATATTTTATTTATTTATATCAATATTGTACTTATATATATTTACAAATATTGAACTATATATATATATATATATATATATATATTAAAGTTTATATTTATAAATTAATTTTATCAACTTAATTGTAATTCTGAATATGTATATTATTATTATTATTATTATATTTTATTATTTAATTATATATTTTATGTAATCTTATATTTTTAACTCTATTATTATTAATCTCCATCTTGGAAAAAGGGGACAGGGGACATTACAAAGCCTAAATTTAGGATAGTCTAGTCTAGCTGGGCTCCAATTTGCACATTGTAATAGCATGCACTCCTAGTTTGCATATCTAGCTCTAGTTTGCTAAAAAAAAATTGAGTTAGCTTTTGCATATTTAGAACTATTGCTTTCTATAAAAGCAATTGATTTCTTCATTGCAACCTGCAATCTTGCAATCATTCATCTTGCATATTGTATTCGTTTTTGCGCACTTGAGAGATGTAGCAATAATTTTCTTGCTGCCCTCCTTGTGGAAGGTGTTCTTGTGTTGTTTGGCCCTCTGGTGTTGTGTTGCAAACTTCAACGTGGTATCAGAGTGTGAATTCAGCAAATCCCTTCTCAAGTTTCAGGGTTTCTTTTCTCAAGGGCATTGCATGGTCTCCAAATTTGCCTTCTTGTGTGGATTTGGATTTGGGCAATTTTTTTTTAACTTTTGGTGAAAAACAAGTATCAAAATTTTTGAAAAATTTCTATTTTTAAAAAGTTTCTATTTTTGGAAAGTTTTCATTTTTAGAAAGTTTCCATCTTATGAAAGTTTCTATTTTAGAAAGTTTTCATTTTTGGAAACCCTCCAAACTTTAGTTTGCTCTAAAAAGCTGCAATTGGTTTTTTGGCCATAACTTTGTCATACAGACATAAAATTGTACAAACTAGATATCGTTGGAAAGCAGATTTCAATGTTGATGTGCACATGGTAGTTTTATCAAATTTGGTACCATTTTTCATACCAAGTCTCCAAAGTCAGTTTTCTTTTTTGCGATCTTAGGGCCATAGCTTGAGCAAATGAACTTTGTTTTTCAACTTCCACACATCGTTGGAAACCTATCTGCATCCTCTACACAGATCTCAAGTCAATTTTTTTGTAGATTTTTCATCAGGTACACAATGATCTTAGATTTTCTTATTTTGAGATTTCTTGACTATCCAGTTGAAGGGTTTGTGTTGTCTTGTTCTGGGGAGGATCTCTTGCAGTTATTCAATATGGGGGTTTCTACTCCATCTCCTCCTTATCAATCTAATGAGTCTTCCTCCAAGACAAAGAAAAAATCAGGTGAGCTTTGCAGTTTTTGTGGCAAGATGGTACACAGTCAACAAGTGTTGGACAAGACTACAAGCTTAAGAAGAGGCCTTGCAATACCATCACATTTCAGCCCATAAGTCTTCTTTACAAACAGGCAAAGATCATGCTCTTTCAACATGGGCCTTGATTTCATCTTTTCCTTAGTGACACGCGGTTTCAATAGACATATCATGCCTCTCCTTTTTCAACATTATGGGGGGTTTTCCATTATTCATGCTAATGTTTCCTTGGTTTTGTAGTTGATTAGTTCTTTAAACTACTAACTCTACCAGTTTGCTCTTGCATAATTGAGTAGTGTCATTGGGATCACTCTTACAGATTTATGTGTCATCTGCATCTTTGAATGACAAGCATTTTGCCTTTATTTGTCATTTGCTCATTGTTTGAGTAGTGTCATTTGAGGCGCTCATGCAAATTGATGTCTTCCATATCTTTAACTGATAGATGTTGTCTTTGTTTGTCATCTACTCATTGTTCGAGTAGTGTCATTGGGGGCACTCATACAAATTGATCTTGATCATCATCTTGGTTTCAAAGAAGATTCTTCATTCAGCATTGGCAGTTATCATTCAACAGTTGCCTGCACTTTTCTTGTGTCTTAGAGGATGTTCTTTTGCACTTCATGTAGTTGTATCTCTCACTTTTGGAGAGGAGTTTTTTTTCCGCATGGTTTTTCTCCTTTTTCTTAGCTTTGAGAGGTTTTCATTGTACATGGGTACCTAATCAAGCCTAGTTGTTCAGACCCATTCATGCATTCATACTAAGTTTTTTTGTCTCCCTGAGTTTTACTTAAAGGGGGTTATTAGAGCATGCATATTTGTTGCATTAGGCATAATTGCATATGTTTCGTTAATTAATTATGCATATGTTGCATTAATTAATTAAGATAGTCTAGTCTAGTTGGGCTCCAATTTGCACATTATGCATATCATGTGCTCTTAGTTTGCATATCTATCTCTAGTTTGCTATTTTTAGTTTGAGTTTGCTTGAATTAGCTTTTGCATATTTTTAGAACTATTGCTTTCTATAAAAGCAATTGATCTCTTCATTACGCCAAAGGCATTTCTTTATTTGAAATGCATGACCTGACTTTACAAATCAACAGTCCACAAGAATGCAGATGATGTGAGTTTTGTTCCACTACAACATGCAGAATCGAATACTTAGTATTCCAAACGAAACGCCAAATCTACAACTCTCTCTTAAATAAGGATACTCATATGCTAAACAATGTATATGGATTGTGCGATCAAATGAGAGAACCTCAAGGTTTCTTCTTATTGTGGACGTTCACACAATTATAATGATGTGATATGTTGTTTATCACAAAGGGACTTATGTTGTTCAATCAATGGATATCAACTTGACTTTAACTTCTGCCAACTACTTCCAACTAAACATACTACAAAGAATAAGGGTTGAGAATGCTAATCTAACTTTAAGAATGTAAGACAACATTGATGATGGGGTGAGCCTCTAACCAATCCTTGCTTCATTGTGTCAACTAGGCATAGGAGGGTGTTATCTTCTAAGGATGCGGGAATCATTGATAATGGGGTGAGCCTCTAACCAGTCCTTGCTTTGTCGTGTCAACTAGGCATAGGAGGGTGCTATCTTTTAAGGATATGGGAATGGTTTTCACATTGTCAATACTCATTCAAATACCCTAAAGGCGCAATCTAACTGAACATCTCCAATAGAAGTTAAACACTTGCAATTTAGGCCCAGACTAACCTTACGCTGTTGCTTACAATCAGCAAGTACCAAAAAGTATGGACACTAGCTCCACCATTAATCACCATTCAACAATATCTTCCATTCATATATTTCTACTTCTACTTAACATGATATGGAATATAATCTAAGTGAGGAAGTGAAAAAACCATGCAACACCCCAAACATCCCAAACATTCACCGTGAAAACCAACAATGAAAGAAGGAATAATTTTGGTAGTATTGTAGCAACAATTTCTCCAAGTCTCTCTCTTCTCTACCCTATCTCTAATGAATTACGGATGAGAAATCCTTGGCCTTTTATAGTTGCTCAATTACAATGAAGGGCCAAGATCAATTCAAGATCAAGGGCCAAGACTATGCCAACATTGGCCTAATTAGGATTTCCATACCCATTGCTAACAAATATTAAATGTCCATCCAATTACAATTAAGCACCACCTTGTGGGTCAATTATAAAATTACATTGCTCTCGTAGGCCAACAAGAAAATAGATTAGGTAGAAGCTTGCAAGAGAAGATGCCCATCAATAGGCCGATAATAAAATGCCACGTGGGCTTACAAAAAAACTTCCTTAAGAAGATAATTCTCTGACTTTTCATCTTTCTACAAGTTCAATGAATCTGGACATATTTTTATTGAGCTCTTCTACTGGGACACTTGGCGTGATCTAATTGGTTCAAGAAATGGGTACCGCCTCAGCGTGCTCATCTCATAGCCTTGACAAATACCCTTTGCTCTCTTCATAAACTTCTTCTACTCTTGGAAATCTTCTCATTGCCTTGGCTTGTTCTTGCATTCTTGACTTCTTCTTGATGTATAGACCTTGATCTTGTGCGTGTAGAAATGATGTGTGGCATGTAATAGGACCATCCATTAAAATCGGATTTCTGGAGAAAATTCAAGTTTGATAATCATCTCCTTCCTTCACATACTCTATCACTATCGTCGCACAATTTGTTCTTTGAATCTAACTTCGATGTCTTGAACTTAGATTTGGATTTGTCACCTTGTCTTGAGCAACCTTGCCATCCTTACTTGGATTTCAAATTCGAACCTTGCCCCTCATGCTCAGCTTCCATCTTTGGCTCCTGCCACACAACACCTTATACTAGACTTTCTTTTATTTCAAATTTATGACATGATTAATTACAAGGATTCAACATACTTTTATAATTCATGATATATCAATGAAACTCATTTTATGGAAATCTGATTTAACACAAGATTGTATGATCTTCATCCTTAGTTGAAAGTCCTCTCACTAACCACATTTCCAATACCATCCAAATAGCTTACCAAAGATAGGACACCTTGCTGTTGATGAAAGGTTAGAAGCCCACAACTACAGATCTGTAAAAAAACTAATGCTTTTACACTTTGCTAAATTCTGATTTCGACTTGCAAACATAATGAATTTCAACGTTCCTTGCAGTAAAGGCTGGGTCTCATGTAATTCGCCTCCTACCAGCTTGCTTTCATGTCCAAAATGATAACTCATGGCCTCGAGATGTTCTGATTTTCATCAACTTCTACTTCGGAAATGTTTTTTATTTGATGCTCATTGGTGATTAATTCTCACTAAAATCAGTAATTGTCCATCCTTGCAATGCTCAATTCGTTCTTTTCCTCCAGCGCTATCCAATATGTTTGATTTGAATTCTCATAATTTTAGTCTGTAAGTTGTTCTTCAATCTTCACCTTGTTTAAGTCGGTCTCATCTTTCAAATTTGGACCTGCACTATGTAATTTCAGATCTGCACTCTGCTTGTTAAGTCGAATTATGCTTGGAGGCTTTTATCTTGCTTGGTTTTGGGTTTGAAATGAAAAGATTTTGCCTTCCTTTATATGGCAGTTGGGAATCCCAAGAGGCTTGACTACCCTACCTAGGCCAACTTAGCCACACAAAATTGAATTCGAACAATCAAAATTTAATGTCCCCTTTGTCTAATTCAATTTGAATAAAATGTCTCTTATTAAATTTTATCCATTGGGCTGTTCGAATTTTAAAATTATAGCTCCCCCATGCTTGGATCGAACCACTTAAGGCTGGCACTTATTAAATATGAGGCCTTCATATTGAATTATTGGCCTCAAATGATCAGATTTAGGGCCTCCGTTATAATTTTTAAGGCCGTATCATTGAATTCCAGGCCCACACACTATGAGATTTAGGTCTATAAAGTTGAATTTCAGTCTATACAAGGCAGATTTATGGCCTATCCAATTAGGTTTGAGGCCATAGTCACTGAATTTTGTTATTCCTAACCGGTTACTGAGAGGGGGGGTGAATCAGTAAATACTATTTCCATTGCCACTTAAAACTTGTATAAACATTCTTGCAAGATAAACATAATGTAAATAATCATCCACAAGCAGAAATAGAAATACTCAGATCAACACATGATGTATACGTGGAAACCCTCGGTTAGAAGGAAAAAACCACAGTGAGACAGAGCTCACAACTTCACTACTACAGTAATAAAGACACCCTGTTAGGGGCTTACAAAGCACTTGCAAGAGTGCTACCCGGTTAAGGGATTTGGTAGAAGATCGGTTAAGACCTTAACTCTGTTAGGAGCCGCCTTGTTAGAGGACTTTCAACATCAACAAAGATGTTACCCTGTTAAAAGATTTTTACAAAGAACCTATTAGGGTTCACCCTGATAAAGGGATTTCAATATGCTTTCACAATACAAAAGCAATGATCTCAACTTGACACTCTCTGTCTGATTAGATCATACCTGTTGATCTCTCCTGGTTCTGCCTGGCTATTGAATCTTTCTACCTTTCACCTCTATGACTGTAGCTCTTCTCTCAGAAGATATCTCTCTTCTGCTCTGTATATTCAACAACTATCAACAACTTTTCTTGCGTCCTATGACCTGTATTTATGCAAAAGTTCATCTCAATGAAACTCTTAACTCATAGAACCGTTAAGCTGTAAACTCATCCATAAATCATGCAACAAAGAAAAAGCTTTGTGTTATGATCTTGAGTTTACCTTGATCTCAACTGGTTCTGCCTGGCTGTTGAATCTTTCTACCTTTCACCTCTGTGACTGTAGCTCTTCTCTCAGAAGATATCTCTCTTCTGCTCTGTATATTCAACAACTATCAACAACTTTTCTTGCATCCTATGACCTGTATTTATGCAAAAGTTCATCTCAATGAAACTCTTAACTCATAGAACCGCCAGGCTGTAAACTCATCCATAAATCATGCAACAAAGAAAAAGCTTTGCGTTCTGATCTTGATTTTACCTTGAAACATCCGCGTGGAAATAAAACTAACTCCTGTTAAAAAGCTAACTTCAGTTCTAAACGGTGGATGATCTGCATATTCCGGTTTTAACTTAAATAGCTCCGCATTTACCGGTGCGGATAGACATGTTGTTGACCGGTATCAATCTTATACCTGGTCCATATCATTAGACTCTTATCCTCGGTTCATTTGCTTTTCTACTTGGTCGACCAGTGCATCACCTCTGTTTAGTCTACCGGTGCATACACTCTGTTATAGTCTACCGGTGCCTATAAAGTAATGAGTGATCTTTCGGTGTACCTATATTGGTGGGAATGGTGTTTGCATCTAATCTTCACTAATGAAAACTTAAATTGCTAACAATCTTCCCCTTTGGCACTGGTGGCAAAACCATTACTCACTTACTCATCACAATTAATACCTTGTCCTGTAGACTTTTCTTTCCTCTGGTTGCATACTTCCCCTATTACAGACTTCCCCTGTTCTGGTGCTTTAGCTCTTTTGTCCTGTATCTCTTCTGAGCTTCTTCCCTTCTGTTCTAATCTCTCTCTTCTTCCCATTGCTTCTTCTTCCCCTTTTTGCCTCCATATGACAAAGGGTTTAGCTTCACTGTTTATTTTACATTTGTAAATTTGTGAAGATATCCTTGTACATTGTCTTTGCTGAGTGAAGAAATGGGTTCCATTGACCGGTTACATATTCAATGTTCTTTTGTGTTGCTTTTAAAGAGACAATAATGTTCTCCATGTCCTCCACAATCTTGTAGTCCGGTTCACCGATCAAATTCTCAGCATCTGTGGCAGTCTGTTGCATTAAGTCAAATGTGGGTGCCAGAAATAATTGAAATCCAATAATATCTTGGATTCGCTTGGTCTTCTCTTCAGATGCCTTTCTCAGAATGAAAGCTACGCTTGTCATTTCTCTACTGAAGTCTGTTGCAGACTTGTTCTTTATGACAAAGCTCTTATGTCTTCTGAAGTCTTTGTTGAATTCTCTGTCAGATCTTGCATGAACGTATCAAAATTAGAAGTTTTGGTCATCAAACTTCCTGCAAAATGAATCTGTTGTTGAAGTACCCTTAAATTGGTAGATACTGTGACCTTTATTTCCTCAACCTGTTTGTGGAGAATTTCTATTCTCTTCTTCTCGTAGTGATCAATTGCTACTGTCTTTGGATCGGTTAGATCTTCTCCGATCGCTTGTGCCAAGATCTCCAATTGATCAATGACATGTTCATCTTCATCGATGTCAGCATCAGGGACAAAGTTGCTCAGGATATTTTTGACACTTATAAGGACCATGTCCTATTTCCGCTTGGTCAGCTCCTTTAGCTGCCTTGTTGACATTTTGCTTATGTCAACTACAGTTTCCGTAGCCTTGCTCCTTTTGGCTTCTGTGTCAACTGCAAAAGATAGCTTCCTCTTGGATGAGGATGAGCTTGGAACATCTACCTGTTCCTTGTGTCTAGGCTCTTGTACCAGTAGCGCTTGCTCAATATGTACAAGTAACTCTTGTTCCTGTTCATTCTGTTGTTCTTGTTTGTTTTCATCATCTCCCGATTGGGCTAACTCTTCCGATAATGCCACATTTTCCGGTTGTGCCTCTTCTTCTGGTAGGATTTCTGCTGCCGGTACTTCTTTCTCATTCTGTGCTTCCACTTCTGGTTGCACTTCAACTTCTGGTTCAGCATCCTCTTCTTGTGGAAATTGCTCTTCCGATGGGACTTCTTCCTTGTGCTGCTCTTCAGATGTATGCAGATCACCCACAACAATTTCTTCTTCAACACCTGTAGTGTTGACAGTGGTCATCTTGACTGATGACTCTCCTAGATTCATCTGTTCACCAGATGTGAACTGTTCTGTATGAATATTCTCCTCACCGATTGTAGGTTCTTCACAAGAAGTGAATTTAACCGATGGTTCTTGTGCTGGTTCAGGTTGATCCTATGAACCTATTCCCTCAAGTGCACTGAAATCATACTACTACCAGAAATCTAGAGTCTCTTTATAGACTTTGTTTTCATACCCATTGAGTATCTTTACACCTCTATACTTGGTATCCAAGTTCATTGATGCTTCTTCTAGTAGAAGCTTGATTCTCTCTTCACTGAGACCAGGTTTGACCTTTGACAATGTCTCCTTATTGATTCTAGTGTTGGTGCCTAGACCGGTTCTCCATTTTGTCATTAGCCTAGAATTGAGTTCAAAGGGGGAACTTGGACCTATAGTCCCTTGGAGTTCTGTGGTAATCCATAAAAGTTTCCACTAGAGCTACAATTACTGCCTATTTATCTTCTTCTCCTAGCACACTATACCATCTAGCGGCATTGTCTACCTCTCCAAAATCCATCACCTCATCAACTATATCATTGACAGTCATGGTGCAAGTCTTACCTTTCTCCAAAGAGATAAGAACGGTTGGACGAGCTGGATCACTACCTTTATCATCAATGATGTTGACGATGACCAGTCCGGTAGGAATCTTTTCTTTGACCGGTACTTCTGCTCCAAGTACTCCTTTTCCGGTATCGATGATTGGTGGCTCAATTGTCCTTTGGTGTGCTTCTTATGCTTGTTTCTGGGTCTGAAGAAGTTTGGTCCATATTGCTACTCCTTCATCATGAACCTTCTCAGCTTCTCCAATAAGCATTAGACCGATCCTCTTCTTTGTCAAGAAATTTTGTTGATGCAGTTTGGCTTGATAAGTGGCCTCTTCCAGAGTAAGACAGTTCTGGACCTCAAGCAGAGCTCGAATCCTCAGCTCCTTTTCTCTGTCCATTGAAGCTTTCCACCTAGCTTCAAAAATCTCTTGGAAATCATCAGGTACAACCTTATGAAGTTCAGTAGTAGAGAGGTTGAATTTATAGATACAGTGAACTACTGCTTCCTCTATTTCTCTCCTATCTTCTTCATTGGCCAATTGATATCTTCTCTAGACAGCACCCATTCCGCCAGATTCTTTCAATCCTGCCACAAATTCATCAATTGTGGGCTTTCTCCTTCTTGGTGGATCCTCCTTCACCAGTTTGCCAGATGTCCTCTTTTTGACTAGAGGAACTGTTTCTTCAGTTTATGTTTCCTCTTGTTCTTCCCCTTGGGTACTGGGTACCGATTGAGCTCTTCTCTTTTCAGCCTTGGGTTATTCTGTCACCGGTTTCTTCTTAGGTGTGGGGGTCCTTTTGGTGTAGACATTCTTGATTGGTGCCCTTTTCTTCAAATTATACTGGATCTCTTCAAAGGTACCAAACCGGTAAGCAGAGAGGTCTAGGTCAGCTTCGGTCAAGGCATCTGCATATGCCTTAGCTGTCTTGGAGGTGATCTCGTAGCCCAGTTCTGGAGCGTATCCGGTTCTTGGTTCCACTGTTTGAATGAAGCAGTGATCGGTGGAGACCAGAAAGCATACATCGTCTTTGTATGAGTCAACAATGGTTGACGACACCCTCTCCCTTGCATGCATTCTCAGTTGGAATGCCTCAAAGTACTCGGTCATTACTTTATCGAACTGGTTTCCTAGTTGGTTGGCCATTTCGCTTATCTGGTGCCTAACCAGTCGATCGGTTCCCCATGTCACCTTTCCAATTCCCGGGAAGAAATTTGAATAGTAGAAGTAAAGGCATACCAGTAGGGTCCCGTACTTCATGGATTTCTTCTTTACAATGCCGAGCTTCTTCATGTTTTCAAATATCTGACCTCGAAGCATTCTGTAGAGATTGTACTTGGCGTTGTCATACATTATCCGGTGAGCGACATGAATGGCTCCTCCCAATATGTTGTTCAGGTTCCTGGATTGATAAATCATGTATCCTAACACAACGGATGCAAACCGAACTCCTTGATCTTCGATGTCGTTTATGGTCATAACTCAACCATCCGATTTCGACTTTGTCAGTTTGGTGACGACAGCATTTGAGATAGTTCTTAGGGTTAGTGCTTCCCCTTCCTAACTGTACCCAGTCACACGATGCAAGTCCTCCTTTGTAATTTGTGTAGCTGCTCCCTTTTGGAGCCAAAACCCTAGATCGTGCACACGACTGAGAACCAATCAAATCCAATCTGGTCGGAAGATAGTTGGATAGTTGACTCTGTTGATGAGACCAGATGACACCAGCTTCGCGTATCTATCAGGAAGCTTTCCATCCTCACATAGCGGGAGATACTCGCTCTGGATGAATGTATCTCCTAGTTCTTCCTGCTTGGCATGAATGAAAGCAGTCACGTCTTCTGTCATGAGAACACCATCGGGCACGCATGATAGTGCACCAGTCGTGTCGTTCGCCCTATTCTGAATCGCCATGATATCGTAGACAGGTCGATCAATTTGATTTCCTTGAATCAGCTTGGCGACAAATGATGAAGATGCCATTGCTATCAACCGGTTAATACAGAAAGTAGCTTGATCGGTCTTATAGACAATATCTTACGATGATCAAAGCATGAGAATATTACTCAAGCATAAGAATTTGTTAATCAAAAAATCGCAAAGTAAAAGTAAATGAGTAATCCTCCTTTCTTTATATAGAGTTAGGGCATAACGGTAATTACCAAACGATAACTATTGTTAAACAACTACAACATTAATTGTCTTACCTAACCTTTCTTTCCTTTTTCGCCAATTGATATTTAGGCTTTTTCGGTTGAGCAACCCCCCGTTGATCAACGCTTACCTGTCCTGTTATACTTCCTGACTGAGTGAATGGGTTGCTCACCAGTCCTACCGAGAACAATAGACGAGCTACCGGTTCCCCCTAAGCCATGTAGGCTCAGTTTGCTGAAGAGATATTACCATCGGCCGATGATGATCTTTCCTCTGTCTTCTCCTCAGCGGAGCTCTTTGATTCCTTCTTGAACCAAATCTGCTTGACTTCTTTCTCGGTCTTCTTTCCTTTGTTGTTCTTCTCATTTGAAGATGAGGTCTTCTCCACCGATTTAACCGATCCTTTCCTTTTGGTCATTGACCGGTTCCTGCAGTCTTTAGCTAGGTGTCCAACTTTGTTGCAGGTATAACAGACTATCCCGGTTGCCTTCCATGGATTCACCCTTCTGTTGTTAGGTGATTTGCACCAGGAGTCATTGTGATTGTGCATGCCACAATTAGCACAGTTGATTGTGCTCCAATTCTTGTTTCTTTTGGGGAATGCCGGTCTCAGTAGGGATCTGAATGCCATTGTCTTGGATCTACATTCATCAGCTTTGTGTCCAAACTTGTTGCATGCGTAGCAATAGCTCTTGAAGCTTCCCCTACTTCCACTAGACACACTTGTGGGGCTCGACCAGCATTCATTGGTCTTGTGGCCATACTTGCAACAGTTTTTGCAGTAACTATTAGTTGGCTTGACCGGTGCATTTTTGCATTTGCTTGTTTTGTGGCCCGGTTTCCTACAGTGTTTGCAAGAAATGTTGAAGGTCTTTTAACCTTTTTGTTCTTCCGGTTTCTTCTTTTCCTTCTTGCTTTTGTTGGCTCCTGATGACTCACCAATCTCTTTGGTGTCTTGACCGGTGAACCCAAGTCCGGTGGGAAGTCCGGTGGGATCTTTATGCTTTCTTTGAGCTTTGAGTTGCTCATCAAGCTTGACCGAGCTCTCGTTGTATCTTCTTAGGGTTTCATTCCTTTCTTCAAGTTCTTTCATCTATTCCTTCAGTTGATACAACTCTATTGCCAGCCTTTTGCATGCATCATCTCTATCATGCCAACACTTTTGCATGTTGGTGTTTTCTTGAGTGACAATTTGCATGTCTTCTCGAAGTTGCAGAACGACAAGATCATTTCCCGTTACCACTTCCTCTGCCAGATTCCTTGCTCTCTCAGAGGCTATTAAAGACTTGACTGTTGTGTTTCTTTCATCTTCAGCTTTCCTCTTTTTCTCAATCAGTTCAGTCATCCTTAGGGCATTATCTTCTTGCTCCCTCTTTAGGTTGGAGATCTGATCGGTTAGGATCTGGTTCCTCCATGAGCTCAAAGACTGCCTCCTCAGCTTCATCTGATCCACTCTGCCCAGAGAGTTCATCAATTGTTTCATTGCTCTCACTCAACTACAGAGCCAACTCTTTTCTTTTAGCAAGTGATCTTCTCAGCCTATTCTCTAGAGAGGCAATGATGTCGTTGGCTTCCTCAAGCTGTTCCTGATACCTGTAGCCCTCCATGATCTTTTTCTCAAGCGGTTAAGCTTTATATATTAGAGAACTTAGCTCTGATACCAATTGTTATTCATAACCGGTTACTGAGAGGGGGGGTGAATCAGTAAATACTATTTCTATTGCCACTTAAAACTTGTATAAAGATTCTTGCAAGATAAACATAATGTAAATAATCATCCACAAGCAAAAATAGAAATACTCAAATCAATACATCATGTATACATGAAAACCCTCGGTTAGAAGGAAAAAACCACGGTGAGACAGAGCTCACAACTTCACTACTACAATAATAAAGACGCCCTGTTAGGAGCTTACAAAGCACTTGCAAGAGTGCTACCCAGTTAAGGGATTTGGTAGAAGATCAGTTAAGACCTTAACTCCGTTAGGAGCCGCCTTGTTAGAGGACTTTCAACATCAACAAAGATGTTACCTAGTTAAAGGATTTTTACAAAGAACTTATTAGGGTTCACCCTGATAAAGGGATTTCAATATGCTTTCACAATACAAAAGCAATGATCTCAACTTGACACTCTCTGTCTGATTAGATCATACCTGTTGATCTCTCCTGGTTTTGCCTGGCTATTAAATCTTTCTGCCTTTCACCTCTGTGACTGTAGCTCTTCTCTCAGAAGATATCTCTCTTCTGCTCTATATATTCAACAACTATCAACAACAACTTTTCTTGTGTCCTATGACCTGTATTTATGCAAAAGTTCATCTCAATGAAACTCTTAACTCATAGAACCGCCAGGCTGTAAACTCATCCATAAATCATGCAACAAAGAAAAAGCTTTGCGTTCTGATCTTGAATTTACCTTGAAACATCTGCGTGGAAATAAAACTAACTCCTATTAAAAAGCTAACTTCAGTTATAAATGGTGGATGATCTGCATATTCCGGTTTTAACTTAAATAGCTCCGCATTTACCGGTGCGGATAGACATGCTGTTGACCGGTATCAATCTTATACTCGGTCCATATCATTAGACTCTTATCCTCAGTTCATTTGCTTTTCTACTTGGTCGACTGGTGCATCACCTCTGTTTAGTCTACCGGTGCATACACTCTGTTATAGTCTACCGGTGCCTATAAAGTAATCTGAGTGATCTTCCGATGTACCTATACCGGTGGGAATGGTGTTTGCATCTAATCTTCACTAATGACAACTTAAATTGCTAACAAATTTGAGGCCAAATGCCCATACATTTGAATTTGAGGCCCATGCGTTTGATTTAAGGCCTATGTGTTAAGCATTGAAGGCTGCACCTTCATTTTAGGGCAGATTTAGGCCTACTTATTAGAAATGGGAGCCTACGCATTTGATTTTAGGGTCATACGTTACACATTCCAGTCCACACTCTAGGATTAAGGCCTCTACAATTGGATTTAGAGCCGCACGTTAGGAATTAGGTCTGTATGATTGATGCTTGGCCAGATTTAGGGCCATAGACTGGGAAATGAAGCCACACACTCGGGATAAGAGGCCTGCTTTGTTGGACTTGAACTCAGATTTAGGGCCATTGTTGTTAATTTAGGCCCACACGCTTCACTATAGGTCCTGCCCCATTGCACATATGCCCAGATTTGGGGCTGCAATCATTGATTTCAAGGCCTGGTTTGTAGAATTAGGCCCACACATTGCCTTATTTGGGCTCATGCTTAAAGCTTTGAGCCCATATATTTGAATTGTAGGCCTGATTTGTGCCTTGTCTTCATTGATTTTAGGCTCAGATTTAGGACTTAGAGCCACACATTTCCTTAATAGGGCTGCCTATTTAGAGCTTTGAGCCCATACATTTGGAGTCTAGGGCCCATAGGCTTAATTCGAGGCCAAATTTATCTCTGCATTTAATTCAAGGCCTACTTTATGGACACTTGAGTCCACATGTTTCATCTTGAGAGCTTAGATGTTTGCAATTAGCCCATACATTCAATTGTAAGGGGCTGCAAGTTCAATGTAGAGTCCATACTAATGCAAAATGGGGGCCATATGTTGCTTATTGAGGCTGTTCGAACTTTAGGAAGGGGCCTCATGATTGGTTGTAAATCCTTCACTGTAAATTGTTTCTTCCTTTCATAATCTCAATGCTTTGTTATCCAATAAATGCCATTTCATTTCATTGCCACTTAAGGTAGTGGATTCCACATTTTTATTTGTCAAGTTGCCACTTAAGGAAGTGGATTCCACCTTTTTATCTAACAAGTTGCCACTTAAGGAAGTAAATTCCACCTTTTTATCTATCAAGTTGCCACTTAAGTAAGTGGATTTCACCTTTATCTGGCAAACTTAAAGAAGTAATATTTTGACATTTGTTTTCCCTTATGGCAATTTAACTTAGACCAATTCACAAGGCCAAATTATACATTGGCTTCGATATTTGAAGGTTGCCACTTAAGGAAGTGAATTCCACTCCTTTATCTGGCAAGTTGGAACAACCTTCCTATCTAACCAAGTGATTTCAAACAAAGCCTTGTTATCTTTGCATTGCCTCTGACTAGCTCAACTCAACACTTGACTAAGGAACAAATGCCTAGTCTTCTTGTTTAACTGGATGAGATAGGGGTTGTAGATATCCACATAGGGCTTTGTTCTCATTCTTCACTTTTTGGTACTTTTCTTCCAATTTATTCATCCTTTCCTTCATTGCTTGGGCAAAATCATCAAATTCTTCTATTACATGTTTCTTGGTTGCATGTCCCAACTCAAATGCTATCACATTATATTCCTCTAGAGTGATATGGTCTTTGGCTTTATCAACCGTAGGCACTGCAACATGCAAACTCCTGGCCCCCGATTCTTCCTTGATGATCTTAGAAAACCTTTTGCCTGGCCCTTCTCTGTTGGCTTGTTGCTTCAACTCAAGATCTCTTATAACTCTAATGCAGGATCAATTTCTTGTTCAGGCTCTCTCTACATCCTTTCCTTCAACCAATCTAGGGTGGTTGCATGTTGATCATGCTCTGGAAACCTTTTATGTTCATTTACTATCTCTTGATTGATTTCTTCTTCTATAAAGGGAATTTTTACCTCCCCCAAATCTCCACCTAATATTGTGTCAAGCACTCCTCTATGGTAGGTTCTTGTTGCGGATTCCCCTGCTAGACAAATTCCTAACAAGCATTCATACTTTGCCTATCTTGCACTAGCATAGCAACTTGACCTTCTTGTGACCATCTTTCCCTACTCGTTCCAACCTCTTCCACTATGAAAGGATCAATTTCTTGCAAGCTTGGGGTCCTGCAAGGTGATGGTGGTGCTACATCCAGCCTTTGCTTCTTCTATGGAGGCTTTTCACTTGGCACCTCAGGCCTTTTTCTCGGTTGCACATCCTGGTCAACACTCTTTCCCTTTCCTTGCTCAATATTTTCTAATGGATTCTCATCTACTTCAATTCTTACTTTAGATGATTGCCCATGTCTATCATCTTGTGCCTCTTGGTGCCCCATCAAGTCATAAATCAAGTGGACATTAGTCGTCTTCAGTTTGCTGACTTGATGCTCAACCCAACATCTAGTGAATTTCAAAACTGGTCTAGATATCGAATCAAGAGTTGTTATTTCATGCTTAGACCAATCATGTCGTTGGATGATCATTGTTCTTTCTATTTCAAACTCAGGCTCGATCACACTTGTATCTTCTTTTAAATGACCCAGCACCTGGATGATCCTACATGCTTTGATCATTTTGAGCGGCAAACTAAAAAATATCCTCTTCGTAATCTCATACTCATCTGTAGCATTTGCCCAAAAACCTTCAAGATGCATCCTATGTTGGTATTTTCTACTTGCTACCACTCTAATTCTATTATAAGGATCGTAGTCTATCCTTGTTGTACGAAATGTTAGATGGTAGAACTGTAATTCATCTATTGACCTCTCTACTGCTTGTAGACATGGGCACATTTCATCAAAATCTCCCATGGTGATTAGGAATTCAAGACCTACTATCTTCTTCTTTTTTGAGTTTTGTCATATGCAATTAGCTGCCTAGTGATTTCTAGCAACATCATTTTGTCAGTCGAATATCTTGGAAGCCTTTAAGTCTTAGAAGAAAATTCTTGAAGCCTAATGTAGGAGAAAGTTGAGAATTGGATGAACCACGATCTATATTTTCCACCAACTTCATTGCTTCAGATGACAACTTTGTATGAAAGTTGCCTTGCAAAGATCTGACAATGTGCATAGCAAAGGTGTTGTTGGCTCTCATGAAGTCCACCCTAGTGTAGAGGTGTAGCTGAGGCTAACACTCATGCACTTTTAATTGATTTGGATCACTTCCTATCAGTCCCTTGTATCTCAATCCTTCATATCTAGTCATTATGGCCAGCATATATAACATATGTGCTCATATAAAAAGTCCTTGACTGCTCCAGATTCCTAAACTTCTCGTCTAAATTGTCATTGATCATTCCAGCCCAATCCTTAGCCATGACTCCTTCTGTCACTTCCTCAATAAAATACCACATCCAAGGCTCAAAAATGCAAGACTGCAAGATTCCAAATATTTTGCTAAGCATCACCACTAGGTCACTGTATTCTCACTGAAGATCCTACCAAAACTACTATTTGGGCAATTTGGATGGTGGGGCTTGTTCTCCCGCAGCCACTTGCAAATTTAAAACTCCATCACAATGGTCAACTCTGGAAGTATAGACTCTGAGTGCCTATTCTTTTGACTTGCACACCATTGAATGGTATGCTAGAATTCCAAAGACTTTTGAAATCGCCAATGGAGAGAGATCTGGCAACAACTTGCCATCTGGATCCTTAATTACTCTTTCTTCTGAACTATAGTGCCTTGCACATTCCACAATCAGATTAGGGTATTGGATGGCAAGAAGGAAACCAGTTGCCACTACAATTCCACTCTTGACTATTTGCCTGGCTAAGAATGTGGAAGAATAATCCTTAAAGCCGTACATTCTTCTATTAAATTCGTCCATGTTGAGACCACCCAAGTTCGTGTCACCAACTTCTTTCCACTTCGACACCAGCTTCGACTCCAAAAGGAATCCTTTCAGCTCATTCTTGATCAACGCCTGTCTGGACAAGCTTGATCCTCTGGGTTTTGCCATTCTTCTTCTTGCAAAACATAATAATTGGCATAAGAATCATGCGAGGAAATTTTAAAATGAAGCATAAAAATGGCATCTAGGAAAATAAAAGAATGTAAAGTTCTTCATTACAGCCATGGAATAAAATTAAAACTTAAAGAAGGAAACCTCGTGAAATCTGAAAATTTACTACAAATTTCTTCTTCTCTCTTGTTAGAATATTTAATCTTTCCTTGGTTGTATTTATTTAATTTAAGATAAACCAAGGTATCCTACATTTATTTAATTAGGAGATTCCTATGGAATCCCTTCATGTATTTTGTCCTCTAGTCAAAGTGGGAGATGTCATTTCTTGTAATTCCTTTATTAAGGAAATTAGTTTATCCTCCTTAAGAGGATGTTGACACTTTGCACACACCTATTATGAATGTTGGCATTCATAGATTTGTGAGTTACTTTGTAACTCCTCTCATCTCTATTTAAGAGATGCTCCTCTCTCTCATTTCAATAATGATGTTATTGTAAATGAGCTTCTTGCTCTCTCTTCCATTCTTTAGGCTTTTCCCTCATTCATAATATCACAAGGGGTTTTTCTTTGCTTTTCCCCTTTCAAAACTTCTTGTATCCTTGTCTTGGCTCCTTTGGTGATTGCTCCAAGTTTATGCATTTCTCATGGTAACAATCTTCTCTTCAATTAATTCTCTTGGATTATTGTTTATTTCTTTGCTCTTGATTTTTTCCTTTCATGGTATCAGAGCAGGTTACTAATCCTTGTTTGAGTGAAAGTTGTTGAAGGGTACCAATCTATGGAGCTCACTTGTTTTGGGAAACATTTTTTAGGAGAGAGGCAAAAGCTCTTACTCTAACTCATTGTGTTGCAGTTTTTTTTATTTTTCTTGATTTGGACGGATTGTCGTCAAACCCATTTTATCTTATATCTATTTTTTTTTCTCTAACCCTCTTTGAAAGGCTGGTCACCAAAGAGATTGCAGGATTTTTAATTTTTTTTTGTACTAACCCTATTTGGAAGGCTTGCCAACAAAGAGTTATTGTTATTCCTATCAATTTTTCTTTTAATTTTTTTATTAAAAAAAAAGAAAACTCTTCACCTCAGTCGGGAAACCGCAATGTTCAAGTTTTTCTTGTCTCATTTCATTTGCAGGTTTCTCACAATTTATTTACAAAGTTAATAATATGATTTATTTATGCTCACCAGTTTTCTACACTAATCTATTATGGTTTCAAAAATCTATTTTTTTTAGATCTACTTATATATATTTGTGTGCATGTTGTTTTTTGTTATAATATTTGTATAAGGTTTTCTGCGGGCTTCCTTATTACATTTGCCGAGTTATATTAATATAATCTGTCTATTATTTTGTATTACACATTGGTTGCAGGTTTAAAAATCTCTTCTTGTCTTCTTCCCAATAATCTGTGAACATATTCGACATCCTCTATTATATTCGACATTCTCTAACGTTTTTTCTACAAGGAATAATTTATCTTTTTTTGTATCATTGTTTTATATTCTTCAGCGATCGTTCAATCCCAACATATCATCCCGCCCGGTCTCAGCCAACTCCTTATCTCAATTCATTCATTCCCATTTCAACTTCTATGACCCGCCACTTTGGTCCACCCGTTTCAACTATCATCCATCCCTAGTAGTCAGTGTTTGGTGTTAATGATTTGTAGCTTCAGTCGGATAAATCCAATCGATGAAATCAAATGCTTAAGTGGCCTATCGGCCTTAAGCATTTGATATCTGTCCTTCTCTATCTTATTGTTATGAAGCATTATTAAATATTATATATATGATTAATATTTATTAGATTTAGATATATATATGAATATATATATCCATATATGAGATGTATCATATTATATATTATTATTTATTACTATTGTTATTTATCTAATAAATATTTATCAGATATTATTAAATAATGATAATAATATATGTCGATAAGCATTGACCAAATATCTTTTTGTGTATCGACTATGATGTCGATAAGTTGAGTCAAATAAAAGATATCATCAACAATGAATATCGACAGTCTGTGCATTACATCATCTACCAATCACAATCGATATTCGTATCAACTGTGGTAACCATAGTCGATATCAATATTGACTGTGGTTACCACAGTCAATACGAATATCGATGACATTGCATATATATATATATATATATATATATATATATATATATATATATATCGGTCTATATGATCATTGACGTCATTGCAAACATGTTGATTAATATTCATAATGGCTGCTAATGACAGTTACTATTAATTTGTGGTTATACCTATTCTGCAGCAATCCGTATAAGGATTAAGCCATTAACAAGTTGTTAATGGGACATGTCTCACATAGAGACATGTCCCTACATGAACCTTATCTACGAGAGACATGTCTCCTCATGGTATATATATAGTGATTGGAAATGTAACTTGGAAAACACAGAAATCAATAAGTGCCATTACAAGTTACAGCAAGTGATAAATACATATATCATACCTTCTCATATATAAGCAAGATATTATACTTGAACATTGTTCTCTCATATAGATCTGCGTCTTCACAGAAGTATTCACATTAGATTTAAAAGACACAAAACTATAAATCTAACTAAAAGCTATTCTAGTTTCATCATTAGGAATTGGGCTCATCATATATCTAGGAAATAAGAAACAAAATTTAAATTCCTCTATCTTAAATCTGATCACAATTTTAACATGGTATCAAAGCTGGCATAAGAAAAGATTCGATCAAATAAATTGCAAAATAAATCTAATCACCATTAAAGCTCTATAAAACTTATATATAAGCAAAATGGTGAGTGGAGTTAAATTCAAAGATAGACTTGAAGGAGCTTCGAATTTCGTCTCCTGGAAATTCAAAATAATGAGGCACTAAGAGAACATGAATTGAACACATTTGTGGAGAAGGCTATACCTATACCAAATGATGATGATGAGAAACTTCTATGGACAAAGAAGAAGAACAAGGCCATGAAGATTCTAGTGGATGCAGTAAAGGACCACATAGTTCCTATTATATCTAAATTAGATACAGCATACCAAATGTTCATAACTCTAGAGAACATGTATGAGATAAACAATACTAGTAGGGCCCTTGCCCTTAAACAACAACTCCACCATGTCAAAATGAACTAAGGGGAAACCATCATGACCTACTTTATGAGAATAACAAAACTAAGGGATCAACTATCTACTATTGGTCACCAAATTGATAGTAAAGAATTGTCAATGCTGACTCTCAATGGATCACCTACATCTTGGGAAGTATTTATTCAAGGGATAAATGCTCAATCCAAACTTCCTAAGTTCGATCGATTAAAGACCGACTGCATTCAGGAAGAGTCAAGACTAATCACCAGAGGGATCGGGTTAAACAAACCTAATGAAGAGATCCAAGTATTGAATATTAATTCTCACAAGAAAGGGAGGAAAGCAAACTTCAAACGAAAGAAAGGAAAGGACACCCATTGCAAACACTCGTTCAAAAGGAAGGATATGTCTAAAGTACAATGCTTTAGATGTGATAAATATGGACACCTTGTTGTGAAGTGCCCAGAAAGACTCAAGCATCAAGCCTCACTAGCAGAAGTTAGCAAGGATAAGGATACAAAAAGAATTGTATTCTTTTCATCTCTATCAAGCGAGGTATCCAACAGTAGGAATACTTGGGTCATTGACAATGGAGAATCTCGACATATAACAAGCTTCAAAGAAC
Source organism: Chamaecyparis obtusa (assembly GCA_027943335.1). Taxonomy (NCBI): domain Eukaryota; kingdom Viridiplantae; phylum Streptophyta; class Pinopsida; order Cupressales; family Cupressaceae; genus Chamaecyparis; species Chamaecyparis obtusa. The sequence continues at coordinate 1,803,008 of BSBK01000620.1, read as the reverse complement.
AATTGGATAGTCTAGAAGAAAACTCAAATGAAGAAGTCACCATTGGAGATAACTCCATCTACCCTGTGAAAGGAATTGGGACATGTACATTTCAACTAAAATATGGAGTTTCTCTTCAACTAACAGGAGAACTATTTGTACCAAGCACCAAGCGCAATCTGGTCTCCATCTCAGCCCTTGAAGACAAAGGATATTGAATCACCTTCTTGGATGGGAAAGTTCTAACATGGCTTAAGAACTCAAACATAAAGAAGGAAACACCATAGGGATTCGAGATGGATGCCTATACAAACTTTGTACCGCTCCTTCTCAAGCCCTAATCCATGATACCTCTACTACAAATGAAATATGGCATAGAAGGTTAGGACATATTCACTTTCGTACTCTACCTTCTATAGAGAAACTTGTTATAGGCTTACCTAAATTAAATCAAGACCATAAAGGAATATGCAAGGGTTGTGCTCTAGGTAAGAACACTAAGGGGACTTTTCATAGTAGTGAGAGTAAATTAAAAAATGTACTTGAACTTATTCATACAGATTTATGTGGACCAATGTCTGTAACCTCCTTGGGGGGATTTTTGTACTATGCTATTTTTGTTGATGACTATTCTAGGAAAACCTGGATCTATTTCTTAAAACTTAAAGAATCTAATGAAGTCCTATCAAGATTTAAAGAATAAAAGGCCTTAGTTGAAAACATGTCAGGGAAAAGAATCAAAACCCTAAGGTCAGATAACAGGGGGAATATATCTTTGATAACTTTAAAGAATTTTGTAATACAACTGGGATTAAGAGGGACTACACTATTCCTTACAACCCTCAACAAAATGGGGTAGCCAAAAGGAAAAACAGGACCATAGTAGAAGTAGCTAAAGCTATGATGCATGATCAAAACCTACACACCTCATTCTGGGCCGAAGCCTCTAGTACCATTGTTTGCATACAAAATAGATGTCCTCATTCTCTCCTAGATAACATTGTTAGCAATTTTAGTTGTCATTAGTGTCTTTCACAAACTCTCACTCACACCGGTAAAGGGTCACCGGTTACTCACATTACTTATAAGACACCGGTAGACTATGAGCGGAGTATATGCACCGGTTGACAATACACCGGTAGACCGAACTAAGTAAAGCAGTACCGGTCTTATGTTGCATACAAGGACATACCGGGTATAAGGATATACTGGTCAAACTGCTAGTAAGATCCAATCCGGATTTTGTGAATCAGTTTGAGTTAAAACCGGATTATACGGGATATCCACCGCTTGTAAGTGGAGTTAACTTCTTAACAGGAGTTAGCTTTATTTCTACGGATGTCTTGCAAGGTAAACTCTAGATCAGAATGGAAAGCTCAACTTCTAGTTGCATGATTTTATTGTTAAGTTTACAGACTGGCAGTTCTATGAGTTAAGGGTTTCATGACGGTGAACTCTTGTATAAATATTGGTCATAGGACGCAAGAAAGTTGTTAATTGTTGGCGATTGCATAGAGCAAAGGAGAGACATCTTCAGAGAGAAGAGCTACAAGACACAGAGGTAGCGGAGATCAACAGCTAGGCAAACCAGAAAAGAGGTATGATCTAAGCAAACATTTAGTGTCATACCAAATCATTGCTTTTGTTAAGTAGAGGAAGCAATTGAAATCCCTTCATTAGGGTGGACCTAATCGATTCGTTGTAAAAATCCCCTAACAGGGTAACATCCTTATCAATGTTCAAAGTCCTGTAACCAAGCAACTCCTAACAAGGTTCAAATCTTAACAGATCTTTTGTAAAATCCCTTAACCGGGTAGCACCTTAACCAGTGCTTTGTAAGCTCCTAACAAGGCGCCTTCATTCTGCAGTAGTGAAGTTGTGAGCTCTGTCTCACCATGGTTTTTTCCTTCTAACCGAGGGTTTCCACGTATATATCTAGTGTTGATCTGTGTACTTACTTTTATGCTTGCATATGATTGATTGTTTTGAAAAAGTATTGTTCAAACAATTCCTAAAAGGAAAGAAATAGTGGTTACTGATTCACCCCTCCCCTCTCAGTAACCGGTGGGTACTAACAAACATAACACCTGAAGAAGCATTTAGTGGAACTATGCCTGATATAAGCCACCTTAGAATATTTGGTTGTCCTGTCTATATCCACATTCCCAAAGAGAAAAGGTCCAAACTAGAACCATCAAGGAAGAAGGGGATATTTGTCGGATACAATGAATCATCTAAGCCTACAGGATATACATCCCTGATCAAAAATTAATTGAGCTTAGCAGAGATGTAACTTTTGAAGAAGACATTGCATTCAAAAGATCCAAAGACATTAATGAAACAAATGATGAATCTCCTCAAAATGTGGAAGAGGATCGTGGCCCTGAGATTCAGAGGGAGATACTTGTAGAAGATAATTATGAGCCTATGAACTCTACTCTTGAGCCTAGAGATTTTGTTGTTAATCGTAAAAGGTCTCTCTGGGCAAGAAAAATGATTGAAGAGGCAAAGAATTATGCAGCTCCAAAGGGTACCTTCAGAGAAAGCAAGAAACCAAAAAGATATTCAAACTATGTTGCCATCATGAGTGAACTTATCAAGTCTGAACCTTCTAATATTGAGGAAGCACTTCAACATCAAATTTGGAAGGATGCTATGATCGAAGAATACCAATCCATTCTAAAGAATGATGTCTGGGACATTATACCTAGACCTAAAGACAAATTGGTCGTCTCATCCAAATGGCTCTTCAAAATCAAACATGCAGTAGATGGAAGCATTGTAAAACATAAGGCAAGATTTGTCGCCAGAGGGTTCTCACAAAAGGAAGGAATTGATTATGAAGATACATTTTCCCCAGTTGCTCGTTACACTTCCACCAGGGCAGTAATTGCTATTACCGCATCAAAAGGATGGAAAATTCACTAGGTGGATGTGAAGATCGTTTTTCTTAATGGCATCATAGAAGAGTAAGTATACTTAGAACAACCAGAAGGTTTTGTGGTTCATGATGGTGCTTCTCATGTTTGCAAATTGAAGAAGGCTCTATATGGCCTCAAACAAGCCCCTCGAGCCTAGTATGAGAGGAAGACAATTATCTCTCCAAATTAGGATTCTCCAAGAATGATGTAGATCCTAACCTCTACTTCAAAGTAATAAATGGTGGTATGCTAATTCTCATTCTTTATGTTGATGATTTACTAATCACAGGAGAAGATCATCTCATCAAGTGTAAACAAGACCTTGCTTCTGAATTTGATATGAAGCATTTGCGTATCCTACACTACTTCCTTAGCTTAGAAGTATGACAAGAAGATAATTGTATTATCCTAAATCAAGGTAAATATACTATTGATATTTTGAATAGGTTTGGAATGATGGACAGCAAGCTTATGTCTACACCCATGGAGACAAATCTACATAAGCTAAAAGAGGCAGCTTCAGAATCAGAATTAGCAGATCCTACTCTCTACCGACAGATAATTGGATCCTTGATTTATTTGGTGAACACCATACTAGATATTTGTTATGTAACAAATGCACTCAACCCGTTTATGTGTGAACCTAGAAAAATATGCTTAGTTGCAGCAAAACACATGTTGAGATATCTGCGTGGGACTATTGGATTTGGATTAAAATATGACAATGTAGATCTAAATCTATATGGATATTCAGACTTAGATTGGGCTGGAAGTGTTGTTGATCGGAAAAGTACCCCAGGATATTGCTTTAGTTTGGGATCTGCCATGATATCCTAGTTCAGTAGAAAGCAATCCTCAGTTGCACAAAGCTCTACTGAAACCGAGTACATTGCAGCATCCATGGGAGCCCGAGAAGCAGTATGGTTGAGAAAACTATCGGTAGGGTTATTTGGACAAACCATGGATTCCACAATTATACACTGTGATAACCAGAGTTGCATAAAGCTTTCTGTGAATCACATATTTCATGATAGGTTTAAGCACATTGAGATCCCCTACCATTATGTTAGAGACATGGTGGAGAGAAATGTTATACAGCTGAGATACATTAGTATAGACGAGCAAACTGCTAATATTCTAACCAAGCCTCTCTCTAAGATATAAGTGGATCACTTTAGAGGTAAGCTTGGTATGGTAAAAAATGTAAATTTTAATTGAGGTTGAGTCTCAATAAATCTATTGTACTAATATTTTTAAAAGATGTTTTATATAAACTCTTTTTGTCATGTGAGTTATTACATGATCTTGTGGAAACATCATGAAAGGTGACAATCTTTCAATGATGTTTACTTGTGATTGCTATTGTAAAGTGACGACATTAACAATAGTTTGACCTACTATCATGATGGATATCATATGTTTGATATCCGTGGATATGTCATGATAGTTCATACCTCTTACGTAATATTAACTGAGTAGTGTAACTACAATGAGTTATATTACTGAGATATGTCATGGTGGATGTTATGAGATGTAGCATCCTTGGATATGCCATGAGCAGATATCTTCTTTGGTAGGCATCATGAGACTTGATGCCAATGCACATACTAGAAAAGATAGGAGTGTGGCGAATATCATATGGTTTATATTTGAGGTAACATCAATTATGGTAGATGTCATTTTGATATCCGTGGATATACCATAACTTTGAATATCAAGTTGAGGTGATATTCTTCTCTCACAATACATGAGTATATTGTATTGTTTATCTAGATAGAATTCATCCTCCCTAGCTAAGAGGGAGTGTTAATGATTTATAGTTCGGTCGGATAAATCCAACCGATGAAATCAAATGCTTAAGTGGCCTATCGGCCTTAAGCATTTGATATCTATCCTTCTCTATCTTATTGTTATGAAGCATTATTAAATATTATATATATGATTAATATTTATTATATTTTTATATATTACTAGTGTTATTTATCTAATAAATATTTATCACATATTATTAAATAATGATAATAATATGTCAATAAGCATCGACCAAATATTTTTTTGTGTATTGACTATGATGTCGCTAAGTTGAGTCAAATGAAAGATATCATCGACAATCTGTGCATTGCATTATCTACCAATCATAGTCGATATCTGTATCGACTCTGGTTACCACAGTCAATACGGATATCAACGACATTGCATATATATATATATATATATATAATAATGATAAAATATTTTTTTGTGTATTGACTATGATGTCACTAAGTTGAGTCAAATGAAAGATATCGACAATTTGTGCATTGCATTATCTACCAATCACAGTTGATATTCGTATCGACTATGGTTACCATAGTCAATACAGATATCAACGACATTGCATATATATATATATATATATATATATATATATATATATATATATATATATATATATATATATATATATATATATATATATATCGGTCGATATGATCATCGACATCATTGCAAACATGTTGATCAATATTCATATTGGCTGCTAATGATTGTTACTATTAATTTGTCGTTATACATATTCTGCAATGATCCGTATAAGGATTAAGCCATTAACAAGTTGTTAATGGGACATGTCTCACGTAGAGACATGTCCCTACGACATGTCTCTACGAGAGACATGTCTCCTCATGGTATATATAAAGTGATTGGAAATGTAACTTGGAAAACACATAAATCAATAAGTGTCATTACAAGTTACAGCAAGTGATAAATACATATATCATACCTTCTCATATATAAGCAAGATATTATACTTACTTGAACATTGTTCTCTCATATCGATCTGCATCTTCACAGAAGTATTCACATTAGATTTAAAAGAGACAGAAGTATAAATCTAACTAAAAGCTATATTCTAGTTTCATCTTTAGGAATTGGGCTCATCATATATCTAGGAAATAAGAAATAAAATTTAAATTCCTCTATCTGATCACAATTTTAACATTTGGAGCCCATGTTGAGCGCTTGCATAGCATCTAGATGTCCATTTGTGCATGGGAAGGAAACTCAGACTTATTCATATGCAATTGCAGTCAGTTTTAATAAGAGGTCTCCATTTCGGTAGCTTTCTGCCATATTTCATGTTGCCTATGCTTTTCTTTTAAAGTTGAGATTCACTAGATTTTAATATGAATTTTTGGAATAAAGAATCTGTAAGGCTTGTAACTTGAAATGGAATAGAAGATGAAACATATCGTCTGTTAATCTGCCCACTAAACAATGACAATGGAACAATTACACATATTTTCCTAGCCATATTGCAGCAGACGGAACCTTAAATCGAGGTAAACAAACAAAGCTTTGGGATTTATAAATTTAAAAATGTAGATTTCTAGAAACAATCTTCTACAAGTTTAAACACACTTTGATATGTCTACCGATCATTTTAGCCAAAATGGCATTAAAAGTTGTCTCATCTTTTTTTTCCTTTCGTTTGCGACCTCTTGTGCAATCTCGCACCATGCCTGAAAACAAGTTTTAACTCACAACAGTATTTCGTTTAAAAAGCTGCAAAAATCTTGTCTTGGCTTCAGGAATAAGCGGCTCAGAACCCTGTGACAGTGAATTACTATTTGTGAAGTACCTTGAAGTCGGAAGGCTAAGACCAACCTCCATTAAAATCTCCTTATCCTTATCATATTTCTACGTTCTCAGGTCTCTGACCATTTTCTTCCTGCGCTAGAATCAGATTTTTTTTCTTTTAATATTATATTCTCTTGTTTTTTTTCTGCTCCTACTGGTCTTTTGTATCGCTGTAAGTTTTGTCTTATCGCTGCAATATTCTCTTGCATATCACTGCCATCATTATTGTTTTAGCACCATTCATATCTGTTATTTTGCTATTTTCAACTTAGTCTTTGCCATGTTTTGAAACGCTCGTACTTATTTCAAACTTGAAGAAAGTTTTACTTTTAATTTTTTTAAGTTTTGATCTGTGTTTCTTTTACAAAATTTGATATATCAATTCCTTTTTCAAGTTTAGTTTTTAACTTTCCTTAAGCCATGTAAACATGGCAGTTTTTGTTTTTTTTAAGTTGGGACTACTTTCTTTAAAGCTTTAAAAAGTAAGGAATTTTAAATTTCCCTTTATATTAAATTTAATATTTTTAAAAAAAAATTTAAATATTAAGTTTTTAAAATTTGTTTTTTTTTCTAAAAATTAATAATTTCAATTTCAATTTTATTAAATTTCAAATATAAAGTTTTTTTGTTCACATTTCAATAGTTTTTAAAACAATTGTTTTAACATCATGTTTAATGGTTTAAATCCAATTGTGTTTGTTTTTATCAAAAATTTAAACTTTTAAATATTTATTTAATCAATTCAAAACTTTATTAACATTGTGTTAAACATCATTCTATGTTATTTGACATTCGATTATCATTGTTTTTCATTCGTCATTATTTAATCATAAAGTTTATTTTCCTAAGATTAAATTAAACAACTCTAACTATCATGCATGGAAAACACATATTTCAAAATTTCCATCTTTATTCATTATAGTTTTTTTTTTTAAGGAAAGCACAGCCCACGTATGAAACTTATCTAAAAGTATTTTATAATCTTCTTAAAGTTTAGTCCTATCAACTTTAAGTGTAAAATGTTTTTTTTTTTTAAATTTCACATGTACATTTCTGATTTGTTAAAGTTTCCTTTTATATTAATGTTTCTTTTTAAATCCATTTACATTGTAATAGAGTTTTATTTCAATTTTAATTAACTTTTTAAAAATATAAAAATTTTCTTTCAAATATTGAAAGTGTAGAAAAAGTTTATTGTTGAAATTGTTTTTTATCAATTTCTTAGCATGAAATTTCAATTTAAACAAAATTTTATATCAAAGTTTAAACAAATTTATATTAACACTTTTTAAAGAATGTTTATTTAATTGCAAGTCTCTTATATATTTTTATTATTTCAAAAAATCTTAAAATTAGAATTATTATTCAAGTCTCTTAAACAAAGAAATGTTTGTTCACTTTGAAAAAATATTTATTCAATCTCAAGTAAAGGAGATTTTTTTTATTACATAAAGGAGATCAAATTTCCCCGTCTAGCTCTTTGTTCAAGTGTTTTTGGGAATAATCTCAATTTTCTTTTAGTCAAATATGGTATTTGATCTCACTTTAATATTAAAAAGCAAAAATATATTTGTCATATGATTGATCCAATGCAAATAAGTCATTGATGTTGCTAAGTTATAATTTGTTCAAGTATTATGAGTTATCTTACTATTATTTTCTTCATGAGTATTATTATTGTTTTTATTGATTACCATGAATTGCTATCAATTTTAGTATGGCTTTATACCATCTATTTGTATGCACTTTGTTGCATTTTTTTATAAGTTGTGTAGGGTGCCCTGTTTTCAAGGTTAACTATGGAGGACCCTTCAATTGTACCTAATTCATAGTTACCTTATTTTCCGTTGGAACCCATGGAGTTTTCCCTCCATCCAATGATTGGTATGCATTTACTTCAATTGATGTTTATCAACTTGATCCACTTTTTTTTTCCCTCATAGTGAGGATGATGTTCTTGAAATCCTTCTTAAAATTTGTTGGATTTCTCATATATTTGAAAGGCAACATGTTTTTTTTAACACTCATAATCCTTATAACAGATTATTATATAGCATATGTCAATAATATTTTCAATCTTTGATTAACATCACTTGGAATTAAGTTTAAGTTATACATTCCCTATTCATCTCAATGAAGCGGAAGCATAGATCAATTGTTAGAGTTTCTCTTAATGTTGGTTTAGTTTCTTATCTCTTTGATGGTTCCTTGATTATGGTACATGCGTGTAGACATGATTGGCAAATCAGATCAAACGTTGATTTGGTGCTTGAGTCGTATGTTCTACTGGAGTATGGTTTATTCTCTCTTATATCTCTTTGTAAATTACTAATGTGATGATGAGTTTGCATACTTCATTGCTTAGATCGTGAGTCATGCAGGTTGTGGATTGATCACCCCATTCACTTGCAGTGGGATGACTCATTAGTGGATTATCTATATCCACGTGATTGATGCAATGTTGATGGAGACTTCATTAGTTGGCCTTGTTTGTGGTCATTTGTGCATTAGTATGTTTATTTTGAGATGCGAGAATGGATAATGTTTATGGTACCTAGACCATGTGGTTTTATCTTGATATAATGATAGCTTGATTGCACTTTAGTGCAAGCTTATGGATTCATCTCTAACTCTCATCAATCTTATTTTAAAGTTATAAAAGATTCTTTAAAGTTGAATTATTTTATCATGCAAATTATGAGTTTATTTTCAAAGGTTATACTCATTTTTATCTAGGGTAGATCCCAATAATGGGAAATCTACTTGTGGATATTTTTTCTTTCTCTTCTTTGATTTAGATGACATATCATGGAACAATCAAAAGGAACAATCCACTTCTCTTCACTCTATCAAATCTGAATGTACAAATTGTACCCATGCATCCAAACATACCCTATGGTTACAGAAGACTAGTTGAAGACTTGGATTTAGCTCAAATTGTATTGTAAAGATGTAGTTCAAGTAAAGATTAAGGAGGGCTGTTAGAATATTTAATCATTCCTTGGTTGTATCTATTTGATTTAGGATAAACCAAGGTATCCTACATTTATTTAACTAGAAGATTCCAATGGAATCCTGATGCAGAGGGGTGTGATATCATTCCTAAGCCCATACCCTGATTAGGAGTCCAATCAGTCAGCAAGTGAGATACAACTTCTCACATCAAATATCCATTCAAGGATTCACTATCTAGGCCTTTCCCATGCACCTAGAGCCACCAACTTGCCAAATCATGTAGCAAGGCTTCACCAATTGTTCTAACACCCTAGAACATCATAACATGGCTAATGTACCATGTTCCACCAGTCCTCCAAGTCCGGTCAAGAGATCTGCAATACAACTCCTTCCAAGAGCCCTCCTTCCTTGTAGCCCTGTCAAGCCACTAATCTGCCCTTTACTCACAAACTTCCCAAACAACTAGGGAAACCCTTGACTGTTTCAGATACCCTTTTCGGTTCTACAAAAAATACCCAAACCCTAAGGTAGGTTCCTTTGGACCAACACCTAGATCCAATACACTAGTAGCAACCAAATAGGCCTAATAAGCCCCCGTTTACAAAGCAACTCATAAGAGCACTCACTCCCTTGACTCCCAACCAAGGAACAATCTTTAATAAGGGTTAGAAACAATAGAATATCAAGTTTTTAGGGTCTCACCACTTACCTATTCTCCTAGGCACCAAACCCTCATTCCTAGGGTCATTAGGCTAGGGCTTGTTCAAAAGGACCTTTCCAAATCTCTCTAGATCCCCCCAATGGATCTAACACACCTATATGGACCCCAATAGAAATGATCCATCACAAAATACACCCATTCTTAAGGGTGTTTGTCCTCAACAATGACTGGTGCAAAACAGGGCACCCTTCAATCAGCAATTTGCTCCCCTTGTGGTCTCTTCTCCACACATTCCCCGCATCCCTGCATCAAACACTATTGTACAAGGATAAAATACATTATTTGACCCCTCCCACCAATCACCTTAGCCACAGGGCTGGGAGAGTCAATCCATTTAAAGAGACTTCAATCCCAAATTGCTGATTGCGCAGTAAAACTGGCAACAGTCAATACAAAACTAGTTTCTTTGTCTTCAAAACTTCATGAAACAATGCTTAAAGGAAAAGGAAATGAAACAAACTTAAACCACAAACACTCTACTCCATTCCCCAATCAATATTGCATTGACAAATGAATCCAAAGTCACTAGCACAGTGACTGTGTCCCTGCATCAGAATAACAGTATGCAATGAAAATGTCTTTGTTTATTGATCTGAGACCATTTCTAAAGGTTCTTTACACACCACACTCCACATACTCCAACCTACTCACGGGATCTTCTTCAAAAAGACCCTTAAACTCGACACCCAACTCCAATAACTAACTTTCAACTCCTACAACAGTCAAAACCGACCGTTCCTTAACACTAACACACCAAAATTTATGATTTGCTCTTGTCAAGTTGACAACCAAGTTGTCAACTCGACAACATGATATCCAATGCCCCTATTAGGACATTTAAAAGGTTTATAAACAACCTTGCAACCCACTTTTAGCCCCATAGCCCTTACATGAGCCTTCTAGGCCATATTTACATACAAATGCAAATTTACATCTTTTTGCACTTTGAGTGCTTTTACATGTTTTAATGGCTCAGAATGGCCATATTACAATCATGGATGACCTTATAGGTCTTTAACCAGTTCATTTGTCCTTGGATCAATCAAGTGACCCCAAGGTTACTAACCCCCAATGCCAATTAATGGCTTACATAGCATCATTCATGATCATATTACCAAATGATCAAAATCATTACAAAACATGTTTAAATCAAATATTAAATGACCATCCATGGTCCATTACAATGCCAAATGACCCTTTATGGTCATGTCCTCATCTCCCTAGGATCCATAGTGACCCTGGTGTGCCTTCATGGCCTTGGTGCTCCTGTACCAAATCCCTACATGTATTTTGTCCTCTAGTTCAAGTGGGAGGACATGTCATTTCTTGTAATTCCTTTATTAAGGAAATTAGTTTATCCTCCTTAAGAGGATGTTGACACTTTGCACACACTTATTATGAATGTTGGCATTCATAGATTTGTGAGTTACTTTGTAACTTCTCTCCTCATCTCTGTTTAAGAGATGCTCCTCTCTCTCATTTCAATAATGATGTTATTGTAAATGAGTTTCTTGCTCTCTCTCTCATTCTTTAGGCTTTTGCCTCATTCATAATATCACAATGGGTTTTTCTTTGCTTTTTCTCTTTCAAAACTTCTTGTATCCTTGTCTTGGCTCCTTTGGTGATTGCTCCAAGTTTATGCATTTCTCATGGTAACAATTTTTTCTTCAATTAACTCTCTTGGATTATTGTTTATTTCTTTGCTCTTGATTTTTTCCTTTCATCTCTCTAAAAAGTCTCTCCCCAAAATTTGTGTGCCTCTTTCTTTTCAAAAACTCACACCTTCTCTTGAATTCTCCAATCTATGTTGTGAAAATGAAATGCAATCCCTCTCTTATATAGAAAACCTCCCACTAACATACTTTATTGGCAATGAGCTAATTTTAGTAATTGCATTTAACATCTCACCATTAATCTCACAAGTTTCTATTCTTGAACAAGGAATCTTGAGTAGTCAAAAATCTTCATGTTTTAAAGCCACTTGTCACACTTTTTTCTTTATTTTCAAAAGATTCCTTTTTGGGCATTTATCTTCATCGACACATTTCTCAAGCCATGGGAGCACACTTGAAGAGGGTGGAATTTTAAATAATACTTAGCCAAGATTTAAATTATTTCAATGTTTTTCAATATCAACCTTGGACGCCAATTAAATAGATATGACGATTTTCCAAAGTTAGGCAAAATCATGATATTCCAATGTTTGAAATTTAAATCTTGAGTTTAGGCTATTAAGCATAGCCAAAGACTTCAATCACTTAATAAATTTCTATTATCTCCAATGTCACTTGCAATATGATTCTTAAGTGCTATAGAAGTGGGTTTTAGCCTATGTTTAATATATCCAATGTTTTGTTTAATTATAATCTCGAGCGCATATTGGATATAGTCAAAGATGTTCACACTCAACCTATTTTACACGATTCTTTGCAATATCACCTTGGGCACACATAAGCTCAATAGAAGGATTTCAACGTCTTTAACAAATTCCTTGCTCGTGTAGTGTTAGCGCTCATGAGCGCATATGAGGATTTGTAAAGGATTTTATCATTTAGCAATAATTCCTTAGCATACATGAATTCACACTCAAGGGTGCATACTGGCACTTGTGGCCGACTTTCCAACTCAGGCGCAATTCCTTGTCTATTAAGAACCAACACCCCTAAGCAACTAAGGAAGGTGGATTCTTCATTCTTGAGAGAAAATCCCAATGCATATGAGACTTGATGGAGGATTTTGGAATTCTTGAAAATTCTTTGCCCAGAGTGTCTCAGCGTTCCTAGGCGCACAATAGGAATGCGGGCAGATTTTAGAACTTGATGAAGGATTTTAAGGACTCTGCAAAATTTCCTTTTTATACTGGCCAATTCAACGCCCTTGGGTGTTCATTGCACTCGGAGGCAGATTTTTCATGTTTTAGACTAATTCTTTGACATACATAAATTTGCGCCCTAGGACTCATTCAGCCCATGATGACGGATTTTCAACTTTGTCACACTTTCCTTGTCCCTCTAGAATTGGCACTCAAGGGTGCATAGAGAGGAATTTTCATACTTGAACATTTTCCTTGGCATAGTGACATCTATGCCCTTGGGTGCACTTGAGGGTGTGTGAAGGATTTTGAACACTTTGCAACATTCCTTGGCATGTGAAGAATAGCGCTCATGGGCACATATGGAGCTTGATCAAGGATTTTTCCTTACCCTTAGTCATTTTTAGCCTTTTCACCCCTCCTTGACCCTCACTTAGCCATTTCATCGCATCTCCACTCAATTTCTACTTTTGGGTGTTGTTTAGGATGAAACCAAGACTTTTCCACGCTTAGAGAAATTTCAACTTTTCTCAGCCCATTTCCTCTTTTGAATGCTTTTTCAAGGCCGCTCTTCGGACTTAACCATTTTTCATGCTTTTCCACATTTGGATGCTTTTTCAAAGATGCTTCCAGACTTGACCATTTTTCAACAATTCTCATTTGAAACACGAGGTACCTCGGGAGACTGCAGCTAAAACTACCAGGAACCAAAGCCAAAAGACCAGGTGGACCAAAAAGCAAGGGGTCCCCATTTGCAATGGGACAATTTGTGAAAAGGTCACAACACTTACATCATGAGATCTATGATTCACTCCACCAATAAATAGCTATGTGTTCAGCAAAGACCAAGATCCTCAAAGTTTTGTTTTCCTTTTCTCGATGATGGAAACAATTGGATTACTGAGAAATCAACATCTCTGCCTTTAACTGGTAGATTACAACATTATGAGAGACAATACATATAAGCTGAAGGACATCCTTCAGCTAATCCGCTATGAGTGGGGAAACCAATCTATTGCAGTCACCCAGGGGTTGAACCTGGCCCAACCACACCTCAGGGGAATTTGAACCTTGATAAATGGTGCAATCAATGAACATACCATCATCCTCAACAATTGAGCTACAACCACATTTACAAAATGAGTAACTTCAATAACTACATTATCTTCCAAGGTCCCTAAATGTGCTTGTGTTTTCATTAAACTCCATAGCCATTATTATTGTCTCTAATTTAAATCTCATTATAGAAAAATGTGGCATTGGACAATTAAAAGTTACCAAGAGGCCATATAGAATGTACTTTTCACATTGCATTACAGTACAGCTAAAAAGCCTTCCTTCAAACAAAATTAACATGCTGCTGCTAACCAGGGCCTATTTGTCCATTTAGAAATGGACCAGGTAAGAAATTCAATGATAAAGCTTACTATACCTGAAGCATGTTCCTTGTAACATCAATAGCCTTGCACAAAGCAGTTTCTGCAGCATATTCTGCATTAAGAACAATACTAGCTCAGAAGTCACTTACGAAGTGTATTTTTAAATCCAAATGATGTGTGAAATGACAACATCCTACTTGCCCAAGAGTAAAGCATGCATTAGATGTTACAAAAGCAAATTACCGACTAAAGTAAGATGTACTACAGTAAATTTGAGATTTATCCAGCAAAAGCATTAACTCATGTATAATGTTTTACTGTTAACGTGGCAAGGTCTTTATTTATACTTGAGATGACATTTAATTCATGTTTACATTATACAGCAGAATTTTCATAGTGCCTGAAGATATTATAATCATGTTTAAGATCAAAAAATGAGCACATAAAATCGTATTCATGATTGCAAACAATCAAATGAATTTCAGCAAAGTGCAAATTAATTAAAGTTAGAAATCTAGCAGGTTGCTAATAATAAATGATTTTCTCCAAACATGTGATAATATTCTTGCAGCTTGTAAACCTTTGCTGAAGATGCCAAAATATTTCATAAAGTTGAAAGGGAACAGACAATACCACCAGGATTGCTATAAGCTGATTTGTCAAGGTTCTCAGCAAATGTCGATGGAACAATTTCTATTTTGAGACCCTGCACATTTATGAAAAACAATCTAATCAACTTGTATATTTGAATGCGATTTCAACCAAAAACTTCAAATGTAAAATAAAGATTCTAAAAATATACAGCCTAAACATGTAGGGATATATCTCAAGGTAAATTGAATAAGATGAAAGGTAAAGATCATTTGCTTAAGTTTAAAAAACAATGGAAAAAAGGATTTTGATCACACAAGATGTTTGGGGCAAGAGGTGACTTATGCATTCTCTACTGAAACTATTGCACTCAATTGTCAGTAGAGCTAGGCCTGGATATGAACTAGAGTTAACTCCATCAGCAATATAAACACTTGGATGGCAATGGAATTATACCTACATAAATAAGTAATATACACATCCACTAAGGCTATCGACACTTGGCCAGCATGCAACCTATGTTGCACCAAGAAGAGACTTGGAAAATCTAAATTCATAAGCCAAGAATCCCTAGACCATGGTAATACCTAAGTGTAGGTAAATGAACGCCAGATTACATCACAAAGTTCAGCTCCTTCCAAGAAGATCTAAACAATATGGCCCACCATGGAGATTTGTCCTCATTACAACAATGGCATTTGAGATATCTTGAGGAAGTGAAGCGGGAACAAAAGGTCCCCTTCCCATCCCCTACAATGACAGGACACAGCTATTCTCCACACAGAATAGCACCCAAGTACACATCCATACGAAACCAAAATTTGCAACCACAACAAATTTTCATTGAAAACACATTGTGTAATGCAGATTTGTATTTTTGCAGTTGTGCCATTTTGTGTGGAGAATAGCTAGAGCTATGGTGACCATGGAAAGAGGGACGTTATGAAGAAATTGAACATTATAGAAAAAGGTTGTTAGGGCATCAATGACTAAATCAGCTATATTTAAATGTCCTCAAAGTAACAACCACCTTCAGTTGCTTCTCATTTTTTTTCTTATTTTACTTAACATCAATCCTTAACTTAATCAACCAATCATCTTCCTTTTAATTTAGAATCACTGGTGACTTTATAACTCCTTCGTTCACCATGGTGGCGACAACTCGATATTACAATATATAATTACACTTGATAGTGTTTAGCTTTCATAATTACGGTCATCCCTAGACCTAGACCTAAGCCTCGAGGGTTCACTCCCTGCTTACGTATCTTCTCGTGGGAAACCAAGGGCTTCGTAGTTCGCACTCAAAGGGAGTTTACTCTATCCTCTTGATGAGATCTCTGATCTCTCTTAATCGTGTCTATTAATTAAAGGATTCCATGAACTTGGTCCCATCACAATAAATGATATCGATTGCAATTAGATGTTGGTTCCATACCCATAATTATCATTCATTAGTTTACCAACTTAAATGTATATGCATGAGGGTCATATCACAAATCACACACACAATGATTATCTTGAGCATACATCACATATACAAAGAACTAGCTCATACACATCATAGGTACATTAGCTAACTAGCTTTGCACATCACATTCATAGAGAGTAGCTCCAGCATACATGACAAGACGACAATGGCTAAATCATAGATGAACCACCAAGACAAT
Organism: Chamaecyparis obtusa; assembly: GCA_027943335.1. Lineage (NCBI taxonomy): Eukaryota > Viridiplantae > Streptophyta > Pinopsida > Cupressales > Cupressaceae > Chamaecyparis > Chamaecyparis obtusa. Next base: position 1,786,362 of record BSBK01000620.1, on the reverse strand, counting down.
AGTTACTGGCTCATACAAGCATCACAAATAAAATAGTGACTGGATCATAGTTACACCGCCCTGGGGGACAAGGGAACGGGGAGACAAGCTTTCGGGACGAGTGGGACAGAGGGGCCTCAATTTGGGGATGGTGGGGAGACAGCAGCGGGAGACGGGGGGTGTATATACTATACATATGGTATTTAAAATGCTAGTTATGAAAAGATGTATAACAATATAAGACATAAAGATGTAAAATCATTGAACATTGAACATTGCATTGTGATTGATCATTGAACATTAAACAATTAATTTTAAATTTTAAATACTCCAATCAGTAAATGGAAGAGTTCTATTATATAAATAATAATAGCGAAGCCAAATACTAAAGTCTGATATCAAAAGTATGAGTATCTATCTCATCATAAAGATGACTACATGAGTAGCATGATATGATATACCAAAACAAGTACAAACTACAAAATTAAAATGCCAAGGCCCAAAATGTAGTGATTCTAGTGAAGGAGGCCTCTAATCATCCATCGGGGGGTCGGCAAATTCGTCATCATCAGAACTATCAGCCTCTCCAAGGTTAAGAGCCACGAAAGGAACATCGACCAGCCCTGCATCTAAAGCATCCTCATCCTCATCAATCTGTGATGGCTCCTCTGGCTCTACATCCCATTGTGCTACTGAGCTCTCCTTGTACACACGTGTCTTGCGATCAGTGATACACAAGACACTATGAACAACTACTAGCCCTACATTAAATTTTTAAAATTTTAATTTTTAAATTAAACAATAAGAATTTAAAAAGTGAAACAACAAGAATCTACTTCAATTTAGAAATGAAATCAAATAACTAAAAGAAAATGAAACAACAAGAAATGTAAAACTTAACAATGAACAATCATTTGAAAATGAGAAAAAAAAATTAAAAATCAATTACAAACCCTACCTTTTGCTTGAAAAATCTCTTCAACAAGGTGAAGAATCTTCATCCTCTTCTTCTTGCTCCTTGTAACACCTCTTTGATTTGCAATCACTCTTTTCACTCTTACAATCACCCTTTTCTTAGCTATTCACTCTTCTTCTTACTGTTGTTGCAAACACATAGAAATGAAAAAATGAATACAAATGAAGCTTCAAAGTGTTTGGATGCAATATAACATACTAGATGAGCCCCACATACCCCTAGGGTTACAATGTAACAAATAAAAAAAATAAAAAACTTTTTTTTTTGTATCACTTTTTTGGCTTGCCGTGACAGGGGACATCTAGGCGTCCCCTCAGGGTTCGAGGGACGCCTAGGCGTCCCCTTGTCCCCACGAGGGACGTAGGGATGTCCCCGCGTCTTCTCGGGAACGGTGGCGCCATCGGGGATGCTGGAACGTCGTCCCCCCATCCCCAATGTGTCCCCGTTCCGCGAACGCCAGGGATTGGGGGGGGGGGACGCGTCCCTGGGTTACTATTGACTGGATCAAATACAATGGCTCACCATCCCTTGTCCATAGCATATCCCAAGAGAAGGAAAGTTGGTGCATTATGCACTACACCATGAGTCCCCTTCCTTTCCATGGTCTTTGGACCAATGGATAATTAGGAAGAGGACTCGATACATATCCTACTACAATGAGCATTTGTCTTCCTCCTAATAGGGTGAACTATACCTTTCCCACATCAAACTATGCCCAAAATCATACTATGGGGTTAACCAAATTATCACCTACCTATTCTTCATGAGAAATTCTCCTTCCTCCAACTCATCGAATGGCTAAGCAACCAAGGACATCCATCGCCAGCATGCCACTAGCCCTAAGGCCCAATGCTCTTGGTAGAATTCATCCTGCTATCTATTCGGTACAACTATCAGTCTCGCAACACCATATGCTCCTTGACTATTGTCAATCTTGAGCATGGATAAGCTTATCTTTGAACTGGTCATAGGATTTCCATCGGTGATCACCTCAGATGGAAAAGGGTAGCCTATGTAATGAGATATACAACCTCTACCTATGACCTTGTAGGGCCCTTACCCCATCTGTAGCCATAAACACGATCTCTTGTACCATGCTTATCATTAATAATTGGAAGGAGGTTTCTATTTCAGAACAAGTAGATCACAATTGATTGATCTAGGAATACATACTCAAGTATTATAGGTTTGGGGATTAAATTTATCAAACATATAACAATTGCTTGGAACCAACTTATTATGGCCTTGACTGAACATGTAATCTTAAGTAGATACCAACTATAAGGTAGCCAACCCAATTCATTTCCTTTATCTTTTCATTCAAAGCACATTATGTGATAAATATAGCTTATTAGGTTTTACTAACTCTTTCATAACCATTATTACCCATTACAACCTCATCTAAAGCCTACTAAAGAAAAAAGATTAAACAAGTAAGGAATAACCCCAATCCCTAAAGTTGTTCCCCCTAGACCCTCCCCTACGAACTTGAGGTCACAAGGGTATCCTTCACCCAAGTGTCACCTACATTCCCACTTCTAAATGAGTCAAAGTTACACGTAGTTCTCCTCCCAAGATCTCTCAAGGATACCTATGCATAGGTTCTCATTACCAACATTTCCTCAATGATTAGCCAAAAGTGACTTAATGTAATCATCATGAAGGTACATCTGATTATTTTAGCATTGAGTTTAACATACTTTCCTTGACACGAGATCATTATAAACATATCCTAGTTGTTATATTATAAAAGTATAACATCCTACCATCAAATCTATTCCTTGATTAAAATCAAGGGTCTTAAAAGCTTTTAAACAAATGCAACTATAGAATACAAGCTCAGGCACTTCTAAAATATGCACAACTTCACTTTAAACAATATTCATGAGAAAGTATGAACATAATTTGTTTAACTTTACTTGAGTAAATTAAAATCGCATACATCCTTAAACAAAGTTACAGAGAAATGTACTTATCTTTAGGAATGACATTAGAAGTGAGGCCCTAATATAATTATATCGTGCCTTGTCCTCAACCTAATGTCTCTCTCTCCTTTCTAAAATTGCCTCTTTCTTTGTTTGCACTACTCCTATGGTATCTTCCCAGTCTAATTCCCTCCTATTCCATTTTCCATCCAAAAGAAAATGGTGAAAGTCCTTCCATCAATCACCACAAATCCTCTGAAACATTTCTTCCACCATCCTGCTTTTGTCCCCCAATCATGCCTTCCTCCCTGAAGTGTAGTATCATTGACAACAATGATTGCAGATATGCTAATAATGAATTTGTTGAAGAGGAGTTAGAAACATCAAGAAATGATATAGAACACGGCAAAGCTCAACTCTGCATCTTTTAGCTTGCATCCTCTTTGTCTGTGCAGAAAGGGGAGCTTTTGCATACAGTATGAAAATCTATCCTAGCATAAGGAACGGAAATTTTGCCTAGGTTTGTATACAACAGTGAATGCACAAACAAGGCACACAGATTGTTCTACAAGATACCTCACAGAGATGTCATCTCATGGAATGCAATGATTGCAAATGAATTTGGTAAAAGGGTTTTTAGAAAATCTCCACCAATTGCAAATTAAGCGAGTAAAACGCCAAATTCTTCACCAATTTTCTCCTAGCCTGAATCATTTGACAAGATGCCTCAAAGAGATGTCACCTCATGGAACATTGTGGTCATAGGGTATGCAGAAAATGGATTTGGTGAAGAAGCTTTAAAAAAATTCCAAAAACACAATTGACAAGCATAAAACAAAATTCTTTGCCAATGTCCTCCCAAGCCTATGTAAAATGAGAGCTTTGGGACCGGGTGTGGACATCCATCAACAAAGAATAGGAGGGAGATTTCTGTCGAATGTTACAATAGCAGGTACCCTCATAAACATATATGCAAAACGTGGAAGCATAGACTAGGGACAACAATATCCCTGAAAGAAATGAGGTTTCAAGGATTGCAATGATTGTAGGATTTGCACAAAATGGACTTCATGAAATGCTTTAGAAACTTCCAAACAAATGCAATTACCAAGTGTAAAGCCACATTCCACAAACTTGCCAGCCAGGCCACCCAAATTGCTCCCCTCAATCTATGGTGCAGCCTTCACAACCTCCCCATTCCTTCCATCCTTGTTGCCCTTGATGTCAAAGCCACAAATCTAGACAGGTGACAGGTATAACAAGAACACTTGGTTTTGCATGGTATGGACTGGTATATTTGGTGATTCATAGTGCATATTTTGATTGATTGGCATATTGGTATCATAGTGATCTTACAGATATGATAGTGATATTCAGATTGAATTGGTTCATCATGATTCTCCTTGACAGTGGATATATTTACAGTATGAATGCCAATGATCTATTTCATTCTTGTACTACTTCTTCACAGGTCTTTGCTACAAATCATTGATGGTTGTTCCATAATAGTGTTAGATGTGGCAGGGTTTCATTTTCACATTCATCAATGGACAACTATACAGATTTATCACATTCATATGCTTTAATTAATATGTCATATTCCTGTTACATGCTTGTTTGGTTTATAGTCTTGATATTTGGTGACTTATGTATCTTGTTTCGCATTAATTATTAATGCCTTATATAGTTTGACTTCTAATAAGGGATTAATATCTTATTGACTTTGGTTGATAAGCTATTAATATCTTATTATATGTTGAGATTATGGAAAGCTAAGTTACTGAGAGGGGAGGGGTGAATCAGTAACCTTTAAAAACTTTTTTATCTGAATCCTCAAGACAATGAATTTCATTGACCGACTGTCATGTTAACATTTCCATCCATTCATAACATAACTAAAAATAAGAAATGCTTTCTAATCTAACATGTAAACATTCATGAAACTTACACACAATACACCAGTATTTTGGTATCGCAAAAACCCTTGTAAGAAGGTAACAACTATGGTGGGGATGACACACACAAAGCTTCACTAACTGCAGTAATAAAGTTTGTCAATTAAGGCTACAATGTTGATCACTTCTGATGATCTTACCCTGTTAGGAGTAACAATAAAGACCTATTAGGATCTACCTTGTTAGAGGATTTAAGCAACACTGTTGAGTGTGCACTCGGTTAAGAGATTTACAAAAGACTTGTTAGGTCTACTCTGTTAGGAGATTTTGTCTGCCACAATTGTTAGAAAGTAACAGTAGATTGATTTGTATGTAGCAACTTTGTTGGATTTCAAATTCGATAAGTACTTAACTGATATCACCTTGTTGTGATAGATATCTTCTTTGTATACTACTCGGTAGCCTCTGGTCTGATACTGATTCAATTTTGAATACTTGTTCAATACTTAACTTCACAACCCTGTCTGATCTTCAGATGTCTCTTGTAGGCGGCTACTTCATGTGTTTAACTAGTAAAAATGACATCTTGACTATTCTTATATCAAAAGATTTGACCTAATTAGGGTTATGGTATCATCTAGAAAATATTAGATCTACGATCCAAATGAATAACATAAAACAATATTACATAGGGATCATCAATCATTTAATGATTACATCTGCATTTAATCTTCACCTCGATCTATGTAAACCGTTTTCTAGCTCAGTATAAACTGTTTGCCTTGTATTTTGTGTCATTACATACTTCTATGTCATTCTTATATTACTCGGTATATACTGCATTCATGACTCGGTAAAATACTGATGCTCGGTATATATGAATGCTCGGTTATAACTGTACACAATGCTTGATAATCATTTGGCTCGGTGTATGTGCTTAGTCAAGACTGTGTTCGGTTACCATGTTATTCTGTCTTGTGCTCTACTCAATTACTATACTTAGTGTGTTAACCAACTTAGCCTATGTTCTTACTTTACCGACTGTATGTGTGACACTAATGACAACTCATAATCTAACATTCTCCCCCTTTGGCATTAGTGACAAAAACACATATATATGCCATAATCAAAATTTGCAAAAAACTTGTATACGTCAAAATTGTAGACTCCCCCTGTCTATATGCCTCAGTAAGTATACATATATATTATATACATATTTTCCCCCTTTTTTGGTAATAATGCCAAAACTGTATATATTTACAACTTATCAAAAATGTTCGGATGGGTTTTCTTCAAGTTAGCCAAGAGGTTTTCCCATTCCTCTTTCAGACTTTCTAGTGCAATCTACTCTAGACCAACTTGGGCATGCATGTCGAATATGTGATCTACCACTAATAACTCGGGAGTGGCAACTAGATCCTTTGCTTTCTTCACATACCGTTGCATCACCTAAATGTGGGGTAACAACTCAGCCTGTAGCTCGGTTGTTTGACCTTTGATCTTATCTTCTTCTCTCCTCAGTTCATTCCTTAACCCATGTATATGCTTGGCTTTTTCATAGTGTAGTTTAAATGCATGGGGTTCTATAATCAAGCTCTCTGCACTCTTTTGCAGATCATCATCTAGTTTCTTAAGTTTTTCTTGTATTTCTGCAATGAAGAGATCTATAATGCAAAGCTTTTTCAAAATTATGAGTATCTACTGAATAAGATTTTCAATTTTACTTACAATCTCAGATAGCTTCACCTTGTGAATTGCCACTGCTTGGTTGATCTTCTCCATTATCTTGAATTATATCTTCGATTCTGCTCTCTTCTATTTTCTTTTCTGAATCGATATTGGGAGAATTGATGTGCCCAGTAAGTGTTGCAAGCTGGTCAATGATGGGAGTGGCCTCATCAACATTGACATCAGGTACAGCTTGCATCAGGATTTCTCTCACATCTTCTAGCACCTGTTTATGTTTACTTTCCTGCCTCAGCTTCTCCTGAACTACTTTTCTGGTGCAAAGTTCTCCATACCTTCTAAGAGCTTCGGGGTCCAAGGTTCTAGGGTTACATGATGGTATCTCTATCACTTCATCTAGGGTGACCGGAGCTTTTCCATGTTTCTTCTTCTTTTTCTTGTCTCGTTTGCTTGATGTGGGGGATTGCCCATAAGGAACTAGAGCCTTCTGCTCTGGATTTGACATTCGTTTCTCGGTTGAGACACTCTCTTCTTTTTCCTACCCCTTTATAATTCCCTCGCAGTGAGGTCCTTGGGCTTCTAGCCTTGTGTCGGTAGTAGAATCATCTACATTATGTTCATTTTCAATTCCTTTGTCATCTACCTCTTCAGTTGCAGTCTCGGTTTTCTCTTTTTCTCCTTCTTCACCCTTATATTGTGTAGATCCATCGGTTGCTCAGGCGTAGTGTCCTTGGGTTGCTCTGTGGTAGCAATATCAATGGCTTGTACCAAAATTGGTAAGTTGTCCGATATTTGTACACTAGCTAGCTTGGTAGTCTGTACTTCATCTTCCTTAGCCTCATCATCGGGATCACCTTCAGTGATATCTTCAATCAAGACTTCTTCATTCCCGATTATTAGTAAATTCCCTAGTGTATCCTCTTTTACGGTGTAGCCAGCAAGATAAAAATCTTCTGCATAAGTATCGTCCTCTAGCTGCTCGGTGTCTGATATGTGAATCGGCTCTTCAATTGGCCTTTGTGCAGTGATATCAGCATCATCAGTGCATACACCTTTACCTCTTCCTGTGACACCTTGCTCGGGAATAACTGCAAGTGCAGTTTGTTCTGTTTCAACTTTGAACTTCAAGATTTTAGTCCATTTCTCTTTGCTCTCCTCATCAACTTCTTGGAGTTTACCTTGTAGAATATTCATTTCTCTTCCTTTCATCAAAAACTTGTTTGCATATTCTTTCATCATTTGATCAATTTCTTGAACAGATAAATTTGGCATTGCCAAAATTAATGATCTTTCCCTCATTTTCTTCTCGGTATGCAAGGCATATATCCATCTTGCTGATACTTTATCATATAATTCCTTTGGAATATAATTTGCAAATTCAACTAGTAATCGTTTAAACTTAATCATCATGTTGATGATTCCCTCTTCCAGTTTGTCCTGATCCTCGTTAGACATATCTGTTTATTTTAGGGTGACCTAGTCCTCCCTTGTCTTTTATTTCCTTTACAATCTCATCAATAGACTGTGATTTATTTACAACTACCTTGAATTTGCTGGTATCCTCCTCATCTGAATCTATATCATCCTTATTCCTTATTAACTTCCTTCTCTTCTTAGGTGCCTCGGTAGATACTTGAGTACCTCTCTTCTTCTGTGAAGAACCGAAACTGGCTTCTTCCAAATCCACTTATTTTATTTAAAATATTTGCAGCACTTGCTCAATAAATCTTTTAATTGCAATTTAATAATCAATCTTCACCAAAATTCAAAATAATCCAACCAAAACAAAATGACATTCTTTAATAATTTAATTGATTCTCATTTCTCATTACAAACAGAATATATAAGTATTTCAATTAATATAAAAAACTCAAAGGCACCTGGCAATCCAAAAATGCTTGTAATTTTGTAATGTCTTTCATAAAAACATACCACAATTCTCTAACGCCTAAACTCCAGCCTGTACATTCACGACAAGATGTAATATCATGAGGTTGGCTTGCTGTGTTGATGGTTTCAGCAAAAATATTAATCTGACCCTGTTTTCCAGTCACGTGAGCAAACAATGAAGCTCCTCAAATTCCCAATTAAAAAACGCAGCCATGTAATTAATGTGGGTTTCCAGATTTTGTGAATTCAATCTCAATATAATTAATTCAGCATCTCCAAGATCTCTGCCAATCTCTCAATCAATTATTAAACCTCAGCCATGAAACAATTCAGAATCCTTAAGAACAAATGATTCACCTGTAGAAATAACTTCACCAAAAACCCGAACACCAATTTATTAATTGCATCATCAGCAATTAATTAACATCAGATTTCCAAACAACCTCAGCAAATTCGAATGCAATTACTAAATGAAGAAACACAGAACTCCTCCAAACAATTTCAAAACTCCAGCAGGAAGACAAATCAAACCCTAGAATGAATAAATTGATTTCCCTGCAAAACAAACTCCTCATAAACCCAGTATACATCAACACTGGATTTAATTCAGAATCAGCAGCTGCAAAATTCACCACCAATCTATGATGACTCAAATTGCCAAAAGAGGAATTAGTCCTCAAAACCCTAGCCAATTTCTCACAGCCAAGAGACTTTATAAATTTTATCAAATCAACAATGAATGAATGAAAGTGCTTTTTCGAGTAGAATATATAGCTTTTTCGGAAAAGCACAATTTCACTTTTTTCATTAAAAAGGCTTTTAAATGACCTCTTCACTTTATAACATTAAAGTTATAAAGTATTAAAGTTATTAAATTAAAATAATTTAATTTAATAATGATAACTTTTAAATTAAAATAATTTAATTTAATAACGATAACTTTAAAAACCAAAAGCCTCAGAATTCTGTTGACTGAAACAAACTCATTTCCGACACCAGAGCCTCAAACACCAACTGCCTTGCCGGAAATAGCCCACTGCCAAAAATAGCCAACTGCTAAAAATAGACTTACTATAAATAGTAAGTCTCTCAAATTGGAGATTCCCTGAGACTCAATCCTGAAACATCTGACACTTCGTGCAGACACCCTGCTAATCCAGGCCATACCCAAAATACCACTTACTAAAAATAGTAACTCGACCAAATTGACCCAAACGAAGAGCAGATATGATAAACTGAACCTCCAAAATGGAGTCCCAACACTGGCTCCACAATCTAACCCCCTCTGAACGCCTGATTAGCTTGCGAGGGTCGCCAAACCAAGCTAATCCCAAAGTCTGAAAAACGGGGACATTACATCTTCTGATAGGTCTTGGTCAGTGTAGGCCTAGTGATCTTTACAACTCCACATTTCAAAGGTGGGGAAACACCAGTAGAGGACCTTGTCCTTGCTTGTGTAGGAGTTTCTACCTGTTTCCTTTTGCCTTTTGTTGCCTTCACCGGTTCTACTTGTACCTCTTTATCTAACTCGGTCTCTTCCTCATCATTTTCACTGTTACTGATCAACAATTGTTCCTTGGTTGCCTCTTCAACCGACTTCTCTGCTTTTTCTCCCAATTGTTTTTTTAAGGTTCTCTAAGGCCCAACCACTACACCAAAAGACCGGCCTAGTGGTAAGGGTGGCTACCCAGGGTGTTAAGGGTGTGGGGAACATCTCCCATCACCGGAGCATCCGAGGGTGGGGACCACCCCCAATTACGCAGACCCCGGACACGTGGCTGCGGAGCACACCACCGGCACATGGGACATTATAGCCCACCACGCTCCGCGGGTCTCGACCTCGACTCTAATACCACTAAGGCCCAACCACTACACCAAAAGACCGGCCTAGTGGTAAGGGCAGCTACCTAGGGTGTTAAAGGTGTGAGGAACATCTCCCATCACTGAAGCATCCAAGGGTGGGGACCACCCACAATTACACAAACCCCAAACATGTGGCTACGGGGCACACCACCCGCACACGGGACATTACAGCCCACCACGCTCCACGGGTCTCAACCTCGAGACCTCGACTCTGATACCACTAAGGCCCTACCGCTACACCAAAAGACCGGCCTAGTGGTAAGGGCGGCTACCCAAGGTGTTAAGGGTGTGGGGAACATCTCCCATCACCGGAGCATCCGAGGGTGGGGACCACCCCCAATTACGCAGACCCTGGACATGTGGTTGCGGGGCACACCACATGCACATGAGACATTACAGGTGCCTATCATTTTCTTTGTCTTTCTACCGATCTTTACTCCAACCTAATCCATTTTGATTCTTTGTTTTGCCTCCTCATAAGTGCCAAATCTTGTTGCATTCTTATCTTTAGGCTCTATTAGAAGTGCCTTTATTGACCTAGTTGCTCGGTCAATGTCAAGTTCATAATCCATTGGTGGCAACCATGCAGTCCTCGGTTCAACTGCCTTAATGAGAGTGGAGTCGATGTTCACTAGAAAACAAATTTCATCCTTATATTTTTCCACCAATTGTGCTAGTATCCTACTTCTTTTGTGCATTCTCTCCTTTTCCCAAAATAATCATCCATGACAAGCTCAAAGTTCTAACCTAGACTATTTATGAATTCACCGATTTGCATGATGACCGGTCTATTTGTATCCCATTGCACATCACTGATTGATGAAAATGAATTTTGCAAGTAGAAAAATATACATACTAGTAATGATTCGAACTTGCAAGTGTTGGACTTAGCAACTTGGATTGTCCTCGTATTTTCTTCCAATTGCCTCAATATCAACTCGGCGAGGTCTAGCTGTAGTCCTTTCTTCACAATATTATACACAATATCAACAGTGTCGTTGTTAGCAATATAAGTTGCCATTAGTGTAATTCACAAACACCATTCACACCGGTAAACGTTCACCGGTCACTCACGTTACTTTAAAGACACTAGTAGACTAGGAACATAGTGTATGCACCGGTAGACCGAACCGGGTACACAGTACCCATCTTAGGTCGCATACAGGGATGAACCGGGTATAAGAGTATACCGGTCTAACTGCATAAAGATCCGCACCGGAATATGCAAAGCATCCACCGCTCAGAAGTGGAGTTAGCTTTTTAACAGGAGTTAACTTTATTCTTCAGGATGTTTTCAAGGTAAACTCCAGATCGAAACGCAAAGCTTTTTGCTAGTTGCATGATTTATTGTTGAGTTTAGAGTCTAGCAGTTCTATGAGTTAAGGGTTTCATTAAGGTGAACTCTTGTATAAATATAGGTCATAGGACACAAGAAAGAAGAGTTGTTGAAAATTGCTGAACATAGAGAGTAGAAAAGAGCAAGATCACAGTCACCAGAGGTGAAAGGCAAAGAAGCAAAAAAAAAGATTCAACAGCCAGGCAAACCGAAGAAGAGATCAACAGGTATGATCTAATCAGACAATTAGTGTCATAATAGATCATTGCTTTTATAAGGTGTGAAAGCAAATTGAAATCCCTCTATCAGGGTGGACTTAATCGGTTCTTTGTAAAATCCTTTAACAAGGTAACATCTTTGTTGATGTTGAAAGTCCTTTAACCAGGCAACTCTTAACATGGTTAAGATCTTAACCGATCTTCTATAAAATCCCTTAACCGGGTAGCACCTTCACCAGTGCTTTGTAAGCTCCTAACAAGGCGCCTTCATTCTGCAATAGTGAAGTTGTGAGCTCTGTCTCACCATGGTTTTTTCCTTCTAACTGAGGGTTTCCACGTATACATCTTGTATTGATCTATGTGTTTCTATTTATGCTTATGAATGATTGTTTATATTCTGCTTATCTAGTAAGGATAATTAAACAAGTTTTGAATTGTAATAGAAACAAGTATTTACTGATTCACTCCCCCTCTCAGTAACCGGTTAGTAATAACAATTGGTATCAGAGCCTAGTTCTCTAATATACAAAGCTTAACCACTTGAGAAAAAAATCATGGAGGGTTACAGGTATCAGAAACAACTTGAGGAAGCCAATGACATCATTGCCTCTCTAGAGAATAGGCTGAGAAGATCACTTGCAAAAAGGAAGGAGTTGGCTCTACAATTAAATGAGAGCAATGAGACCATTGATGAACTCTCTGGGCAGAGTGGATCTGATGAAACTGAGGAGGCAATCTCTGAGCCCATGGAAAGGAACCAGACTCTAACCGGTCAGATCTCTAACCTTACGAGGGAGCAAGAAGATAACGCCCTAAGGATGACCGAACTGATAGAGAAAAAGAGAAAGGCTGAAGATGAAAGAAACACAACAGTCAAGTCATTAACAGCCTCTGAAAAAGCAAGGAACTGGGCAAAGGAAGTTGTAGGCGCAAATGAACTTGTCATTTTGCAACTCCAAGAAGACATGCAAATTGTCACCCAGGAAAACGCCAACATGCAAAAGGATTGGCATGATAGGGATGAAGCATGCAAGAGACTGGTACTAGAATTGTATCAATTGAAGGAACTGATGAAAGAACTTGAAGAAAGAAATGAAACCTTAAGAAGATATAACAAGAGCTCGGTCAAGCTTGATGAGCAACTTAAAGCTCAAAGAAAGCACAAAGATCACACCGGTCTTGGATTCACCGGTGAAGTCACCAAAGAGACTGGTGAGTCTTCTAGAGCCAAGATAAGCAAAAAAGAAAAGAAGAAGCTGCTGGCACAAAAAGGTAAGAAGACCTTCAACAACTCTTGCACTCATTGTGGGAAACCGGGTCATAGAACAAATGACTGTAGGAATGCACCGATAAAGCCATACAACAGCTACTGCAAGAACTGTTGCAAGTATGGCCACAAGACTAATGAATGCTGGTCCGGCCCCACAACTGTGTCCAGTGGAAGCAGGGGAAGCTTCAAGGGCTACTACTATGCATGCAATAGGTTTGGACACAAGGCTGAAGAATGTAGATCAAAGACAATGGCATTCAGATCCCCAAGACCGGTATTCACCAAGAGAAACAAGAACCGAAGCACAACGAACTGTGCAAATTGTGGGATGCACAATCACAATGACTCACGGTGCAAATCTCCTAACACAAGAAGGGTGAACCCATGGAAGGCAACCAGGATAGTCTGCTATCATTGCAATAAGGTTGGACACCTAGCCAAAGAGTGCAAGAACCGATCAATGAACAAAAGAAAGGGATCGATCAAACCGGTGGAGAAGGTCTCGTCTTCGAATAAGAAGAACAAAGGTAAGAAGACTGAGAAAGAAGTCAAGCAAATGTGGTTCAAAAAGGAATCAAAGAGCTCCGCTGAGGAGAAAACAGAGGAAAGCTCATCATCTGCTGATGGTGATATCTCTTCAGCAAACTGAGCTGCGAAGGCCTAGGGGGAACTGACAGCTCGTCTACTGTTCCCGGTAGAACTGGTGAGAAGTAAACTCACTCAGTCTACAAGGATAACCGGACAAGTAAGAAGTAGTCAACCGGTGTTTGCCAAACCAAAAAAGTCGGAACACCAGTTAGCAAAAACGGAAAGAAAAGTTAGGTAAGGCAATAAATGTTGTAGCCATTTAAACAATAGTTACCGTTTGGTAATTACCGTTATGCCCTAACTCTATAAAAGGAAGGAGATTTACTCATTAGTTTTGCTTTGCTTTCTTTGTGATTAACGAATTCTTGTGCTAAGTGAAAATTCTCGCGATTTGATCATTGTGAACTATTGTTTGTAATACCGATCAAGCGACTTTCTGTGGTAACCGGTTATCAAGAAATGGCCTCATCATCCTCTACCGCGAAGTTGATCAAGGGAAATCAAGTGGACCGACCTACATATGATATTGCGGCGATTCAAAACAAGGAAAATGACATGGTTGGTGCAATGTCGTCTGTGCCAAACGGAGTCCTCTTGACTGAAGACGTCACGATATTCATTCACGCCAAGCAGGAAGAACTTGGTGAGACATTCATTCGGAGCGAGTATCTCTCGCTGTGTGAGGACGGAAGACTCCAAGACCGATATGCGAAGCTGGTGTTATCCGATCTTATCAACGGAGTCATCTATCCAACTATCTTTCGGCCCGACTGGATTCGACTAGTCCTTAGTCGAGTGCACAATCCAGGGTTTTGGCTCCAAAAGGGTGCAGCTACAGAGATAACAAAAGAGGACCTGCATTGCGTGACTGGGTTCTGTCAAAAAGGGGAAGCTTTAACCCTACGAACAATCTCCAATCCAATTGTCACAAAGCTGATGAAATCAAAATCCGATGGTCGCCTCATGACAATGAACGACATTGAAGACAAAGGGGTTTGATTTGCGTCCGCAGTGATAGGTTATAAAATCTATCAGTCCAGTAATCTGAATAGCATACCGGGAGGAGCCATACATGCCGCTCACCGGATAATGTATGACCGCCAAATATGATATTTGCAAAATGCTCCGAGGGAAAATATTTGAAAATATGAAGAAGCTCGGTATTGTTAGGAAGAAATCTATGAAGTACGGGACCCTACTGGTATGTCTCTACTTCTACTATCAAAATTTATTTCCTAGGATTGGCAAAGTGACATGGAAAACCGACAGACCGGTCATGCACCAAATAGCTGAATTGGCCAACCAACTGGGAAACCAGTTAGGTAATGTAATGAACGAATATTTTGAGGCATTTCAACTAAGGATGCACGCAAGGGAGCGTATGTCGTCAACCATTGTTGACTTATACAAGGATGATGTGTGTTTTCTGGTTTCCACCGATCACTGCATCATTCAAGCAGTGGAACCAAGAATAGAATATGCTCCTGAGCTGGGATATGAAATCACTACCAAGATTGCTAAGGCATATGCTGATGCCCTGAATGAAGCAAATCTAGATCTCACTGCAAACCGGTTCGGTACATTCGCAGAGATTCAAGAGAATCTGAAGAAGAGGGCACCGATCAAAAATGTCCACACCAAAAGGGGCCCCACACCAAAGAAAAAACCGGTGACAAAGCAACCCAAGGCTCGAAGGAAGAAAGCAAAACCAGTAACCAGTACCCAAGAGGGAGAACAAGAGAAGACAGATTCAGAAGACATAGTTCCTCTAATCAAAAGGAAGAGAGGTTCAAGCAAACCGATAAAGGAGGATCCACCAAGAGGTAGGAAGCCCACAATTGATGAATATGTGGCAGGACTGAAAGAAACCGGTGGAATGGGTTCAGTAAGCAGAAGATATCACTTGCGAATGAAGAAGACAAGAGGAAGATTGAAGAAGCGGTAGTGTATTGCCTTCATAAGTATAATCTGCATCCTACCGAACTTCACAAGATTGTATCGAAGGACCTCTTACAAATTCTTGAAGCTAGATGGAAAGCTTCAATGGACAGAGAAAAGGAGCTAAGAATACAAGCTCTTCTAGAGGTTCAGAACCATCTCACTCTGGAAGAAGCCACCGAATAGGCTGAACTGCATCAGCAAACCTTCTTAACAAAAAGGAGGATCGGTCTCATGCTTGTTGGAGAAGCTGAGAGAGTGCATGATGAAGGAATAGTGTTGTGGACCAAACTTCTTCAAACCCAGAAGCAAGCAAAGGAAGCATGCCAAAGAACAAAAGCTCCACCGGTGCTTGACACCGAAAAAGGAAAAGGAGTGCTTGGAGCTAATGCACCGGTCAAAGAGAAGAATCCTACAGAGCCGGTTATCGTCGACATCACCGATGACAAGAGCAGCGAGCCAGCATGTCCAACCGTTCTCATCTCTCCAAGCAAAGGTAACACTCGCCCTATGTCTGTAAATGAAATTGTTGATGAGGTAATGGACTTCGGAGAATTAGATAATGTTGTTAAGTGGTACAATGTACTAGAAGAAGATGATAAACAAGTAGTAATTGTAGCCATAGTAGAAACTTTTATGGATTATCATAAAACTCCAAGGGACTATAGGTCCAAGTTCCCACTGGAACTCAACTCCAGGCTTCAAACTAAATGGACAACCGGTCTAGGCACAAACTCAAGGATTAATAGGGAAACACTGTTAAAAGTCAAACCTAGTCTCAATGAAGAAAGAATAAAGCTTCTACTTGAGGAAGCGGCAATGAACTTGGATACCAAGTATAGAGTTGCACAGATTCTAAATGGATATGAGAATCAAGTCTATAAATAGACTCTGAACTTCTGGCAACAGTATGACTTCAGTGCACTTGAAAAATTAGGTCCTCAGGATCAAAATGAACAAGTGCCAGCACCACTAGTTCAATTCACTGCTCGTGAAGAACCTACAACCGGTAATGTAAATGCTCAAACAGAGGTGTTCACATCTGGTGAACAGATAAACATTGAACGGGTAGAACCTGAACTGGGAACTGAAATTCCTATGGGAGAGTTACATACAGCTGAAGAGCAGCACACAGAAGGAGTCCCACCAGAAGAACAACTTCAACAAGAACAGGATGTACCACCAGAAGTTGAAGTGCAACCAGAAGAAGAAGCTCAAAATAAAGAAGCACCCTGCTAAAGACAACCTACTTGAAGAAGAGGTATAACCTACAGATACAGCTCAAGAAGAAAATGAAGAAAATAAACAACAGGAGCAAGAAATTCCTGTACAAACTAAGCAAGCTCAACCGGAACAGGAGCACAAGCAAAAGAAGCAAACAGATATTCCAAGCTCCTCATCAAAAAGAAAGTTGTCTTTTGCTGAGGATAAAGAAGCCAAAAGGAGCAAGCCCACCAATACAATGGTAGACATCAGCAAGATGTCAACAAGACAGTTCAAGGAGCTAACCAAGAGGAAACAGGACATGGTCTTGACCACTGTGAAAAATATCTTGTGCAACTTCGTGCCTGACGCTGACATAGATGAAGATGAACTGGTGATAGATCAGCTAGAAGTATTGGCACAAGCAATCGGTGATGATCTGACCGATCCAGAAACTATAGCCATAGACCACTACGAGAAGAAGAGAATCGAGATTCTCCAGAAACAAGTTGCAGATATCAAGGTAACTCTGTCAAACAACTTAAAAGTTCTTCAACAGTAGATCCAAGTTGCAAGAAGTTTGATGACTAGGACTTCAAACTTTGAAATATTTTTGCAAGATCTGACTGAGAAGTCTGCAAAGACCTCAAAAGACATTATTAGAGCATCGTCTTCTCAATTTGACATCAAAAATAAGTCTGCAGCAAATTTTACCAGAGAAATGACCAATCTGGCTCTAATTCTCAGAAAGACTGCAGAAGAGGAGAATAAGAGAATCCAAGATCTTATTGGATTTCAGTTATTTCTGGCACCAACATTTGACTCAATGCAGCAAATAGCAACTTCTACAGAGATTCTGATCAATGAACCTGATTACAAAATAGTGGAGGATATGGAGAACATCATTGTTTCTCTAAAAGCAGCCCAAAAGAACATTGAATATGTAACCGGTCAATGGGCACCGTTTCTTCACTCTGCCAAGACGATCTATAAGGATATCTTCACAAAGCTTCAAATGTAAAATCATATGTAAAGCTTAACCCTTTGTCCCATGGAGGCAAAAAGGGGAAGAAGATGCAAAGAAATAGAAAGGATCAGGACAGAATAGCGGGCATTCAGACAGGGAAAGTCTGGAACAGGGGAAGTGTGCTAGTGTGGTACAGAGGAAAGAGAAGTCTACAAAGATCAAGGTATAAAAATATCACATGTAAGTGAGTATGGTTTTGCCACCAATGACAAAGGGGAAGATTGTTAGAAATATAAGTTGTCATTAGTGTAATTCACAAACACCATTCACACCGGTAAAGGTTCACCAGTCACTCACGTTACTTTAAAGTTTAAAGGCACCAGTAGATTAGGAACAGAGTGTATGCACCGGTAGACCGAACCGAGTACACAGTACCAATCTTAGGTTGCATACAGGGATGAACCGGGTATAAGAGTATACCGGTCTAACTGCATAAAGATCCGCACCGGAATATGCAGAGCATCCACCGCTCAGAAGTGGAGTTAGCTTTTTAACAGGAATTAGCTTTATTCTTCAAGATGTTTTCAAGGTAAACTCCAAATCGGAACGCAAAGCTTTTTGCTAGTTGCATGATTTATTGTTGAGTTTACAGCCTAGCGGTTCTATGAGTTAAGGGTTTCGTTAAGGTGAACTCTTGTATAAATACAGGTCATAGGACGCAAGAAAGAAGAGTTTGTCATGTCCCCTTTCTAGAGTGGACATCAGAGACGAAGGAGTTCACCTATCATTGGAGTCTCGTAGGCTAGCAAAGATGGATAGGGACTCATTCAGTGCATACAGTGACCGGATTTTGGCTTTACAAGCAGTTTGGAGCAATTCCTAGATTTTAGGGGATATCCCTAAATTTTAGGAGGTTGTGACAGTTGTCAGTCATGAGGTTATTCATGACCCTTCAGTTGGTGTCAGTTTCAATGCGACAGGATTGGTTTCCTAACTTCTAGGAGCATCCCTAGATTTTAGGGATGGGACTGCTAGTTGACCCATCTCATTCGACATCAGTCACAGACAGGTGACATGGTCAGACTCATGTTTATTTGGTTGGTTTGGGCTATCAGAGGCAAAAAGGGAAATATTTTAATATATTTAAATTTTTCCTAAGTTAGCGATTAAATAATTTATAATAAGGCTATTTATATGGCCATTTCGGAGTAATAAGGGGAATATGGCTTCATTTGGTCAGGTGTGCCCTTGTGTTATAGCTCGTTGGAAAGGTCTCGAATTATTATAAACTATTTTCACTATCCGGAGACTTTTTGGTGCCTTGAGTTATGACATTTTAATAAAGTAATATTTTTCCTATAGCCTAGACGCTTTTATTTGGAAAATGTTATTTTATTATAAAGTGCAAAGTGTAATTCTCATTTAGGGTTCGATTTGCACTTGAGAGGAGTTATAAGGAGATGAAGAACTAATTGTTTATTACCTTTTGACATTTTTGAAACTCTTGAATTGTGAAATTGCTCTGGAGAGCGATTTGTGGCTTGGGACGAAATCCTCAAGTCTGGACTGTTGGGACGCAAACCTCAGCAAGTCTCTGGTGATTGGATTGGTATTTCATTGCATTCAGATTGACAGAGGAAGTGATTGATTTGGTATTGACATTGCAATTGGGGGAAGAGAATTACTTTCAGCTTGGCGGCCAGCTTATTGCTTGCAAGCGTTTCATTCCAGCAGCTCACGTGGGGTTTAGAGAAAGCCCTTTACTCATTACTAGGCGGTTTAGCATTCATTGACACTTTGGTGGATTATTTACAGCATCTTCTTCAGATTTGGGGCACACATCAAGCATTCCCATGTAGCTGGCATTTATTCGTGTTATGGACAATATTGTATGTTTGTTTTGATCTTTTCTTGAAGCTAATATATCAGATTTTTGAAGGATTCAGGTATGTACTATTTCAAAATTCAGCAATAATAAGAATTGCAGCAGGATTTACAATTCTTAAATGCTATTTATTTTCCATTTGTTATGCAATTGTTTTATTTTCGAAAAAATCCAAAAACTAGAAAAAAACACAAGTAAAAAGCAAAGAAATCAGAATTCAGCCAAGACCATTCAGAGATACCAAACGTTAGTCAAAGATTCAAATTCTAAAACATACAGTAAATTCCAAGGTCACCGGGATTGGGGATCTTTCAGAGTTGTTGAAAATTGCTGAACACAGAGAGCAAAAAAGAGCAAGATCATAGTCACCAGAGGTGAAAGGCAAAGAAGCAAAAAAAAAGATTCAACAGCCAAGCAAACCGGAGAAGAGATCAACAAGTATGATCTAATCAGACAATCGGTGTCATAATAGATCATTGTTTTTATAAGGTGTGAAAGCAAATTAAAATCCCTCTATCAGGGTGGACCTAATCGGTTCTTTGTAAAATCCTTTAACAAGGTAACATCTTTGTTGATGTTGAAAGTCCTTTAACCAAGCAACTCTTAACAGGGTTAAGATCTTAACCGATCTTCTATAAAATCCCTTAAACGGGCAACACCTTCACCAATGCTTTGTAAGCTCCTAACAGGGCGCCTTCATTCTGCAGTAGTGAAGTTGTGAGCTCTGTCTCACCGTGGTTTTTTCCTTCTAACCGAGGGTTTCCACGTATACATCTTGTGTTGATCTGTGTGTTTCTGTTTATGCTTATGAATGATTGTTTATATTCTGCTTATCTAGTAAGGATAATTAAACAAGTTTTGAATTGTAATAGAAACAAGTATTTACTGATTCACCCCCCTCTCAGTAACCGGTTAGTAATAACATGCGGGCAGAGCCCACAAGTTGGGGTCAAGGGGCAGCGCCCCTTGGTAGCAATATAGAGCAAGGTCGAGGGGCAACGCCCCCGAAAGCTCAACCAGATTTTATCATTTTATAAAGGCGTCATGAGTTATTTTTCTATTGACTGACATATTATAACCCTTATTTTTAACCGACATAAGTCTTGATAAAACGATGTTAGGGTTAGGGCATTTCGGTGTGGAGAAGTATTGTAACATTTGCAACGGTATTGAGTTGCAAAGGATTGTTGGTTGTAATCGGTTTGATTTACTAGATAATAATATTGAACTCTTTGTTTGGTGGACGTAGCCCAAGTTTGGGTGAACCATGTTAAATTCTCTGTGTCTTCTTGTTTCATTTTTTGTGTGTTTTGTTCCTCTATTTTATTGATCGAATCTGCATTTAACTGTTAGATATTTGTCTTCTAATCCTAACACTACACTGGACGTGACTGTGCCTCCTCGCTCGATATGTCTAAATTAGTCTGAGGCTATTTTTTGCCTTTAAACGCTGATTTTAGACTGCGGCCGAGTTTTAATGATGGACTTGCTGAGTTTTTACCCAACTCAGCGAGTAATCGGCGAGTTTTTGGTGCGAGTAAAAGTGGTAAAAACTCATCAGGCCCACAAAACTCAACGAGTTTTTGCAACTCGCCAAGTACTCTACAAGTGTTCCATCTATGGCTTGACTTCTAATAAGGGATTAATATCTTATTAACTTTCGTTGATAAGCTATTAATATCTTATTATATACAAAATATATAAGTCATTAGTAATTGGTTGCATATAAGGTCCATGTGTGTCAAATAATAAGTTGTGAACAGATTGAGTATTACAAGAAAAATCATTTCTATTAAAGTCAGTATGACAAAGGCATATCATTTACAGTAATGACGTTATCTCTTGACTTTGAGCATAATACACATTGCAAAAAGTATTGGTCCTTGACATTATTTGTATTAAGGGTGACAAAGAGATATTGACTTTAAAAGGTACTCACATTATTGTTGATTGTACTATCATTACCTTGTTTGATCCTTGGACATCGAAGATATTAAGGTTGAAGATTTATTAGCACACAGGTGTTAAGCTGAAGACATTAACATTGGGATATTATTTGTAAATGCCTTTGTCAAAGATACTTGTTGAAAAGAATTATTATGTTTGTTTTTGTTATCATTGTGGTTTGGTCACTTTACACAACACAAACCCTAGTCGTGGAACATAAACTAGAGCTCGGGCATTTGATTTGTTTGGAGGTGGTTTTGTGAAGAATAGTAAACAATGACTTGGCGCTGAAGGAGAAAGCAATTAGGATGGTGGCATGGTGGTTATTCAAACTGTTAGCTACAAATCTGGTAACTTCGTTCTGGTTTCAGATTGTGAAAGAATATGTTATGGTTTGATTAAAAATGTTGATAGTAGAAAGGAATTTACTTTTCTATGGTTAACTAGTGATTAAAGACGATTTTTATGGTTGATGGTTAACAGATGATTAAAAGAGGTTAGTAACATTCAATGTGGTTTTTGAAATACACCCTCAGTGGGATTTTCTGTGACAATTATATGAGGCTTTTTGGAACACTTTGTTAATTCAGTTTTCATTGTTCCTTAGTGGGTAATACACTATAAAGAGAAGGGGTTTCTCATTTTTGTAAATATACGGAGTTTATGAGAAAGAAGAGAGCTCTCTTTCTTTAAGAAGAATCTTTTGTGAAGATTTTTGTTAATATAAGATCTTAAAATTGTTGTTCTGGTTAGTTCTCAGTTGATATGCATTATTGGGTTTTTGTAATACCGAGATATATTCTGTATAGACCTATATCTTTGAAGGTTCATTATTTTGTTGACAAGAAGTTTATATGTAGTATCCTTGTGATACCTATGTTGTAAGCATGGTATGTATACCTCATGATGTTCTAAACCATTATGTTGTGTATATGCTATGATTGTTTGTAATCCTAAATCTCAAGGCTAATGAGATATTTATAAGGTGACACATTTGGGACAGATTTCATATTTTATCTATTTGATTTCAGTTTGTTACATTGATTTGCCAGTGAATCATTTTTCATTTATCTCTTAGTAAGAAAACAAGAAGCCGGTGAGACTCTGTAAACAGTAATTTGATTTATAAGGCAGTGAGGCATTTTCAAGTGGTTTTTCATCCCTATGAGGGTTTCCACTCATGAAAAACATTGTGTTATTTGATCTTGCATGAGCACTATTGATCATGTTAAGTTGATCTTTCTGCATCATCTCTTTGAAGTGATTTTGTGAAGAGCCTGACTAGCCTCTTCGAAGATTGTCCGCTAAATTTGATATTTAATTGCAGATTCTTACGTAAATTGCAAATTTGATAAACAAATAATGACACATAAAATTTCACCAACTTTCAAGTATCACAAATAACAATTTGAATGTTCTTTTTTTTTTTTAAAAAAGACTTCAGCTTTCATACTCATCATAGACTGTATTAAACATTTATTTTGTAAGGAAATAAGGCACCTGTTATTCTGCCACTTTATTCAATATTGAATCATCAAAATGGATGCCACGTCCAACCTAAATTAGTTCATGCAGCTTCTGAACTGTCACGTGACTGCCTTGATGAGATGTGACTGCCTCCGCAACTAATCCTAGACCCCTGCGGAACAGATATCAATATTTATGCTGGCCGCCAAGTGTGGGAAATGAGCCGCTGTGTAGCAGAACCCCTCACGCAACTCCTTAAATGCTCCAGATGTCCACCCAAACACAAAGGATGATCACAAACAGCTAACGCGTGGGTTGTAATATCAACCACTAGCAGTTTGTGAAAGAGTCACAGCCAACAAGCAGCCAGACGTGATGAACACAGAATTCCTGGCTCACGTGCTGTATATTTCAAGCATGCCATCCGTCAAATTGCCAATATTCTCTGCCGCCACCCTTTGATTCTCAGAATTATAATCGCACCTTCCAGAATGATTTCAAAATTCAGATTGTATTGAACCCAGCATACAAATTCATCAACAATAACACCCTTCAGATTTGGAATCCTTTATCAATTCGATATACAACAGCATCAAATTGAGAATAACAAATATTCATAAGTAAAATTCACCACCAACAGAAGATAGCTCAAATTACGAGATGAGGAATCCGTCCTCGAAACCCTAGCCAGAGCTATTCTTCACAAACTTCAATAAAAAATAATGATTGCATAAAAGATAATCCCAAGTGCTTTTTCGAGTAGAATATATATAGCTTTTTCGAAAAAGCACTTTTTTAATATTTCACTTAATTGGCTTTATAAAATACTCCCACTTTATAATATAATATTATAAAGTCAAAGTCATTAAATTAAACCAAAATAATTTAATTTAATAATGTCATTTAAACTTCAAAGCCACTGCACTGACAGACTGCAATCAAAGAAATTTTGGCAAAGCCCAGATCCAACTGCCCAACCAAGAATAGGCACTGCCCTGCCAGAAATAGCTACGGCTAAAAATAGACTTACCAAAAATAGTAAGCCTGTCCCAGAAACTCCCAAAGACCCTCAAATCATACTGTCAGCTCACGAGGGTCGCATTGATGAACTAACTAAGCTCACTGCAAAGACCTGCTAAATCGGGGACATTACAGTCCTCCCTTCCCAAGATTGCTTGTCCCCAAGCAATCGCAATCCCAGGTGCTGCAGAATGTCCTCAAGCTCCCAAGTGGCATCCTCATCAGGAAGTCCATGCCACTTTACCAAAAACTCTCTAACAACTCTACGTCGCAATTGCCTCTCCTTGGTCTCCAAAATAGCCTCAGGAACCAACTCCAATCTGCCCTCATCATCCAAGGGAGGTAACGTAGAAGAAGGTACAACATGCTAACCCAATGCCTTCTTGAGGCATGAGACGTGAAAAACATTATGAACCTTGCTGTCAGGGGGTAAATCCAGCTCATAAGCAACCTCTCCCACCCGGCGAACTACTCGGAAAAGTCCATAATAACGGGGCTTAAGTTTTTCAGCTCCGCTCTTGTTGATAGAAGACTGCCTGTAGGGCTACAACATCAAATAAACCATATCATCAACCTGAAAAGTACGGGCAGTCCTCCTCTGATCAGCATACTGCTTCTGCTGATTTTGAGCCCTCTGGATATTATCTTTCAATGACCTCATGATGTCTTGATCATCCTGTAACATTTCCCCAACACTGGGCACTCGACTGTCACTGCATAATAAATCCATGAAACTAGGTAGATCATATCCATACAGAGCCCGGAATGGTGACATCTGAATAGTCATGTGATGAGTGGAATTATAGCAAAACTCACACAAATGTATCCACTTCACCCAAGCCCGCTGTTGAGAAGATACATAATTCCGCAAATAGCCCTCCACCCATTTATTCACTATCTCAGTCTGACCATCAATCTGAGGGTGATAGCTAGTGCTGGGAGTCAATTCCGTTCCACAACCGAAAAAGCTCCTGCCAAAAATGACTCATAAAGCGACTATCTCGATCACTCACAATAGTCCGGGGCAACCCATGTAATCTGAATATCTCCCAGAAAAATAATTCAGCTAACTGAACAGCTGAGAAAGTGGTAGTAATCGAGAAGAAATGGGCATACTTGGTAAGACGATCCACCACCACAAAGATACAGTCTCTACCTTGGGCTTTCGGCAAACCCATAATAAAATCCATAGATAAGCAAGCCCACTTCCGCTCAGGAATGGGAAGTGGTTGTAACAACCCAGCCGGATAAGTATGCTCCTGTTTGTTCTGCTAACAAACAGAGCACTCACGAACATACTGCTGAACATCTGTCTTCAGCCCTTTCCACGTGAACCTCTCACGAATCTGCCTATAGGTCTTAAAGAAACCCGAATGTCCTGCCAAGGGCGAATCATGGAAAGCCCGAAAAATGATCTGTCTGACACTAGACCCTGGGACCAAATATATCCTTCCCTTGTAAATGATCAGCTCATTCACAAGAGTATAATCGCTGTCCTGTACACTACCATCAACAACACCAGAAGCCCACTGATCCCGAGCATACTCAGCAACAATCCTATGTCTCCAATCCTCACTTATCTCTGAAATCACGCACAAGTGGGGTCTCCATGAAAGGGCATCAACTACTACATTTTGAGTACCTTTGATATAAAAAATATCAAAGTCATAGGACTGCAACTTGCTAACCCACTTTTGTTGTCTCTCATTCAGATCACGCTGTACAAGGAAATGCTTCGAGTTGTTATGATCAGTTTTAATACAAAATTTGTCTCTCATTCAGATCACGCTGTACAAGGAAATGCTTCAAGCTGTTATGATCAGTTTTAATACAAAATTTACTCCCCACCAATTACTGCCTGAATTTGGCCAAAGCATGCATAATGGCCAACATTTCCTTGTCATAAATACTAAACAGCCTCTCAGGACCCCTAAGCTTACGATTCTCAAAAACAATAGGGTGGCGATCCTGAGATAGCACCGCTCCAATACCTTCCCCTAAGGCATCACAATGCAACTCAAAGGGTCTCGTAAAATCTGGTAATGCCAAAACCGGGCATGTAGTCATAATCACCTTGAACTTCTCAAAACACTCCTATGCCTGATCAGTCCAAACAAAGGCACCCTTACGGGTTAAGTCAGTAAGCGGCCCTGCATGCCTAGAGAATCCTGACACAAATCTCCGATAGAAAGCACACAAACCAATGAATCCCCTCAGTTGTGTCAAGTTTCCTAGTGTAGGCCACTCCAAAATAGCACGAACCTTATCTGGGTCCATGCGAACTCCCTCTGAGCTGATAATATGCCCCAAATACAGTAACTCTGTCATGCCTAAAGCACACTTGGACTCCTTAGCAAACAAGGAAGCCTCATCAAGAATGTTGAGTATTGTATCCAAATGCGCTACATGCTCATCCCAAGTCTTACTATAGACTAATATGTCGTCAAAGAAAACAAGAACAAATCTCCGCAACTGACCATGGAAGACTCTGTTCATAGTAGACTGAAATGTAGCGGGAGCATTAGTCAAACCGAAGGGCATGACTAGGAACTCAAAATGGCCACAATGACACCTAAATGTCGTCTTCTCCACATCCTGTTCTCTAACTCTGATCTGATGGTATCCGGATCTCAAGTCAATCTTGGAGAAGTATTTGGCCCCATGTAACTCATCAATAAGCTCATCCATACGAGGAATCGGGTACCGGTTTTTAATAGTTTTCTTGTTCAGCATTCGGTAATTTATACACATTCTGAGTGTCCCATCCTTTTTCTTCACCAAGACAACCGATGAAGAAAAAGGAGACTTACTCGGCCTAATATGTCCCATAGCGAGCAGCTCCTGAATGGTCTTTTCAATTTCATCTTTCAATCGCTTAGGGTGCCGGTAAGGAGTAATCATGATGGGCTTAGTGCCCTCCTCTAACTCAATAATGTGTTCAATTCCTCTGTCAAGTGGTCTGCCATAAGGTAAATCATTAAACACCTTGGAGTGTTTAATTCTGAGCTGCTGAATATCTGGATGATAGGCTGGCCCATCTGTGTTCTCTGATGTAGACAACACCATACACTTTGCTGCCCAATCAATAACATCATCATGCCTTACCAGACGCTGCGTACGGTTGTGGGAAAGTCTTCAACTCACCACCCTGTATGGCCTTAAGAATGTGTGTCTTGCCATCCTTGATGAACCTCAATTCCATCCTTTCCGTATTCATGTAGATGTCTTTAAGTGAATGCAACCAACTCATGCCGAGAACTATGTCTGTGCTGCCCATGTCAACCACATAAAAATCTGCCTTGAAGGAATAATTATTCAGCTTTACAGGAAGCTCAGAAATCCTTTTATTACACTTGAGTGTAACCGTCAGCTACCTGCACTCTAAGTCCTTCAAAATCTTCAGTTTCAAATCCCCTCTTGGCCATCAAACGAGAGTCAATAAAATTACGAGTAGCTCCTGTGTCAAAGAGAGCAATGACTCACTGCCCTGCCAAAAGCCCATGCATCCTAAAGGAATCTTCCTTTTTCATGCTTGTGAGGTACACAACCTTGAAATCAGAATTTCCCACCTATTCATCATCATTTACTGGGTCCTCATGTGAATAATGCTCATCATCGACTCGCTGTCCTGAAAATTCAGAATCATCTTCGTCATCATAAAACCATTCCATCATCTTATTCTTTCCCTTTGGTTTCAAGGGACAATCATGATTCAAATCATAAGGCCCTCTACAATGAAAACATAATTTTCTTCTCCTTAGATCATTTAATGTTTCTTGATCCAAGGGGCCTGTTGTAGGACGATTAGAATCAGCTCTATCATCCCTTTTAGGTGTTGTCCTGTCATAGGAAGTGTTGGAAGGTCTCGCAGCAAATCTATTCCGTGGAGTTGATGCTTCCAAATTCCTTGCTTTTTTCATAGCTTCTTGCAAGGTAGGTGGATCCAAGGACTTAACCCATCCTCTGGTAGGCTCCATCAGCCCCTCCACAAAGAGCATAACTCTCCTCCTCTCTAAAATGTCATAGACCATAACAGACAACCGCTAGAATTCACTGATAAAGGTCTCCAAGTTACCTGTCTGTCGCAATTGAGCCAACTCTCTGAAATATGTTTCAGGATCCTTCTTATCAAACCTTTCAATCAATCTATCCACAAACTCCTGATAATAAAAGATCTGATCGTGTCGAAGTGACACCAACCCATGGTACCACACTCATGGGCTATACCATCCATATGTAGCACAGCAAAACGAATGGCGTCCTCCTCAGACATAGGACGTAAAGACAAATAAGTGTCCAACTTGTGTACCCAAGCTCGTGCTGTCACCTTACCACTGCCATCAAAATGATCCAGAGTCATTTTGTTGGTAGCCTGGCGTAAATATGTATCCCTAGGCCTCTGTCTGTCAGGTACCGGTCTACCCCTAGTGTGCTCACGTTTCTGTGATAGATACCTGTCAGAATTCAGATTTTGTTTTATCGCATGTGGTAAGGCATCCCACTCAGCATAATGTGCAACAATATCATCTACAAACAGAGCAACCTCAGATTCAGTGCTAACCGCATCCACCTCAGGTCTCAAAAATATAGGACGCTGTGGTCTATCATGAACACCAGCATGCCCTGCTCTGTCATGTCTGTCCTCCTGCCTAGGACGATCCTCAACTCTCATCCTGTCACCCACACGTGACCTGTCATCTGCTCTAGATCGATGAGAACTAACTGAAGCACTCCGAGCACCTCTGTCTCGGCCACGATCAACAAGGATTGTCAACCGCTGTAATGTATCAAATAACTGTTGTAGTACAGTAGCAACATGATGTTGCCAGTCTACAATACCCCGGAAAGTATCACGTACTTCTCTATCAACTTCTGAAGCAGTAGCAGCATCCCTATATTCTGAATTACCTGAACCACCTGCATTGCCTGGACCACCTGCATTACCTAAACCATCTGCACCTCTGTCTTCCATACTACCAAACTGTATCTCAGGTTCTCTCTCACCAGGAGGAGAATTGGGACCTTTGCGGGAGTAGAACATACCAGGTCTAAAACTCGGTGCCATGCTGAACCCAATTAACCCTGCAGGCTGGCAAGAATTTTGCTCTAATACCACTGTGAAGAGCCTGACTAGCCTCTTCGAAGATTGTCCACTAAATTTGATATTTAATTGCAGATTCTTACGTAAATTGCAAATTTGATAAACAAATAATGACACATAAAATTTCACCAACTTTCAAGTATCACAAATAACAATTTGAATGTTCTTTTTTTGTTTTTAAAAAGACTTTAGCTTTCATACTCATCATAGACTGTATTAAACATTTATTTTGTAAGGAAATTAGGCACCTGTTATTCTGCCACTTTATTCAATATTGAATCATCAAAATGGATGCCACGTCCAACCTGAATTAGTTCATGCAGCTTCTGAACTGTCACGTGACTACCTTGATGAGATGTGATTGCCTCCGCAACTAATCCTAGACCCTTGCGAAACAGATATCAATATTTATGCTGGCCGCCAAGTGTGGGAAATGAGCTGCTATGTAGCAGAACCCCTCACGCAACTCCTTAAATGCTCCAGCTATCCACGCAAACACAAAGGATAATCACAAACAGCTAACGCGTGGGCTATAATATCAACCGCTGGCAATTTGTGAAAGAGCCGCAGCCAACAAGCAGCCAGACGTGATGAACACAGAATTCCTGGCTCACGTGCTATATATTTCAAGCATGCCATCCGTCAAATTGCCAATATTCTCTGCCGCCACCCTTTGATTCTCAGAATTATAATCGCACCTTCCAGAATGATTTCAAAATTCAGATTGTATTGAACCCAGCATACAAATTCATCAACAATAACACCCTTCAGATTTGGAATCCTTTATCAATTCGATATACAATAGCATCGAACTGAGAATAACAAATGTTCAGAAGTAAAATTCACCACCGACAGAAGATGGCTCAAATTACGAGATGAGGAATCCGTCCTCGAAACCCTAGCCAGAGTTATTCTTCACAAACTTCAATAAAAAATAATGATTGCATAACAGATAATCCCAAGTGCTTTTTCAAGTAGAATATATAGCTTTTTCGAAAAAGCACTTTTTTATAATTTCACTTAATTGACTTTATAAAATACTCCCACTTTATAATATAATATTATAAAGTCAAAGTCATTAAATTAAACCAAAATAATTTAATTTAATAACGTCATTTAAACTTCAAAGCCACTGCACTGACAGACTGCAATCAAAGACATTCTGGCAAAGCCCAGATCCAACTGCCCAACTAAGAATAGGCACTGCCCTGCCAAAAATAGCTACGGCTAAAAATAGATTTACCAAAAATAGCGAGTCCGTCCCAGAAACTCCCAGAGACCCTCAAATCATACTGTCAGCTCACGAAGGTCACATTGATGAACTGACTAAGCTCACTGCAAAGACCTGCTAAATCAGGGACATTACAGATTTCTATATGTTGTTTAAGTTTCAGTCTATAAACATCTATAATTGAAAAAGAAATTGTGCATTTTAGAACTCTAATTCACCCTCCCCGCTCCCCCCATCTCAGTGTTCTCCGTACTCCAACAATCCCTACTCTTCTTCCCTTCTTCTTGCCGAGCTCTGCTGCTCACATTGATTTTCTTTCCCTTCAAAACCCAGCTTACGTCCAGCCCACTAGAGGGGATATATCTCCTCAAAATCTCACACCCCTCTCCTTTTTCCATAGCCAAAGCTAAATCTTAAAAATTCTGCCCCCAAATCCGGTACACCCGTCTTCACTTATTCCTACCAGCATTTTATGGGGTGCAGTCACATCTACACAGAAATGACTTCCGGTCATGCTCAAGGACAGTCAAAAGATAGGAACGTCATGCCCTGCAAGCTGCGTATCTCCTTTCTCCCTCTCCATTGCCATACCTAATAATTATTTCTTGTCTCCTCCTTTCATACTTTTGACAATTCTTTTAATATGCCTTGTTTTATTTATTTTCTTTATTTGAGATCCCCATCAAATCAGGCTGACGTGGGGATGTGACATTCAGCAGCCTGCACATCAAAAAGAAAACCTTTTAAAAGTGACTTTTATATAAAAACTATGTTACCCTAAGTTCCCAAGATAGGGATAATAGGGGCTGGGGAGATGCATTTCGGGAACGAGGGGATGTATTTCAAGGACGGGATGGCAAGGAGTCCATTTTTTAGGGGGTTGGGATGCAGGGATACCAGCGCAACAAACAAAAAAACAAAAAAAATAATTGCAATATTTCTATGACAGCATTGATAAGGCAATCATCATGTACATCATAGAACCCTAACACACAATATTAGAGTTCAAATGAGATTTTCATTTCCTTAGAAGCGGCAAACAAATTATATTTTAGAAAAATTAATTGCATCCATTGACACTGTGCATATATATTATTGGTATATAAAAATTACAACAAAAGGCTACAAGTTTCAAAGATTCATTATCCAATAAGGTCAAAGTGTTCATTTGCGGCTCATGAATATTCAGTAAGCTTTTTGACACAGTTCTAATGAAATAACAGAAAAAATTGGAATAAAAGACTATCACACGGATAACCCAGAAATTAACCATTGATAACAGAGAAGTTTGTGGTCATAATATTTTCTATCAGCGTCAATAGCTAAATCACTTAAAAGTTAATTTCCTGTTGCATAGTCATGCTCCACCTTACCAATTCGTTAGTCAATGATCAATGGAACAACAATACATTTTGTATGATTTATATTGGATATTTATGTAGAATTTGCTTATATTGAAAATTATTACCAAATCTTACCAATCCAATTACACCTAAATTTGAACGTGATGTAAAGATGACGTAAAATCCAACCTTTAACTTAGTGTACTCTTGCAAGCCTAAGACCAAAGCAAATGGTAAATCTGTACGATTCTCTTTCACAAACACTACAGAAATTTGATAATTACGCCCATCAAATTTGACATCTCCTTATTTCGACCTTATGAACAAATTCAGGGAAAATGTGAAGAACACAAAATGAATTGATACACTGTATCAATTTGTAAGTGGAAATGAATATACATTCAAGCCAAAAATTTAGCCTGGCATAATTAAAAATCTATCAAAAAAGATTGATGTTTTCTAAAACGAATGTGATTGGGTGTATGGAACTTACCAAACCTCTTAGCAACTCAGCTCTTCGTGGCGACCCAGATGCCAGTATAATTCTCTTTGAAGAAAGCAGGGGCAAATGCTGAATCAACATTTTTATTTTACTATTTGGGACTATTTTAAGTCTGCTACTGCTCGACTTCTTCAAAAGAGAACTATATACCTACTATAATTTAAGCGCCATTTTCTCCATCGAGATTTGTTTTATCTAATTCTTTTAGGCCAGGGTTATCCGGCAAGATCATCCCGCCTCAATGTTTTTTGATTTAAATATCTATGCTAAATCTGTGCTCCCCATAAAATACGTGTATGCTCAATATTAAAATTCTATACCGTGTATTTTTCTTTTGGGTATACTTCTATATTAATTGTCTTTTATGATAATAAATTTATTATTGACACTATCAATTGCAGCCTTTTTTTTGTGAACGGGATGCTGTTAAGTGTTTATAGTTGATAAAATTGATAAATAGTGAATAATTGAAAGATTTATTTTTATGTTTGTTAATCATATGTTTAGATATCGATAGTTAGGTATTATTCATTGTTTCTCATAATTTATAGAAATTACAAAATAAAATTAATTTAGTTATATCACAATGAAATTCTTTCTTAAAAATCAATCATATAGAAGTGATTCAATGAATGTTACAAATTCATATCGTTCATTCCTATTATTGAGATTTATTATCTTTCTTAGTGGTTATGAATCATCGTGAAATAAAGAGGGGGCTTGCAACATCCCAAGTCTTAGATTATCTCTAAATAAAAGTTGTGTTATGATCAATACTAAATTGTTCAATGTGTGCATGATAATTTCATTTTCTATAAATGTGTTTGATGGTAAAAGTATTTTGCTTATTGAATTAGGGTCTAAAATGATTTTCAATTTGGTCAATCTATAATTCTTAATCCTTTTTTTCTTATTGCATTTATAGTACTATGAGAGTTGCCTTTTATTTGCACCTTCTTTATGTGAAGATGTGAACGAGTTTGTAGACCCTAAAGGAGTGGCATAGCTTCTTCTTTATTATTTATTCTTATTTAAGGCCCATCAAAAGCTACACCAATTACATGTTGTTCACGACCTCTCATAATACAATTAGACACAAAATTGCTTTAATTGCCCCTTAAAACATTGTCAAAATTTAAGTTGTGTAGTACATTAAAAATATTTAATTTATTACATAATTAATACAATAAATTTTTAATTGATAATTATTTTATTATATAAATATTTTTTTATAGACATTTTTGAAACTTTTATATCTTTTAATTTTGCATTTAAAAAATTACTAATAATTAATAAAATGTTTTGATTCTATTTTTCTTTTTTGTCTTACCAAAGATTAAATAAATATTAATTTATATGTGCAGTGCCATGTTTCAATTTCCAATCAATTAATACATGGTTTCCATGGAAAATGTTTTGATATCAGGTCAAGCGTTAGTCAACACCACCATTCATTTTGGTTTTTATATATTTCTTTTTCAGGATATCAAGTCTTATGATTGTGGAATACTATATTTCCTCTTTCTCCCTCTCATTTTCTAAGATGTTGAGTTAGAATCTTCAATAGTTGCATTCGCTGGTCTTTATTGAGTTATACCTTCTTCATTTAACCCCCTACGCAAAAAACACAACCTATTTACTTTGGTTATGTGTTCAATCTTTTAATAAATCCAGTTGCAAGTTATCTACAAATTGTAACATACACAACAACCTCCTTCGACTTGCAACTTCGAAGAAAAAATTGGTTGATTACATATATCTTATTTCATTTTTTGTTAATTCCACACCTTAAACACTTAGTGATTTTGACACCTTAAATCTTGGCACTTTGAATATTTCTCTTGGTAGGTAAGGTATATCTTATAGATAGGCTCTCCCTTTTATGGACCATTACTCTATGTGTCTTGATCTAAATCAACTAAAAGTAATTGTTGAATAATGTATGCCTTATGTTTTATATATACAATAACTTGCAAATATTGTCAATATCACATACTCAATGAAGCATATTATCCTATTAACTTGGTATGTGGTTGATTTCACTTGGTGTGTTGTTAATTCCCAAATTTGTAGACATCATATTACTTATGTAAATATTGCAATATTATTGTATCCTTATTTTAATGAGATTTGTATAAGAATAAAGTATTTTATTATCATTTTTTAGAAAATAACTTAATTATACAAATGTTAAACATTAGAGATGGAGAAAAAAAACCCTCAATAGTAAAACTAAAATCAAACTATTTTATACAGTTAAGACAACCCTTAACCATAATCCTATTTCCTTGAAACCCTATTTCATCAATAACTAGGTCAAGAGGTGTATCATGCTACTAGAAAGGATTCTACTCATAACAAAGCTCGACATGGAGGAGTAGGGGAGGTAATTTGTATGGTAATAAATTGATTAATTAATCAATTAATATGCCTTCTATGAATGGTTTTAATTTCCAGTGTTGTTTCTTGCAAACATTCTCTATTATTTCTTACAAAAATATGTGTGCTAAAATGTTGACACACTTCTATGAGTCATTATATCCAAGATTGCTCAAGAATGAGGTCTCAAATGGTGATTCACAACTCTCTATTCATGGAGTGCAAGGGTTTATAATGGAGGCCCTCAGTTTAGACCTAGTTTATGCCCATGCAAGTACACCACAAAATGAGAGATTCAAAAAGAAAAAGCAAGAGTGCTAGTCTCCATGATCATCAAATATGCATGCAAATGAAAATAGAAGCTATTCTATATGATAACAATGCATGAAACCAAACTAATCTATGAAAGGAAATATGCATGCAAAATTATTCTATGAAATAAGATATGAATCTAGTCTAACATGCAAGTGCAAGAGTAATCTAAATGGATTGTCATGGATGCATGAGAGAAGAAGACAAGAAAAGAGAAGTTGCAATGTTCAAGCTCAAGTGCTCTAACTCTCCTCTAAAATCACTCTCCAAACCTGTAGCATAACAATAACATAAAATCTAGATCCCCCAAATGAGAAGGAGAGGGCTCCTTGTAAAGGAAAGTGTGGAGAGGAATGCATCCTCAAGAGCAATGTGGGATAAATCCCTAAAAGGCAAGTAAGAGGAAAAGGCCCACCACTTAGAAATATGTGCACTCAAAGTGTGGAGAAAAAAATAATCTTTTTATTTATTTTTATTTGATTTCCTTTTTTCATCACAAAGAGAGATTTAAGTGGGGATTTTATTAAAAGAGGGATTTTATTTTAATAAGATTATTTTATTTAATTAAAATGGAAGTTTTCTTTTAATTAAATAAGGCTTAGGATAAAATGATCAAACCTTAGGAAATATTGAAATAATTGAATTAATTACGATTTGATCAAGGAAATTGATTTGAATTGAAAATATTGCAAGGCGTTGATTCAAGAAATTGATGAATTGATAAATGGGGGCCCATAGTCTAGGCAACCATTTTAAGGTGCATACATGTGCCCCTCTTTGACTAATGTGCGATCTTTATGGGAACACATGTAGTCAAAAAATGCAGTTGAAGTGTGAGGTCGATTTGGGATCACAAAACAACCCAGACATGTGATCGACGGACGGGAACACATCAAGACAAAGATAAGCTAATTGAAAAGACAAGGTCAACACCCTTGTAAATAGGTAATTGACATGTCCAAGATAAGAATCTCAAGCAAGGTTTCCCTAAGTGGAGTAATTGATAGGATTGATAAAGCTGAATCAAGGATTTAAGTTTGATAGATACTGCCCCCTCGTGATCAAAATCAAAATGAGATAAAGGAGAAACAACAAAATGATAAATTTGATCAAATTAGACTAAAGATAAGGTTCTTGATGTAAGATGAAAGATATAAGGATCACAGAACCAAGGTAGATCATCAAGCATGAAATATTATGCCCCAAGGTTGAATTAGAAGAAAATAAGTGGGGTGGAAATGAATGGAAGATAGAAGTTTGGAAGAGGTGGAAAGAAATGGAGAGAAGAAAGAGAATTTGTCTTAAGAAAGAAAATGCCCCAAAATCAATCAACTATTTACAATAGAAAATTTTGATTGAGATCATGAGAGAAGATAAGGAAATGAAAATCAAACATGACCACAGTTGATTAAAAGTCCAAAAGAAAGATGAAGGAAAACCCTCTCAAACTCATAATGCAGCCTAAAAATGCAAATTAACATGAAGTCTAACAATACAAGCTACATGAAAATGCAAAGGTGTACTTGCAATAGAGCAACTGTAACATAGGATTTTGTGTTCATCATTCATTAGAAAATGTTAAGGAACTTATTTTCATCATTGGGCCATTATTAACAGACATCGAAAAATCATACAATCATCACTAGTCACAAACGCAACTATGAAAATATGAATGTAATTTATATCGGGTTGGAATGTGGAAAGATTATAACATAAGCATCAAAGACATAAAGGTCAAGATGACTTCGATGTTAGCTTACCCAAATTAATGTAGTGAAACCATGCTCGCATCAAGGCATAGATGTCAGGATGACCATAAGAATGGTTATGCAAAAACAGTCAAGGATGATGCCTCAAATCTCCTAAATGTTTCAAGGGGACAACAAGAGACACTCCAGAGTTTCAAGACCACACCCACAAGTAGAAAGCAAATAAAAACATGCCCCATGCCCCCAAGTCCTCTAGCTATGCATACCGAAGAGACTTATTAGACAAGGACACTCAACGAAAATCAATAATAGTCAGCACACAAAGAAAAGATTATGACATAGCTCAAGCATTAAGTGTCATGTTTAAAAATTTAAGTGTTTTAACTGATACTAAGTTCTGAGAATAAGGATCGAATGCTTGCAAGCAGGTAAGATCACATGACAAAATTGGGTAAGACCAAACTGATAAGTGTTTAAAAACACTCGATGTCAAGTGTTGTATTGAAAAATACAGTTAGGGTGGTGTTGAAAAACACCGTTTGTGAGGTGTCCTAAAGACTAATGCATCCAAGAGACCAAAGCTAACACAATTATGCCCCCTAGACAAAGACAAACACTAATTCCAAACCAAGGCAACAAGGACAAGGCATGATGGAGAAAGGCTAAGTGTCGAGGACACGTGCTAAGAAATAGGGGTGCAAAGGCCTCAAGTAGCACTCGTTTCTAGGTTTTCACCACTTGGAATTTATTGCAAATATTATTATTTTTTTAGGACTTTTTATAATTTTACTTTTTTTTGCTACGAAGGCACTTTTTTAAAAAAATAAAAAATAATTATTTTTTTTTGCATTTTTGGAATATATAATTTTTTTGGAGATACATCAAAGCTCCTATTGCTAGCTTTTCACTAAGATGATCATTTTTTCAAGATATTTTTTTATTTTTAGAATTGTTGACAATATATCATTTTTTTGGATTTTTTTAGGATCAATAAGTATGTACAAAGGATGCCCCCAGACAGAATGGGCATCATGGATAGAACTTCTTCAAGTGCAAGACATTGATAGGATCAGGGAGCTGCTCTCCCACTGTTGTAGATAGTAAATAAGCACCTGACCCAAAAGTTGTTATAATGATGTAGGGTCCAAGCCAATTAGGTTTAAATTTTCCCTTTTGATCTTTATGATGTTGATTCTTAGAATTTTCACATAGGACAAGATCTCCCACCTGGAATTCTCTAGGGCAAACCTTTTTGTTGAAGGCTTTGGACATGCGCTTTTGATAAACCCTCATATGGTCAAATGATGCTTGACATTTCTCATCTAAAAGTTCTAACTCTTGAAGTCTCATGGCGCGGTAGTCTTCATCTATAACTAGACCTTTGAGGGAAACTCTAAGTGAAGGAATCTCAACCTCTAAAGCTAACACTGCTTCAATGCCATATATAAGGGCAAAAGGAGTAGCCCCAGTAGGAGTATGAATACTTGTTCTATAAGCCCACAAAGCTGAATTTATCTGTAAGTGCCAATCTTTACCATTCTTACAAACAGTTCTATGTAGGATTTTAAGAATGGTTTTGTTTGATGCCTTTGCTTAACCATTTCCTTGCGGGAAGTAAATAGA
The DNA here is from genome assembly GCA_027943335.1 of Chamaecyparis obtusa. NCBI lineage: Eukaryota > Viridiplantae > Streptophyta > Pinopsida > Cupressales > Cupressaceae > Chamaecyparis > Chamaecyparis obtusa. The sequence goes on along the minus strand of BSBK01000620.1, from coordinate 1,748,109 downwards.
GGACCAATATTGTTTAACTTGAATTTCTTGCAGAGTTGTTTAAGGTCTTTATTTTTGAATTGGCCTCTGTTGTCAGTGATAATCTCGGAAGGCACTCCATATCGACAGATGATATGGTTCAAAATGAATAGAGAGACTGTCTTGCCGGAGGCAACAGAAAGTGGGACAACTTCTACCCATTTAGTGAAGTAATCAGTTGTAGTGATAATAAACTTTTGTCCACCTGAAGAGTTGGGATGAATCTACCCAACAAGATCAAAGGCCCAATGCTGAAATGGCAAATGAGATATAGAAGGAATGAGCACCCTTCCTGGAACATGTATCAGGTTACCATGTTTTTGACACTTTTCACATGACTTTGCAAAATCTACTGCATCAATCTTCATCGTAGGCCAATAGTACCCCGCTCTAACCAACCTTCGATCCATGGAAAGACCATTGGAATATCCCCCACAGATGCCGTCATGGATGTCAACTAACGCTTGGTTGGATTCTTCCTTTTCTAAGCATCTAAGAAGTGTTCCATCTAGACCCCTCCTATATAAATCACCACAAATAAGAGAATGGAGAGAGGCATTTCAGGTAAGGTTTTTGCATTCAAATCAATTAAAGGTTTCAGGTATAATTCCATCATGAAGGTATGAGTAAATGGCACCATAATGGGATGACTCACAACTAACAAGGGTACAAATGACATGACTTTCTTGGGAGTCATAGATAGGGTGATGTAGCTCTTCCACCAGGAATTCAAATTTGGATTCATGTTGCTCTAACTAAAGGAGTGAAGCAAGTGTGGCCATAACATCAGCTACTTTGTTTTCTGCTCTAGGAATTTTTTGAAACGTGACAACGGTGATCATTTCAAGGAATCAACCATTTGCTTGTAAGGTACTAGTTTCTCATTCTTTGTTTGATAGTCATCATTGACTTGGTTGATTATCATCTATGAATCCACATAGATGTGTAACTCTGTGATCTCCATTCTATGGCCATCTTAAGTCCATTTGTTAAAGCTTCATACTTAGCAATGTTGTTTGTACATGGGAACCATAACTTGTAAGACTTAGGAATCATGTACCCATGAGGAGAAACAAACAACACACTGTCTCATGAACCATTTTGCATAAAGGATTCATCAAAGAACATCTTCCATATTCTTTTAGTCATATACACGAGGTGTTCATCTGGGAAGTCAACTTGAATAGGTGCATTATCTTGTATTGGGAAATCAACCGATTGATTTGCTATGGCTTGTCCTTTGATTACTTTACACTTAATGTACTCTATGTCAAACTCTGAAAGGATCATCATCCATTTAGCAAGTCTACCTTTGAGGGCAGCCTTACCTAGTAAATACTTGAGTGGATCTATTTTTGCTATGAGATGTATAGTGTGCGCAAGTATGTAATGTCGTAACTTTTGGGAAGCAAACACAATTGCAAGGCAAGCTTTCTCAATGCTAGTGTAGTTAACCTCATATGAAACAAGAGTGTGGCTAATGTAGTATATTTCTCTTTCTTTCCCATGTTCATCAAGTTGAGCTAGTAATGCCCCCAAGGAATATTATGTCACTGAAATGTATAGAATAAGTGGTTCCCCTAGGATAAGAGGGATTAAAATGGGAGGATTTGCCAAGTATTTCTTGATTTGATCTATGCTATTTTGCCAATCCTCATTCCAAACACATTTGACTCCTTTGTGTAAGTTCTTGTTGAAAGGTTGAGTTCTATCTACCAACTGTGAAATGAATCTCCTTATGGATTGAAGACATCCTTGAAGACTCCTCATTTGACTAATGTTTCTAGGAGGTGGCATATCTATGATTGCTTGAACTTTTTCAGGGTCTACCTCTATTCCTTTTGTTGAAATGATGAATCCTAGTAGTTTTCCAAAGGTGACACCAAATGCACACTTTTTAGGATTTAACCTTAGTTGAAATTGTTCCATGTGATCTAGAATGACTTCTAAATCATCTAAGTGTGTGTCTCTTTTCTTAGAATTGGCCAAGGTGTCATCCACATAATCTTCCATGTTTTTATTCATCATGTCATGAAAAATGGTTGTCATAGCTCATTGATAGGTGGCTCCTGTGTTTTTTAATCAAAAAGGCATAACGTTCCAACAATAGGTACCCCATGCACAAGTGAATACAGTCTTTTCTTGATCTTCGGGAGCTATCTTAATCTGATTGTATCTGAAAAAACCATCCATCAAGGAATAGATCTCATAACCCGCAATCATATCCACTATCATGTCTATATTGGGAAGTGGAAAGTCATCCTTTGGGAATGCTCTATTGACATTTTTAAAATCTGTGCAAATTCAAATGGATTTGACATGTTTGGAAACTGGTACAATGTTTGATATCCATTCAGCATAGTTAATAGCTCTTATGAATCTTGCACCAAGGAGTTTCTCTAATTCTTCTTTGACTAGGAGAGCTATGTGAGGATGCATCTTTCTCAATTTTTGTTTAACTGGTTTGACACTCGGAGCTATGGACAAGTGATGCATGATAAGATTAGTGTCCAACCCTGACATATCTGAATAAGTCCATGCAAAGTTGATCTTCTTTTTCTGTAAGAACTTAGTGTAAGCTTCTTTTTCTTGTGGTGACAAGGATTGAGCCAAGTGTACTATCTATGGAGCCTCATCTGCACCCAAATTGATTGTTTGTGTTGGTTCAATAAGAAATGAAGATCTATCTTGAAAGTAGCTAAGGAGACGATCAAGTACATCATCCTTAGGTGCCTCAAAGACATTTTCATCCTTGGATACATCATTTCTTTTTATTTTTTTGGTTCTGACACCGCCACACAGTGGTTTTCACTATCAAAACACCTATGCTTTTGATTTTTTTTCTTTTTTTTTGTGACTAAGGTACTTGATGTATGTCTCTGTCATGCTAGTAGTCAGTTCACCGATGGAAGAGACTACAGTTTTAATGGCATTCAATTAATAGGCTATCTCATAATCATTTTGAACTGTTAAGAGCTTAGGTTCTTGATAGCATTGGGACCAATCAATGAGGTTGGGATGAACAAGAGGTAAGTCAATGACTGTTTCAAGGTTGTGAATGTGAATGATATCATCTCTGGCGACCGAAGAGTTAGAGTTCATCAAGTATCCTTCTAAGTTACCCAAATTGGGATTCGTCCTAACAAGTGAAGAATCGTCCACTAAGGCAACATGTGGGTTCAAATCCTATAATCCTATACGTGACTCGTCGGCTACCTTGGGTTGAGAACTATAAGTGTGGATGACATCAACATCCATGTCAACTGTGGAAGGCTCTGAGAAGGAGTCCCATTCATACTCATATGAACTTGTTTTTGAACTTCGACTAGGATGTTTACACCATGAAGTTTTGGGATGTCTTGATGTGGAAGTTATAATGTTATCAAGAGTTACACCTTCTCTTTCCATCAAACAAACAAGATTATTTCATTAACATTCTCTAATAGGATCTTCTACATCTAATTCATCTTGTTCTAAGGTTGCAACTGTCTCATGAGTGATTAGACTATATGAATCTCCCCAAAGGATATTAGTGGAAGGTGTTATGTACGTGGAGCTTAATCAGACTTAGGTTATTTTTTGGCATGGTTTCCCCCTGACTTATCTACGGGGTCAAGGGGGAGTGCCCCTTGTGGGGGCCCTCGACACCAACAATGACTTTATAATATTGTAAAGGGTCGGCCATCTATTTTCTATTAGTTAGAGTATTTCCTATTTGTATGATTTTTTGGTAGCTTCTTGTGATGGTATTGAGTTGCAGGTTTCAGATTGTAATCACTGGATAATAATAAGATATTGGACTCAATGTTGGTGGATGTAGCCCAGGGATTGGGTGAACCATGTTAAACATTGTGTTATTGTGTTCTCTTCTTGTGTTAATATTTGCATTTTTATGCTTATTATCCTAACAGAAGGGACCCAATCTTCACACATATCTTATTGATTTGTCAAATTAGGTATGCATTCTGGTTTTTCTTCACTATTTGACTCATCAAGGATAGGAGTAGTGGGCTTGTTGCAATTTGCAAAACCTAGGCCAACTGTCTTCTTAAACTTGCATCCAAAAAGATCATGATCAAGGGGTTCGGCTCTAGCATCCAATATGTGACTAAGAGGGCCATGTCCAGGATAGCCCATCTGTTTGAAAAAAGTATACCCTCTTCCATAAGCCTTAGGAGAGGGAGAGAAGTTCTCATTGTGCATGTATTTCTCATCTCTATAAATCCAATCTTTAACAAGTATCTCTTCTTTCTCATCTTGAATAGGCACTAAGGACCCTACAAACGTTCCAAATAAAGTCATAGTTGAAGAGGAAGGTCTCATTTCTTGTGAAGGCTTGCCATAAGACCAAGGTGAAACTGCAAGTGTTGCGAGGGAGTCAAGTCGATACCCCACCTTTCTAAGGTCTATTGACTTGAACTTGTCTTTACATTCAGCTAAGGTTGCATTGAAGTTTTCTTCTTCTCTATTGAGGGGAACATGAGCACTTGCTAAAACTAAGTTAACAGATAAAGTATTATCCTCGAGTATACAAATCTCTACTCCATTATAAGGGAACTTAACACATTGATGATAGGTAGATGACACTACTTGCATATCATGAATCCACGGTCTGTCGAGTAAGATATTGTATGCAAGGGGGCCAACGTCAACTATTTGGAATAAAACATCTTTTTCAATAGTGTCAATCCTAACAGGAAGGATGACCAACCCCTTGGAACTTCTTTCGGCCTCATCATAGGCTTTGATAGTGATCTTTTTTCTAGTATCTATGACTTGTTCAGAATAACCCAATGTTTTTAAAAGACTCAAGGAAAAAATATTAAGCCCAACACCCCCATCTATCAACACGCACCTAACACAGGTTTTGTGGATCATGACCTCAATATGAAGAGCGGGATTGTGTGGGTGGCTCAAATATTTATCATCATCATCTGAAAAGGTAAGGTAATGAGGACTAGCAATATGGTTAACCATGTTATGGAATTGATCAATATCTAGGTTGTTGGGGATGTTTGTTGTGTGCAAAGAATCCTTAAGGACTTGCTTGTGTCTCGGGGACAACTCTAAGAGGTCAAAGATCAAAATTTAAGCTGGGGTTCTTTGCAACTGATCAACAAGATTATAGCTCGACTTAGGATTGACTGTTGGTTTTGAGGTGACATTCTTGGATGCCACTTGCTTTGGTTTACTTGGTTGACTTGAACTGGGTCCTCTAATGACAAGGGGACCTTGACTTCGTGTGACAGCATTGAGAGTTTGAGATGACACTCTAGAGTTAGGACCCCTTAGCACCAGGATGGGTTCTTCATCAAAGATAGGAGGAGAGTCCATGTCTAGATCATAACCATAGAGATCTTTATCCCTCATCATGTTGATATTCTCTTCTATAACTTCAAGCATGTTGACAACATTCTCTGCATATGTGTAAGTGTAATTGACCTCAACCTTGACATTCTTCAGTTTAGCGGTTTCCCCCTTCTCATACTTGGGAAAAGGTTCTTTGAATGCCTTATGATCAGTTTTGGTGCTCAATCCATCTACCTTAAGTTTTCCATTCTCAACGAGAGCTTGGATGATATGTTTGAGTTTCCAACAATTTTCAATATCATGTCCAATGCCATTGTGAAACTTGCAAAAGGCTTTCTCATCCCACCAATGTGGCTTAACATCAAGGATATAATGCTTTGTGAGATCTTGAGGATGCACAAGGTTGTTGGCAATGAGTGTTTTCAAGACATCCTCATACGAATCGCCAAGTTTTGAAAACTGACGTCTCTCTTTTTTAGGCTTATCTTGGTATCTTGGCTTGTTCTCTTGTTGATTAGATGCATTGAGTTTCATGGCTTGAACAACACTAGACAAGTGTAGAACAACTTGATCTATGGGTTTGGAGGAGTCCACAACTCCATCATTGACCACTTGTTTGTTCATATTCCAATGTAAGTTCTTCCCTTTATCTTTGTTAGGGTTATTGTTAGTTTGACCATTGTTGTTGTTGTTTCCATGTTTGGTAAAAATTTCTTGTTCTCTAAAAACATCCTTAATCCTACATGTAGTTTCAACCATGGTGTCAAAGGAATTAAAAACCATCTTCCTAACTTCATACCACATTTCGAGAACCAAGTTGCTAACAAGGATGTCAATCTTCTCATTTTCAGGGATCGTCCTAGAGTAGCAAGAGCATTGTCATCTCCACCTTTGCAAGAAAGTGACAAAGGATTCCCCTTGATTTTGTTTTAAGTTGCATAGGTCCAACATGGTAATAGATCTTGAAAGGTTGTATGCAAAGTGTTGGAAAAATCTATGGATGAGCTCTTTGAAATTCTTAACGAGGGGAGCTATGTTGGCGAACCATTCCATTGCTTGACCCTTAATACTCCTTGGGAAAAATCTCATGAGGTACAAGTCATCTTGATGGAACTCAAAACTTGTGGTATAGAATTGATGCACGTGATCATGTAGATCTCCATTCCCATCATACTTGTCATATTGAGGGATCTCAACTTTTCTAGGGGAGTCTTTCATGCTAACACTTTTTTCAAAAGGATTAGGATAAATTGAATCAAGTGAGAATGAACTCTTGGGTGCCAACATCTTTTCCATCATACTCTTAATTTGTTTGATCTCATCTTCTTGAGATGGACCTTGCTTCTTAATATTCTTGTCCACATCAAAGTTGTAGGGGACTCTAGCGCCCTTGTTGATTAAACTCTCTAGGAACTTGTCTTTGTTTTGCTCTAAGTTTCTCTCCACATACTTCTATAAGAGTGGTTCTTGTTGTATCTTCATGAAGTCTTGGGAGTTGAGGTCAAAACTTGAGCTACTACCCCCATATTGTGAACCATGGTGAGCACGTTGTGAAGGTTGTCTTGAATTCCTAAGAGGTGTTCTTCTCCTATAATGATCATGTTGTGAAGCCCTTCTTCCTCTAGGGTTAGGAGATAAAAAAGGTGTTCTTGAACGTTGTCCACTTCGTGGAGTCTTAGGAGGGGTGGATGGAGGAGATTTGTTTCCACCACCAGCACGCATGTTGTTAAATTGATCATTAAGTTGTTGAGTGAAGAGTCTATCTCGCTCTTCCTGGAAGGCTCTCTTTTCTAGCTCCAACAAGGTTTGCCTCTCTAGCTCTAAGAGTCTAAATTGCTCTTCCTTTTTAGCTTGTTTGTCTAGGAAGGCTTTCTTTTCATGCTCAATTCTCTTAAGTCTTTCACTTGTGTATCTTGAAGGTGCTTTGAGCAGTGAACTTGGTCTTGAATGTCTAAACAAGTCATTGGTGTATGTTGCATTCACACGAGTGTCATAAGGTTCATCATCTTGGTTTTCATGTTGTGATTGTTCTTCTTGATAGGCTTGCCTCTTATCCCTTTCATCCCTTTGGTGTGCATCTAGATATCTAGTTGAGATAAGGGGTGAGAGTGGTCGATATTCACGAGAGGAACTGCCAAACAGAATGGTATCTCTATGTTTTTCAAATATGTCATCAAGGCTTTTATCCATTTCTTCCCTCTCTCGTCGATTCATTGTGTAACTCATATCCATGTCCGAGCGAGAAGATCCTAAGGGTATACTCAACTCACTAAGGTTACTCTTGAGATCAAGCCAAACTTCTGAGTTGTTCCTGGGTGATTGATCAAATATAGGTTATTTTCCCTTACATTTTTGGCGAGTTTGAACTAAGGGTAATTGGTTAAAGACTACTTGAGGTCGCTTTCCTTGATCTACTTGATATCTCATTGTAATCGACATGAAATAAAAGGTACTACGTGATAGGATGACCTTGAGAAATGTTGGTACCAAGCCAGGATAGTAAAAGCACTCACTTATCCAAAAGAGAGCTGATAAGATAGAATTTTGCAAAAGGCATAAACCAACACTACCATAAAGGTGCCCACTGAACAAGTGAATACCCTAACACATATGGATCAGGAGGATGATTTACCCAAGTTATATTGATTGAATTTGAATTTTTATGGAAGTGAACGGACAAGAGATTACTAAAACTCTCCAAGCGTGTTATCAAAGGATCCAAAGGTTTATCTTCTCAACAAGGATAATTTCTAGCTCACCGACTGCAAGCAAGGTCACTCGTGAAATCAAATATTACTAGTTCAAGAGGTCAAAATGCAAGAATCCAAGGTGCAAACAGGCTTCTAACAATGAGGTAAGTGACCTAATCTGACCCGAATCGATCGAGGAAGACTGGAAATGACAAGATAGCAAATCAATCAAGTTAACAATTTTAGGTAGACCCTAAACAGGAACTAGACCAAGCAGAAAGACAACTAGCAGATGGGAAACAAATCACTATTTTGACAAACTGTGGGACAGTTTCACGCGATAAAGTGCAGTCCCACATGAAGAAATGTTAGGCTCACATGAGGATATTCCAGGTTCGCGTGAAAGAGTGTTGGGTTAGATTGGAAAGTGATAGAGGTCTCTGAAACTTCACGTGAGGAAATGAAATCTTGCACGAGAAAGTGCACAGAATGTAAACTTTCACGTGAAAAAGTGTACAGACAAGTGACATGTGCTGACATAAAGTCATAAAAAGTTAGTTTTTTTTAACTTGAGAACTCAGTTTTTATTCATTTTAGTTGACCAACTAGATGCATTAACATATTTTTATCATTAAACAGGCACACAAGACAACAATTAGGGAGGTCAAGCAAAATTGTCTTCAAACAATGAGCAAGGGACAATGCAACCTTGCACATGAACAAGAATAATGGCATAGTATTCTACTCCCTAAGGACTCTACTTGTGTAGGTTCTCAAAATGTTTTTCAGTCACGCACATAGTCCTAGAAAAGAAAAAGTTGGTTGCACTATGGTTCAAAGTAATGGTCAACTTTACAACTCTTGCAATTTCAAGTGGGTGAAATCCAATCCAAGTGCACTGGGATTTTGACACAATCTGAGAATTTAATCAATTAGGAGCTGTTGAGGAGATTTGACAGCCCAACAAGAGACCACACCTATGGAGATTTCTTCCACAAGGACATTTATATAGCGGTTGTTTCTCCACGACAGGAATGGCTAATACTGCTTGAGGTTCCACTCACGTGGTTTACCCAATAAAGGGAGTGTCCACTACAGTTAACCCTCTCTAACAAGGAAGACTCACAATATGGACCACATGGGGACTTAGCTCGGATTCAAGGGTTCCAAGTTTATAATGTGCCCAAAAGGGAACAAAGCATACTCCTCTAGCCTCTTCACCTTACCCAGGCATAGCAAGCAAATTAATTGACATGCTAAGTCAAAATCACCTCACCAGGGTTTGTATGCTGACAACAATGACTGTTGATCTCTCTAAATGGGACCAAGAGAGAATGTACCATCAAATGTTGAAGACTAAACCAAGTGGGACAATGATATGATAGCAAGTCCTTCCCTACCTACAAGGGGATCTATCATCGAGAAGAGCTTCGCATGTAAGACAAGCGAATGAAGCTCACTCTCTCAAGAACACCAAAAATAGTGTTCATAGGGCCTAATTACTATGTGAAACATATATGCGAGAAAGAAAATCTAGATTCATTCTTTCTTTTAAAGCAAAAATTGGAAGTGTGATCTACGAAAGTGAGAAACACTCAAATCAGACACATGAGAGGTTCATTTTTATTTCCAAAATCTAAATGTTATAGAGATGAAAAAAAATACCTCAAGTCCAAAGCAACGCAACCCACTGTTATGAAAAACTTACCTATTCCTGCACATGCAGCCCACTATTAAGCAGTTTCAAAAAATAGAATCAAGAAAATCCACAACAACGAGGAAATGTCAGAAAATAGAAAGCAAAAAGTACAAAGCTACAAATTTTATGTCTTTGGTGTCAAGTTTTGCACGAGAAAATATCCAGACCCATGTGAGAAAGTACCCAGACCTGTGCAAGAAAATGCCTTTGTCACGCGAGGAAGTACTAATGCAAGCACAACTTCACGCGATACAATGAGAAACTTTGCACGATAATTTGTACCAGAGACATACAGATGTACAGACAGAAAATGAAATTCGACAGAAAATTAAAACAAGTTGAGGCTAGAAATTGAATATTCTGCCCCACGGTGGGCGCCAAAAAATGTGTGTTAAAATGTTGACACACTTCTATGAGTCATTATATCCAAGATTGTTCAAGAATGAGGTTATAATTCTTTGCTAAGTGTGAAAAAGAGTTCATTCAATTAGTGGCATTTTTATGTACCTTTGGATGTACAAGACATACTACATTTGGCCAAAAGTTTTATAATCTACAAACAAGTGAAAGCTATGATGTTTGAAATCATAGTTTTCTTTCTATATTGCCATGTGGAATTATTTCTATTTTTGAAAGAGGGAATGTAGCTATAAATATAGTCAAGGAAATATCTTTATCTTTTTTGTTTTATCTCTCACTATGTTACTTGGGGCAATACTTGTGGATTAAATGTAGGTAGGTTTAATTGTTGAGCAGGCCAAATAACTAAGAGGGGGGGTGAATTGTTTATTCCCACAAAACTTATAAAAATTCTCTTTTGTCGGTAAACTCGCAATCAACAATATAAACAATTTAAGATTCGTCAATTAAGCGCATTAGTCATCCACATAAAATCTAAGCATTAAGAACACAAAAACACCGATATAAAGAACACTAGGATTTACATGGAAACCCAAGATGGGAAAAACCATGAAGAAGCTAATTCTCATGAAATGTAAACATTCCTATTAAGGTGACACTAATATGGTGATTTTTACAATAGCTTATTGTCATTATTTTTCACTATAGGTACAATAGGACTCACAACCATAATGTTAAGGTTCACTGCCAATAGAGCTAATTATTGATAGAATAATTACTTACTATCATATCAACTATATCACTATCACTTTTGTCACTACTACTGTGTGTGCTAAAATGTTGTCACACTTCTATGAATCATTACATCCAAGATCTCTCAAGAATGAGATCTCAAATAGCGACTCATAGCTCTTTATTCATGGAGTGCAAGGGTTTGTAATGGAGGCCCTCAGATTTGACCTATGTTTGTGCCCATGCAAGTACACCATAAAATGAGAGATTCAAAGATGCATGCAAATGAAAATGAGATCTATTCTATATGATAACAATGCAAATTAATCTATGAAAGGAAATGCTTATGCAAGATTATTCTATGAAATGAAATATGAATCTAATCTAATATGGAAAATGCAAGATTAATCTAATGGATTGCCATGGGGCATGAGAGAAGAAGACAAGAAGAGAGAAGTTTCAATATCCAAGCTCAAGTGCTCAAAATCTTCTCCAAAATCGCTCTTCAAACCTGTAGCATAACAATTCACAAAATGCACATATGAAAATGAGAAGGAGAGGTCTCCTTATAAAGAATCTTGGACGGTCAAGATTAAGAGGCAAAAAGAAATGAGCAACGGTGGAGATTAAATCTTGGTTGATCCATGTGCTCAAGAGGCAAAATCAAAAGATTCCATCTCATAGGAAAGTGCACTTTACTTTATTATTTTTATTTATTATTTATTATTGTTTATTTTTAGCAAAGTGAGTTCCTATATTTAATTAAAAGATTATTTATTTATTTAAAAGAGATTTATTCTTTTAATTAAAATGAGATTTAAAATAAATGACTTGATGATTTAATTAAATGATTTTTATTTAATTAAAAGAGATTTTTATTTAATTAAAAGGGAGCAAGTTCTCTCAATTAAATAAAACTTGGGAAATATATTAAATTTTTTGAATTAATTATAATTTAATCAAATAAATTAATTTGAATTAAAAATATTAAAAATCATTGATTCAGAAAATTGATAAAATAATTCCAATATTGATAAAATGAAGAATGGGGCCCAAAGTCTAAGTGACCATTTTAGGGTGCATACATTTGCCCCTCTTTGGGTGATGTGTGATCATTCTAGGAACACATGTGGCCAAAGAAAAATTGAAATGTGAGGTCAATTTGGGATCACAAAACAATCCAGATGTGTGATCATTTTGGGAACACGCCAGGACAAAGATAAGCTGATTGAAAAAGACAAGGCCAACACCGTTGTAAATAGGTAATTGTCAAGTCTCAAATAAGAGATAAGAATCTCAAGCAAGAATTGAATTGATAAAACTGAATCAAAGATTGAATTTTGATAGGTATTGCCCCCTCATGATCGAAATTGAAATGAGATAGAGGAGAAACAACAAATTGATAAATTTGATCAAATCGAACTAAAGATAAGGTTCTTGATGTAAGATGAAAGATATAAGGATCACAAAACCAAGGTAGATCATTAAGCATGAAAGGTTATGCCCCAAGGTTGAATTAGAAGAAAAGAAGTGGGATGAAAGTGAATGGAAGATCAAAGGTTGGAAGACATGAAAAGAAATGGAGAGAAGAAAGAGAATCTGCCTCAAGATAGAGAATGCTTCAAAAATCAATCAACTGTTTAAGATGAGAAATTTCAATTGAGATCATGAAAGAAGATAAAGAAATGAAGATCATAACATGATCACAACTGATTAAATGTCCAAAAGAAAGATGAAGGAAAACCCTCTCAAACTCATAATGCAACCTAAAAATGCAAATTTAACATGAAAATGCAAAGGTGTACTTACAATAGAGAAACTATAGGATCTTATGTTCATCATTCATTAGAGAATGTCAAAGAACTTATTTTCATCATTGGGCCATTATTAACGGACATCGAAAAATCACACAACCATCACTAGTCACCAATGCAACTATGAAGATATGAATGTAATTTATATCGGATTGGAATGTGGAAAGATTCTAACATAAGCATCAAAGACATAAAGGTCAAGATGAATATGATGTTAGTTTACCCAATTTAATGTAGCAAAACCACGCTCGCATCAAGGCAAAGATGCCAGAATGACCATAAGAACAGCTGTGCAAAACAATCAAGGATAATGCCTCAAATCTCCAAAGTGTTTCAAGGGAACAACAAGAGACACTCAAGATCTTCAAGAACACACCCACATGTAGAAAGCAAATAAAAACATGCCCCATGCCCCAAGTCCTCTAGCTACGCATCCCGGAGAGACTTATTAGATAAGGACACTCAACAAAAATCAATAACAGTCAGTACACAAAGAAAAGATCATGACATAGCTCAAGCATTAAGTTTTGTGTTTAAAAATTTAAGTGTGTTAACTAATACTGAGTTTCGAGGATAAGGATCAAACGCTTGCAAGCAGGTAAGATCACATGACAAAATTAGGTAAGACCAGGCTGATAAGTGTTGAGAAACACTCGATGTTAGGGGTTGTGTTGAAAAACACAATTGGGGAGGTGTTGAAAAACACCATTTGTGAGTTTTCAGGACTTTTTATAATTTTTTTGTACTTTTGCTACCAAGGCGCCTATTTCCAAGTTTTCACCAAGGCACTTTTTCTAATTTTTTTGAATTTTTGAATTTTTTTGATTTTTTTTTTGTATTTTTTGCAATATATATAATTTTTGGAGATACATCAAAGCGCATATTGCTAGGTTTTCACTAAGATGATCATTTTTTCAGGACATTTTCAAATTTTTAAAATTTTTTACAATATACCATTTTTTTAGATTTTTTCAGGATCAATAAATATGTACAAAAGATGCCCCCAGATAGAATGGACATCAAACTCCCAAACAAGATCACATCGTGTAGTCCCAATGTCTAGCAAGGTGGAGGACAAGAGAGATTAGCAAGCTGGTGGAAGAGATGAAAGATAAGAGAATGAAGGAGAATGAAGGGAAGAAATCCTCAAGGCAAACTCCTCAAGAGTACCCAAGCTAGGAAAAAATTTTCATGTAAAGCACATTTGGATAAGCAATGAAAGGATAGCATAGGATAAGTCATAAAAGCATAATTCAAAAGAAGGAAAGGATGCAGTCCAAAGGAGTAGACATGTCAAGAGGCTTCATAGCATCGTGTTTTACTCTTTTTTATTAGATCAAGACCAAAGGGGAAAAGGATAGCGAAAGGTTAGAATGAATGGAGAAAAATAAATATGAAGGCTAAACATGAATGAAATGAAAGCAAGATCATCGTAAGATAGCTCACAAGATAGCTAAATATTTGTATATAGGTCAACATTGTCGAGATCAAAGATGGAAAGGAATGGATGAAATATGTAGAAGAACTACGCATGATGCTTGATTGCCAGGTTTTCATCATGGTACTTATCCAAGGTGCCACAAGGGAGTGGTTTTCACCATAGGACGAATTTATTTCTCTTTAATTTTGCTACCAAGGTGCTTGTTTCCAGGTTTCCACCAAGGCACATTTTCAATCTTTTCTTCTTCTTTTTCTTTTTTCTTTTTTCTTTTTTTTTTTGAATTTTTTTTTTGGAAAAAGGCAAGCTTTTTAGATAATGCTCCTTGAAAGGATAAACCATGATATGCCAAGGATTCAAAATGATATTCTCAAAGATGATGATAGGGAAAGGAAGATGGAAGAGAAAAATGGAGGATAAGGTTTTATGTAAAGCAAGTGAGGTTGGAAGATAGGAGGAATAGGCAAATGAGAAAAAAGGATAGAAGGTAGAAGGATAATGAATGAAAGGATTGTGAAAGGGTAGATGGAAAGGAAGGCAAGATCAACATCAATACACACCTTGAAGGGTGGCAAGAGGATGGAGGGAACGTGAATGAAGGAATACATGAAGGAATATGATGAATGGATAGCAGAGGTTGCAATTTAGGTGCATGGAATGGAAGAATGTTTTTGGAAGAAGATAAAGTGGATGATGATAGGGAAAGGAAGATGGAAGAGAAAAATGAAGGATAAGATTTTATGTAAAGCAAGTGAGGTTGGAAGATAGGAGGAATAGGCAAATGAAAAAATGATAGAAGGTAGAAGGATAATGAATGAAAGGATTGTGAAAGGGTAGATGGAAAGGAAGGCAAGATCAACATCAATACACACCTTGAAGGGTGGTGAGAGGATGGAGAGAATGTGAATGAAGGAATACGTGAAGGAATATGGTGAATGGATAGCAGAAGTTTCAGTTGAGGTGCATAGAATGGAAGAATATTTTTGGAAGAAGATGAAGTGGAAGCATTTGGAAGATTGAATGCCAACTTCACTTTTTTCTCAACATCAGATTCTTTCAAGAGATACTTTGGAATCCATATAGCCATAGGCTTTTCATTTCTTTTTGATGATTTAGAGAAAATATCTTCAATGATGGATTTTGGAACCCATACTTGTCTTGCAATTTTTTTCTTAGATATATCTTTTGACTTCATGCCTCCATGTCGATTGGAGGAGACATGGTGATCTTCTTTTTTTGATGGATTCTTGTATTTCTTCTTTTTATTGTATTGAACATTCGAGTTACTTCCAAAAGACTTGGGACTTATGGAAGAAGGAGGATATGGTTGGTTTAGATGGGTGGGTGGATGAAAAGGATTCAAGGGTATGCATCTATGTTGATCTTGAGGAAAGATAGGAGATGGGGGGACGTAAGGACCCAAAATGGATGACGAATTAGGAGAATTAGGAGGGGAAAGTGAAGGTACATAAGGGCCCAAGATGGAAGGTAGACGTGAAGCCCTTAGTATTGGTGGAGGAGGTCCAAGGATGGATGTGGAAGATGCAAAAAGATAATTAATAAGTTCATCAACATCTATATGACAACCAACGACATCAGCATCTTTAGAGTGAGCATTAGGATTTGCAATAGGATCATGAAAATCTTGAATAGGAGTAACTTCTTTGATAGGATTGTTTGAAGCTTGCAAAGACTTAGGAAGAGTAGAAAGTGGAAGCGAACATGGAATGGTAGAACAAGAAGATGGAAGGCTTCGATCTTGACAAGTTGCTTTGGATAGCATAAGTGAATCTTTTTTTTCTTGATTTTAATAGGCTTAACATTGGAAGTAACAACACCATTTTTAATAACCTTAATGGAAGTATCATCTTTGGAAAGAGCAAGTGTAGTAAGGTTATTTTGATTGTCAATAAGCTCAATGGTATAAGTAGTAGCTTGATCTTGCTTAGGAGAAGACTTAAGACATGGTGGAATGAATGAGAAAGGGCGTGCAAGATCAAAAGAACCATGAAACAGATAAGAGACATCATGAAAAGGATTGGATGACATGGAGGGTTTTTTATCTTGATCTTTCTTTATGTTCTTTTATTTATCATTTTTAGAGTCCTGTTGACATGGAGCCACTTCCAAGGATAAGGAAGCATGTTGGAATTGTATGGAAGACTTTGGAAAAGATGGTGAAGGACTAGCTGAAGTAGGCATTATAGCGCATAAAGGCTTAGGCTCTTTAGGTTTAGCATTATTAAAAGTATTTGCAACCAAGTGAAAGTTAGCTTGAGTTTCTTTAAGAGGTAACCCTTGAGGATAACTATAGGGAACCGCATGAAAAGTATTAGGATCTTTGTTGGATGAAGAATTTGTGAAAGATTTAGAAGACTCGGAAGCTTTAGGAAATGTATGAGTATTGGAGGAAGTAGGGGATGGAAGGGAACCATCACAAGACAAAGGTCCATCATTAACATAATATTTCTTGAGAGTGTAATCTTTATTTTCAACATGAATGTTCTTAGAGGAATGATTCTTATAATATTGATGTTTCAAATCAGCGCGGTGCATTTTATAGTCCTCAGTAGTAGTAAATGGATCATAATCAAGGTATTGTTCATATAAATCATCAAAGTCTCTTTCAAAATCAGAATCATATGGATCACCATCACGATCTATCCAATAGGATGACCCTTTAGTAAGCATGAGCACACGATGAGGAGAACTCTTAGGAATAGAGGTTTCATAGGTATGACTATATGGTTCATCATCATAGCCATCATAATAGTCATCATAGTCATCAAAGGTGGGCGTGTCACTCTTCATGGGAGAGGTATCACAAGGATTATTATATTGCTCATATTGAGGAGTAAGACTCTTGGGAGAAGTAGAAGATGAACGAGATTGTGAAGAAGAGGAAAGTGAAGACCAAGTGGAGGAAGAAGACTTGGATAATGAGGAATGCGAATAATGTATAGAAGAATCATGATAAGACTTGGAAGATGAAGAATTTAAATAATGTCTAGAAGATTTGTGGTAAGACTTGGAAGGTGAATAATTCGAATGATGTTTATAAGAGTCATGATAAGACTTGGAAGGTGTGGAATTTGAATGAGAAGACTTAGATGATGAAGAATGTTTGGAAGAAGGAGATCGTGAGAGGATCATGAGCATGATTCTACCAAAGGCGGGTGATTCACTTACTTTATTTTGTATTTTTGTCATAAATTTATCATCAATGAAACTGTTGGAAGAATGATATTTTTCAAATTGAGCAAGAAGATCAAGATCATCCATTTTCAAGAGAGGTTCCACAGCAAGATAGTTGAAGCTCATGATTCTAGAAGAGGAGGAACCAAGCATGAAAGTGATAGAAGAGATGAATAGAAGAAGGTAGACTAGAAAATAAGAGGAAAAGAATCAAGAAGATGTGAAGAGTTTAGGAAGAAGAGGAAGAAGTGTGAAGGAAGAAGAGAAAGGAATGAAAATGGGAGAAAGGAATGAAAATGGGAGACTAGGAAGACATGGGAGATGTGGAAGAAAGAAGACCAAGAGTCATTTTGTGCAACTTGATACCATTTAAGTTCATTTGGATATTGAGAAACATGTCATAGCACTTTTGGGGAGATCTTTGAAGTTTTTATCACTTGAGAACTCAGATTTATTCATTTTAAAAGATCAAGTAAACACATCAACCAATTTTTATCATTGATCAAGCACATAAGACAAAAATCAAGGAGTTAAAGCAAACAAATGTCTTCAAACAATGAGCAAGGGACAAAGAAACCTTGCACATGAACAACAATAGTGACTTAGTATTTCTACTCCTTAAGAACTACCTATGTATGTTCTCAAAATGTTTTTCCAATCACGCACATAGTCCTAGCAAATAAAAAGTTGGTTGCACTATGGTTCTTAGTAATGGTTTGACTCTACAACTTTTTCAATCTCAAGAGGGTGAACTCCAATCTAGGCGCATCAGGGTTTTGACACATTCTGAGAATTTAATCAATCAGAGATGCTGAGGAGATCTGACAGCCTAATAAGAAACTACACTAGTGGAGATTTCTTCCACAAAGACATTTATATAGTGGTTGTCACTACCACGATGAAAATGGCTATTACTGCTTGAGGTTCCGTCCACATGGTTTACCCAATAAAGGGAGTGTCCACTACGGTTAACCCTCTCTAACAAGGTGACTCACAAAAAGGACCACATGGGGACTTGGTTTAGCTTCAAGGATCTGAGTTTCTGATACTATTCAAAAAGGGAGTAGAACATAATCCTCTAGCCTGTTCACTTCACCAAAACATAGAAAACATAGTTCATTGACATGCTAAGATTGAAACCACCTCACCAAGGTTTGTAATGTCAACAACAATGTCTACCGAGCTCTCTAAGTGGGTCCAAGAGAGAACATACCGATCAATATTGAAGACTAAACCAAGTAAGATCGTGAGATATTAACAATATCCTCCATAGCTACAAGGGGTTCTATCATCAAAAAGAGCTTCACAAGAAACTCACTCTCTCAAGAATGCCACAAATAGTGTTCATAGGGGCTAATTACTATGTGAAACATGTATGCAAGAAAGGTAAATCTATGTTCTTTTTAGAGCCCAAAATTGAAGTGTGATCTATGAAAGTAAGTAAGAACTTAAGCTAGACACATGAGAGATTCATTTTATTTCCAAAATCCAAATGTTATAGAGATTGAACAAAATACCTCAAGTCCAAAGCAATGCGCTTAGTAGATTTTTTTTTGAGCTTTTTTTGTGCATGCAAACCACGAACTCTCCAACAAGCAAACGAGCAAACAAGATATGCAATGTATATCCAACTTATGCAAACCCTAGGGTTAGATCTAAAAATAAATTGTTATGAGAAATGATAGCCAACAAATAATTCAAATTACAACTCATATCATGCATTGAACCATGAAAAATAAGTGCATACTCATCACAATTTTTATTTTTATTTTTGCATTTGACCTAGTCAACAAGATTTGATTTTTTTGATATGATTTCGGCCAAAAAAATAGAAATGAAAAATAGAGACCCCTACTAAAAAATAGAGAGCTTTCCAAAAATATAATTTTTTAAGAAAAATCTCTTCATTTGTGCCCTAGAGACCCATTTTATGAAAATATACCACTTTTTGTAAATCACTTATTTGAGCTATGATATTGCATCCAAATTCAAAACACAAAGAATGGACCCCCTGTATAATTTAAAGAGCTTTCCTAAAATGTAAAAAATTCTTAAAAATATGCTAATTTATGTTGAAAATTAATTTTTTAATGAAAAATTAAGAAAAAATTATAAAAAATTGAAAATACCTTCGAAAATTTTGTAATGTTTTTTGAAGCTTCTCTGATATGTCACCAACTTGAAAAAAAAAGTTCAGATCAAAACACTAAGCCGTTTGGGAGATATGATCAAATCTTTAAAAATCTAGGGTTTTAGTCTCCAAGTAAATCTGCACAAGGGAGTTAGCTCCAAAAATAACCAAAAAAAGCATGTAGAGGTGGTTGCCCCACGGTGGGTGCCAAAAAACATGTGTGCTAAAATGTTGTCACACTTATATGAATCATTACATCCAAGATCTCTCAAGAATGAGATTTCAAATAGCGACTCATAGCTCTCTATTCATGGAGTGCAAGGGTTTGTAATGGAGGCCCTCAGATTTGACCTATGTTTGTGCCCATGCAAGTACACCATAAAATGGGAGATTCAAAGATGCATGCAAATGAAAATGAGATCTATTCTATATGATAACAATGCAAATTAATCTATGAAAAGAAATGCTTATGCAAGATTATTCTATGAAATGAAATATGAATCTAATCTAATATGGAAAATGCAAGATTAATCTAATGGATTGCCATGGGGCATGAGAGAAGAAGACAAGAAGAGAGAAGTTTCAATATCCAAGCTCAAGTGCTCAAAATCTTCTCCAAAATCGCTCTTCAAACCTGTAGCATAACAATTCACAAAATGCACATATGAAAATGAGAAGGAGAGGTCTCCTTATAAAGAATCTTGGACGGTCAAGATTAAGAGGCAAAAAGAAATGAGCAACGGTGGAGATTAAATCTTGGTTGATCCATGTGCTCAAGAGGCAAAATCAAAAGATTCCATCTCATAGGAAAGTGCACTTTACTTTATTATTTTTATTTATTATTTATTATTTATTATTTTTAGCAAAGTGAGTTCCTATATTTAATTAAAAGATTATTTATTTATTTAAAAGAGATTTATTCTTTTAATTAAAATGAGATTTAAAATAAATGACTTGATGAATTTAATTAAATGATTTTTATTTAATTAAAAGGGAGCAAGTTCTCTCAATTAAATAAAACTTGGGAAATATATTAAATTTTTTGAATTAATTATAATTTGATCAAATAAATTAATTTGAATTAAAAATATTAAAAATCATTGATTCAAAAAATTGATAAAATAATTCCAATATTGATAAAATGAAGAATGGGGCCCAAAGTCTAGGCGACCATTTTAGGGTGCATACAACTACCACTTCTTTATTTATACCGATATCAAATATTACATATGTCAACTTCACACCAAGTGTGTGAGAGCACTGATGCAACAAATATTACATTTGCATTTAATGCCAAGCATCGATCCTAAATCTAGGACATACATAAGAACCATGTTACAATACAACCCTTAGATGGTTGGGACTTAGGATAGTGTAATTTATATTACATTTGTCAAGGCCATCTGAATGCAACAACCAAGACCAAAATATGAGGCCATAAAATACTCATTACTACCAACCAAAATATGTCCATAGTACACTATATCCAAAGCACTAAAACTATCTGATGAATATCACATCAGCAACCACTAGAAACCAATAGTAATAGCCAAACACTAAAACCATACAAGAGTATTGTTGTATATGAAGCACTTGATAGAATACAATATGCTTGTCCTTGAAGCCTTTCTTGAACATAAGAAATGCTCATCCAAAATTTATGTTGACATGTTGATGAACAACAAGATGTACCCTATATTGCCAACAACCAACCAATGCCACCAAAGTGTTGGTATAAAGGTTTGGAAATCAATGACAATCAATGCCAGAAAAAAATCAATGAGTCTAAAAGTCTCTCCCTTTGGAATTGATGCAAAAACATCGAAACATCTAAATCTCAAAAACTCCAAAACTCTCCTTGAGTAACTGCAACATGTATTCTCATTTTTTCTTCCCCTTTTTTCCACAAAGGAAAAGGGCCAAAAAATCAAATAAAGAAAGCTCAAAGTAGTATATTTGTCTTGACCAAAAATAGCTTCTTAGACCTCTCCTTTAGCATAGGAAGCTCCTTCTTCCACTCAATAATTTTTGCCTCCATTTGAGCACACAAACTAGCACATTCCACTAGTCTGTCAAATGATTTAGTCTAATCCAAGGATTGAAACTATTGTGCAAAATCTTCTACATCAGTTAGTATCCATAATTAAATCCCAACCAAACTTCAATCATGTCTCTTACCAACCAAAATATTTTTATTAGATCTTCTCTTTGTCTCTGCAACAACAACCATACTGTCTAAAGTTCACTAAATTTAGTTCTTTGTTTTCCATCTTGATCCTTAAAAACATCATATGACTTGCCTAGCTCATTCAATTCCTCCTCAATCACTTCTCTTTGTCCTCTAAAATTGTCTACAATAGTAGGCCACCAAAGACAATACATGTAAATATCATAAATTTCTTTCATACATTTCTTCATCTCACCAATAACTATAGAGAGTCTTTGTTTTGCATTGTTACTCTTCTTCACTATGTATTTTTCCACTATTAGGTAATCTTCTCAGTCGATATCATACTAGATACTCTAGAGACTATAACCTCTTTACTGATTAGGTGATCACTCAATAATTTTATCACCATTTTCTTACCCTCCAAACAATAATTGGTCCATGTACCATCAAGCTTACCATACTCATCAATTTCCAACTAGGTTCTAATTGTACTCAAATCCACACACACAAACCTATTCAGAGCATGCATAGATCTATCTCTATATTCTTCCTCACTCACTTCTTCAGCTTCTTCTTCCTCATCAAATTCTAAAATTGTAACTATTTATTTTCCTTACTCGTATGTCTTTCTCTTCTTCTTTGATTCATAAGATGAACCACCAACATCATCTTCTAAAGACTTCTAACCAAAGGAGGAACCCTCCTCAAAATACACTGGCAGAACACCATAAACAACTAAATGAGAATAAATATTCATCTTTAGTGTAGCAAAATAAGCTTTACATGCACCCACATAATTCTCTAAGAGACCTGGATGTTTGCGAATTTGCATCCATTTGTATATTCTCCTTCACAATCTTGCATGAAATATACATAGCTAAGGGCGATTTCAAACCCTCATGATTTTGAAAATAAATTTTGTACGAAACACCACAAGAAACATACCTTATAATCAAGTCTTCAATAGTATCTATAAGGAATGTGCGTTGATCACAACCAATATCTGTAAGATATTTTGATATTCTACCTCTTGATAGATAATTGTCTTTTTTCCAAGTAATTCACAAATATTGCATAAACCAATGATAATCTCAATTACCTCCCTTGTCACAACATAGGTCTTGTCTAATACTAAGGTTTCACCAAGAAACTAATTCAGCACAAATAGTATAAACTCATTGTCAACACACCACATAAACTCTCCCTAGATATCGAGTCTAAGAGTTTTAATTCGTTACCTATCTTCCACAAATAATTCATTTTCCAATTGCCCGATATGATTATGATCAAATTCCTTCAATACAAACTTTTTCAACTTCTTTGCTATAGACACACTATGAAGAGTCAACTTAGGGGCCATGATTACTTCATAAACTCTTCTTCTCAAATATTCTGCAAACTCACAAGTTTTCTTCATGCTACATTACCAAATTATCAAAATAATTTTGCCTATAAAGCCATGAATGTTACAATTGATTTTACTATATAAATTTAAAATATTGTTGATGTAATTAAGCCAACTGTGTACATCATGTGAATCAATCAATTGAAACCATCTTGTCAACATTAATGCTACATCAACAACAACATAGTTGCAATTGGTATAGGGGAAGTATAAAATTTGAACTGTTCAGTACTCCCCCTAATCCAAAGCTCTTAGCTCAATTGTTGGTAGGACTAGTACTAGGATTTGGTACCAATGAAACATCTATACCATCATATATCTTTCTCCACTCCATATCATGCTTCTGAGATCCACTAGATTATGCAATATGATTATCACATCCAATACTTATCAGTATACTATTAGACTTGCATGTTTTAGTGTAGTGACCTATCTGACCACACTTGAAATAACTCAAATTTATTTTCCCAGATATTATTGATTTAGCTTTGCATTGATTAGCTTTGTGAACAAAGTTATGACATTCATATAAATTCCCCTTAAAAATATTAACTATTGCATTCTTTTGTTATTGATCTAAAACTTGATTCTTACATTGACTTGCTTTATGACCATTCTTATGATAATTAAAGCATTGAATATTCTTCTCTTTTCTCATGTTACAATCGACTAGTTTATGACAATTTTTTTTATAGATATAACAACAACCGTTGAAAGATAAATACCTTTAAGTATTTGGGTGTCTTACCAAAGGCCTTCTTGAGGGTGTGTTCTAATATTTGACCTTGCTTTCCACCTTGATCTTTACATCATCTTCAATTGCCTTCTCCTTGCCTTTATCCATCTGATTTGAACATTCATCGATAAATCCTAATCCTTCTTTATCCTTGATTCCTTTCTAAGAGGATAATACTTAATCTAAGATAGCACCGCTCTCACATTTCTTTGTCTCTTACCTCAGCTTCTTTAGTTCCAACTCTAGTTTTTCATTTTGTTTTGAACTCTTTCTGATCATCTCCTTGAATTTTTCTTTAGTCTCTTTCCATTCTTCCATTGCTATTTCCAGATCCATTATTTCCAACCAAGCATTCTTCAACTTGTATTTCCATCCATCTTTGTAAAATTCTCCACATCAAGTTGTTTCTTCTAGCTTACTGTCAAGATCAACTATCTTCTCTTTCAACTCCTTATCTGAATCTATATTTTTGTCTTTTGTTTCTCTTAATTATTTTAGCTCATTTTCCATATCTGTAACCTTTTCCTTTGATTCCTTCAGTTCTTAACTAACCTCCTTATACATTGTTTTGAACTTCTTAATCTAATCTCTTAGCTTTGCAATGCAAGAATTTTCTTCCTTCAAGGTTTCTTCCAGCTCATTTTATGATTATGTACCTTCAATGTCACTCAAAATGACTTGTCAATATTCCTTAGTGAAATATTCTCCTTCTAAGATCTCCCTCAAATAGTTAAGCTCTTTCTGCAAGGGACCAAGTTCTTATACCAATTGTTGAACAGGTCAAATAACTAATTCACGAGGTGAATCAATTATTCCCATGCAACTTATAAAAATTTTCTTCTATTAGTCAACTCGCAATGAAGAATATAAATAGCTTTAGATTTTTTGGTTAAGCACATCGGTCATCCACATAAAATGTAAGCATTAAGAACACCGAAACTCCAACACATAGAACACTAGGATTTATGTGGAAACCCAAGATGGGAAAAGCCATAGAGAAGCTAATTCTCATGAAATGTAAAAACACCTATTAAGGTGACATTGATATGGTAATTTTTATAATGGCTCACTATCGATACTACTCATTTTAGGTACAATAGGTCTCATTTCCAAAAAGTTAAGGCTCGTTTCTAATAGGTCTCACTACTGATATAATAAGGTTCAATGTTGATACACAAAGGATTACAACCAAAAGATGTGAAAAGAGATAGAACCCACCATTGAGATCAACACACCGCTCTACATGAACATATATCTCCTTTGCATAGATTTGTAGTCACTTCGCATATCACCATAGAAACTAATTATTGTCACATCAAATATATCACTATCACTTTTTTCACTACTTCTACCACTTCTTTATTTATACTGGTATCCAATCTTACATATGTTGGTTTTCATATCAACTGTGTGAGAGCACCAATACAGTAAATATTACATTTACATTTAAAGACAAGAATTGATCCTAAATAGAGGACATACATAAGAACCATGTTAAAATACAACCCTCAAATAGGCTAGACATAATATATTGCAATTTATATTATATTTTCCAAGGCCATCTGAATGCAACAACCAAGACCAACAGATGAAGCCGTAAAATACCCATTACTACCAACCAAAATATGTCCATAGTATGTTGTAGCCAAAGTACCAAAACTGTTTGATGAACAACAAATCAACAACCACTAGAAACCGTACAAGAGTATTGATGTATATGAAGCACTCGACATAATACAATATGTTTTTCCTTTAAGCCTTTCTTGAACATAACAAATTCTCAACCAAAATTCATGTTGACATACCGATGAACAACAAGATGTACCCCATACTGCCAACAACCAACCAATACCACCAAAGTGTTGATATGAAGGTTTTGGCATCAATGACAGTCAATGCCAACAACAACTCAACAAGTATAACATTAATGTTTCCTGATGTCAACATCTCCATTCATTCTACTCGAGTTAAATTTCTTGTAGCTTATGTTTTTTAAAACATCCATTCACTTCTATCATCATTCCTCCATTATTTGGTAGACATATCTACTTATTATAGATTTATGGATTTTGAGCTTTTATTTATGGTTGACTATTACATTTCTTTGCTTGGTAGCTATTGTAATTTCAGTAGCATCTTTTATTTTGGTATGGATTTTTTGACATCCTTTCTGGAATCTTTTAAGCATGCAAGATCATTTGGTGATGACTCCTTTGTCTGAAAAGAATTGTTTGTTCCTTTCAGACAAAAAACTATTGAATAAAATGGCTTTGATAATTTTGAAATAAAGAATTAGATAACTCACAATATAATTATTTGAAATATGAATTATTATTGTCATTAATGTTAACTTTATGTGAGGAAATTGATTGAGATATTTGTTCTAATGCTTCTATGTTATCTAGTGTTGTCCTTGACTGAGCATTTTTTATTTCTTCAATGTTTCAATGTTTGAGGATGGAATATGTAGGGAAGAGTATTTAAAGTATATGGAAGAATGCTTTAAATTCCTCTACATTTGGTGATGATAGCTTTTGGTTCTAGATATAACATTTTTTATCTATGTATGTTGCACACCTATGGTTTCAAGTCTTCAACATTGCAGTTGATGTGGTTAGTAAATGAAGTTTGTTGACAGTTTAGTTCTCTATAAAGATTAATCTAGAGAATGCTTTGCATTGATATTTTTGGTGTTACAGTCTATTGTATGTGCTTGAAACAATTGTGTAGTGTTGTGTGCTTTAGTTTTCAATTGATGGCTTTTTTCATAAGGAGAGTCATGATGTCACATTTATCATAGTGTGGTTTATTGTTGGCTTGTAGCCAACTTAGTTGGTTTCCTTGCTTCAATCATATTATTTTGATATGGGCCTATATGGAAATTGAGTTAAGATGTTGTTTTGGGTCTTACCATGGCATGTGAAGTTTTGCATTGAATTATGTTTCTGGACAGACTAGCTATGTGCTACATTATTTATCTACATGTTACATTTAATGTCAACTTTGTAGGATGTATTGTTGTATGCTAGTTCTTTGTAGTTGCTTACAAAGATGTTTTATGATGTATTTAGGTCCTCTTTATCTCTTTAAGTGGACCACAATCACCATGATTGAGTTTTAGTGGTCGACTTGTTAGGAATTATGTTTATTTTATTTTTTGGCTAACCTAATTGAGGGTTTTGAATAAAGAATTTGATATATATTAAAGATCATTTAACTGTGATGAAGTGTGGAAGAGTGTGTGGAATGAGTTGTGTGAATATGTCTTGAATAGAAGTGAAAACATCAATTTGGTTTGTGTACCTTCATGATCATACTAGTTAATATATAATAGTTTGAGACAACAAATGTGTGTGGTGTTTGTCATGAATTTAGCCACTGGAGAAAATGATTCAAGGATGACTTCTTGCTTTCTAAATTAATGGATGTAATATGTTGAATGTTTGTTCATTTTGATTCATAGTATTAATGTATCATGCCAAAAGATAGTGAATCCCTGATGCAGGAGCATCTCGGGTTCTTAGCAATCTCGTGTCACCAAAAATAAGTTTGAGTTGTTCTGTTTGGTCGGTAGTTGCTCGGTTCCTTCTTTGACTGAGTTGGTTCGGTAGTCATTTGGTTCCTTCTTTGGTTGAGTTTCTTGGTCAGCTTGTTGAGTAATATCTTGGCACTCGGTAATCTTGCTTACCAAGTGGTTTATTTTGATTCCCTGTTGAGGCTGACTTGTGCATTGAATTTTGGTCATAGAGTTAATGTTGGTATTGATCATTGGGAAGCACGTGGACCTAGATTTGGTCATTCCTTTCTCCAATGATGGATCTGAAGGTTGAATTATTTTGGTAGCCCCTTGTATAAATATAGTTGTTGTTCATAGTTTTTGAGGGGCATCAGAGGTAGCAGATTAGTCTTAGAAGATAGAAGATAGTATCTGAGATTTGAATCCTCACATGTTGGAGGACTATTGTAATTGAATCTGAATGTATTTGGGCCATAAACGGGAAGGCCTTATAGCCTGACATGTATGAGGTTATTGTTGAATAATATATGATCTTCTGCATTCTCTCTCTCATTATTGTGTGTTTGCTTTCGTGTGTGTGATCTCTGCAAGGGGGTTGTGATTAAGGTGTGCCTTTGGCTCTTCATCTTTCTCTACCTTGTGTCAGGTGGTATTAGAGCGAGGTTGAGATCTGGATCTAGATTTGCAAATATAGGTTGATCGTTCCTTCTTGTTAAAACCTAGTTGATATTTGTTATGGGGTGGCATATTGCAATCTGACATGCAATTGCAGAGGGTTTTCAAGATGGTTCAAGGGAGGTGAGATGTAGATCTAGGATTGGTAGATATGTTAAGGAAGATTGCTACTAGGTTAGAAGCTATTGAGATAGCCCAATGTCGAGGAAGACATCTTGAAGATTTTAGTAATGAAGTAATTGAAGAGGAACAAGGTGAAGTAGAACCTGCACCTGTGATGGATCGGGGTGAGGAAAGATTGTTGAAGGCTTTGACAAATCTGAAGTCTACACCACATTTCAATCCTCCTGAGTATAGTGGAAAGCTAGATTCAAATGAATTGATGGATCAGATCACTGAGATGGAGAAGTATTTTGAGTATAAAAATGTTCCTGAGGAAAAGAAGGTGAAGATTTCAAGCACAAAGTTGAAAATTCATGCATCCTTGTGGTGGGAGCATCTACAATTAGACAGGAAAAGAAAAGGCAAAGAAAAAATCAAGGTATGGAATAAGATGGTAAATAAGTTGAAAGGAAAGTTCTTACCATGTGATTATCAGATTAACCTAGTTAGGCAAATGCAAAGTTTAAGACAAAAAGATAGCTTGGTAAAAGATTATAACGAGGAATTCTATAGATTAGTTATCATATTTGGACATGATGAAGATGAAGTGGAAATAATTGCTAGGTACTTGAATGGGTTAAGATTTTCCATCCAAGAGGAAATCAAATTGGTTAAGTTAGAAAACATTGAGGAAGCTTATCAATTTGCCTTGAAAGCTGAGGAGAAATTCAATAAACGACGCAAGCAAAGACAGAGGGGAAGAGGTGGTAGATTCCCTAGAGGTAGAGGTAGATCTTATGGTGAAAAAAATAGATCTGATCAAGACAAAACAAATATGGATAAAGGAAAGACCAAGTGGAAAGGTGAAAGTTCAGCTAGAGGAAGAGGCAGTAACTACCGAGGTGGTTATTGTAATACCCCAAAAATGGGCTATAAGTTCATTAACCTCCTATATCGACATATCAAATGAAATCGACATCGAAGTCCTAACCTAAGGCACATCTAAACATCATCGAACCATAATTGATTATCTCAAATTCTGCATTGGGGAATATTCCTAGTAATATTCCTATTTATCCTAATTATCTTTGATTTAATGATTATTTGGCGATAAATATTATTTATCCTAAAGTTTGATTAATTGAATATTCTGAATATTTAATTAATTAGATTTAATACTGCCACTTAATTATTTAATTGAATTTAATTATATTTATTCCTAATTATTATTATTTAAATTTGACAATAAATCAAGATTCCTATCATTAATTGATTAAATTCTTATTTAATTAATTAAAGAAAGTTGTCATAGTTAATGATATTATTTTTTAATAAAAGTTTGATTTAATAATTGATTAACCCATAAATCAATTGTTTTATTTTTAAAATCAGTTAAAGTTGAGGATAAATCACTTTATTTATTTATTTAATTCATGATTAATTATGCACATCCAAAAAATAGTTAAACTATAAATCAGAAAATCAATTCAAGTTGTTTTAAAAATAAACTCAACTCTATTTTGAGTTAAAAGCTGATCTCAACTTTTGATTTAAATCAAAAGGCTATTTTTGCATGATTTATTGTGAGTTAACTATCTTTAATTCCTTGTTGACTCAAAAATCAACTGAGTGATTTATGGCTTTTTCCATGCATCCACAAAGCCTTGGATTTCTATAAAACCAAGGCTCAGCTCTTCAATCTCATATCTCATAATTGTGCAAACTTATGCTAGTGAATCGACATCTGAAGAATTGAAGCTTCTTTTGTGAATCAACAACTTTGTGAGATCATTCATATTTTAGCATATCATTGTTAGAATAATTGTATTGCATATCAATTTTTCATATAGAATAGATTCATATCAGATTTCTCATTATTATTGCATAGAAAAACCAAAAAAATAGATTAATTTGCATCTAATTCATATCTAGATTTTGCATTCAAATCCTTCATTTAGGTGTCATCAAGGTCACTGATCTCGGTCCAATCTGAGAATACATACTCGCATCTACTAGAAGGCAGTAAATCACCTGGTTAGTTTAGTTTTCAATTACTTGCATGATTTTGATTTTTGCTAACCTCTAATGTTTTACTGAAGTGTTGTGTCTACACCTAGGTACAAAATTCACACACGCATTTCTAGTGCCCACCGTGGGGCCTTGAAATGGGTTTCCATTCAATTTCTATCAATTTCTTGTCATTTTCTGTTCCAAGCTACGATTTTTAATTTCTATCCATACAAATTTCATATGAGTTTTGTTAGAAACTCGTATCAGATGATACCCACTATCGTACAATAGTTTATTTGATCGAGACTCATACCATCAGGATCATAGTGTCGTTTGAAGGCTCTATTATCGTATGGTTTGATACCCATTATCGTACGAGATTTTGGACTGTCGTCTGGGAGGTGACCCACTGTCGTATGAGTTTTAATGTCAGGTTTTGATTGTCATTTCACTTTTTCAGGTAGTTTTCCAAATTTGTTTTCCTGATTTGGACTAACAGCTAACATTAACGATTAAAATTTGTTGTTTCTGATTGGTTTTTGCTAGTTTTGATTGGGAAAAGTGTAAGAATTGCTAAAAAAAAGTAATAATCTACTAAGCACATTGTGAGGAATTCAGGTAATCTTCTCAGATGATAACATTTTGATTTGGATTAAAAAGAACTCTTGCGTGTCAAGCTTGTGTGACCTTTATTGCTTTCATATCACAGATTTCATTTTGGGCTATTAAAAATGAACATAGATTTGCTTTTCAGCATCTTTGTTACACATAGTAAATAGGCCCTATGAACACTATTCGTGGCTCTTGAGAGAGTGGGTTTCCAGAGAAACTCTTCTCAATGAAGGAACCCTTGTAGGTAGGGAAGATACTGAGGGAGTCTCACGTTCTACTAGATTTGTGCATCTTCAGCTTTTGATTGATACATTCTCTCTCCGGAGAGGTTGATAGATCATGAGTGGTTGACATCATAGATCTTTGTGAGATAATCTTGGTCTTAGCATGTCAGATTAATCTATCTGCTTTGTTTGGGTTAAAAGTGAAAAGGCTAGAGGATTATGCTCTACTCCCTTTTTGGGTAGTACCAGAAACTCAGATCCTTGAATCTAGAACCAATCTCCATGTGGTATATTTTGTGAGTCACCTTTAGAGAGGGTTAACCATAGTGGACATTCCCTTAATTGGGTCAACCACATTGATAGAACCTCAAGCAGTAATAGCCATTTTCATCGTGGTAGTGACAACTGCTATATAAATGTCCTTGTGGAAGAAATCTCTACAGGTGGGGTCTCTTGTTGGGCTGTCAGATCTCCCTAGCAAATCCTGAAGATTAAGTTCTTAGATTGTGTCAAAAACCTGGTGCGCTTGGATTAGAGTTCACCCTCTTGAGATCACAAAAGTTGTAGAGTCAGACCATTACTAAAAACCCTAGTGAGGCCAAATTTTCATTTTCTAGGAATATGTGCGTTATTGCAAAACTTTTTGGAACATACATTGTTAGTACTCCTAGGGATTAGCACAATTCAGTCACTTGATTGTTCATGCATAGGGTTGCTTTGTCCCCTGTTCATTGCTTTCAGACATGCTTGAAATCACTTGCTTGCTATTTTGCATCCTTGTTTATCTATCTGGTTACTAAGAACAAATCAATCCGCTACAATCTTCAAATTTGGACAGACAATTTTGTGAACAATCTGAAACTAAAAATCTAAAAAATTACAAAATTTGATGTCAAACACCTTTTTGGAGTCAACAGTCATTTTGTAAAGTCATAAAGTCATACGACTTTCGGCTATTGTCATTTTAGAACCCCCAAATTGTCATATGGTATCAGGTACATTATCATACGAGTTTTGTTGCCAGTTAATTCCAAAGAGTAAAAAACCCTGCTATCAACTATTGTGTGAGTTTTGCAATAGTCGTATGAGTTTTTCAATTGTCATTTCATGCTATACCCACTGTCATATGAGCCTGTAGAAAGTCATTTGAGAAATTTCAAAAAGTTGTCAGAAAGTTGTCAAAACTATCAGAGACCTAGCTTTTCCAGCCTATTTCCAAAATCTGTCAAACAAATCACTATGTTAGGAATAGAGCAGTAGTTACTGAGAATCCAATCATTTTCCTATAATGGCCTTTTGAATCCGATTTAGCCTTCTATTTAATCAATTTGAGTCTTTACCATCTTGTGTCAAAACCTTGTCATAACTAT
Organism: Chamaecyparis obtusa; assembly: GCA_027943335.1. Lineage (NCBI taxonomy): Eukaryota > Viridiplantae > Streptophyta > Pinopsida > Cupressales > Cupressaceae > Chamaecyparis > Chamaecyparis obtusa. Next base: position 1,715,901 of record BSBK01000620.1, on the reverse strand, counting down.
CAATCTTCAATCAATCATAAAAAAAGGCTAAGTGTTGTAAACTCATGTCTGCTATCTTTTGGGAATCTACCCATACATCCAGGGCATAGTCTCCTTCATTTATGTCTAATCCAAGATTCAATCAACCAAACCTTGACAAGGTTGCCTCATTTGATCTTCTTGAATCGGATCTTTCTTCAGTTGTCTTCATCATATTATTTTACTTCACCCAAGGTTAATGGTGGAAACTAGAGCTTCCTCTCACAAGAAATCTGGAGAAATATCCCATACCTTACCTTTGAATACTTTCCAAGCTCCCACTCTTGAGCAACTCCACAATTTTGGTCTTTACGAAGATGACAATATTGGCAATTTGTGATTGAAAACTGGTTACATTCCTCCTTCATCAACTCACGGAGGTAATCAACAAACTCCTCATCAATCTATCCTAGGGAGAACTCCTACCATGTCTCAAGTAGGGACAAAATTTCATTCTCAAAGAGCTCAATCTCAACATGGTGCAGATCAGGAACCCACACCTAAAGAAATTGCTCAATATCAAAATGATGATAACTTCAAATGAATGATGAAGCATTTCTTGAAAGAAGACAGAGAGACATACTTTTTACAATTAGCTCATCAAGGAGCTAACCTTCCTCCCAACTTTAATGTTGAAGATATCATTACACATGAGGAAGAAACTCCACTAATAGCTATGATGAAACAGATGCATGCCATGCAAGTCAAACTTAATAACCTTGAGAAAGAAAAGGAACCCAAAGAGTTCTCCATGGAGGCCCTATGTCTTTTTCCATTTGATAAAGACTTGTACATGCCACCATTCTAGAAAAGAGTGGAGATGCCTAAGTATGATAAGTATGATGGACACTCTGATCCCCAAGATCATGTCAGAGAATTCTGTACACAATCTATGGAGTTCATGCACGAACCAACCTATCTGATGCATCTCTTTCCTCGATCTCTGGGGGGAGTAGCCATTCATTGGTTCTCTAGATTTCCTTCTACTATCAAAAATTTTGAGGAGTTGATCAAATTGTTCTATCAGCAATACTCCTACAATATTCAACATCTAGTCACCATGATCGATATCTACAATCTCAAACAATATCCAGGAGAACCATTCCTGACATTTCTCAAGAGATGGAGGAAGAAATTCTCTCTATATGCTAGGCCTATTCCAGAAACTGAGAAACTGGAAATCTTCATCAATAATCTTGTTCCAGAGATCAACTACCCTTTACAAATGCAAGATCATGCATCTTTTGATAAGATGGTAGAAAATGTGATCAAAATTGAAAAAGTACTTGTGAAAAAAGGAGACATTAGACTTCAAAAGGACAAGTACAAATCAGAATCCAGTTCTAAAGACAAGAATAAAAATTGGAACAAGAATAAAGGCATCATCATAGATGGCATTGTTGATACCATCCATGCCCCATCAAAGGCACCAACTTTCAATCTAACTATTGGCACCCAAGCCATCAAAGCCTCAGAGCAAAAGGTGTCTGAACCATCTCAAAAGAAGCCAAAATACAAATCTTGGTCTGCTGATAATAAACGAAAGTTCACTCCTCTTGGGGAATCTTTGGAATCAACTATGAGAACTCTATTGGCTAATAACATCATCTCTTTTCCTGAGATCTGATAATCTGATCTTGATCCTAAACCAAAAAGGTGGAGGGAGAATGAATTCTATGATTTCCATCGAGGTAAAGGCCACAAAAATAATAACTACTTACGCTTGAAACATACTATTCAAGATCTGATTGATAAGGAAGACATCATGATTGACAATCATAAGAGCAATAATGATCATACATCATTCATAGAACCATTTCCAAAACATGGTCAAGAAGTTTCATCTTCTCAGCCTAATATGGGGGCAAAGGTCAATTATGCTTACCTTGGAAATAATGTTATTATCAATATGGTTGAACCTTGTCTCTCTGAGCATTGCAATGTCATCACAATTGTGTGAAGAGATAGAGATCATGTTTCAGCTAATGTGGTTACTCGATCACAAGCTCAGGCACATCTGAACGAACAAATCCCAGATTCATCAAACATCCCTAAGATACCCTTTAATCTTTCTTTTGCTTCCAAATAGAAGGCTATTTCTAAATCTTCCAATCCTAAAGATACGAGGCCAACATCTTATAGCATTATTCAACAACTCCAACACATTAATGCAAAAATCTCCATGTTTGAGTTGCTTCGAATATCTCCAGCTCATAGAGCCATTCTAGACAAAGCTTTGCTCAGATTCAATGTTCCTGATGACCTTGATTTAGACAGGTTCCAGACTATGGTTGGACATCTTACATCTCTACAATATATCTCCTTTTTAGAGGAAGACGACAACTCCTTGAGTTACCCACATAACTAGCCCTTGCATATAGAAGTCTTGATCCAGAACCGTAGAGTCAAACATGTGTTGATAGATGGAGGCACTGGCCTCAATATTTGTTCTTACAGCTTGGTCACACAATTGGGATTTTTAGAATTGGCTATTGATCCTAGAAAAAAAATAACTATAAAAGCCTATGATGAATAAGAAAGATCTTCTAAAGGCACCATTATCTTACCTATCAGAGTAGGTCTAGTTATCAGAGATACTATATGTTAAGTTCTTGATCTACCTTTAGCTTACAACATTCTTCTAGGGAGACCATGGATACATGAGATGAAGGCTATTCCTTCTACATTCCACCAATGCTTGAAATTTCCTTATGGAGTAGAGGTCACTATTCCAGTGGACATATCCACCACTTGCAATACATTGAAAGAAAGTGCAGATAAACTTGTGCCTAATAATAGAGAATCTTCCATTGAGCCAACAAAAAAAGCATCCACATCTAAAATGGAAGATCTTGCAAACGAGGTTAATTTCAAAGAAAATGGTATGGGAGAATATACTATAGAGCCAGTCTTATCTTTGACATCTCTACTTATCTCACCTAAGTCTTATGGACAATCTTTAAAATAGTCCAAACCAGACTCTAAAGAACCTCTTGAGGCATATAAAAAGAATTTTGTAGCAGAACAAGTCTCCAAGCAAGAATTTGAAGAAGATGAAGCTGTGCTTACATGGCTATACAAAGATGAACCTGAATCTCAAGCTGTTCCAACTAGTGACTCTATAGTATCCAAAACCCCTTCTAAGTCATATGGTCCAAGAGATAAACTCATAGCTAAAATGGGATATTCAAGTAAAGGACCTCTAGGAGTCAGAGGAAAATGTCTTATAACACCTATTTCACATACTGGTAGGGAAAACAAAGATACTGTTGGCTTAGGCTTTAAAAAGAAACCCTTCCACCTCAAAGGCAATTATTCTCATGTCATAGAGTAGATCACACCAAGAGAACCCCTTCTTAAGAAGGAATAAATTGAACCATCAGATAGTGATTCAGATAGCTTAGAACTTGTTCCTTATGAGTGTTTACCTAAAGAAATCAAAGACCTTCTTGATATTGAAGATGATCCAATCAAAAGAATTAATGTAGTAGAAACACAAGAACCTACTATCAATCAAGAGATAGTTGCAACACAAGAACCAACTAATCTCAAAGATAATCAAATAGGAAAAGAGGAAGGTGGTAGTTATTTTGAGACAGACTCCCATGTATGAATTCAAATAAGAATCTGAGGGTAACCCTTCTTGGGGTATTCATCCTGACTTTACTCATGTTCTTGGATTTCCTAGAAGCATAGATAAAGAATCTAATGACTATGAATGGGGTGCCATTCTAGAATAAGATGAGCTTATTACAGAGAAACATGTTGATGTTATTCACCAATATGCACCTGAACCCCATGTAAATCTAGAGTGAAATGATGAACCTATCGAGCCTGATCCACCTATGGCTGAATTGGACCCCCACAATGACATTGAGCCTTTTCAAAAATTGAATGTCTTAAGTTGTAATATCCCCTTTGAACTCGAGCATCGGGTTAGGACCAATGATGATAGATCCATATCCGTAAACACTATCTCCCAATCTTTCCCCATTTTGACTATCCAACATCCTAAACTTCTTGATCAAACCTCCACAAATCCAAGCCATGGTATTTATACCTTCCCGAATGACTATGCCCTTTCTTGTTCCTCAATGTAGTCGAGCCTATGAGGACTTCCATCAGTGAACCAAGCGTTAGCATGATGGGGTTAGACATCAAGTATCTTAGTTAGAAAAATAAGAATAAAAAGAAAAAGAAAAGGAGTTCTGAGGGTGAAAACCACTTTGTGGCAGTCTCAAAACCTACAAAAGTAAAAATAAAAGACATATCCGAAGGTGAAAACCTCTCTGAGGCACCTAAGGATGAGATATTTGATGTCCTTCCGAGTCATTTACGGGATAGATCTCCAGTTCTAATTGAGCCCACTCAATCCATCAATTTGGGAACACCAGAAGAACCACAGTTGATTCATGTAGCATAATCTTTATCAGAGGAAGAGAAGCAAAAATTTACAACATTCCTAACAAAGAAGAAGATCAAATTTGCATGGAAATATTTAGATATGCCAGGGTTGGATCCTAATCTTATAATGCATCATTTATCTATAGCTCCAAATGTCAAACCTGTTAAGCAAAAGTTAAGAAAGATGCATCCTCATGTTGCACTCTTGGTAAAAGCTGAATTAGAGAAGCTCCTAAAAGCTAGATTCATCCGAGTTATTGACTATGCAGAGTGGATCTCTAATATTGTACCTATTTCTAAACCAGACAAATCAATAAGTGTATGCACAAACTTTAGAGATGTGAACAAAGCATGCCCTAAGGATGATTTTCCACTACCTAACATTGATATGATAGTGGAAATGACTGCGGGCTTTGAGATGTATTTTTTAATGGATGGTTTTTCTGGATATAATCAAATAAAAATTGCTCTAGAGGATTAAGAGAAAACTGCTTTCACATGTGCGTGGGGCACCTTCTGTTGGAATGTCATGCCATTTGGGCTTAAGAATGCTGGTGCTACATATCAAAGAGCCATGACATCTATTTTTCATGACATGATGCATAGGACTATGGAGGATTATGTTGATGATACTTTAGCAAAATATATGATTAGAGCTAAACATCTAAATGACTTGAGAAAGATACTAGATAGAATGGAAAAATTTAGTCTCAGACTAAATCCTAAGAAGTGTGCTTTTGGTGTCACTTCTAGAAAACTCTTAGGATACATAGTCTCAAAGAAGGGCATTGAAGTTGATCCAGCTAAAGTAAAGGCTATCATGGAAATGAAATCTCCAAAGAATATTAGTCAAATGAGGACATTAAAAGGAAGATTTCAATCTGTCAGAAGATTCATATCTCAACTGGCAGACATATCATAACCTTTTATAAAAACATTACATAAAGGTGTGATCTTTGCATGGAATGAAGAATGTGAGAATAAATTTGACCATATCAAACAATATCTATCAAATCTTTCTATCTTGATTCCTCCTATTCATGGGAAGTCGTTGATCTTATATGTCTCCGCAACAAATACATCACTGGGGGCATTGCTTGCACAACATGATGAGAACAACAAGGAATGAGCTATATACTATATTAGTAGAATAGTGGTTGCATATGAGAAGAACTATTCAATGATTGAGAAAGCTTGTCTAGTTGTGATCTTTGCATCACAGAAACTAAGACATTACATGTTAGCTCATACCACACATTTGGTAGCTAAAATTGATCCACTCAAGTACCTACTAAGCAAAGCTTCCCTCATAGGTAGATTGGCTAAATGGGTCATGCTCTTAAGTGAATTTGACATTGAATATGTGGAAATAAAAGCTATTAAAGGATAGGTTATTGCTGATCAATTAGCAGATGCATCTATGATTGATGATACACCAATGCAAATGGAATTTCTAGATTCCTCTATCATGACTCTTTCTTCTAGAGAATGGTAATTATTCTTTGATGGCTCCTACACATAGAATGGGTCAGGCGTGGGCATATTGTTCATAACTCCTCAAGGATACTCAATCCCAAAAGCATTTAGATTAAAGTTCCCTTGTACAAAAAATATTACAAAATATGAAGCCCTTTTGAATGGTATGAAAATAACAATTTAGTGGCAAGTAACAAAATTACACATTCATGGAGACTCACAACTTGTTATCCATCAAGTCAATGATGTGTACCAAACTAAAGATGAAAAAATCATTCCTTACAAAAGAATGGTAGATGATCTAAAGAAGTATTTCATATCTATCACATTTGAGAAAATTCCTAGAACAAAGAACAAGGCTGCCGATGAAATGGTAATGCTATCTACTCTATTACAGCACCCTGAACATGAGCTATGCTATGAGTTCTTGGTGGAAGCACTATCTTATCCTGCATATGATTCCCCCAAAACTTGCATGATTTGCACTATTGTTGGTCATGATTCATCCAGATACAAAAACCTATTCTCCTATCTCCAAGACCAAATCATTCCTGATACCTTCAACCACCATGAAAAGAGATACCTTATCCATAATGCCTCCCAATATGTCATCATTGGTCATGATCTGTACAAACGAGGTCTAGATGGTACGCTACTTAGATGTTTAGAATGAGAAGAGTCTCAATGTGCATTAGAGGAAGTCCATGATGGTATTTATGGGTCACACTTGAACAGTTTAACACTAGCTCAAAAACTTATTAGGGTTGGGTACTATTGGCCTGAAATGGGGAAAGAGTCTATCAAGTTTGCTAAGAACTGTCAAAAGTGCCAAGTGCATGGCAACTTAATTCATGCTCCAGGGAGAGATCTAATTCCCTTTACTACACAATGGCCTTTTCACCAATGGGCATTTGATCTTATAGGAGCTATACATCCTCATTCTTCTAATGGACACACCCATATAATCATAGCTACAGATTATTTTACAAAATGGGTAAAAGCAGTCCCTTTGACATAAGCAACTAGAAAGAAAATATCTATGTTCATATTGAACTATATCATATGTAGATATGGGATACCTCATTCCATAATCACAGATAATGATGGACAATTCAAGAACAAAGATCTAGATGATTTATGTGCTAAATTCAAGATTACACAACATTGGTCATCTATCTACTATCCTCAAGGGAATGGCCAAACAGAGGCTTCTAACAAGAATCTATTGAAAATCTTGCACCGTATAGTTAATAAAATAGGAAGAGACTGGCATCTCATGATCAATCCAACTCTCTGGGCCTATAGAACAAGTATCAGAACTCCTACTGGGGCTACACCTTTCACTTTAGTTTATGGGTCTGAAGCGGTACTGCCTATTGAGGTTGAAATCCCATCACTAAGAATCAGAATGCATGGTCTAGTAACTGATGATAACTACAGAGTGTCTAGGTTTCAAGAACTTGAACTACTAGATGAGTGCAGACAAGCAACATATGATCATCTCAAAGTATATCAGAAGAGAATATCTAGAGGCTACAACAAGAAAGTCAGACACAAAGAATTTCAGGTTGGTGATCTAGTCTTGAGAGAGAATCCTAAAAATCAATCACATCGAGAACACAAGGGGAAGTTTGAACCCAATTGGTTGGGTCCCTTTGTAATCACTACTACTTTTGGCTCTGGTGCCTATCAACTCTCAACGACTGAAGGAGAAAAGCTCCAAGAACCAATCAATGTTCTCCATCTGAAGAAATTCTATGCCTAAGGCATTCAGTATATGGTAAAATGTCCTGAAAAAAATCTTTAAAATCATAAAAAGTCCTAAAAAATGAACATCTTGGTGAAAACCTAGCAATAGGTGCCTTGATGATTCACAAAAAAAGTACAAAATATCAAAAGTACAAAAAAAATTGAAAAATGAAAAATACAAAAAAATGAGAAAAAGAAAAAGTGCCTTGGTGAAAACCTGGAAACAGACGCCTTGGTAGCAAAAATAGAATCTCTGCCAAGATGGTGAAAACCCAGCAAATAGGTGCCACTTGTTTCAAAATGCTCCATCTATCAGTGCAATCTTGGTCTTTCCCAGCTTTCAATCTTGCTTTAGTTTGTACATATCTCCCAGTTTGTTTCTGCATTCCTATTTTCAATAAGTCAGTTTGTACACCAATCAGCTCAAGCGTCGGTATCCTATCAATGTTAAAACTTGGGGGCAATCAATGTCATATCCTATGGCCTCCAATGTATCTTAGAAGTATCATATCCAATCATAGTCCTTTGAAGCTTCATTCGAGTCAGTCAGTCAGTCTTGTCTCCAGAAAGGATTTTGCATCTACAACAATGCAATCAAACATCAAACTGAAAACAATCTGTGCTTTATATATGCTTTTATCTCCTTTTATGCTTATTGATTCGCATTGGGATTTTTGCATATTATGTTCCCACAAGCTCTTCGATGATGTCCTTTACAAGATTTAGAGAGTGATGAATGGGGGCATAATCTTTTCTTTGTTTTCTTCTTATATGTGAAAATCTAACAACTTTGGAAATTCTGGATTGAAATGGTGTTCGACTGTAAGAGCCTCTATCTCGAGTTGGATGGCCATGCGTACCTTGACCATTAATACCCATAAAATTCAAGGAAGTTTGATCTAACTATTGTCTTTTTGAGTGATTTCTTTCTCCTACTGTGAAATGTGATCTTACCTAAGGATATGAATGATAAAGGGTCATTATGGGTAATTCACATTGGATTTCAAATGATCTCTTGACTGCTTGATGTGTTTGCAATGCAAGGTGTATTCTAGTCATCATGATGTTTATGTTTTGATGCTTATACAAATTGCTATATCAAAATGGACATGATATTCAAGTCATCCTGGCTTTTGTGCCTTGGTGCTTATATCTAATCCGACATTCCAAAAATAAAATCAATATTCATATATCCATGGTTTCCTAATCAGTGGGCATTGTATTGATTTATCTGGTTACCTAAAAATTCAATGATGAGAATGACTGACACATGGTCAGTGACTAGGTCCTAGGTCTTAGGTTGCCTTTCATACTGCATGTCTCTTTGCATTTTTGCATGATTGCATGATCTCACAAATTATTGAATTAAACTTAAATGCTTAAATGATTCTTCAAAAATGCTAAAAACACATCATAAGAGCTGAATCTCACATGAAGGTTCCTCCAACGAAACAGCAAGTAGAATCCTTTTTCAGGATCAAAATTGAAATCTGAGATTGTTTATATTATTCACTACTTGCATAATCAACCTTCAATCATCAAAGAAATCCATTATTTAACTTAACTGATTATCTTACATCAAACTATCAAAATTTCAACTTGGTCAACTATGGTCAACCTATGGTCAAACCTAGTCAAACTTGGTCTTCTAAACCTCCAAACGATGCATAATGCATTCTCAAACATGTACAACCACTTCTCAAATCGATTAACATGCTTCTACACCATAACATTGACTTTTCTTGTCAGAATTCAATTTTAATCCCCAAGGGGGCATGGTATTGCACATCATTCAAAGTCTGTAATCTAAATCTGAAATCATATCTTTCTTCGATAATCAAAACAACAACCACATCTAATTACTGATTCATCAAAAAGACCTCATCGATCGGGGCAAATCAATCATCACTCGGGGCATATCAGATTCATCAAGATCCATATCAATTTGGTATTCTCTTAATCTTGTAAATTGTATCACTTTTTGCAACTATCAGTTCAATTATGTTATTTCCTTGGTTCTTCAAAAACTGAAGGGTTCAGATGTGATACCAATGTGATTTTTATCGACAATCGGGTTTGGAATCAGTCACTCACTTCTTCGCAATCATAAGGTTCAGAATCAAGCATTTTGACACTTTTTCGTAATCATCGGTTCATTTGTTGTTATAGTTAACATTATCTTTTGTCATTCAGGACCTATTATCTTCATATCAACTTCAATCAGTTTCTACTTCATATCAATTTCAATTTCAAACATCAGTTTCAACATCATACACAAACTATCTTTGAACTACTGCGCTTCGCACAACAATTCAAAGAGGGGCAAAATGTAATACCCCAAAAATGGGCTATAAGTTCATTAACCTCCTATATCGACATATCAAATGAAATCGACATCGAAGTCCTAACCTAAGGCACATCTGAACATCATCGAACCATAATTGATTATCTCAAATTCTGCATCGAGGAATATTCCTAGTAATATTCCTATTTATCCTAATTATCTTTGATTTAATGATTATTTGGCGATAAATCTTATTTATCCTAAAGTTTGATTAATTGAATATTATGAATATTTAATTAATTAGATTTAATACTGCCACTTAATTATTTAATTGAATTTAATTATATTTATTCCTAATTATTATTATTTAAATTTGACAATAAATCAAGATTCCTATCATTAATTGATTAAATTCTTATTTAATTAATTAAAGCAAGTTGTCATATTTAATGATATTATATTTGAATAAAAGTTTGATTTAATAATTGATTAACCCATAAATCAATTGTTTTATTTTTAAAATCAGTTAAAGTTGAGGATAAATCACTTTACTTATTTATTTAATTCATGATTAATTATGCACATCCAAAAAATAGTTAAACTATAAATCATAAAATCAATTCAAGTTGTTTTAAAAATAAACTCAGCTCTTTTTTGAGTTAAAAGCTGATCTCAACTTCTGATTTAAATCAAAAAGCTATTTTTGCATGATTTATTATGAGTTAACTATCTTTAATTCCTTATTGACTCAAAAATCAACTGAATGATTTATGGATTTTTCCATGCATCCCCAAAGCCCTGGATTAATATAAAACCAAGGCTCAGCTCTTCAATCTCATATCTCATAATTGTGCAAACTTATGCTGGTGAATCGACATCCGAATAATTGAAGCTTCTTTTGTGAATCAACAACTTTGTGAGATCATTCATATTTTAGCATATCATTGTTAGAATAATTGTATTGCATATCAGTTTTTCATATATAATAGATTCATATCAGATTTCTCATTATTATTGCATAGAAAAACTAAAAAAATAGATTAATTTGCATCTAATTCATATCTAGATTTTGCATTTAAATCCTTCATTTAGGTGTCATCAAGGTCACTGATCTCGGTCCAATATGAGAATACATACTCGTATCTACTAGAAGGCAGTAAATCACCTGGTTAGTTTAGTTTTCAATTACTTGCATGATTTTGATTTTTGCTAACCTCTAATGTTTTATTGAAGTGTTGTGTCTACAGCTAGGTACAAAATTCACACATAGAATTATAATAGAGGTGGATTCTGAAGAACTTGTTACAATTGTGGAGAAGAAGGACATAGGTCATTTGAGTGTACACGTGCAAGTAAGAAGGTTGGTAACAATAGAAATGATTTGGTGCAAGAATAATCACCAAGTGAACCTAAGAAAGAACATAACTTGATGGTCAGGAGAGCGTTTTGGAATGAAAGTAATAAGGAAGATCCGGTAAGGAAAAGTTTGTTCAAGACTAGATGTAGAGTTTCTGATGAAGTGTGGATGATAATCATTGATAGTGTAAGATTGGAAAATTTGGCATCTGAGGAAATGGTTGCAAAGTTGTAGTTGAAAAGGTTGAAACACCTAAGACCCTATCAGATTTCATGGATCAAGGATGAGCATACACTATTGGTAAGTGAACAATGTTATGTGAATTTGAAAATTGGAAATTACTATGATAAATTGTTGTGTGATATCATGCCTATGGATTGTTGTCATATTTTGTTGGGTAGACCTTAACAATATGATAGACATTCTATATATGATGGGAGATTGTATAAATATACTATTTGGGTTGATGGGAGAAAGCAAATCTTGTTGCCTTTAATTGAAGAACCTGTTAGTAGTGTTTGTACATTTGTGAAATTTTGTTTGATGGAAGGAAGAAAGTTTGTTAAGGATTTGAAGAAGAATGATGTGTGTTTTGTTGTGATTCCCAACAAACCGGGTGAAAAGATAGTGGATAGCATCCCTGAATAGATTGATAAGATACTCACCAAGTATAGAGAGATCATTTCTAATAATGCACCTAATAGTTTTCTACCGAAGAGAAGCATTAATCATTGTATGGATCTAATTCCTGGAGCTAGTTTACCAAATAAGGCACCACATCGGTTAACACTTATCGAGAATCAAGAATTGAACTAACAAATCCAAGAATTGTTGTAGAAAGGTTTGATCCTATAAATTTTGAGTCCATGAATAGTACCATATATATTGGAAACTAAGAAGAATGGAGAATGGTGAATGTGTACAGATTCCAGAGCAATCAATAAGATAATAGTGAAATATAGCTTTCCTATACCGAGAATAGATGACATAATGGATAGCTTGATTGGAGCAAAGTATTTTACCAAGATTGATTTGGAAAGTGGATATCATCAGATCAGAGTCAGAGAAGGTGATGAGTGGAAGACTTCTTTTAAAACAAGAGAAGGTTTGTATGAGTGGTTGGTTATGCCTTTTGGTTTAACTAATGCACCGAATACTTTTATGAGATTAATGAATGAGGTTTTGAAGAAATTTTTGGGTAAATTTTTGATTGTATATCTAAATGACATTCTGATATTTAGTAAGACTAGAGAAGAGCATTTGTTTCACTTTAAACAAGTATTCCAAAGGTTGAAAGAAGAAAAGTTGTTGATTAATCTAAAAAAGTGTTCCTTCATGAAAGAGGAGATTATGTATTTGAGATTTGTGATTTCAGCTGATGGTTTGAGAATGGATCCTAAAAAGGTTGAAGCTATTTTGAATTGGTCTACACCTAAAAATTCTAGTGAGATAGGATCATTTCATGGTTTAGCAAGTTTTTACCGACAGTTCATTAGAATTTTAGTTTAAGTTGTAATGCTATGACTGAGACTACGAGAGGAGATAAAAAAGAATTCAAGTGGACACATTGAGCTGATAAAAGTTTTCATACTTTGAAGTAGAAGGTTGTTGAATTACTTGTGTTAGCTTTACTTGATTTCAATAAGGTATTTCAAGTTGAATGTGATGTAAGTGGTAGTGTAATAGGAGTTGTATTGAGTCAAGAAGGTAAACATGTTGCTTTCTTAAGTGAGAAATTGAATGATGCAAAAAGGAAATATTTGTGTATGATCAATAGTTCTATGCTATTGTTCAAGCCCTAAAGAAATGGAGACATTATTTAAAACCAAGTGAATTTGTGTTGTATACTGATCATAAGGCTTTACAATATTTGGGTAGTCAGAATAAGTTGAACCATAGACATATGAAATGGGTTGAATATTTTTAGAGTTATACATTTTTTATAAAACATAAGAGTGGAATCACTAACCAAGTTGTTGATGCATTGAGTAGAAGAAGATCTTTGATGACTGAAATGAGAATTAAAGTTATTGGATTTGATGACATGAAAGGATTGTATGAAACTAATCCTAGTTTTTATGAGTCATGGAAGAAGTGCAAAGCACCTATTCAAGATCAATCGAGTACTAAATGGGAAGACTATTTAATTCAAGAAGGTATGTTGTTTAAAGGTATTCAATTTTGTATACCGAGAGGATCAATGAGAACTAATTTGATAAAGGAGAAACATAGTAGTGGTTTGGCTGGACATTTTGATATTTACAAGATATTGAATTTACTTAAGGAGAAATACTTTTGGCCACAGTTGTATAAGGATGTTCATAAATTTGAGAAAAGTTGTGGAATTTGTCAAGTTGCAAAAGGAGTAAGCCAGAATAATGGATTGTATATACTAATTTCTGTTCCTGAGAAACCTTGGATTGATATCAGTATGGATTTTGTTCTTGGCTTACCGAAGACAGTGAAAGGTAATGATTCCATATTTGTTGTTGTGGATAGATTTTCTAAGATGACACATTTTACACCCTGTGATGAGATTATTTATTGTCTCTATTTTGTGATAATCTTTATGTTTTGTTAAAACATTTTCAAGACATTCATAGACCTATAACTATGTGAACTTGTGATAAGTACAGTTAGAACCACCAAGATTATGGGTAGTTATATATGACATGTTTTATTGAACAATATATATAAAATGCAGTACTTCATATAGCTACTTTAATCTATGTTCTAATATTTGGGTAAGAATTAACTAGTTGACTTGTATACATACCGCATGCTACTAACTTGCCAAGAAAACAAGGAGCAACTGGAGAGTGGATCGACCACATTAAAGAAGAGGCATTGAAGTTATAGCTACAATAGGGAAAGCCATCACAATACTAAGGATCATGCCACTACTAGAGAGGAGCCATCATTCCAGAGAATATGGGAAATAACTCTGGTATATTTCCTTAGTGCTCATTATTTTGTTGAATCGGTTATCCAGACTTTATTGTACTCTGTCGTGGTTGTTATATTTCCTTCTTTTATGGTGAGACTTAGTCAGAACTTACTTTCATGCTTTCAATAAGTGTCAATCCTCTATATAAAGGGATTTGATTGGTTTAGTTGTGTAATGAGAAAATATATACAATTGTTGTGTTTAGCATAGAAAAACTACTCTTTATGTTTTTCATGTATTGTTCCATTATGATGTAATTAGTCTATGAGAATATAATGAAAGAGTGATTTTAAAGTATCTTACATGTTAGTAATTAGTAGAAGCCAACCAAGGGGGCCCACTTGGGAGGTGGAGTAGATTAGGATAGAGTAGAATTGATTTCTATATTTCTTGTACTTTCAAGTAGAAGTTACTATTTTACTCCTGCAACATTATTACTATGAATGTTCCTACAACACTTGCAGAGATAGACATAGTGAATGCTTTGAGTTTCTAAACAAGCTTAGGATAAGTTTACAAGATTTCAACAGTAATTTCATTAAGTAGTTAAGTGTGCTTACTTTCCTACAACAATAGCATAGGTTTCTTTCATGCACTCTATCTTCCTGCAGCATAGGTAGTATGACTCTTTGAGGGACTTAGTGCACAAACCATGTTGTCCCATTTCAAGTCTACATCCCTAGGTTGACAATCTAAATGCATTTCATGATGGGAAAAGTAATCCTTAGTATGAATACATTATTCCTAAGAGAGAAAATGGCATGATTATCATTACCTATTGTGAGACTGTTCATATTTGGTGTCGTTGCTGGGGATGGTGTCAAACTAAGAACCTCAATGAGTCATTCATTTTTAAAGATAGTTTTCTATTCTTAGTCAATAGTTAGTAGTTGTGAGATTGCTTCACAAGTTCATTCACTCACGTTCATGCATTGAAGAAGGTGAGATGTTCATGGAATATTTCTCCCAAAAGAACCTGTTAAACTGAAAGAAGAATTTGAATAAATTGAGTTACAATTTGTTGATGCAAGTCCTGAGTTTGCTGCATCACCTTCAACAAAAGAAGATCCATTTGACCTTCTCCCTTTTGTAGAGATATTAGTTAGTTTCCTTGATAGCTCTACTCCAGGACCGACTATTGGCCAAAACCTTTTGGTTAATAATACCTACTAGTCACAATTTCATTACCCAAAACCTGTAGTAATGGTAGGTCCTACCTTTCCATTTCCTATTTCAAGCCTTATTAACAATCCTAATCTCAAGAATATACCTACTTCAGCTCTTTCAAAGTTCTATGGCCTTTTTAATGAGGACCCTGACACCTTTTTATTCAAATTTAACATTTTGTGTCAAATTTTTGACTATAACACTAATAGTCATAAGCTCAATTTGTTCCCAGTAACATTGAAGGAGTTAGCTCTCAGATGGTTCATGAGCTTAGGAGAAAATGCAGTAATTGATAGGGATGGGATGAGAGATTTTTTTTGTAGAAATGTAAGGAATATTGCAAAGGAGGTGATTTAAGAGGAAATGATATCTTCCAAATATCATAGAAAGAAGATGAGACCTTGGAGGACTACATATCATGCTTCTTATACAATTTGTAGAAGAATCCTCAACATGCGTTGCAGGAGGATTCACAAAAGTTAATCTTTTTGAGAGGAGTGAATGGTAACTGTCTGGAAGTGTTAGACCTTATGGCTGGAGGAGATGTATCTTATTCTTCTTGGGATGACCTCAAGAAGATTTGTTTGAATTATTCTAGAGTAGTAGTGAAGAAGGGCAGAGGATTTCATCCAACATTGGCCAAAAGAAGTGGCTCCGATATTTCCAAGATAGGAATCTCAAACCTGCTATTAGACTTCAAGCAAGACATCATTAATGATGTCGCTACACATCTGGACATGATGACTACCAAGAAGAAGCATGCAAACATGGAGGCACAGCTCACTGAATATTGTCCCCATTGTCGCAAGCAAAAGAAGGATTGCCAATGCAAGCTGATTGTGAACTTGAATCATTAGCTCCTTCCAACTAAGTATTTAAAGATAGAAGGAGAGGACGAGCAAGTATCCTTTGTTGCTTAATGTCAACCATGGGCCATGAGACAAGGTATGCCTCAAGATCCTTTAAAAATTTCAAATCCTTATAATAATCAGTGGAAAAATCAAAATGTCCAAAACCCTCCTCAGTATACTCAATCTACCTAGAATAATGCCTAGCCCAATAATCAACATAACTAGTGGTTTAATCCACAACAACCCTAATGGACATAGGATCCAAACCAATGGAAATCACCACAAGGAAATTGGTAACCCACTAACCAGTGGAGAGGACCTCAACAATGGCCTAATCTGAATCTTGGGTATCCACCTTTGCCACCTCTAGTGAATCCACCTGCAATTATGCTGCCTCCTGAAAATACAGGTCCTCAAAAGAAGACATAGTTACCTACTTAGCCACAACTAAATCCAAATAGTCAACCACAAAAATAACAAATCTATGCTACTGATGCTCATTAGCACCCTTCTTATGCACTCAACATAGCCGATGTGCACCTAAGATTGGGTACTACTTTGCCTGCACCTAAACCCCCTCTCATCATGAAAGTGCTAGACCTTCCTACAACATCAGTACCACTTCTAGAGAATGCTTTACCAAATAAAGTTCCCCTAGCTAATTTCTCTAATCCAGCTGATGTTCAGTCCTCAGTAAAAGCTCCTTTTCCTTAGAGGCTTAGCCTGGACAAACCTATACCCAAAGAAGACCAACCATTTGATATCCTTGACCAGCTAAAAAGTATGCATGTCCAGATTCCTCTATTTCAAGCTATTAAAGATGTTCCTATCTATAGAAAAGCAATTAAGGAAGCTTGTCTCAAAAATCCTGGATGAAAGAAAAAGGATCCCACAATAGTTCATGTTATAGGACAACTAGCTAATATTATGTTGGTAAAGCTTGTAATTCCAAAGTATTATGATCCTTGGAGCCCAGTTGTTACTATTATCATTAATAGTCTATCTATGAAAAATGCTTTAATAGACTTAGGCATAGCCATTAATATTATGACTAAGGATACCATGAATAAACTAAGTATAGAAGGATTGCGAACTGCTCCAACAATCTTGCAACTAGCAGATAGTTCTACTGTCACCCCTAACGGGATGATATATTAGGAATACTCCCAAGAGATAACTAAGAGGGGGGGGGATGAATTAGTTATCTACAAGATTTAATTCTTTATCCAATTAAGTATAGAATAACATTAAGCACATACACAATAAGATAACACTTAACACAACACCACAATTTTGGTTACAGGGAAACCCAAATAGGTAAAAACCCTAGTGGGAATTAACACCCACTATAAACTACACTAGAGTATAATGATCCCTATTAGAAGATCTTAAAACCTTGTTAGGAGTTGATCTTTAAAATTCATGAAGTACAGTGACCTGGTCAAAGGTCAAACACTATTAGGAGTCTTTTATAATTAACCTTGTTAAAGGTGAGGACACACTATCCGGAGCACACTGCTCAAATGGTGAAGGCTGCAACCTTATGCATAATAGATACACACTATATCTAGATCTAGGTGAATTGGAAAGTAGACCTATTGTCTTGATCAGTTCCAATGAATAGAATATACTCTCTTCTTCTTCACATAGATCTTCAACTAATGATTGATTGTCTTAGTACATTCACATCTTCTGCTCTGCTCTCACAATCACACTTAGCAATCACAACTGACTGGCTATAAGTATCTTTCTCCAAATTATATAATCAAGTAGGCCAGTTAGAACTTACTTGAAATCATAATAGAGAAACAATATAACTCTTCAATAACATCTCCAATGGCTATACTAAGCACACAACACAAAACAGGACCGCACAACTCAATATGAGTAGATGCGTCACTTCACACAGTTAGCTCCACCAAATTAACCAAAACTTTATTCTCATGTTGAAATATGTTATGCGCTCTTAACCAAACATTCTTAACTCATCACCAAACACTAAACCAAACATGCATATCAAAATAATAGGCACAACTACTAAAACAATATAAACACTGTCGACTCCATCAGATAAACTCAAGAAACTGTAACTGGCAAATATAAACAACATAACTCAACTTGAATTACAAAAATAACTCTACATCTGTGAGCATAGCATCATAAACATGTCTAAAACAAAAATATAAATGTGCAAGGCTCCATCATAACCATACTGAAAGTCACATCCAGAACTCTGTTTATAACACTATCAGGAACACTACTGATACAAACAGCTACATAACTATCTGTGCTCAGAATCAACCCTGTGTCTATGATATCATGCTGATAACATATCTAAGAAACATATGATCAAGGATCTGTGCATAATACTTCAATGCATATTACTTACCATATATTGTCATCAATGATAAACATACAGTCAACACTAGCTTGCTGGAAAATCTCCAACAATCTCCCCCTTTGGCATTGATGAAAACATATGGAATGAAAAACACCACCAATCAAAATGTACAATTATTTTATAACATTCTCTATTTCCTCAACAAAACTCCCCCAAGGATGAATCATCTATTTACTATTGAATGCTCTGAATATCAACTCCTATATACTCCCTTTACTACTACATACTCCCCCTTACTATTTTGTTTCTTCATACTAAATAACCCCCCTAACTGTTTTGTTTTTCATGACTATATACTCACTCCCCCTTTGACATAAATGGCAAAGGGAACCAAAACAAATAAGTATAGATACTACTCCTAAAGTAGAGTAGTCAACCATTCATCAGTCACTAAGGACTGATGTACTACTACAAACTCTAATCAGATCCAGGGAAGGTAATTACTCCTAGCTTCTCCCTAAGATACTCAAATGTATCCTTCAATAAAGGCTTTGTGAATATGTCTGCTAGTTGTTCTTTTATGCTCACATAATCCAATTTTACTTCTTTGTCTGCAACTTTCTCTCTTAGGAAGTGATATTTTATCTCAATGTGTTTTGTCTTTTCATGCATCATAGGGTTCTTTGACATATTGATAGTCCTAGTATTGTCACAATGAATAACAATAGGGTAATCAATCTGAATTCCAAAATCCTTTATTATCTACATGATCCACATAATTTTAGAACAATTTAATGTTGCTACCACATACTCTACTTCTGTTGTGGATTGAGAAATATAATTTTGCTTCTTGCTTATCCAAGGAACAAGTCTATCTCCAAGAAATAATGCTCCTCCTAAGGTGCTCTTTCTATCATCCACGCAACCTGCCCAATCTGCATCTTTATACACATGAAGTTCTACATTTTCTGAATTAGGATACCATAAATCATAGTCTATAGTTCCTTTCAGATATCTAAATATCATCTTTAATACCATAAGATGACTTTGTTTAGGTTCTGTTGTAAATCTTCCAACAATACCAACTACGTTAGAAATATCTAGTCTAGATTGAGTAAGATATATGAGTTTACCAATCATAAACTTATATATGGTCTTGTCTACTATTGTATAATCATCTTCTTTTGAAAGCTTTCTTCCTATTATCATAGGGGTACTTATTGGCTTGCAATCACCCATCTTGAACTTCTTCAATATTTCTTTCACATACTTAGACTGATTAATGAAAATACCTTTGTTTGTCTACTGCACATTCAGTCCCAAAAAGTACTTGATAGGTCCAATCATGCTCATTTCAAATTCTCTCTGCATATCTTTAGCAAATTCTACACTAAGCTTGTCATTACCACCAAAAATAATGTCATCAACAAAAATAGCAACTAGTAATAATCCTTCAGGCATCTCTCTTATAAATAAGTTATAGTCTGCTGCTCCTTTCTTGAATCCAATCTTAGTCAAGTAACCATCTAGTCTTTCATACCATACTCTAGGGGCTTGCTTAAGTCCATAAAGGGTTTTCTTCAGTCTACATACCATATCTGGTTTTTCTGATAAAGTAAATCCTTCAGGCTACTCTATGTAGACTTCTTCCTTCAACTCTCCATTCAGGAATGTTGATTTGACATCCATTTGATATACTTTAAAGTCTTTGAATGTTGCATAGGCTAGAAATAACTTTATTGTTTCCAATCTACTTATAGGGGTAAATGTATTTGAATAATCAATTCCTTCTTTCTGTGCATATCCTTTACATACTAGTCTTGCGTTGTTCCTTACTACTGTACCATCTTCATTCATCTTATTTATGAATATCCACTTGGTTCCAATCACATTCTTGTCACTAGGTCTTGGGACCAATTCCCATGTATCATTCTTAATTATCTAATTTAGCTTTTCTTTTATTGTTTCATGCCAATCTGAATCATTACATGCATCTTCAACACTTAAAGGTTCAATTTGTGAAAGTAAACATACTGCTTCATCAACTGTTGAACATTTTGCCTTTGATCTTGTCATTACTTTGTTTTTCTGATCTCCAATGATATCTTCTTTTGAATGGTATCTAGATGTGAATTTTAGAACATTAGGTGTGACTCTCTCTTCTATCTTCTATGATTCTTCTTCACTTGTTTCATGATCATTAAATAATACATCAATCCTGTCAAACATTTCTTCAACAACATTTTCTCTACTGATAGGACTAGGTTCTTCTTCAATCATAGGTGCATAATCATGATATCTCTCTTGAATCATAAACTTTTCATCAATCTTTACATCAGCACTTTCAATGATCTTCTTCAATCTTAAGTTAAAACATATATAAGCTTTTCTTTTAGCAGAGTAACCAAGAAAAATACCTTCATTTCTTCCTGCATCAAACTTACCAATAGCTTCATCTCTCTTGATGTAGCACTTGCTTCTAAAGATTCTAAAGTATTTTAATGTAGGTACATTCCCAAACCATAGCTCATAAGGTGTCTTGTCTACACCTGACCTTAATTGAATTCTATTGATAGTATAGACTATAGTATTGACCGCATCTCTCCAATAGGTGTGTGTAACTTTTCCTTCAATCATGATAGTGCGCGCTATGTCAAGTATAATCCTATTTCTTCTTTCTACAATTCCATTCCACTGAGGGGTTCTAGGTGCACTTACCTGTCTCTTTATCCCATGTTCTTTGCAATACTCATAAAAAATGTCATAGGTGAATTCTCCTCCTCTATCTGATCTCAGACATTTTATCTTTAATCCAGACTCATTTTCAACTTTAGCCTGGAATATCTTGAACTTCTCTAGTAGCTACTCCAAAAATCTCAAAAACAATGCACTGCAAATGTGTTGTCATTTTGTTCTTCTAGTATAGATAATTCTCTCCATCAAACTTAGGACTTTCTTTTCTAAATAATGTCATTTGATCAACCTCAAGCTATAAAACTTTCTCTTCGAGGTACTTGGCTCTGATACCAATTATTAGTAATAGTCCCAATAGATAACTGAGAGAGAGGGGGGGCTGAATCATTTATCTACAAGATTCAATTCTTTATCCAATTAAGTACAGAATAACATTAAGCACATACACAATAAGATAACACTTAACATAACACCACAATTTTGGTTACGGGGAAACCCAAATAGGTAAAAACCCCGGTGGGAATTAGCACCCACTATAAGTTGCACTAGAGTATAATGATTCCTGTTAGAAGATCTTACAACCCTATTAGGAGTTGATCTTTACAATGCATGAAGTACAATGACCTGGTCAAAGGTCAGACCCTGTTATGATTCTTTTATAATTAACCTTGTTAAAGGTGAGGACACACTGTCTGGAGCACGCTGCTCAAATAGTGAAGGCTACAACCTTCTGCATAACAGATACACACTATATCTAGATCTTGGTGAACTAGAAAGTAGACCTGCTATCTTGATCAATTCCAATGAATAGCATATACTCTCTTCTTCTTCACATAGATCTTCAACTGATGATTGACTGTCTAAGTACATTTGCATCTTCTGCTCTGCTCTCACAATCACACATAGCAATCACAACTGATAGGCTATAAGTATCTTTATCCAAATTATATAATCAATTTGACATGTTAGAAATTCCTTGAAATCATAATAGAGAAATAATATAACTCTTTAATAACATCTCCAATGGCTATACTAAGCACACAACACAAAATAGGACCGCGCAACTCAATATGAGTAGATGTGTCACTTCACACAATTGGCTCCACCAAATTAATTAAAACTTTATCTCATGTTGAAATATGTTATGCGCTCTTAACCAAACATTCTTAGCTTATCACCAAACACTAAACCAAACATGCATATCAAAATGATAGGTGCAACTACTAAAATAATATAAACACTGTCAGCTCCATCAGATAAACTCAGGAAACTATAATTGGCAAATAGAAACAACATAACTCAACTTTAATTGCACAAATGACTCTATGTCCATGAACATAGTGATCACTTCCTATAAAGGCTTAGAAACTAGGTATAATTCCAAACTCATGGATTGGACATCCAACTGAGCAGCTTATCCTCCTTATGGAAATTCATTTAGTAAGTCAAACTAGGGATGCATCACTTGAAATGGGCTAGCAAAGTGTATGTGCCAAGTATCATTTAGCCATGCATTATTGTTGCTGCAGGAAGTAATGCTGAAGGAAAACTATACTACAATTGCAGGAAATGAATACTAAAGTAATGCTTAAGCTTAAGTTTGCGAAAAAATAAGTGCTGGAATAAAAGCTACAAGAATATAACTATTA
The DNA here is from genome assembly GCA_027943335.1 of Chamaecyparis obtusa. Taxonomy (NCBI): domain Eukaryota; kingdom Viridiplantae; phylum Streptophyta; class Pinopsida; order Cupressales; family Cupressaceae; genus Chamaecyparis; species Chamaecyparis obtusa. The sequence continues at coordinate 1,692,964 of BSBK01000620.1, read as the reverse complement.
ACAAGATATGTGAATTCTTACAAACTATGCCATGACACCTCTGTTTTTCTATGACTTTGGCTATAGGAGGCGTTAACCACACTGTAGCTTTGGCTGCATGAGCAGTTCAACGTTGGGCACTTAATCAACAGAAATGCAGTAAATGCTTCTAGCTAATATGATTCTATTTTACTGGGAATTTCTCACCAAGTGGGCCCCCTTGGATGAGTATCCTAAATCACAATTGCACTTAACTAAATATCAACACTTCATTTTTATTGATCGAATATCAAAGTACAAAATTCTCATAACACCGTGAAACTAGCTGAAAACTATTTCTATATATTTAACAATGCCCTTCATTCTTGTGCTCACGTAGGAGAAAGGCTTTATTTAAAGGGAGAAAATTCTAACTAACTTCTAATTGCACCATAGAAATAGGTAGACTTTTATTACAATATTAAAAAGGGAAAGCTTTAAAGACTAAACAGATTTGATCCCGAAGCGGAGGAGAGAATTGTTGTAATAGCAAATCCAACTTCCATCCACGCCTAGATCTTCTTTGAGAAATTAGCACACCACCTAACTCATCACAAAGACTGCCACCTTGCTCCTTTAATAGACACTACATTGAATGTTCTTCCATCGAGAGCTATAGGAAGATCAGGTGGAGCACTTCATGGATAAATGCTCCAAACCTAGTCAAAACAACATTCACTATTCCAACGCACTATGCCTTTAAAGGTTAGGATAAGATATTTATGACAGTAATTATCAAAACATGTATAATTAATCACATTCAAACATCTACTCTTACTTATTCAAAACATGACATTAACTTTCAGATCAAGAAATATAGCATTTTATCCAAGCATAGTATATTAAGTATGTTTAAACCATATTAAATGTATGTTGGCAACATGTCATATAGTAGCAGAAAATCATAAGAGTCTTTGGTGAATGTATCAAAATGTAGCAAAAAGGTATAGAAAACATTATCCTAAGGCATTCTAAAGTATGACATTAATATGCCTTATCATTTCTGCCCCCCCTATGAAGACTAGTACCTGTCCTCAGGCACCGAAGAATTTTTAATCTTCGCTAGCACTTTGAAGTCACCTTCCTACACTTTCCCGATCATCTGGTTGCACACCTTCTAGTAGAACCCATTCATCCTATCTACTCTAACTCATTGGCTTAGTTCTGAATCCTCATCTAGCTCTTCCTCTATGCAATTATAAAGTGGCCACAGGAGCATAGGCAGTTGGAATGTGAGAGGTATCCAGTGTTCTGGTCTTGGCTGTTGGCCCAATTCTATGTACCAACAGACTCTATGCATGGCAGCCCTAAAATTCATGATGCTATGGGGCTCTACCTTTTTCAAAGACATAGGCAACCTATCCCACCTCTGCTATAACCCATCTGCTACCCTATTTCCATCATCTAGAGATAGTCTCTCAACCTCCACATGTACATGTTCCCATTTTGCTAGAATTCTTCTTCTGTGAGTGGAATCATTAAACCGTAGACTGTGTAGCCAATCACAATATACGCGTCTAGGGTTTTTACTTTTAGGGCATAATGGAAGTGAGATGTTATGCTCAAATTCCCTATATCTAGTTAATTTCTCTCCATAGTAAATTTCATTGTCAACCCAAGAGAGTAGTGCAGACAAATGTATATCTCCCAAAAATAGCAAGGGATTCCATTATGTGTTGGAGGGAATGACATAGTGATGCAGGTATAACTCACAAAGAAGGTTTTTGATGAAATCAAGTGACTCCTCATATGCATCCATAAAGGACTTAGGGGTGTCTATGTTAGGATTCAAATCTTTGACAATTCTCATAAACTGAAATAGTAAAAATTGCTCTCTTAAGCACAAAGCATACACCCGCGAGGGTGGTCAACACTCTATGACCTTTGGTACCCATTTGACAACTGAATCTAGTTTTTCCTATAGGAGTGTAATTTCTTATTTATGTTGATCTATTTCCCTTTTCAATTTTCCCCTCTCTATGGCCCACATTGCCCTTTCGTATTGAATTTGCTGAAAATAATCCAAGGACAAGGAATGTATGGTTACCTAATTTTGACCCCTCTATGGACCTGCATGCCCTAGTTCTATTTCTTGTCCCCTTTAATGAATTGATGCGGAAGCTATAGACATGTCATCTGTTTGTGGTTTTCCTGGTCAAGACGAGTAAACTTCAGAATCGTCCATTTTCCCTTTTTTTTGTGGTACTGCGGTTGCAAGGTCCTTCATCACAACATCTTCCATGGATAGATTTTCTTATTGTGGGTTTGAACTCATGGGTTCTTCATTCAAAAATTTTGGATTTGAGCCAGCCATTTTAGGTGAGTTATTTTTCTTTTTCTTTGAATTTAAATGGACACTACGCCGTACTGGGTGTTCTTCAGATGTTGCGGAATGCTTCTGCAGGATAGATTTCATCGAGGTGGATGTAGCTGCAGGAAGAATAGTGCTACCACCTACCTCATAGCTAGACATTTTCTCTTTCCCTTTTTCATCTTTCTTGACTCCCTATGTACTATGGTTTCCTTCAGAACCCCCAATGTTTTCTTCCTCAAAATTGGGGTTTGGAGCATCTTTTGTTATGTCTTCTTGATGTGAAGGAGGGTTTTCTTGAATTCTCTCTGGACTATCCTTAGCAAAAAGATTTTCTTGTGCTTCCCGAGGCTCAGGATATGGTCCTATAGGTTTTGGATGTGCCCTATTAAGTTGAACACGAGGACCAATGAGAAATTCATCCCAATTCATGGGAGAATTGTCATGTAGGGCCTTTTCTACCAATAATTTGATCAACCCATGATGGGTAACAACATTTTGCCTACCCTTCCTTACTTCCTCTGAGCTCAAATTTAGCAGGGAATATAATGCATTAGGTAGATTGACTAAATGCCCATGCCGCAAATGACTCAACAATTTTAAATGTACGACATGCAGAAATGAAAACCTTCCTTCGCAAGTGATATATCTAATAATATGAACAACAAATTGTGGGAAATCTCCTAGAAGAGAAAGCCTTTTGGTACCTTGTTTACTACTTTCAAGTGCATTGTCTGTTGGTAGTGAGAACTTGGCTCTTGACGCTCAAGCGTCATGACCATGTGAAAAATTCTCTCTGATAGCAGGAAGTCCAGAGACTTCTACTATTTGCACTTCAGAGGCTTCAATTTGCAACCCCTTCACATATGCAACACCATTTCTGAATGTCCACAGGAATTTGGCTACTACATCTTTGTCATAACCATTTAACCTCATGAAGTAACTAAGCCAACCCACACGATTAAAATCACAAACATTAACTTAATCCTACAATAGTGACATGTGATTTGCTAGCTCCGACCGAATAGGTTGTCCACCCATATTTGTTAAAAATCTCTCCAGCCCTTTGTTCTTGACTTCAATCTGTTCATAATTCCCAACTCCCAAAAATCCTTACTCAAGACTTAATTTAGAAATGTTTACTATTTGTGGTAAGGGCGAAAAATGAAAGACACATAAACTATGAACATTGAAGTGAGCTTTAGTTTCCAGGGTTTTATAAAAGAGACTAAAATCCAAGGTTGTGGATTAATGACCAGGCTTACGGCTTATAGGTTATAAATGACAATTAATTCAAAATTGTGGGAAATTTTTTTAAATCACATGCCAATGTACTGCCCCCTATGAAAATGACACAGGTGTCCTCACTAGCGTGGTTTAAAAGTACAGCCATGCTTGGATATAACTACTATATTAAATGAAACATAAAAGAGAATGATGGTTAAATAAGTACAGAGCATTTGAAAGAATAGATAATTGAGCGTACCTAATGTGATTGTATCATAAATATCAAAATCCAAAAATATCAGCTGACGTGTATCATACAATGAGAAGTACAGGGTGGAAAAGACATGATATGATAGATGAATGTGAAGTAATGAAAAAGGTAATAAGATGGAGCTTTTATTATGGAAAAGAATTTTTTCACAAGGAACAAAAACTTTATTATGACTGCACGTATGCAGAATTAAAGTGATGATTTGATGGTTCATGTGGCAGCAGGAGAAGTGCTCTCAGGAGGAGGTTCATCTATCAATTAAATGTCTTTGGTTGGAGGAGGTTCAAAATGTGTGGCGGGAACAACGGTCAAAGGATCTTGATTTGCTGCAGGAGGTTCAACATCGGCAGGAGAAATCTCAAATTGCCGCAGGAATTCAACTTTTGTTTGTGGTTTATGATATAGATAGAGTCTGTTCCCATTAACCAACAATGTGAAATAGACTAGGTTGATTGTTGATAGTGCACCATTAACATAAACATTTTCTATTTCATAGGGACTTAGCCAGCGGGTAGTGAGCTTACCTTGGTTTTCCTGATAGTGAGAATCATACAGGAGAGCCCAGTCACTAGGAGAGAATCATTTATTGAGAATGTGGGAATCATGCTACCATTTGCATTGTAACCAGATCATCTTAGTGTGTTGTAAAGTGGCTTTCCTCATTTCATCTAGCTGGTTGAGCTGCAGGATCCTGTCACGTTGTGTGACTAGAAGATCAATGTTTAACTGTAAGGCTGCTCATAATGTTTTATGCTCAAATTCTATGGGCATTACAACATGTTTCCCATAAACCAATTTAAACGGGGTAAAACTAGTTGTTATTTTCCAAGTTGTTCTATAGGCCCACACAACTTCCTGCAACTGTGTGCTCTAATATTTCTTATGTAGTTGAACCATTTTATCAAGATAGCCTCTATTTCCCTGTTGGTAACTTCAACTTGCCCATTTGCCTGTGGATGATATGGACTGGATGTCCTGTTGTGAATTTTATATTCATTCATAAGTGCATTAATCAGTGTAGAAGTGAATTGAGCACCCTGATCTATAACCAGCTCTCTTGGAACACCATAGCATGTGAAGATCTCTTCATACAAAAACTCAGCAACTTTTTTTTATCTCAAGCATGTTTCATGGCTCGGACCTTGACCCATTTAGTCACATAGTTAGTGCATATAAGGATGTAGGAATTGTCATTAGAAGATGGAGTAATAGGTCCTACAAAATCTAATCCTCACTTGTCAAAGGGAGTGGCTACCACCTGTGGAAAAAGGGGCATCTCAACAGATTTTTTTGGGTGACCCATCCTTTGGCATTTGTCGCATTTCGTTGTGTAGTTGACTGCATCTCTATGGAGTGTTGGCCAATAATATCCTGTATTCAATATCTTAATTTTTGTTCGCTTAGCTGCAAAATGTCCTCCACAAGACTCATTATGACATGAATGAAGGATGTCATAAGTTTCATCCTCCCTTACACACCATCTCAATATTTGGTCAAGTCCATTATAGAATAGACAATCAACAATCCATGAAAAATTGAAAGTCTTTTCTATTAGAAGTCTCTTTTCTTTTGGTGAAAAATAGGGAGGTACCTTTTGAGAGACCAAGTAATTGGCAATATCTGCATACCAAGGTGTTTTAGCTGAAATAGAGAACAAATGATCATCAGGGAAGCTGTCATCAATAGGTTGAGGCTCATCCATGTTCTACTGTCGTGAGAGGAAATCTGCGACTACATTGGATTTTCCTGGCTTGTCCACTATGGTGATATTAAACTATTGCAATAAGAGAAGCCATCTAGCCAAGCGACCTGTGATAGCAGGTTTATTAGCAAGATATTTAATGGCTGCATGATCCATATGCACAAAAATCTAATACCCTGTTATGTACTGGCAGAATTTATTGAGTGCAAAGATTACTACCAATAGCTCCTTTTCAGTGACCGTATAATTCAATTCAGCTCCTTGAGGATTATTGCTGATAAAGTATATAGCATGTTCAATAGAATCCTCCTTTTGGCCCAACACATCTCCAATGGCATGATCTGAGGTGTCAGAGTGTATATGGAATGAAAGTTCCCATTTGGGTCTACGTAGGACTGGGGTTGTTGTAAGGACTATCTTTAGCTGCAGGAAGGCTATTTCACAGTCTAGGGTCCAATTGAATTCAAAATCTTTAGTTAGCAAAGTGTGAAGAGGACTAGCTATTTTACTGAAATCCTTTATAAATCTTTTGTAGTAGCCTGCATGTCCAAGAAAGTTTCAGACATCTTTTTGTTTGGTTGGTGTGGGAATATTTTGAATAATCTCAATCTTGGATGGATCCACTTGTATTCCTGCTACAAATATAGAGTGACCAAGCATGATCCCTTCTTGCATCATCATAAAGCATTTCTCGCTATGAAGAGAGAGATTATAATCTTCACACCTTTTCAAGACCTTGTTGAGATTGCTTAAGGCTTCTTCATAGGTTTCCCCATAGGTTGTAAAATTATCCATGTAGATCTCCATATAGTCATGAGATATATCAGCAAATATGTTGATGACTGCTCTTTGAAAGGTTGTTGGAGCATTACAAAGACCAAATGGAAGAACATAATAGGAAAAAGTTCCCCAAGGGCAAGTGAAAGTTGTCTTCTCCCGATCTTCTGGAAAGATGTGGATTTGATTGTACCCACTATACCCATCTAGGAAAGAAAAGTACTTTTTGCCTACTAAGGAATCCAAGACTTGGTCAATGAATGGAAGGGGACAATGATCCTTTTTTGTTGCATGATTGAGTTCCTTATAGTCCACACACACCCACCATTTACCTCCTTTTTTTGGCACAATAACTAATGGAGAGACCCATTGACTGTCGAATATTGGGTAAATGAATCTAGCATTGAGAAGTTCTTGCAATTCTATTTTAACGATTTCCCTTAAGGCTGGATTCACGTGCCTTTAGAACTGCCTTACTAGAGGTTTATCTTCTTTTAGATAGATTCGATGAGTGCATAGTTTTGGATCCAGACCTTTCATATTAGAATAATCCCAAGAAAATGCTCTAGTATGTGCCTTTAGTGTCTTAGTCAAAGATGTTTGCTGCTGTGTGGTTAATTTTCCATTGATGTTCAGGTATCATTTAGGGGAAACCTCTATTTATTTAGTTAGCTCTATCATAGATACATTGGTAAATGAGGGTACCTGTATCTCATGGGGAAACAATTGGTGATAGAGTTCTTTGGCTGTAGGAGATTACCATTGACAGTCTGGGATTAAAACTTGCAGAGAGTAGTCTTTGGAAGAACAGCCCAGAGAATCCGGACTTGATCCATACTGATTTTGTAGGATATTGGTGATTACCTTGTCTTCATCCTGAAGCTGTAGGAAGGGGTCCCTTTGTATCATCATTAGTTTTGACACTGAATTAATAACCTCAGCTTCTTCTCCTATGTTAGGCTAGATTGGTGAGGCCAATTCCACTTAGGGTTGAGTAGGAGGATATAGGAAAAGATTCTGAGTATGGTGGCCATAAGAAATGTTCATATCCCCTAAGTGACAACCAATATGAGCATCAACAGTTGCTAGCCATGGTCTACCTAGTATAATTGGATATCCTCCTAATGTGGCCTTTGGTGACAAGATCATGAAATCTGCTAGGTACAACCAGGTTGCAAGGTCAATAATTATATCCTCAATCATTCCAGGAGGTTTTATAGTTGAACTGTCAGCAAGCTGTAGGATAGTTGGAGTGGTTTAGAGGTTATATATACCAAGTTGTTGCATTATATCTCTATTCATAACATTTATAGCTTCTCCAAGATCTACCAATACATTGTTAATGGTAGTCCCATTAATAATGACTTCGACAACAAGACTGTCTGGGTCAAAATATTTTGGGATGGTAAGCTTGCCTAACATAATGTCAGTGAGCTTTCCTAACACATGCATCATCTGAGGATCTTTTCTTTTTCGACCAGGCTTTTTGAAGCAGGCTTCTTTTATGGCTTTGTTGTAAGTGGGAACATCCTTGATGGCTTGGAATAAAGGTATTTGGATATTGACATTCTTTAATTGATCAAGGATATTAAATTTGGTTTCTAAAGTAGGCTTAGGATTGGTAGGTTGCAATCTATGTGGAAAAGGTGGCCCAGTAGGGGGGCTTTGATTAGCAATAGGCTGCATTGCAGGAAGAGGGATTGTACTTTCTATTGGAACAGGCTCCTCTTGGGGTACTTCAGTTATTATTGGTTGTTTAGGAGTAGGAAGAGTGGTCCCCGACCGTAGGTGTATATCATCAAGGGTGACTGCATAGGTAGGATATTGCATGGGATACTACATTTGATTAGTATTATACACATTTTGTTGAGGTATAGGAGGCCTATTGCTGGGGTTTTTTTATGACTGAGTAGGCAACTAGGTTGGTTTTGGGGGTTGGTTATTAGCAGCTGGTGGTGGTAAGAGTGCTTGTTGTTGTGGTGCCTGAAGAGGCAGATTCATGTATCCCTGGGATTGAGGTGGCCATTGTTGGTTTCCTCACCACTGAGGATTCTATTGCCAATTACCCTGTGGTAGTTGTCAGGCCCCTTGGGGTTGTTTCCAACTCCCTTGAGGATTCTACCATTGCAGACTAGGGTAATTTTGCCACTGATTCTAATAGTTGTTCTAGAGTAGATTTTGATAATTCATGGAAGATTGCCATTGATTGTTATAAAATGGACTACTAAATGTAAGTGGGTCCTGAGGTATACCTTGACGTTGTGCCCATGGTCACCTTTGAGAAACAAAGAATAGTTGTTCATCCACTAGTTCAACTAGCTTGTAGTTAGTTGGCATCTGGGTGGCCTCCATATTTGCAATCAATTTACATCAGCACTCTCTCTTCTTTTGTCAACAATGTGGGTAGAATTATGCTAACATAGCCTCGACTTCGTCATGCTTCTTCTTGGCCTATAGAGTATCTAGCTATGTGGCCATATTGTTGATAATATCTTGCTTGAAGTCAGATAGGAGATGAGTTATCTCTAATCTGGAAGTGCCTGAACCATTTGTCCTTCCTATTGTTGGTTTGTAACCTCTTCCTTGTTTCCCAGCAGCACGTGAATATTTGAGGCATATTTTCTTTATGTCATCCCAACTGGATTGAGTTATATCTCCTCTTGCCATTAAATCTAAAGCTTCATTGCATCCATCTTGTATTCCTTTGAGAAATAGCAGCTTTTGAGATTCTTCATTAAGCTCATGCTCTATGTTCCTTTGTAGACTATACATGAACCGCGAGATATAGTCTTCAAGTGACTCCTCCTCTTTTTGAGTCATTTTAAAAAGGTCTTCTCCTTTCTTATCAGTGCCCCAAAAATATTCCTTATACTTAATCAGGAATGCATTCCTACCCAATCCTGGACAAAATCTCATCCTAGGCCCATAAAGCAATGCAAAGTAGACTACTTAAGAGTCCCAGGAAATAGTTTGAGCTTGTGAGTATTAATGATATAGTCATAACTTTTGCACAATATATCAAACTCAAAGAGAAAGGTATTTGGGTCTTCTGTTACTAAACCATAGAATTTTGGCAAGGCAGAAGATGGTATGTTCTTAAGGTTGTTGGTGTCCTGAGAGTCAGAAATGGGGAATTGAAAAGTAGGGGGATTAGCCATCCTGGCAGGATTTATAGGTCATGGAGGTGGCTGATAAGGAGGTTGATATATGACTAGCTGTAATGAGTTTTCTTGACTGACTTGGTTTTTAGGAAAATGAGCTCTCAGATGAGCAAAGATGTTTGCAAATTCATTAATTTCAAGTTGCTCTTCAAAAGAATCAACATGTTCTTCTTCAGAGGATGAGGAGGATGACATAGTAGCAGGGAGGTCAATGGTGGCATCAACAAATGAACTTTCTTCCTCTAGTGGGTGATTGAATTAGTTTGGCAAGTACCATCCTCTAGTGTCTCTTCTTCGGTTATGCATATAGATAGTAGGGAGTGAGGTAGCTTACAAAATTCTCCTAAAATTAATGTAATCTAACAAACTAGAAATGAAACAAAGTCTAAGAATGGCTTAGTGAAGACTTGGTTTGGCACCATCCCTGGCAACGGTGCCAAAAATGATCACTTCCTATAAAGGCTCAAAAACTAGGTATAATTTCAAACTCAGGGATTAGACATCCAATTGAGAAGCTTATCCTCTTATAGAAATTCGTTTAGTAAGTCAAAGCAGGGACATATCACTTGAAATGGGCTAGCAAATTGTATGCACCAAGTATCATTTAGCCATGCATTATTGTTGCTGTAGGAAGTAAATACTGAAGGAAAACTATACTATAATTGCAAGAAATGAATACTGAAGTAATGCTTAAGCTTAAGTTTGCAAAAAAGTAAGTACTAGAATAAAAGCTACAAGAATATAACTATCAACAAGATATGTGAATTCTTCCAAACTATGCCATGACACCTTTGTTGTTCTATGACTTTGGCTACAAGAGGCATTAACCAGTCTATAGCTCTGGCTGCAGGAGGAGTTCAGCGTTGGGCACTTAATCAACAGAAATGCAGTAAATGGTTCTAGCCAATATGATTCTATTTTACTAGGAATTTCTCACCAAGTGGGCCCCCTTGGATGAGTATCCTAAATCACAATTGCACTTAATTGAATATCAACACTTCATTTTTATTGATCGAATATCAAAGTACATAATTCTCATAACACCATGAAACTAGCTGAACTATTTCTATATATTTAACAATGCCCTTCATTCTTGTGCTCACACAGGAGTAGGGCTTTATTTAAAGGGAAAAACTTCTAACTAACTTCTAACCACACCGTATAAATAGGTGGACTTTTATTACAATAGTAAAGAGGGAAATCTTTAAAGACTAAATAGATTTGATCTTGAAGCGGAGGAGAGAATTGCCGTAACAACAAATCCAACTGCCATCCACGCCTAGATCTTCTTGGAGAAATTAGCACACCACCTAACTCATCGCAGAGACCACCACCTTGCTCCTTCAACAGGTGTTACATTGAATGTTCTTTCATCGAGAGTTACAAGAAGATCAGGCAGAACACATGGATGAATGCTCCAGACCTGGTCAAAATAACATTCACTATTCCAATGCACTATGCCTTTAAAGGTTAGGATAAGATATTTATGACAATAATTATCAAAATACACATAATTAATCACATTCAAGCATCGAATCTTACTTATTCAAAACATGACATTAACTTTCAGATCAAGAAATATAGAATTTTATCCAAGCATAGTATATTAAGTATGTTTAAACCATATTAAATGTATGTTGGCAGCATACCATATAGTAGCAGAAAATCATAAGAGTCTTTGGTGAATGTATCAAAATGTAGAAAAAATGTATAGAAAACATTATCCTAAGGAATTCTAAAGTATGACATTAATATGCCTTATCACATAGCATCCTAAACATGTCTACAACACAAATATAAATACACAAGGCTCCATCATAACCATACTAAAAATCACATACAGAACTCTGGCTGTAACACAGTTAGGAACAATATTAATACAAACAACTACACAACTATCTACACTCGGAATCAACCTCAGAATCTATGATATCATGCTGATAACATATCTAAGAAACATATGCTCAAGGCTCTCTACATAAGACTTCAATGTATGCTGCTTACCATATGTTATCATCAATGACAAACATATAGTCAACACTAGCTTGTTGGAAAATCTCCAACATGATAGAAGACATAATAGTTACCTTAGACTCCTGGGAATATCCAGCTGATTTCATGATTTTATCACCCAAGGTCAATCTTGTTGGTTACTTTGTTATTTTAGGACATCCGTGGTTAGAAAAAACTAATGCCAACATTATTTGTAGATCAAGGAACATGATAATTTCAGATGGGCAAGCAACTAAGAAACTAGCATTATACCCTCTAGCTCAACCTCAGCCAGATTTAAGCGCCCTTATATGGCTAGATTTAGGATATGGAGAAGAAGAGTTGAACTCTATGCCTTAGCTCATGATGCTACGTAGGTAGTCTTTTTTGAAGTTTCAAGAGGAAGATGCATTGATTAGGAGCATCCTTAATAATGACCGTGTTGTGATAAAAGACATTTCTAAGAGCTCTGTGTTGGAATTGTCTACCTACCAAGACCATGTTGAGAACTGTGTTTTACCATCAGAACCCAATATTATCCATTAGTTACTACCATATGAAGTATTTACTAGTCCTATCTATGAAGTATCCATGCTTAACCTTATCACTACTATTGAGCTTTCCAAGGGTCATACCCTTCATGTTAATAACAAGCTACCCTCACAGCAGTTGGAGCAATTAACCAAACTCCTACAAAGACATGAAAAATACTTTGCATGGGACTATGGGGATATTAAGGGAATGAGCCCCACACTTTGTACTCATAGGATTTATATCAATGAAGGAAGTCTACCACTCCGCCAGCCTTTGAGAAGGATTAACCCAACGTTAAGAGAGATAGTCAAAATAGAGTTACAAAAGTTGCTAGATGCTAGTTTTATTTATCCAATCTCTAAAAGAAAATGGGCATCACCTTTGGTCATAGTGCCTAAAAAAGGCTATGAATGGAGAATCTATGTAGATTATAGGGAATTAAGTAGAGCCACAAAGAAAGATCATTTCCCCTTACCTTTCATTGATCAAGTACTTGATACTTTAGCTGGTAAAAAGTATTTTTCTTTTCTTGATGGATATAGTGGATGCAATTAGATTAGTATTTCTCTAGAGGAACAAGAAAAGACAACATTCACATTTCCCTGGGGAACTTATGCGTATTATGTCCTACCATTTGGGTTGTGTAATGCTCCAATAACATTCTAGAGGGTTGTAATTAGTATTTTTGCTGATATTTTACATGATTGTATAGAGATATACATGGATGATTTTACTGCATTTGGGGACACTTTTGAAGAAGCTCTACAAAATCTAGAAAAGGTGCTGATCAGATGCAAGGAACATAATATCTTTCTCAACAGTGAGAAATATTTTATGCTGATGTAGGAAGGCGTTGTACTTGGAAATTTCATTTCAGTAGTAGGAATCCAAGTAGAGCCAGCAAAAATTGAGGTAATTCTCATGTTACCCACACCTACTAAGCTAAAAGATGTAGGCATTTTATTCAAAATTTCAATCAAATAGCTAGTCCTCTATACATCTTGCTTACCAAAGAGGTCAAGTTTATATGGACATCAGCTTGTGATGAATCCTTCCTGCAGCTTAAGTCACTTCTGACAACTGCACCAGTCCTTAAAGGACATAATTGGTCTCTCCCATTTCACATCCATAAAGATGCTTCAGACTATGCAATAGGTGTTGTGTTAGGACAAAAGCCTAATAACCTTGAAAACACCATTTACTATATCAGTAAGAGCCTCCATGGACTAGAGTTAAATTACATAGTATCTGAAAAAGAATTATTGGTTGTAATTTATGCCTTAAACAAATTTTGCCATTATGTAATAGGTTACCCCATCTTTTTTCATACTGACCATGCAAAAATCAAGTATCTAATGAACAAACCTGCCATCACAGGCAGGTTAGCAAGATGGCTTCTTCTTTTGTAGGAATTTGATATAACAGTTATTGACAAGCTAGGGAAGGCAAATGTAGTGGCTGAATATTTATCCAGAATTCAGAATGTTGACTCAGACACTACTATGGTTGATGATACGTTCCTTGATGAACAGCTATTTCATATTGATGTAAAAAATCCACGGTATGCTGATATAGCTAATTACCTTGCAGCTAACAAAATACCCCCACATTTCTCTCCAAAGAATAGACAAATGCTTGTTGAAAAAAGTTTCCAATTCTCCTGGATTGACAACACCTTATTTTATACTAGACTAGACCAAATTATGAGAAGGTGTGTGTGAGAGGATGAGACATATGATATTCTCCACACTTATCATGATGAGCCATGTGGAGGCCACTTTGTAGCTAAGAGGACAGCTCTGAAGATCCTAACAATAGGTTACTACTGGCCAACACTTCACAAGGATGCAACCAGCTATACAAGAAAATGTGACAAATGCCAGAGAATGGGTCGTCCCACCAAATTAGATGAAATGCCCTTAAACCCACAAGTGGTGGTAACACCATTTGATAAATGGGGTATGGATTTCATTGGTCCAATAGATCCTACTTAAAATGGGAAATCCTACATACTGGTATGCATGGATTATCAAACCAAATGGGTGGAAGTAAAATCCATGCAGCATGCATAAGATCAAAAGGTAGTAAATTTTTTGTATGAGGATATCTTCACTCGTTATGGAGTGACAAGAGATGTTGTAATTGACTAGGGAGCACAATTTACATCGAATCTAATAAAAAAACTTGTGAAGGAATACAATATCAGGCATCAGAAGTCCAACCCTTACCATCCTTAAGAAAATGGTTAGACAGAGGTCACAAATAAAGAAATTGAAGCCATCTTAACAAAAATGGTTCACCTGCACCGACGAGATTAGAGCAGTTGACTCACATAAGTAGTTTGGACCTATTGCACAATCTGGAAGACAACCACATGATTCAATCCATTTGAATTAATATATGGGAAGGCAACAATGTTACCAATTGAATTCAAGCACAAGACATGGCGTACAATGCTGGAATTAAACATCAATCTTCCTGCAGCGTAGAAAGAACACCTTCTACACCTCAATTCCTTAGATGAAATGCGTAAATCCACATTAGAGTGCACAAAGATGGTACATAAACAATGGAAGATGTGGCATGATTCCCATATTAAGAGAAAACAAATTCACATGAGTGATTAGGCATTATTGTATGATTTCATATTCAAATAAATTCAAGGCAAGCTACAGACTAGATGGCTTGGGCCTTATGCAATTGAATATGCCTTCGAGAACAAAGTAGTCCAGTTGACTGCAATAGATCTAGTGCAATTCAAACTACTCATCAATGGACATCGACTATGCTTGTATCACTAGCCCCAAACAAAGGAGGACTTCCTGCAACAATTCCACAAAAACACTTCAGTAGCGCAACAGGTAACACTTCCTGCAGCAGAAGGTGAAAACCTTCTTCCTGTAGCTTCAAAATAGTATGCCTTCAAAGTACAACCATAATAAAACTTCATGTTGCATGAAGTCCAATTCTCCATTCATTCTTCCCAATTCTTCTTTCCAACCCATTTCATTACTCTCTCTTCCATCCACCCACCATCCACGTCATTCACTTTTTCTATTTTCAATATTTTCAATAAGAGCCACATCAACTGACACATGTAGCCGCTAGCATCACTACACTCTCACCACCTTTTATTTCACATGTATAGTAACTAATTGCCAGATACAACTTTTCAAGTCTCTATCCACTTCTAGCACATAGATTTCAATAATTATATTTAGTACTGTAATAAATGTATCATTACGATGTTACGCCAGTTCCCCATCCTGTGCCAAATGTGCCAAGTATGGACACTTGTAATTGTTTAGTAGAGGGTAGGGGAAGTGTATTAAGTTCTAATGTCATTTATAAGCTATCCTTGTCACTTCCTTTTCATTTCAAAGATGTACTTAGGCCTTGTTTCATTAAGTTTCTTTATTCTCACACATTTGTTGTACTATAAATCCCAAATATTTCCCACTTTTCTAAAGTTGATGTGACTTGAAAAAGATTATAATTAAATTATGTGGCAACTCGCAGTTAAAATTATAATTTCCTTTGTTAAAATGTCATTATTGTAGTTTCATCCTAAAAAAAACACATGAATTGTAAGAGAAATGTTTGTGTTTTTAAGAAGGGCATTTGAAATTCAAGAAGTGAATAAGGTATTTGCAGAACAAGAGGGATTGAAAGATTAACAAGCTACGGTGAGCAGAAATTTGGATGCAAAATATTGGAAATAAATGGGTGGACAACTGTAGAGATGTGGTCCAGTTCATCATGGCCTTCTGCTTACAGACATTGAAGTAGTTAGGAGGTTTAATGCATGTGGTTGGTTGGGTTATTTATTATAATTATCAAATTTTAATGAAGAGGTAGCAGATGAGTTTATGAATGGCTTTGAGGAAGGGCAGACAACTGTATGGGGTTTAATGGTTGTCACGAAAAAGGAGAGAATAGCATAGGTAACTGGGTTATCGGCAATTGGGAAACATTACCCCCAATGAACATGACACCAGGTCATCATGAGCCCAGTTTTCCCTTCCGAGTGATCCTCCTCTAGAGATTAGCAAGCAAGGGTGCAAATGAATATCTCTTCCTCCACCATACAATGAGTTAGCAATGCATATTATCAGGTACCTAATATGTGAGGGAAGATTTTCAAATTTTCATGCTCATCATTTTAAGCTACTTAGCTGCATAAGGCATAGTCTCCCAATAAATGTCCCTAATTTTTTGTATAATATGCTAATTATTAGTGCTGAGGAGACTCAAAAAGGGAATACAAATTCTATCACCCACCATGCCCTAATTAAGCTGCTAGTTGAAAAATCCCTTAAGGATGTCTCTCCCTTAGCATGGTCAAAATTTGTCCAACATAAAACATTGCAACCTCAAGTTGACCCTGCTGAGCAACCCCTTGAAAATGATGTAAAACCTTCTGATCCTGCTATGGAAACAACTACATAAGAAAAAGAACTAGAAATACTCCAAGAAAATAGGCCTTCACCCATTCCAGAAAGTAATGTCCCTACCTCTTCCACAAGGGAAGGAAAATAGAAAATTGGAGAAGAAACCCTTGATCTTGAGAATGAAGTTCAAAACCTTGTGATTCCAAAAAGTAAAAGAAAAAGGTCAAATCCTGCAGCATCTGTTCCTACAGAAGAAAGACCCAAAAGAACCCTCAAAAAGAAGACTGCAGAGGTTGTGAAAACAACTATGCAGATAAGTCCTTAGATGTGAGGACAAGTGTCTCCAATTTCCCCAGAAAATCCAAGTGTTCCATTAGCAAAACCTACCATAGAGCCTTATGTTGAGTATATCTCTGACAATTCCCCTAAGCAAACAAAATTGCCTTCATCTCCCTAAAATCTGCAAGAACCTTGTGGTAACATATCACATGATGATCTGGGTGCACCTAAGGAAAACCCTAATGTAGCACAAGAAAACATTGTTGAAGATGTCCAAATGACTCCTCCACCAGACCCTGTTTATTCCCATATGTCTGTTGTGCCTTACAAAGAAACATGGTTTACTAAATATTATGAACAAGCCTCTAAGGAAAAGAGAAAAAAAGGCACCCAATTGCAAGAATTTGGCCCTCCAACAATACAATCTATCCTCTCCAGTGTATATAACCAGTTTGTCTTTCAGAAAACTTGGTGGAAACAAGAAAGAAAAAGAATGTAGAAAGAAATAGATGAGCAGCAAGAGGAGATAGAGGTTCTTAAGGAATAGGTAAAGAAGCAGAAGCAACAAATGGATCATGCTCTCAAACTAGCTGATCAGGTTATAGCTTGTAGACCACCTCCCAAAGTTTATGCCATTTGTTTAAAAGAACAATTCCTCCTATTTCAACTAATGATGACTATGAAGGATATAGACTGCGAGTTTAAATTAGCTCAAGAATTTTATGGATTGTACCAAACCCTTTCTTCATGGCAACAAAACTTACTCTATGAGCTCTATCTGCATAATTTTGTCATTCCTCATGAAACTGAATGGAACCCTTTGCTTTACATAGAAGATATCCATTTGAGGGCTCCAATATCATGGATGCACAATAAAGAAAATTATGATAGGCAACTAAATAACTATAGAGACCTGGAAAAGTTTGAACCATTACCCTTAAGGGCTAAATCAAGCAAACCTGATGTCCTCCTAAGAGATTGGCTTAACCTAACCTATGGAAGGCTAAAACTTGAAATCAGAGAAAAGGTATTTGCAATCAAAGATAGGGTTTACAGAGAGTATCAAGGGTTACCATATTTTACATTCTAGAGAGCTCTCTTCAGGGTAAGAAGCAGATAAAATAGGATACCAGAGGTCTTTAAGAAATCAGATCCACATAGCCCAATAAATTTTGAGGCGGCTGCGAATAGAGAAACTAGGTACATGCAACTAGGATGACATACTAGAAGAGAATTATGGATTCCCCTATATTTCCAATTGCCAACACTCTTATGGCCATTGTATGATATCAATGCTACCAGACTAGACCATCTACAGGAAGAACATCATACAGATTACTGGGCAAGGACAAGAGGATTCTATTATACTTTTAAGAGTGGGAAGAAGGGAAAGACAAGTGTTGGTGATTTTATATCTATAGCTAGCAAGTGTAATGCTTGAGGACAAGCATTATGCTTGTTGGAGGGCAGATGCTGAGACAATTTATTGTCTCTATTTTGTGATCATCTTTATGTTTTGTTAAAACATTTCCAAGACATTCATGGACCTATAACTATGTGAACTTGTGATAAGTACAATTAGAACCACCAAGATTATGGGTAGTTATATATGACATGTTTTGCTAAATATTATATATAAATTGTAGTACTTCATATAGCTACTTTAATCTATGTTCTAATATTTGGGTAAGAATTGACTAGTTGACTTGTATACATACTATATGCTACTAACTTGCTAGGAAAATAAGGAGCAGCTGGAGAGTGGATCAACCACATTAAAGAAGAGGCGTTGAAGTTCCATCTACGACAGGGAAAGCCATCAAAACACCAAGGATCATGCCGCTACTGGAGAGGATCCATCATTATAGAGAATATAGGAAACAACTCTGCTATATTTCCTCAGTGCTCATTATTCTATTGAATCAGTTATCCAACCTTTATTGTACTCTGTCATGGTTGTTATATTTCCTTCTTCTATGGCGAGACTTAGTCAGAACTTACTTTAATGCTTTCAATAAGTGTCAATCCTCTATATAAAGGGATTTGATTGGTTTAGTTATGTAATGAGAAAATATATACAATTGTTGTGCTTAGCATAGCAGAACTACTCTTTATGTTTTTCATGTATGGTTCCATTATGATGTAATCAGTGTATGAGAATATAATGAAAGAGTGATTTTGAAGTATCTTCTATGTTAGAAGTTAGCAGAATCCAACCAAGGGGGCCAACTTGGGAGGTGGAGTAGATTAGAATAGAGTAGAATTACTTTTTGTATTTCCTGTGCTTTCAAGTAGAAGTTATTATTTTCCTCTTGCAGCATTATTACTGTGAATGTTCCTGTAGCACTTGTAGAGATAGACATAGTGGATACTTTGAGTGGCTAAACAGGCTTAGGATATGTTTACAAGCTTTCAACAATAATTTCATTAAGTAGATATGTATGCCTACTTTCCTGTAGCAATAGCAAAGGTTTCTTTCATGCACTTTATCTTCCTCCAACATAGGTAGTATGACTCTTTGAGGGACTTAGTGATGCAGGGGCATTATAGGGTACTTGGTGAATCTGCATGGTGGTGTGTTATTTTGGTTATGTGTTACTCAATTTCAAATTTAACTGATAGTCTTAGTTATTGAAGGAATCTTGATCGCTAAAGGAACTCGGTGAAACTTCTTGTGCTCGGTGATGCTTGTTTTGCTTAGTGTTGCTTGGCTTGGTCAGTTGTTTCACTGGTGCTCAATTGTTTCACTGGCACTTGATAGTTTTGGTTTATTGACTAGAGTTCTTGAAGATTTGGTTGGCCAACTTGGTGAATTTATTGTTTGTAGCTTTTATTGTATTCTCCTATGTAGATCTTGAGGTCGACATGGAGAATTAAATGTTTGTAAGAATATTTGTGAGATGACTGTTGTTGCATTTAATATTTGTTTGTAATAGGAGCTGACTTGGCTTAGGAGTTAATTATTTCATCCAGCCAAATTGTGGTTGGAGATTAGTATTTAAGGAGTATTTGGGGTAGTTGTTTAGGGGCATCAGATAAGATTGGTAGAAGATTAGATTTGGATCTTGCGAGATCTGGAATATCATATTGTTATCTGATAGTTTGTAATAGCAAAGCTAGTGGTTTTCATGCTTGGAGACAAGGAGATTGCTTGAAGGCTTGTGAGCTCAAGTTTAGATATGCCTTAGGGTTTCCATCAATTATTTATTTATTTCAAAGATGGACTAGCTAGAGTTGGATTGGATCTTTGTTGATCTTGCAGAACTGTTGCTTGATTGTAATTGGCCATAACCCAAAAGGCCTTACAACTGGTCATGTTAATGAAAATTCAATTAAAAACATTGTTTTTTTGTATAATTATGCATTGTGGTATTTGGTTTATTGTGGGGACTATCCTTAATTGGATCCTCCTTGCTTGTCCTATGTCAGGTGGTATCAGAGCTTGAAGATCTTGAGTGTGCAAACTGATCTCTAGTTGAGGCTGTTTACACCAGGACCTTGTTGGTGACTTATTGATTTGGGTTTTCAAAAATCTTGAAGGATGACTCTAAGAAGATTGGACCCTAGAGCCATTGCAGATCTTTGTGATGTGGTGGAATCAAAGATTACAGAGAAGGTTAAAGTTGATTTTAGATCTGAGATGGAATTGATGAAGAATGACATGATTGCTAAGGTCATGAGAGATATTACTGGTATGCTGAGGAATCTTGGTATTGATGATGGTTATGAGGAAGTTGTTGAAGAATTTGAAGCTGTTGGATCTAGTGGTGATGACCAAAGAGATAGATCTGGTGAAGACAAAACTGGTCAGTTACATAGATCTAGAGCTCGGTTAAGTACTAGTTATCGAATGAAAGTTTCTACTTTCTCTGGTACTTTGTTACTCGAGGACTTGATTGATTGGATTGGTGAATTGGAAGATTTCTTTGAGCTTGAAGAAATTGAAGATCCTCTTTGAGTAAGATTGGCACAAACTAAGTTGAAAGGACATGCTACTCTTTGGTGGAAAGAATTACAAAGATATAGAGAATATGAAGGTGAAATGAAGATCAATCAGTGGAGGTTGATGGTGACTAAATTGAAAGCTAAGTTCATACCTGCTAACTATAAGCTTGACTTGTTTAAGAAGTTGAAGAATCTGAAGAAAAAATATTTGACTATGGAGGACTATACCGAGGAGTTCTATAAATTGACTATTCATTCTAGACATAGAGAACTTAGTAAAGAAAAAGTAGCTTGGTATGTGAATGGTTTGAGATTCAATATTCAGGATGAGCTTGGTATGTTGAAGATTGATTTGGTTGAATATGCTCATTAGTATGCTCTAAAGGCAGAAGATAAGTTGAAAAGGAGACAAAATAGTAATCCCTGAGGGAAGGAAAAGATTGACCACTCGGTGAAGGATAAACTGACTACTGAAGATGAACTGAAACTTGTGGAATTGAAGAAGAAGATAGGTAGAGTTATCTTTAAGGGTACTTTTTATAATTGTGGTGAAGAAGGACATCATTATTTTAAGTGCACATAGAAGAAGCTTGGTGACCAAAGGACTATTGTGGTAAATGAGAACATTCAGAATGAACTTGAATCTAAGAACTTGCTGGTTCAGAGAACATTGCTTAGTGCAAAGGAGGAACCTTGTCAGAGGAGTAACTTGTTCAAGACTTGGTGTAAGTCTAGAGGTAAACTTTCTGATGTAATTGTTGATAGTGATAGTACTAATAACCTTGTTGCTGAGGATATGGTTTAGAAACTTGGTTTGAATAGAATGAGACATCCTCATCCTTATAGGATTGGCTAGTTACAAAATGTTCATTCTCTAGAAGTGAGGGAGCAGTGCTTTGTTGATTTTCAAACTGACCAGTATAAGGATCTTGTGTTGTGTGATATTGTGGAGATGAATAGTTTTCATATATTGTTCAGTAGACCTTGGAAATATGATTGTAGAGCTATGTATGATTGTGTCAAGAATGTATTTACTATTGTTAAGGATGACAAGAAGTTTTCCCTGATACCTTTGTTGGATACAACACTTGGTAGGAGGAGTCTAAGTATTGGTAGCTGAGTTGAGTTCATGGATCCTAAGAGGAATGATGATTAGTATAGAGAACAAGCTTGTGTGTTATCAAGGAAAGACTTGAAAAGACAAAGGAAGCTAGAGTGGAGGAGTATGAAAGCTGAAAAGTTGGAGGACTTGTATGTGAAGAACCAATTCGAGGTTTATGTTCTGAATCCTGGAAGATGTTCTTCTAGCCTATGAGAACATATTTTTGAACCTGGGGTGTCTGATGTAGGGGCATTCTAGGGTACTTAGTGAATCTGCATGGTGGTGCATTGTTTTGGTTTTGTGTTACTTGGATGCATCTTTAACTGACAGTCTTGGTTATTGAAGGAAGCTCGATCGTTGAAGGAACTTGGTGAAACTTCTTGTGCTTGGTGATGCCTGTGTTGCTTGGTGTTGATTGGCTTGGTCAGTTGTTTCACTAGTGCTCAATTATTTCTCTGGCACTTGGTAGTTCTAGTTTACCGACTAGAATTCTTAGAGATTTGGTTGGTTGACTTGGTGCATTTATTGTTGGTAGCTTTTTTTGTATTCTCCTATGTAGATCTTGAGGCCAGCATGGAGAATTAAATGTTTGTAAGGCTATTTGTGAGTCGACTATTGTTGCATTTAATATTTGTTTGTAATAGGAGCTGACTTGGCTTAGGAGTTAATTGTTTCATCTAGCCAACTTGTGGTTGAAGATTAGTATTTCTTGTGGCTGAATATTAGTATTTAAGGAGTATTTGGGCTAGTTGTTTAGGGGCATCAGATCAGATTGATAGAATATTAGATTTGGATCTTATGAGATCTGGAAGATTAGATTGTTATTTGATAGTTTGTAATAGCAGAGATAGTGGTTTGCATGCTTGGAGACAAGGAGATTGTTTGAAGGCTTGCGAGCTCAAGTTCAGATCTGCCTTAGGGTTTCCATCAGTTGTTGATTTGTTTCAAAGCTGGACTAGCTAGAGTTGGATTAGATCTTTGTTGATCTTGAAGAACTGTTGCTTGATTTTAATTAGCCATAACCTGGAAGGCCTTATAGCCGGGCATGTTAATGAAAATTTAGTTGAAAACATTATTTTGTTGTGTAATTTTGCATTGTGGTGTTTGGCTACTTGTGGGGACTATCCTTAATTGGATCCTCCTTGCATGTCCTATGTCACTTAGTGCACAAATTGTGATGTCCTATTTCAAGTCTACGTCCTTGGGTTGTCAATGTAAATACATTTCTTGATGGGAAAAGTAATCCTTAGTATGAATACATTATTCCTAAGAGAGACAATGACATGATTATCATTACCTATTGTGAGATTGTTCACCTTGTAGAAAGACATCAGATGTAGTGCATATAGCAGATCTTTTCTTTAAGGAAATTGTCACATTGCATGGATTATCAAGGAGTATCATCTCTGATCGAGACAGTAAGTTTTTTTGGATACTTTTGGAAGACTCTTTGGAAAAAGTTGGGTACTGAGTTGAGGTATAGTTCTACATTTCACCCATAGACTAATGGACAAATAAAGGTTGTGAATAGAAGTTTGGGTAATCTTTTGAGATGTTTAGTTGGAGATAAACCAAGTAATTGGGATTCTATGTTGGTACAAGAAGAGTTTTCATATAATAATTCAGTGAATAGGAGTACTAGAAAAACACCTTTTGAGATTGTTAATGGCATACAACCGAGAGGTATATCAGATTTGAAGGATATTGCTGGTGAAGAAAAGAGAAGTGTTGAAGGAGTAAAATTTGCCGAGTTTATGAAGACATTGCATGAGGAAGTGAAACATAAGTTGGAGAATAGTAATCATAAATACAAAGACAAAGTAGATAAATCAAGAAGACATAAGACTTTTGCAGTTGGGGCTGAAGTAATGGTTCATTTGGAGAAAGGTAGATTTCCTGTTGGAACATATGGGAAGTTGTAAATGAAGAAATTTGGTCCTTGTAAGATATTGAGGAGATTTGACAATGGAAATGCTTATGAGATTGAATTACCTAATGACATGGATATATCACCTTTATTCGACATTGCAGATTTGTTTGAGTATTATGAACCTAATGAAGACATGATAGTACCAAATGATTATCCTAAGAAACATATGGAAGAAGTTGAGTAGATTTTGGAGCAAAGAGTTGGTAGAAGCATAGGAGGAAAAGAGTACATGGAATATCTAGTAAAGTGGAAGAACAAATTGATTGAAGATAGTTCGTGGATTTCATAATCTGAGTTGGATTCAACATAGATTGTACCTACTACATGATTCAGAGAATCATTTCAAACAACCCCAAGTGTCTGATGCAGGAGCATCTCAAGTTCTTAGAAATCCCATGTCACCAAAAATAAGTTTGAGTTGTTCTATTTGGTCGATAGTTGCTCGGTTCCTTCTTTGGCCAAGTTGCTTGGTCAGCTTACCAATTAATTTCTTGGTGCTCGGTAATCTTGCTTACCAAGTGGTTTATTTTGATTTCCTATTGAGGCTGACTTGTGCATTGAATTTTGGTCATGGAGTTAATGTTGGTATTGATCATTGGGAAGTGTGTGGACCTAGATCTGGTCATTCCTTTCTCCAATGATGGATCTAAAGGCTGACTTGTTTTGGTAGAACCTTGTATAAATATAGTTGTTGTTCATAGTTTTTGAGGGGTATCAGAGGTAGCATATCAGTTGTAGAGATCAGTCTTAGAAGATATAAGATAGTATTTGAGATTTGAATCATTGCATGTTGGAGGACTGTTGTAATTAAATCTAAATGTATTTGGCCATAACCGGGAAGGCCTTATAGCCTGGCATGTATGAGGTTATTGTTAAATAATATATGATCTTATGCATTCTCTCTCTCATTTTTGTGTGTTTGTGATGAAGGGTGCTCCCCTTAATACCACAAACACATAACAGAAATAGAGAAACAACAACAATATGCAAGAACAGAAAATTGGCTTCTTATTATCTCCACAAATGTGGAATTACAAACTTTCAGAATTACAATATGCAAAGCCACATGGGCATTCCCTTACAATATTCTGTAGGACAAAGCCTCAAATCAATACCCAGATCTACTACCCAGAACTATTCTGAACTGCCTAAGACAATAATACAGCCTTCCTTATATAGGCAATTTTCCACCGCCTGGGAAGGTTCCAGAATTTTAGCCAATAAGGCCGACCAAACTTAGAATTATTTTTATTTTACATTTCATTACATCATAGTCGGCTCAAAATAAATTTTGAAACACGAACAAAAATTTTGAAGAAAAATCATTTTTCGCCATTTCAAGTGACCCAACTTTCGAAGACCATAAGTCATCACCAGTTGACCCGATTGACTATTGTAACCCCATTTCGGAAAGGGCGCGAGGAGCTCTACAACGCCTAAATCAAGCAAGCTTCATTCAGCCCAAAATTCGACCTCATCCGGGGCCTCTAAAGCCTTCAAAACTGAGTTCAAAGTTTCTGTCCCCTGCTGCCAATACCAAAAATCTTTAATATCTTCCAATATACACTTGATCTGGCAATGAAACTTTACCGGCAGACTTGTATGACCAAAATGAACCTCCAAGAAAGAAATCAGATCATTCTGAGCACATACGAAAATTACCAAAAATAGTAACTTTCCATAAATAGCAGCTCTGCACAAAATAACCCTTATTGAATATAAAAACATAAATATTTTTGGGTGATGCAAGATTGCTCTTACACCCAGGATGCTCCTGCATCAGACACCCGGGGTAATTTGAGAAGTGACCCTGTCACGACTCAGGTGTGTAGAGGAAAACCAAGACGGTTAACCTCCTCCTTTGTTAGCCATGATGAATCTTCAGCAGGTCGTCCTTTCCACTTGACCAGATATTCTTCATATGTCCTGTTCCTTGTGCTTCTGCCAACACGACTATCCAGTATATCTTCAATCTCCTTAGTGTCTGAACTAGTTGCTGGAATACTCCACTGTGCTGCTGTGATCTCATCTTCAACACCTCCTTCATGATACTCTGTCAGATCTGAAATGTTAAACACTGGTGAAATATTTAGCTCGGTAGGCAATTCTACCTCATATGCATTTCCTGAATCATGTTTCTTCAATATCCTGCATGGTCCAAACTTCTTCATTTTCAACTTGTTATTGTAATACCCCAAAATTGGCACCTATTTAATTTCATCAATTTTGGTGCATTATCTCGATTTTACATCACCAAAGTCCTAGTTCCCTAGGTGATTTTCTCTCTCCTATCTGACTTAATTTGACTTGATGTCAATTGCAAAGACCATAAATTGCAATAATCAAATGCTAAATTAATTCCTAAAGTCTTTGACTTAATTGGCTAAATTGCCCCTATGATACATTAATTTAATTGTAAAGTCCTATGCGCTTTAAAATTAAATTAAATCAAACCACCCTCTTTAGCTAATTACCCATAAAAAGAAATTAATAATTGCTTGTTATTTGAATGGACACCTTTTTCTTGAATTAATAATTTGAGATATTCGAAAGGTCCTCATGTGGCATTTTCCATTCTTTTAATAAAGTAATTCATGCTTATTTGTCCAAAAAGGGATATGAAGGGTCAGGAGTTTCGAATCAAGAAACTCTTCCTCCTCCTCTTGGCTCTTCTTTTTATTTGACCTCTTTTTCTCATTCAGGAGGACAATTTTTGAGAGTAAAGGCACTATAGTGAATTTTTGATTGAAATCCAAGCTTTCATTTGCAACTAGTTTAATTTCTCATTCTAGTATAATTGCACTTCTCATTTAGATTAAATTTGCTTAATTGTTCTTAGATTAAGATCATTTTTATTCCAAAATCAACTAAAAAAAACTTGCATTTCATATCTTCTTTCAAGTATTCTTAGATTAATTGCATTCATTTTAGTTTGATTCTAGCTTTGCATATCATCTTTATGGCTTTCTTGGAAAATCCTCCGTTGTAGTAGCGGTCTGATGGTTGTTGGTTCTCCAATCTGAGAGCGATTATACACCCCCGCCTGCATAGGAGGCAACAGGTCGCTTCCTCACAAATTTTGGATTGAATAATTCATATTCTCTTCGTAATTTGACCATAGGAGTAATGACTATGTTGCGTATGTGGTTGATTTAGAGGTCACATTCAAGCACACACATTTTGGCGCCCACCATGGGGCAGAAAGATCAATTTCTGGCCTCATTATCATTTTTTTTCTGACAGAAAATTTTGCTCTGTTGTGCGTCCGTACTGTTTGTGTACGGATCTTCGCGCGAGAATCCAGAGCGTCCCGCGCGAAGTTTTGCTCCTGTAGCACTCTTTCGCGTGAAATTTCACTATCTCGCGCCAGATTTTGTACTTTCTCGCGCGCACTGGAGTACTTCCTCGCGCGAGATTTTAGTTATCTCGCGTCATATGCTGCACTTTCTCGCGCAGATTTGTACTTTCTCGCGCGAAGTTATATTACAGTTTTTTTTTCCAGTCTCCAGTTTTCTTGTTCTTTCTGCTCTTAATTTCTGATAACTTCTGATAACTGTTGATTTTTATCTCTCTGATACTTTACAGCATTAACAGTTTCTGCAGGACGCTTGTCAAAGAATTTGAAAACATACTAATGGTTTGATTGCAGGACGAATAATTGAAGATCGCTAAAACGTTGTGTTTTTTTCCTGCTTTTACTCACATAGTATAAATAGGGCTCCGTTAAAATTTCTTGAGAATTTCGATAGTGAGTAGGAATTTTGGCTCTTCATTACATGGAGGTGATGACCATGAATGAATCCGGAATTCCAATGATCTTACTAATATGACGAATTCTTGGGGAAGCGGAGAAAGTTAGTGAATCTTTAACATTTCTATTCGTCAGGGAATTATGCTCTTCTCTCCTTGAGAGAGAATCAGAAACCCAAAAGCGTATAGATTTGGTGAGGTGAAACTAACTCGGTGATGAACTTTCTTGTTGTGTTTGGGTGAGGAAACGGGATAGAGAAGTATGCTCTTCTCCCTTTGGGAGAATCAGAAAATCAGACTCCCGAATCTAAACCAAGTCTAGTGTCACCTTTAGAGGGCCTGCCGGTATTGAACCTCCGGGAACGACCCAAGTGAGTACACACCTATTGCCGGTGATTCCACCTCACTATAATAAAGAAAGTTTTGTTGAGTCTAAAGACTCCGAAACCATGGTAACTTCCTTTTCATGACTTTGACGATCATCATGGAAAGGCCCTGTCTATTACACTGAGCGGCGCCGCTCCAAGCCCTCCTTGCGGGGGTGTGTGATTTTCAGGTGTTGGTGTGGCTGCGAGGCCTCAACCCTGTATCAGGGGCACCGAAGGTTATTGTGAACGGAAGCCTAGTAAAAAACCTTCTTAGCTAGTGGCCTACCCGGTTCATCTCCGAAAGGAGTCATTATCTTTGCGCAAGGAGGGGGAAGAATCTCTCCGTATGTTTATCATACACAGATTCCCATCATAGGCATACACCTGGACGTTTGGAGGCGGTTGCGACACTGGCCCCTGCTACAAGGGTAACCTTTGAACGTACACTATTGAGTCCTTGGAAACACCGAAAACACGGGCGCCCTCTAGGGGGTGACACGGCTGTGTGAGGTGCACGTATGCATTCAAGCAATGGGGAAAAGGTTTTGGCTTCTCACCATTTTTTTTGTAGGACTAGGCTATGTGCTTGTTATTGAGTCTTAAACATTGTCCATACATTATCAAACAAAGACTTCCCTGATGCTATCAAGTTGCTTTGTCCTTGATAGGTCTGTTAATGACTACTTTTTGCTTCACAAGTGTTTGATCTAAAACCATTGTGTCTTTAAATGAATGCTTAGAATCCTAAAACGAGTGTGTTGATTAAACAATTCTGTCAACCTGTCAGGAAATTGGATTTTCTGTCAGACATCAGTTCAGACTGTACCTAAAAATTCAACTCAAACTTCGAAAATTGCATCAAAACTGTCAGATTTTGTCTGTTTCCCGCGCGAGCTTTTAGCTTCAGAGCACTTCCTCGCGCGAGATTGTATTTTCTCGCGCGAAGTTCTGTGTTCTCTCGCGCGAGTTGTCATTTCCTCGCGCGGTCAGACATTTTCTCGCGCGAACCTGTAGCACAGTTTTCCAAAACAGAGACCTATTTGCAGTTCACTGTTTGACTTTTTATCTGGTCTGCTTTTTGTCTGGGGTCTATTTTTTTTGCTTCCCTATTTTTTACCATCAAAAACTGGTTGTGTTGAGTTAGGAATCGATCGACCTTTGCTTTGGTTTGTGTTGTCTCTTATCTATTCATCTTATCTCTTTATGCCTTTTGTACCTCGCTTTGCGGTTGTCTTATCTCGACTGTTCTAGCCATCTCTTTTTGACAATTCATACTAGGTCCATCTTGCATCTTGGTTGTCCTGGCCATTTATCTCTTTTTCATTATCTTAGAGATAGAACCTAGCTTTATCCCAAATCTTTGCTCATTACATCTTCGTCTATGACTGTCACGACTCGAAGTGGTAAGACTTATCCTATCCAGAACGCTGATCAAGGTCAAAGTAAATCTCATAATCAAAACATAGGTCATTTCCAATTTGTTGAGAAGTCTGAACTTTGTAAGAGTTCTTCAAATTTGTCATTAAGCACTCCACAAGATAATTTGTCTCAGACATCTCCTCCGGTTTTCCAAGAGTGCTTTAATCCTTTATTTTTGCAATCTAGTTCGTCACGCCAAGAACAAGACAACTCTTATTTTCAAAACAATTCATTGTTTTGTGGCTTTGGGAGATCATTTCCTCGGACGGAACCCATTATTGAAACTATTGATCCCACTGAAGATAGTGATTCATCTGAAGCTATTCACACACCAAAAGTTACATTGGCTGCACCTTTTCGACATCATTCTCATCACTTTACTGAAGCTTCAATTGCAGCACAAATTCGTCTTGACAAGATGGGAACCAAGAACCCATTTGACTTTCAATCAAGCCAATACGGTCAAACTTATAATCAATACCATGGTCAATCTTCTCATGACCAAAATCAGACTCATCACAATCAGTCTCATAATGACGATCAATCTCGAAACAAAACTCAAGCTGATCAACAAGCAGCATATAACTATCGCCCTCCTCCTTATGATCAAAATCAAGATGATCAACAAGATCACACACAAAGCATATATGAGACTCTTGGTAACGAGGATGATGTAATTACTCAGAATGATATAAATGCTGCGAAAGCTAACAAGAATCTCATTAAAATGATGGAAATTATTCTTTTGGAAGATAAGGAAAAATATTTTCTTGAGTTGGCTAAGCAAGGAGCCAAACTACCTTCGAATTTCCAAGTGGAAACTATTGTAGCTAAAGAAGAAGAAACTGAAACCGCTAAGCTACAAAAGATGATTCAAAGTATGCAAGATCAAATTATTCAACTGACAAAAGAAAAGGATAAGCCCACACAACAATTCACATTGGAGAATATATGTCCTTTTCCTTTTGATAAGAATGTTTACATGCCTCCTTTTCCAAGAGGAGTAGAGTTACCCAAATATGACAAGTACATGGGTACAACTGATCCTCAAGATCATCTAAGAGAGTTTGGTGTGCTATCCATGGAATTCATGCACGATCAAACGTATCTTATGAGACTCTTCCCCCGCAGCTTGGGTGGGCCAGCTATGGAATGGTTTTGCCGATTACATCCTGGTATTCAAACTTTTGACGAGATTGCCAATCTTTTTCTTCAGCATTATTCTCACAATATCCAACACCCTGTCAATATTTGTGACTTGTGTAATTTGAAACAACGACAGGGAGAACCTTTCTTGTCTTTTCTCCAGAGGTGGAGACAACTTTGTACAAAGTATCCTCGTAAATTGGCTGAATCTGAGAAACTTGATATCTTTTTAGACAACCTTCTTCCAGACTTTGGATATCAAGTACAATTACAAGGTCCTTTGACATTTGACAGCATGATCAAACAAGCTGTGAGGATAGAAGCCTTTATGGTCAAAAAGGGAGAATTAATTCTGAATAAAGACAATAAACAAGGATTCTCAACGAACAAGGATAAAGGGAAGTCTGTAAACAAGAATAGAGAGGTGGTAAATGATGGAGTGGTCGATAATGTCACCGCAAAGTCTTCAAAGCCTGTCTTTAATCTTACTTCTAGCATACAAGCGGCTAAGGCTGTCGAAAAGAATACAACAGATAATCAGCACAGTTCAAGATTTTTTAGAAATAAACCGTGGGCTCCTCGACCTAAGCGCAATTTCACTTCTTTGGGAGAGCCTCTTGATGTAGTCTTTAAAACTCTCATACAAAACCAGATTCTCACTCCTTTGGACAAGCGAACTTATGACCCACAACCAAGACCTCACTGGTGGAATGATAATGATTATTGTGATTATCATCAAAATATTGGTCATAAGACATCCACTTGTCTTCAATTGAGACATAAAGTTCAAGATTTGATTGACAACGGTGATATTGTTGTGGATGGTCATAATAAGAATTCTGATCATCAGGCATTTAAAGATCCTTTTCCTCCTCATGAGAAAGGAGAGTCTTCTACAACTAAGAACAACAATGCTAAGGTGAATTACACTTACCCTTCTACCGATAATGTTATTAACATGATTGAACCTATGGGAGTTGAATATTGTGATGTGATCACTTTTAAGGGGAGTGGTGATGCTCCCAAGCCTAGAGTTCCTTTCATCTTACGAAATTCCACACCTTGTTCATCTGAATCTAGACAAACTCAAGATTGTGCAACTGTTGTCACTCGATCACGTGGAAGAGTTGTTTTGAAAGGTCCTGATCCTCTGAAGCAAACTGTAGACAAGGATACTTCGAGACAAAGCACAGACAAGGTTGCTCCGAAACAAACAATGGATAAGATTACCACTGGCCCTACCAACAAAGCTTCTAAATCGACTCCCACATCTAGTGTTACTAGTTATAGTATCTTAGATCAACTCCAGCGAACCAATGCTCAGATTACTATTTTTGAGTTGTTAAAAATCTCGCCTGCTCATAGGCAAATTTTGGATAAAGCCCTCGCTGAAGCAAATGTCCCCAAGGATCTTGATCTAAACCGGTTCCAATCTATGGTGGGTCACTTAACCTCACCGCATTATTTGTCCTTCTCAGAGGAAGATGATCATTCTTTGAACCACCCGCATAATGCTCCCTTACACATAGAGGTTATGATAGGTCCCAAACGTGTCCGTCGTGTGCTTATTGATAATGGCGCTGGTCTTAACATTTGTTCTTCTACATTGCTCACCCAGCTAGGTTATGATGAGGACTGCATAGACTCCCGTAAGACGATTACCATAAAAGCTTATGATGAAGAAGAACGCAAGTCCCAGGGTTTAGTTGTGCTACCTATCCGCGTAGGTCCTGTTGAGAGAGATGTTACTTTCCAAGTGCTAGACATTCCTTTAGCATACAACATTTTGTTGGGTAGGCCTTGGATTCATGAGATGCAGGCTGTTCCATCCACATATCATCAATGCATCAAGTTCCCATTTCATGGGGCGGAAGTCACTGTACCTGCAAACACCAATCTCTCTTGTAATACTCTCATGCAAACTACAGATAGCTTTGTTCCTGCCAATAGGGACTCCACTGAGTTCTATGACACTAAGCTTAGAGAAATGGAGCAAACTTTGAAAATTAAAGATACGGGCATGGGAGAATATCAAATAGAGCCTGTGCTATCTCTAGCAGCTTTACCTCCCTCTCCACGCTTCTATGGGAAACCTTCAGAAACTCATGGACTTTCTGATAATCTTCCTCAAACAATCTATGATGGTGCTTTTGTGCGAGCCTCCATACCTTTAGAAGATGAGGATGAGGAAAGAGCTATCAAAGCTTGGATCTATAAAGGAAAGGAGATATCTGAAACAACTACTCCTCCAGAGTTAGAACAAGAACCTTATAGTGAAGGTTTCAAAATCATGAAGCGCTTTGGATACAAGGGAAGTGGTCCTATAGGGGTAAATGATAATGGATTGTTGAAGCCTATTGAAGCTGTAGGTCGTAGCCCAAAGGACACTACTGGCTTAGGTTTTAAAAAGACTCCTTTTCATTTGGGGACCAAGACATTTATGTCGGCTCCTATGTCTGATTCCAAGCTTGAACCTGAGCATGAACAAGAAATTGAAGATACCACTCCAAAGATGAATCCAGAAAATAGCTCTGATGAAGATACATTTCCATATCCTATCCCTTCGAATATTGCGAAACTCCTTGCTGAACCTGATGAGCCTATCATACCTGTTCATCTGGTAGAGACTGATACTGAGACATGCTCTGAGGCTGATTCTGAGAAAACTTCTTCAGTACATCAAGTTACATATGAGGAATGGAAAGCGGCATTAAATGATGATCCCAATTTTACAGGTGAGCAATATAGGCCACCATATTTTCAAAAATACTATGAACAAGAACAACTTCAGCAAGTTGTCAATGACAGAAGGAATAATGATGAGACTAATGATGCTGCTAATGAAATTCCTACATCAAGTACGGACTCACATGAATATGAGTTCGACTCTACATCCGATGCCACTTATGATGTAGACATAGATACTGTTCATGAGTATGAAAGACTCCTCGAAGTAGGTGAAGGGTCTGGCGCTAGAACACAAGAATTTGATGTTGTAGATGTCGACTTGTCTTCCGCTTCCGACGTAGGATCTCATAGGGATTCGAACACTCCTCTGGACGAGACTGCTCTAGCTCTTGACTTGCTTGTTAACGCTTTTGAGGGTTATACCGTGAACGCAGTTGAACCAGCCACTACTTCCCTTTCACTCCGCCATCCTGATCTAATAAACTGGAACTCCCCTCTCGCATCCAATGAAGTCCTTACGTTCTAGAATGATTATGAACTAGCCTGTTATCTCCATGCTCTCGAACCTGTAATGTCTTCCACCAGTGAATACAGCATCAGCATGACAGAAGGGGATATCAAGTATCTTAGTCAAAAAATAAAAAATAGAAAAAATAAGAGCTCTGATGGTGAAAACCACTTTGTGGCAGTATCAGAGCCAAAAATAGTAAAAATAAAAGACGTATCTGAGGGTGAAAACCTCTCTGAGGTGCCCAAGGATGAGATACTTGATACTCTACCAAGCCATTTTCAGGAAAGATCATCAGTTCTGATTGAACCGACACAGCCGGTGAACTTGGGCACTGAGGCTACTCCACAGATTATACATTTAGCACAGTCATTATCTGCTGAAGAAAAAGAAGAGTTCACTAGATTCTTCCAACGCAAGAAAATAAACTTTGCATGGGGTTATTCTGATATGCCTGGATTGGATCCCAATCTAATCATGCATCATTTGTCCATTGCACCAGATGTCAAACCTGTTAAGCAGAAGCTTCGAAAGATGCACCCTCATGTGGCACTATTGGTTAAAACTGAACTAGAAAAGCTCCTTAAAGCTGGTTTCATAAGAGCAATTGATTATGCCGAATGGATTTCAAACATTGTTCCAGTTACTAAACATGATAAGTCCATTCGTGTGTGTACAGATTTCAGAGATCTCAATAAGGCATGTCCAAAAGATGATTTCCCACTGCCTAATATTGATATACTAGTGGACATGATAGCAGGATATGAGATGTACTCCTTGATGGATGGCTTCTCTGGCTATAACCAAATTAAAATTGCGCCAGAAGACCAAGAAAAAACTGCCTTCACATGTGCTTGGGGCACTTTCTGCTGGAATGTTATGCCTTTTGGGCTTAAGAACGCCGGAGCAACATATCAGAGAGCTGTTACTACTATCTTCCATGATATGATGCACAAAACTATGGAGGACTATGTAGATGATACTTTAGCCAAGAGTATGCAGCGAAGAACTCACCTTGCAGATTTGGGTCCCATCCTTGACCGCATGGAGCAGTTTAGCCTCAGACTTAATCCCAAGAAATGTGCATTTGGAGTCACTTCTGGAAAACTCTTGGGTTACATTATCTCAGCCAAAGGCATAGAAGTCGATCCAGAAAAAGTTCAAGCTATTATGGACATGCCTCCTCCTAAGAACATAAGTCAGATGAGAGGTCTACAAGGAAGGTTGCAATCCATTCGACGGTTCATCTCACAGCTAGCTGATAAGTCACAGCCGTTCACTAAAACTCTGCATAAAGGTGTCACCTATGAATGGAATGAGGAATGTGACAAGGGACTCAATCAAATAAAACAATATCTTGCCAATCCACCCATTTTGATGCCTCCTATCCATGGGAAGCCACTTATACTATATATTTCAGCCACAAGTACATCTTTGGGTGCTCTCTTAGCTCAAGAAGATCAGAACAATAAAGAAAGAGCTATTTATTACATCAGCAGAACATTGGTGTCCTATGAAATGAACTACTCTGTTATTGAAAAAGCTTGTCTAGCTGTAGTGTTTGCCTCACAGAAACTGCGACATTATATGTTGGCTCACACTACAAAACTTATTGCAAAAATTGACCCGCTAAAATACTTATTAAGCAAGGCTGCTCTCACGGGTAGGTTGGCTAAATGGGTCATGATCCTCAGTGAATTTGATATTGAATATGTGGAAAGGAAAGCTATTAAGGGACAAGCAATTGCTGATCAGTTGGCAGAGGCTCCTCTACATGATCACCAACCTTTGAACATTGAGTTTCCAGATGACTCCATTCTGCATCTCACACATCAGTCTTGGAGTATGTTTTTTGATGGCTCATTTACTCAACAAGGATCAGGTGCGGGTATTCTGTTTATAACACCTCAACGCTATTCTTTGCCTAAGGCTTACAAAATGATGTTTCCTTGCACCAACAACATAGCTGAATATGAGGCTCTTATCAATGGTATGAAATTAGCCCTTGAATGGCGTATAGATGAGCTCCAAGTCTTTGGCGATTCTCAGTTGATCATTAATCAAGTTAATAATGTATATCAAACAAAGGATGACAAGCTAATACCCTACAAAAGAATGGTGGATGATCTTAAGTTATACTTTGCACATATTTCCTTCCAGCAGATTCCAAGAACAGATAATAAGGCGGCTGATGCTATGGCTACTTTGGCCTCAATATTACAAATGCCAGAAAATGACTTCAGGCATGAATTCCTGGTGGAAACATTATGCTACCCTGCCTATGACAATCCTGAATCCAAGATGATCTGTTCAGTCATTGGACATGACTCATCCCGCTACCTCCATATTTACTCTTATCTTCGGGACCAAATTATCCCCGATACCTATACCCGGAATGAGAAACGTCACCTCATTCGTACTACTTCACGATATGTTCTTATAGCAAATGACTTGTATAGACGGGGCCTAGACGGTACTCTACTTAGGTGTCTAGAACCCGATGAGTCCAAACGTGCGTTAGCTGAGGTACACGAAGGTATTTGCGGCTCTCATTCGAGTGGTTTGACGTTAGCTCGTAAACTTATTAGAGCTGGATACTACTGGCCGGATATGGAAAAAGAAGCTGTCCAATATGTCAAGATTTGCAAGCAGTGTCAATATCATGGGAATCTGATCCACGCTCCTGCTAGGGAGCTCAGTCCTCTCATTAGTTTTTGGCCATTTCAACAATGGGCTTTTGACTTGGTTGGTCAGATACATCCTTCTTCTTCAAGCGGACATAAATTCATAATCACTGCTACAGATTACTTTACCAAATGGGTCGAGGCAGTTCCTCTGACTATAGCTGATGGAAGGACTATTGCTAAGTTCATTTTGAACTATATTATTTGCAGATATGGCGTACCTTCATCTATTATCACTGACAATGGAGGACAGTTTAAGAACAAAGATTTGACAGACTTATGCACTAAATTCAGGATCATTCAGCATTGGTCATCTATTTATTATCCTCAGGGTAATGGACAAGCAGAAGCTTCTAATAAGACAATCCTAAAAATTTTGCACAGAACAGTTCATAAATCTGGTAGAGATTGGCATCTCCAGATTAATCCGGCTTTGTGGGCTTACAGAACAAGTATCCGAACACCAACGGGAGCCACTCCTTTTGCCTTAGTCTATGGGGCAGAAGTAGTATTGCCAATTGAGGTCGAGATTTCGACATTGCGAATCTCTCTGAAGGGCCTCATCACTGATGAAGATACCAGAATATCCAGGTTGCAAGAGCTTGAATTATTAGATGAACGTCGGAAGGTGGCATTCGATCATCTTCGAGCATATCAAAAGAGAATGTCAAAAACATATAACAAGAAAGTCAGACAAAGGGAATTCCAAGTGGGTGACCTCGTCTTGAGGGAGAACCCCAAGAATCAGCAGCAGAGAACCCAGAAAGGAAAATTTGAACCAAATTGGCTTGGTCCATACATTATTACTGCAGCATTTGGATCTGGTGCTTACCGCCTCTCCACCACTGAAGGAGAGAAACTCAAAGAGCCTATCAACGCTCTTCATCTGAAGAAGTTCTACAGCTGAGACATTGCTTGTATGCTCATGTACATACTTATTGGTCCTGAAAAAATCCTAAAAATGGTATATTGCAAAAATCCTAAAAATGGTATATTGCAAAAATCCTAAAAATTGCAAAATGTCCTGAAAAAATGATCATCTTAGTGAAAACCTGGCAAACAGGCACTTTGATGTATCTATTATCCTGGTGAAAACCTGGTAAACAGGCGCCTTGATAATACCAAAAAAAAATAGAAAATATGAAAAATACAAAAAAATTGAAAAGATAAAAAATACAAAAAAATGAGATATTCAAAAAATACAAAAAAAGAAAAAAAAGAGAAAAGTACAAAAAAAATGAAAAAGAGAAAAATGTGCCATTGATGAAAACCTGGTAAACAGGCGTCATGGTAGCAAAAATAGAATCTCTGCCAAGATGGTGAAAACCTGGTAAACAGGCGCCTCTTGTTTTCCTGAAGCTGCATCTCATCTCAGCATCGCTTGGCTCTTAGTTTCCTGCTTTAGTTTCCTTCCTTTCCTACTTTAGTTTCCTTCCTTTCCTGCTTTAGTTTGTTTTCCTGCTTTCCTGCTTTAGTTTGTTTCCTGCTTTGGTTTGCTAGCTCATGCCTTGCTTTCAGTGTCTTCGAGATTTTACTCGACTCTTCATGGATTGGAACTGGTTCACACTTGGGGGCACCTGCCTGGTCTAGGGGGCATTGTCCTATCGCTTTCGGAAACTCTTTTGAGCATTGGTCGCCAGTGGTTCTCACTATGCCTTCCTACGGATACCTAGCTTTCGTTCGATCTCTCTTCTTTTGGGACCTCTCCCTTACATCAATCACCAGTGATTCTCATTACGTCTGCCTACTGTCATTATCTCATTGAGACTTCAAACGTTATCTTTCTGAATTGACTTCAATCCGCTTGCACACGAACTTAAACTGAAACTCAAACTACGTGTGTGTTTCTTTGAGGCATGCTGAGCTTTGTTTTCTTTGAGTGTTTGTTTGTTCGCTTTCTTTGCTTTCTGCTTGTTGGTTTAGTTCCAATGATCCAAAGAATTCATTTAAGAGGGGTGTCCATCTGTAAGAGCCTCTATCTCGTATTGGATGGCCATGCGTACCTCGACTCCTTTTATATGGATGCTTTGGTGAGGTTGGTTCTTCTCCTTGTCTTTTGAGTGACTTCTTTCTACTACTGATGAAATTGCACGCTCTTCCTGTTAAGTGAACGTAAGGGTCACTGCGAGCAATCTTTGGCAAAAGAAATAACTCCTGCGTGCTTGGTGTGTTTGTTCGCAAGAAACATTCAGGTCATTCTAGCATTTATGCTCTAATGCTTATGTTAACTTGCTAGATTAAAAGGAATAGGTGTTCAGGTCATTCTGGCTTCTTGTGCCTTGATGCTTACACCTTATTCCAACAAATTTAAGACTCATGTCATATTCATATTCTCATGATAGCTATATTAGTAAGGATTGTATGACATCTTGCGATTGTCCGAACTTGAAAGGCTCTATGATGATCAATACGGTGAGTCCAACAACCAAGTCCTAGGGTTTGCATTTTCATTTTAAGCTTGCATCTTTAGCTTAGGCTTTGCACTTAAGATGATGCCTTATTTACTCTTTTAATAGTCTTCATCAAAGGCTCTCATCTATTACCTCGGGTTCTTCTTGGTTGCACAAGTATCCGGTCTTCATTGTCGATCCTCGAACATATCTATCCTTTGATTAGTACCTGTTAAATATTGCTAAAATCTTGCATGAGATGATTAGTACCATATCCATTGCATTTTATTTCCATCCATAACTCATTGCATCTGCATCAACATGTGTATCCGCTATAAGCATAAACCATTTATCTATCACTACATTGCATACATTTCTATTCATCCATCTAAAGCATATAAGAGCACATCTCCTAAACATTATACATTCAAGCAATTTGTAACAAGTACAAAGATATCAACGGAATCATCGATATCATATATATATATCTCTCGATCTAAATGTCATATACAAAGAGGTGCTACTCGAGCACAGTACCAAAATAACAAAAATGAGCTATGATACAATCAAGATCCACTCCCACTGGGAGGGGGTGGCGGTGGAGGAGCCTGCTGTCCTAATGTTTGCGGTGGTGGCATCGGTCTCTGTGGAGGAGCCTGTGGAGGAGCCTATGGAGGAGCCTATGGAGGCACTAGGGGAGGAGCCTGGGGAGCCCCAGCATACTCGGAAAATGGCGGCACCTACTCTGATATATCTGGAACAGCCCCACAGTATGCTGCATAGTAATAAGCCGCCTGGGCGGCCTCATATCTCGTCTCTAATCTCGAATGCGCTAACTCCGCCCGTAGCTATCTAATCTCTGCATCCCTATCTGCTACTCGAGTCTCCTCTCGGATAAGACACGTGCGAAAATCATCACGCTCATGCTGCACCTACCGTACTCTCTCTCGGCTCTTCCTGAGAGCCTCCTGCACCTGTCCTACACCTGCTCCAGCTGCCACGTCTGGCATGTCAGTATCCTCCCCCTGTGGTACCTACTGGGATATATCAGCTGTATGTGGTCTCGTGGATCTCTGCTCTGTACCGCTACTCCCTGCTCCGGGATCTGAGCCCATGGTCCTAGCAGGGATGCTCACCTGTCCTGATCGGGGCCTCAAAACTCTCTGCCCAGGTCTCTGCTGTGGTGCCTGCTGCTGTATAGGCTGCTCTCCCTGTGCCTGCTGATCCTGTGCTGCCTGCTGCTGCTGCACAGCCTGCTGCTGTATAGGCTGCTCTGCCTACGCCTGCTGATCCTGTGGTGCCTGCTGCTGCTGTGGTGCCTGCTGCTGTGCTCCTATGCCAACTGGATCTGTGAACCTCGGATGAGGCCGTGCAATCAACTGGTCCCTGTATGCAGGTGTCACCCCTGCATTGGTGACATCCACCATGTAATCCCATCGTGCTGGTGGGATGCGTGACTCTATCGCGCATCGCCCTGGATCCAATCGTGCATGCCACCCCTTCTTCTCCTCGTCAGAGAAGCGAGCGTAGGGGCAATACTCCTGTGAAATGTCCTGCTGTCTACCAAACTGACGTAGGACACGTGTAGCCACGAATCTCTCAATCGTCTGAATGGTTCATCCAATCAGTGGACGTGATACAAACATGGTAGCAAACTCTCTCCGAGCATCATCCCAGGGCTCAGTAGCTATCCAAGGTCTCCAAACTACAGCGACCATGTCATCCAACTGTGCTCTCCACTACTTTGTCTTACCCAGCAGGGGCTGGGTCATCACACCTGAATATCTGTAAATATAAGGCTCCAACGCCTGTCGCGTATCATGGAATAGGGGTCTACAAATGGGGAGGTGCTCCCAGGCCCAGACCTGTAAGACGAAGACTCCTGCCGCCATCGATCTCGCACCTCTGTACACAATCTCATGCATCTCGTGATACATGTGTGCCAGCATACACTCCCCCCATCTGAATCTCACAGTTGGTTTGTCCAACATCCTCTGCAGCATAGTACCCCAACCACACTCTAGTCCATGCTGGCCTCGATCAGGTACGAGGTAACAACTCAGAAATATAGCCAACACGACCTCGAATGGATGCGCTCCACCATATCTGTGCACTAGATCCTCCCAGGAGATGGCCCGACCCATCACAAGATCATCCCTGAAGATAGTCCTCAAGGCCACTGTACCCTGTCGCGGCTGTGTATTGTACTCAACACAAGTACCATGAATGGGTATCCGCAGGATCCTATATATGTCCTCGGTGGTCACTGTCATCTCTCCCATCGACAAATGAAATGTGTTCATCTCCGAATGAAAACGCTCTACCAATGCAGTAAGGAGACCGTGATTCACCCGAATGTCGGGTAACTCACGCAAATATCCCAAGCCCAGAGCATCAATATGAGCACTCTCAGCATTTTTCAGTCTCTGAACTAATGTAGTAATAACTGGGTGATGTGCTCGAAATGCGATATCTGGAAAGTCAACCTGCACAGCAAATGACGACAGTGGGTCAGTAACTCAATCATGTTGGTTATCCCTACTACAACAATAACTACAGTAGAGTATCTATCCTATGACAAGGCTCTACAAGACTTTATTTGGTTGATTTCATGCAAATCTGATAAAATTGGCCAGTCTTTCGCGCGAGACAACTACCACTTCGCGCGAGGAAACAGAATTCTCGCATACAATATCCCTCTAGCTCGCGTGAAGTTCTATCCTTGGAGCATTTTAGTTTGCGCGATAAAACTACTCTCTCACGCGAAACGAAACCTACCTTCGCGCGAGAGAACTACTTTCTCGCGCGATATTTCACACTTTTGCATTATGCTAATATCTTTTTTTAAAAAATCTAACCTATCACGCTATACAAATTGAAATACAAAGCAGTTTATTGACTACTTACAGGTGCGTCATACTCCGGTGGCCGGGCATGTCATCGAGAGCGCTCAAATCGGTGTGTATGTAGTGGCAGACCCTCCATTTCTCTATCTTAGAGCTCAGAATCACTAAAAGACAATGCTGAATAATGATTTGAAAATGACTCCTCCGCCCTTATATAGCCTTTGACCTAATTTTTGA
This sequence comes from Chamaecyparis obtusa, assembly GCA_027943335.1. NCBI lineage: Eukaryota > Viridiplantae > Streptophyta > Pinopsida > Cupressales > Cupressaceae > Chamaecyparis > Chamaecyparis obtusa. Next base: position 1,651,288 of record BSBK01000620.1, on the reverse strand, counting down.
AAGTGCTCCGTTTTCCTTGAAAATTGCACCCTTTGCTAAATCGACTGTTCTGAATCCATTTTCGGGATCGAAATAGAAATCTGACATCTCTAAGTGGCTCAAAATCGCATTTTAAATATTGGACTCCTTCTGGATCGGATGCTTGTGCAGTCAGTCTCCTGGTGTCATCTTCCTGCTAGATCCTCATCTTTGCATCATGTTCTCAAATCTTTGCTTCTTTTCATCAAGTCAACTCAAGTCAAATTTAGTCAACCATAGTCAACTATTGCTCAAAATTGGTCAACAGGACCTCTGCTTTGCTCCATTTCACTTCTGTAGCTTTGCGAATCTAGTCTAATTGCTTTTGCTCTGCAATCTCTTGTTGTTTATCATCCTTCTGACATGTCATCTTTCCATTTCGCTCCCGAGGGGGCAGGATGATTACATCATTTGAATCTTGTCGAATCTATTATTGAATCAGTCTGATTTGAATCATCAGTTCTCATTGCTAGGGGCATCTTCATGCCTCGCATCTTGTTATCTGGAAATCTATCTCTTAGGTATCTGAGCAATCTAACTCAGATCCTCGAGGATCATTCTCCGTTCTGGAGATGGTTCTTGAAATCTATTGGGTATTGGGGCAATCTAACCCTAATTCCTGGGAGTCAAGCTTCGTTCTGGAGATGACTCTCAAAATCTCTTTTAGACCGTTATCTGGGCAATCTAACCTGTGTCTCGGAGGACTAAGCTTCGTATTGGGGCAATCTAACCCTGATTCAGAGATAGTCCTAAATCTGCATCTTCATCAATCGGTATTGGGGCAATCTAACCCTGATTCTAGTTCTCTTCTAAGATCGTTGTCTTCGCAATCTAACTTAGACTTCAAAAAATTCATGCTTTGATCTGCTTTCATCTATCACTTCAGACTATTCTTTGAATCAACGCGCTGTTCGCACATCAATTCAAAGAGGGGCAAATGTAATACCCCAAAATTGGCACCTATTTAATTTCATCAATTTTGGTGCATTATCTCGATTTTACATCACCAAAGTCCTAGTTCCCTAGGCGATTTTCTCTCTCCTATCTGACTTAATTTGACTTGATGTCAATTGCAAAGACCATAAATTGCAATAATCAAATGCTAAATTAATTCCTAAAGTCTTTGACTTAATTGGCTAAATTGCCCCTATGATACATTAATTTAATTGTAAAGTCCTATGCGCTTTAAAATTAAATTAAATCAAACCACCCTCTTTAGCTAATTACCCATAAAAAGGAATTAATAATTGCTTGTTATTTGAATGGACACCTTTTTCTTGAATTAATAATTTGAGATATTCGAAAGGTCCTCATGTGGCATTTTCCATTCTTTTAATAAAGTAATTCATGCTTATTTGTCCAAAAAGGGATATGAAGGGTCAGGAGTTTCGAATCAAGAAACTCTTCCTCCTCCTCTTGGCTCTTCTTTTTATTTGACCTCTTTTTCTCATTCAGGAGGACAATTTTTGAGAGTAAAGGCACTATAGTGAATTTTTGATTGAAATCCAAGCTTTCATTTGCAACTAGTTTAATTTCTCATTCTAGTATAATTGCACTTCTCATTTAGATTAAATTTGCTTAATTGTTCTTAGATTAAGATCATTTTTATTCCAAAATCAACTAAAAAAAACTTGCATTTCATATCTTCTTTCAAGTATTCTTAGATTAATTGCATTCATTTTAGTTTGATTCTAGCTTTGCATATCATCTTTATGGCTTTCTTGGAAAATCCTCCGTTGTAGTAGCGGTCTGATGGTTGTTGGTTCTCCAATCTAAGAGCGATTATACACCCCCGCCTGCATAGGAGGCAATAGGTCGCTTCCTCACAAATTTCGGATTGAATAATTCATATTCTCTTCGTAATTTGACCATAGGAGTAATGACTATGTTGCGTATGTGGTTGATTTAGAGGTCACATTCAAGCACACACAGTTATATGTACCAACTGGAAACCGCTCCTTCCGCAAATGAACCATGACTTCATCACCAACCTGAAATTCCTTATACCTCCTTTTCTCATCTGCCTTAGCCTTATACTGTGCGTTCATCTTGGTAATATGCTTCCTCACCTCCTCATGGATGTTCTTCAAGTGTTCTGCAAAATCCTCAGCTTCAGCACTACTTATTTCTCCTTTATCTATCTTTCTCAATTCAGATGCATTTCTTGGACTACTTCCATATATAATCTGGAATGGTGATTTACCAGTGCTCCTGTTGACAGAATTATTGTATGCAAATTTTGCCTGTGGTAAAATCAAATCTCATCCTGTTGGCTTATCTCCAACCAAACATCTCAGCAAATTTCTCAAACTCCTATTCACCACCTCTGTCTGTCCATCAGTCTGTGGATGATGTGATGAACTGAACTTCAAATCTGTCTTCAACTTCTTCCACAACGTACGCCAAAAATATCCAACAAACTTAGTGTCCCGATCTGAAACTATGGTCTTTGGCAAACCATGAAGTCTCACTACTTCTCTGAAAAACAATCCTGCTACATGAACAGCATCATTAGTCTTCTTGCAGGGAATGAAATGTGCCATCTTCGAAAATCTATCAACCACTACAAAAATTGAATCATGTCCCCGCTGAGTCCTCGGTAAACCAAGAACAAAGTCCATGCTGATATCCTCCCAAGGCTTCTCTGGTATAGGCAATGGCTGATACAATCCTGTATTTTGCTTCACTCCTTTCGCCATCTGACATACTCTGCAACTCTGTACAAACTTCTTCACATCTTGTTGCAATTGTGGCCAATAATAATTCTCACTAACCAAACCAATGGTTTTATCACGACCAAAATGTCCAGCCAATCCTCCACTATGCTTCTCCTTGATGAGATTGTCCCTCATAGAACTTCGTGGAATGCACAACTGACTCCCTCTGAATAGCATATCATCCTGGATGATGAAATCCAACCATTTCATCCTGTCTAGAGTAACAGGTTCTGTACAAGCTTTCCAAGCTTCACCAAAATCAAGATCCTCTGGATACAAATTCTTGAGTTCCTTGAACCCAACCACTTCAATCTGCATTTCTGTCAGCAATAGTTGCCTTCTGCTAAGAGCATCTGCAACCCTATTAGACTTTTCACTCCTGTATTTCAAAACAAATGTATAACTCTGCAAAAACTCAACCCATTTCAAATGCCTCTGATTCAACTTTCCTTAACTATTCAAATATTGCAAAGCTTGATGATCAGTATACAAAACAAACTCCTTAGGAAGCAAATAATGTCTCCACTTCTTTAATGCCTGAACTATAGCATAAAATTCCTGATCATAAACAGAATATTTTCTCTTGGCATCATTTAACTTCTCACTGAAATAAGCAACAGGTTTACCTTCTTAGCTCATAACAGCTCCTATTGCAGTACCACTAGCATCACAATCTACTTGAAACACCTTATTAAAATCTGGAAGTGCTAAAACTGGTTGTTCTGTAACTTTTTGTTTTAACAATTGAAAACTCTTTTCTGCCCCATTAGTCCACTTAAACTCTTTTCTATCCCCTCTCATTGTTTCAGTCAAGGGTCCACAAATACTGCTAAAATTTTTTGATAAACTTTCTGTAAAAGCTAGCCAAACCATGAAAAGATCTTACCTCAGTAGCACTCCTTGGAGTAGGCCATTCAAGGATAGCCTGTACCTTCTCTGGGTCCATTTTTAGACCTTCTGCTGAAACTACAAATCCCAAATACACTAACTCTTTCTTCACAAAACTGCACTTCTTCAAATTAATCAACAATTTCTCTTCTCTCAGCTTCTCAAATACCATACGAATATGCATCATATGCTCCTCCAATGTCTTACTAAAGATCAAAATATCATCTAGGTAAACAATGACAAACTTACCCAGAAATTCTTTCAGAACCTCGTTCATGAGCCGCATGAAAGTGCTCGGTGCATTGGTTAGCCCAAAAGGCATGACTAACCACTCATACAGTCCTTCCTTTGTCTTGAAGGCAGTCTTCCATTCATCTCCTTCTCTGATCCGAATCTGATGATATCCACTCTTCAGATCTATCTTTGAGAAATACACAGCTCCACTCAAACAGTCCATAATATCATCCATTCATGGCAATGGAAACCTGTACTTGATTGTTATCTTGTTTATTGCCCTAGAATCTGTACACATCCTCCATTCTCCATTCTTTTTTGGTGCCAATACCGCTGGTACAGCACAGGGACTCAGACTCTCACAGATCAATACTTTCTGTAACAACTCATGTACTTGTCTGTTCAACTCCTCACTTTCTGCAGGTGTCATTCTGTGTGCTGCCTTGTTTGGCAAACTCGCTCCTGGGATCAAGTCCATCTGATGACTGATCTTCCTGACTGGTGGTAATCCATCAGGCACGTTATCGGATACAATATCCTGAAACTCATTCAACAAATCTGCAACTTCGACAGGAACATCTTCTACTTCCTCTTTACCAGCTTTTGGAATTAAAGCAAAACATACATGCTCATGCCTCATACCATCTAGGAATTTCCTTCCATCAACAAATGTTATTCTTGCATTACCACATACCTTTTCTTCGGTCTCCTTCAATGGCTTTAGCTTATGTCGCACTCCATCCTTTGTCAGGGAATAGGTATTCGCACGACCATCGTGTACAGCACATCTGTCAAACTGCCACGGTCTACCCAATAACATATGACATGCATCCATAGAGATGATATCACATAGTACCTCATCTTGGTACCCGCCGATCTTGAACTTCACTAGGCATTGTTCATTGACCATGACCTTGTGGTCATCCTGTACCCAGGCAATCCGATATGGATGTGGGTGTTTCTATCTCTTGAGCTTCAACTTTGTCACCATCTCTTCTGACACCAAATTGTCAGTGCTTCCACTATCAATGATCACATCACAACATTTACCTTCACACTTGCACCTGGTGCGAAATAGGCTCCTCCTTTGCTCAGGTTCATTCTCACCACTCAACAGGACTCTTCTGTTAATCAATGTTTCTCCTCTTTTAGCATCTTCAGAATTTGATGATCTGGCATCTTCATCTACATGCGCAACTCTGGCCTGGCCTTCATTTCTCCTGTCTGTTCTACCTTGGCGCTGAGGACATTCAAATTCCCTATGACCTTCTTCTCCACAGTGAAAACATGTTCCACGGAAGCCTCCTCTTCCAGATCCTTGTCCTCTTCCTCTTCCTCTTTGATCTTTATTATTCTGATCCTGGAAGTGATTGGAATTATTTCCGCGCTGATTCTGACTGCTACTAGCCTCATCCTTCTTTTTCGGATCTTCATTTCGGCCACCATATGACCGTCCACCAGATCGTCCACCGCGACCTCTTCCGTTTTGTCTGCTCTCGAACTTCTTGTTTAGCTTTTCCTCTACTTTTAGGGCAAATTGGTATGCCTCCTCAATACTGTTCATTCGAACTAGATTCAACTCCTCCTGAATGCTTGGCCTTAACCCATTAAGGTATCGGGCAACTTTCTCCTTATCAGCTTCTGCATGGCCTGTTCTGATGAGGAGTCGATAGAACTCCTCTGTATACTCCTGAACAGATCTTCCTGCTTGCTTCAAACTTTGCATTTTCTTTAGCAGATCAAGCTCATAATCAATAGGAATGAACTGTCGCTTCAATTTATCCACCATTCGATCCCATCTTGTGATTTTATCTTTCCCTCTTCTATTTCGCTCCAATTGAATTTCTTGCCACCAGATCTTCGCATGACCTTTCAGTCTGGCTTTCGCAAATTTGACCCTATCAGGATCCTCAACATCTTCATACTCAAAATATTCCTCACATTCATTGATCCAGTCGATCAATTCCTCTGGGTTAAGATTTTCAGAAAATGTAGGAACCTCAATCTTAGGTCTTTTCCCAATCTTGGAAATCGCCCGAAAAAGTCTTTCTTCCTCGTGGTTCACAATTTCAACTTCTCCTTCTTGATATTCTTCTTCAGCTTCATCCTCGCTTTCGTCTCTGACATTAAGATTCATTCCTCTGCGAATCTCTTCTTGCAATGCTCGCACTTGTCTCTGCAGTTCTCTAACCTCAGGTGTTACAACACCAGCTCTTCCGCCACGTTCTCTTCGTGGAGGTATTTTCGCGATGCGCACTGAAACCCTAGCCACGGTCCTGGTGCAAACTGCCTCACAGTCGGCGATCTGTTTACACACTCAAGAACTCCTGCTCTGATACCACTTGATGAAGGGTGCTCCCCTTAATACCACAAACACATAACAGAAATAGAGAAACAACAACAATATGCAAGAACAAAAAATTGGCTTCTTATTATCTCCACAAATGTGGAATTACAAACTTTCAGAATTACAATATGCAAAGCCACATGGGCATTCCCTTACAATATTCTGTAGGACAAAGCCTCAAATCAATACCCAGATCTACTACCCAGAACTATTCTGAACTGCCTAAGACAATAATACAGCCTTCCTTATATAGGCAATTTTCCACCGCCTGGGAAGGTTCCAGAATTTTAGCCAATAAGGCCGACCAAACTTAGAATTATTTTTATTTTACATTTCATTACATCATAGTCGGCTCAAAATAAATTTTGAAACACGAACAGAAATTTTGAAGAAAAATCATTTTCTGCCATTTCAAGTGACCCAACTTCCGAAGACCATAAGTCATCACCAGTTGACCCGATTGACTATTGTAACCCCATTTCGGAAAGGGCGCGAGGAGCTCTACAACGCTTAAATCAAGCAAGCTTCATTCAGCCCAAAATTTGACCTCATCCGGGGCCTCTAAAGCCTTCAAAACTGAGTTCAAAGTTTCTGTCCCCTGCTGCCAATACCGAAAATCTTCAATATCTTCCAATATACACTTGATCTGGCAATGAAACTTTACCGGCAGACTTGTATGACCAAAATGAACCTCCAAGAAAGAAATCAGATCATTCTGAGCACATACGAAAATTACCAAAAATAGTAACTTTCCATAAATAGCAGCTCTACATAAAATAACCCTTATTGAATATAAAAACATAAATATTTTTGGGTGATGCAAGATTGCTCTTACACCCAGGATGCTCCTGCATCAGTTTGCTTCCATGTGTGTGATCTCTACAAGGGGGTTGTGATTAACATGTGCCTTTGGCCCTTCATCCTGCCTTGCCTTATGTGAATACCTCTTGGTAAATATGTATCTTTCCCTAAGACAGTGTGTCTTAATCTACAAGTCATGTGTATCTTTCCCTAAGGTTGTGTTCCTTAGCCTGCTAGTCAAAACAAGATCAATGAGCTTCATTGGCCTAGAGCCTAAAACATTAATGTAATCAGTTCTTTGTATAGTGTGAGTTGGATCCAACCTTGGTTTTTCCTCCTTAATTTTTTCTCATAATTATTTTAGTGCTTATGTGTATGATGTTCATTTCTTTATCTATGTTTTCTCTTTTGGTTAATATTAATTGGTGTGGAATCATGATTGAAAAAGTTATAATTATTCAGTCAAGACTACTTCACCCCCTTCAATATTGGGGTATGTTCAACATTTTATATCAAAGAAAGGTTCCTCTAGGAGAAGCTCAACTGGTTGAGGAAGGTACAAGATGATGTAAGAAGGAAGTTACAAAGTACCAAAGTTTGATGGCATTAAAAATGTTTTATGGAAGATGTAGATGGAATCATATTTGAACTTTCTACCATATGAAATATAGGAATCATTTATGAAAGGATATAATACTCAAGTTTTACTCCTACTACTCTAGATAAGATCAGATAAAACAAGAACAGTGGTAAGGTAAGAGATGCAATCATAAGTGGTTTGGGAGATTTAGAACTATTGAAGGTCATCCACTACAAGTATACCAAGGATTTTTAGGAAAATCTTAGCAATATCTATGAAGGATGTGTGAAGATCAAGTAAATTTGAGAATTCAAAGATGTTATAAGAAGAAAACATTGATAGTTACTTGCACTAGATAATAGAGGTATTAAATGAAATAAGAGGTATTGGTGGACCTGGAGGAAAATGTAGTTGTGAGAATTGTTCTTGGAATACATAAAAAATTCTATGGACCTAAGGTATATGCTATGAGGAAAGTTGTGACATAGAATAACATACACTGGATAAAATCTATGCTGACACACCCCTCACATACTCATGTGATGATACCAAACTAGATATAATTATATAGACTTACTATCACAACAATGATAAGGACTTTAAAAACAACTTAAAAAAATAAGTAAAAATACATTATGGTAACAAGAACTTCAAGAACCTAATAAAATAACATAGCATTCAAACAAATAATTAAGTCTCATCTTATTACATTTGATAATCTATAACCAATCATAAATAAAAAATTAAGAATTCGTTATTTCTTTTATTTTGCAAAATAAAGTTACATTACTTAATTGATATTTAGGGAATTCTAATTTCCCCTTGACAACCCTGATTAACCTCCATCAATTTGGTATGCTCTTCAATACTTCCCAACTAAGTATTTCCTCCTCATTCAGATTTTATTTATCTTCTTGACTAGATCCCAAGACCCCTCTATTTGTCCTACAAGCCTCTTCCCTATTTGTAGATCAATACTCCCCCTTTGCATGGAGAATGCCTCATCCCCTCATTGATATGTAATAGACAAAAGAAAAAACATCCTCCTTCCCAACTATTTTCAAATCATCCAAGACTAACCTATAACTAATTCCATAACTAACTTTAGATAAATTGCATTTGTTAAACAAGAAAAATATAATTTTTTTGTTTGATGCTCCTACAATAGACTTCCTGAAAATTCAAATAATTTGTGTGCTCTTATGTAGGAGGTCATTAATCAAAATTTATCCACCTTTGTTCAATTATTTTGCCTTTTCCACAATCGTTCTACAAAAATTGTCATGTTCTCTTTAATGAAGTTATAACCATTATTTACTATTCTCCCCCAAACTCTCCCAGCCTATACATCCACATGAAAATTAATACAAATAATTTCATGAAAATTGAAGAGTTTAGCATCTTTGAGCCCATTCATTTGTCTTCTTTTTCTTTGGTATATCATCAATTAATACTTTGGTTGCCCCATCTTCATTTTTCTTCTTCACAAATTACTTTCAATCCTCTACTATCATGTCTTCTTCATGATGTAAGAGTGCTTCTTCTCCTTTCCTAGGTTCTTCTCCATAAGTCCTAGCTTGTTTTATACCTTGCTACAACATCATATTTTCTAACTTCAACTTGTGCCTCTACTTGTTGATCTTTGTCATTTCTTCACATCTTTTACTCTCATGATTTTTCCTTTTCAACATGCCTTACAATTCCACACTAAAACTCTATTGTACTACAATTATTTATCCATACTTTATTTCCTACATCCTTAGGTTGATGTCTTTTTATTGTTTCACTTGCTCTCCTTAATTCATGATCTATTCTTTTTCCCTTAAAATGTCTCTTATATGCCTTCTTCCTTAATAGCTTGACATAAATTCTTGTCTCCACTTGAATTTTTTCATATCTTCCATGGTTGGTATTTGTACATTGTCATAAATTCTCTTGTAACCATCTTTTTTTTACACTTTTTATGCTACCACTAAACAACGGGTTTCTTTATCCAACTTGATATTTTATAGCCATGATTCTTTGAGTTCATTTCTTCCTTATTAACTTGTTTATCCACACGATTACATCTACATATATGATCAAACCAACTTTTTTGTTTCTACATGCATAACCAAAATCAGCATTTTGACTTCCATTTACATGTGTATTAAATTTTTGTTTGGGTTTTCTTCTGTCCTTAACTCCATTTCTTAACAATTGTTCATTATTGTAGTCTTCTTTTCCTTCATTCGCTACATCTTGTAAGGCATCATGAAACTATAGGGCATCTTCAAGATCTTCTTTACCATGCTAAGAAACTTTAACATCATCTACATTTCCATTTTCAAATACTTTGGAATGTACCTCTACTGCAAATTATATCCTTATACATTCTTGGAAAATTGTTGCAACTTGTCTCTTCTCTTTCTCATATTCATCTATGTTTATGGGTGCTCTTATATCCCCTTATCTTCTCATCTTTAAGGTCTCATTCTTGACCTCCCTTATAAAACTTCTCATTCCTATATACACATACATACAAAGTTAGATAATCAAATAAGAGATCAAAATGCCTCCATCAGTTCCTCCCTTATGAACACTTTCCTCGCTTATTTAATATTTTCTTCAAGTTCAATGTTTTATTCTCTTATTTCTTTCCCCATTTATTAATATATTTTTTCATGTTTTGCATGATGATAACTTCCCTCACTTCTTGTATTACATAGTGCTCACTTGGAAACTTTCTTCTATCCAAACCTCTAGGGGTTTGTCTCATACTTTTATCTTTTCTTCTTAAGGTGTATGTCCTTTTCCTTCTTCTCTTATTCATAGGATACTCTATAGGTTATTCCACCTTCTTTTTCAATGGTCAACAACAACTATATTATTAGCTTATTTCCTCAAGTCATTCCTTCACCATAATCTTACACTTCTCTAAATCCATTTTCAACTCTGTCATTTCTCTATCAAACTCTGCATCTTGTCTTTATTTTTGATGATTTCCTTCTTATTTTGTTGTTGCATATTTTTATGTTCTCTTATTATCTTTGTGGCACCTCGCCTAGGGCTTCTCTTCTTTTCCTCTTGGATGGTCATTTGGTATCCAGGTTCTTCTTGTTACCCATCAATTTGAAACATACATATATATGAACAAGAATGTATGATCATAATGAGCTTCCTTTACCCAAATATTTAGGCTATAATACCAAAATAATGATACACCCTTCACATAGTCATGTCCAGATACCAAATTGATGATAGTCTTCTACAAATTCACTGTCACAATAGATACAAGAACTTAAACAATAAATAAAACAAATATGTAATAGTACATTTGGTAATAGAAACTTCAAGAATCCAATAAAATAACAGAGAATTCAAAGACATAGTTAAGTCTTGTCTTATTATAGCTGATTACCCAGAACCAATCACAAATTAGAAATTAAGAATTTGATATTTCTTTCATTTTACAAAATAGAGTTACATTACTTAGTTGATCACTAGGGAATTCTAAAATCCCCTTGACATGCCCGATTAACCTCCAACAATTTGGTCTGATCTTCAATACTTCCCAACTTAGGGTTTCCTCCACTATTAATTCCCTTTATTATCCAACATGCATACTCATTGGTCTATTATTTTATTTGTAGAAACACATCTTGGTCTTTTGCTACAAACACCATTCTCTCATCTCCATAATCGCTACAATTATACTTCTGCTACTTTTATGAACTCCTCTACTAAAATGTTCCCCCACTCTATGTACATGTTTTAAATATTCACACCAAATCTTCATGCTCAAACCCTTTACTCATATGTTACACTTCAAAATTCTTCTTTGAAAATCAATTGGACTCTACTTACCTTCTTGACTAGAGACTAAAACCCCTTCATTTTTTCCATGAGCCTCTTCCCTATTCATAAATCAATACTCACCATTTCCATGTGTCATGCCTCATCCCTATAACACCACCAACCTATTAACAAGTGGTGTTGTGGGGCACTAGGGATCACTTAAGGGTTGTCATTCATGGCAACACTTATGCTGGAGTGATCACATGATGAGAGGTTCAATAATGGAGTCACAGTCATGAAAATGACTAAGTCTAGAATCAGGGTAACAGGGTATAGTATTATAGTTTTGGTTAGTGATGGAAATGTATGAGGTATTGTAGGATTTGAGAAATACAAATCCACAAAACCCGAAGATCACTTGCATACAAAAACCTGTTACAAGGAAGTAGAGACAAGAAGAGGGCAAGGGTTTGACTTAGAATATGAAGAAGAAAATATCCTCAAAATAATGAATGAATTAAATGTACAATGGATCATCCTTATAAAGGAGATCAAAAGCCTTGAAAGGAAAACCCTAGTGCATGTAACAATTAATTAAATTATTACAAGACTAATGCATGCAAGTTTATATTTAAAACAACTAGTGCATGAGTTTAAAACAACTCGTGCACGTGTGTTTAAATATAAACAAATAAAGAAAAAGAGTTGACATCTTAAGAAGGGAGTAAAGATTAATTAACATAATTAATACTTTACTCTAACACCCCCCTTAAGATGAGCAACAATGCAACTACAAACAATGCAAGAAAAGCAAAGGAAACTACAGTGCTAAAAGCAAAAAATGGGTCCCGACAACATGGCCTGATGAGGTACCCATGTACAAAGGAGAGTCTCTATAAAGCGGAGAAATAGAGAAAACCACATGGGAAAAACTCTACTCCAAAAAGAGACAAAGACTAATTTGAAGGACTGAAGAAGCCTCCAAAACTAGGAATGTTCCAGAAAATAGGAACAAAAATAAACATGTAGAACATCACTGAAGCAAGAAGATGCAAACTCTGTCAAGAAGTAACTGTTGATCTGAAGATCCTCCACTAAAATAGAGCATGACTAGGTAGAGAAGATTATAATCTGTATGAGTGCCCTCAAATGACACTACTCGAATCAGGAGGCAAACAAAGGCAAACAACTAAACTCAAAGATACAGATGGTATAAAACACCAAAGCCTGAAGAGCTGATCAATCAAAGATGGAAGAGTGCCCCTAAAAATAGGAAAGAAAGAGTGTCTATATGGTAAATGATCCATCTCATAGAAATGCATAGGTACCCAACCACTGCATCTACCTAGTACATAGGAACAAATACTGAATACATAGCTCACACTATCGAACCAAGGAAGTAGAAGAAAAATCAATAGAACCCCCCATAATGCTGACAAGAGAGAGGTGATAGGTACACTGAAAAGAGTGCCAATAAGAACTGCATCATGAAGAACAAGGAACATCAAAGGTGCATAGAAAGAACAAGCACAAATAAAGATACCTTGAGGCTAATGTTGTGGAAGGAACACTCACTTGACAAAGGTAGATGGAAAACAAAGGCAAACATCAAACCCCCCCATGGCACTTTATAATGGAGTGCGAGTACAAATAGCACAAACATGTTCAAGATTCCAAGCATGCAAGAAAATGCCATTTTATCTTAGTGCATGTGCATAAAAGAATGCTACAAAAGTGAAGTATACACTGCTTAAAGAAGAGCAAAGACTGCTAAAACAAAAGAACAACCTAAGAAGAGCCATCCCCTAAAGGGAAGAGATCCCAGGACCTATGACATCCAAGATATCCACCAGAGTGTAAAAATGCAAAAAATTGAATAAAATATACCTAGAGCATAATCTGGGAAAATGACTCACAGCACTAGAAATCTCTCAGAACAAGCTTTCCAACGATATCTCACTTTCCCAAAATGGATTTCGGATGTGCAATATAGAGCTTCTAGAGTGCAAAAATGAACATCTAACTTTGATAGTAAAAAAAAACCATAAAAAAAGAAAAATAAAAAATTCAAACCTCCAAATTTGGATAGAGCTCGGAATGAGCTTTCTGATGATATCTCATTTGCCCGATTTCGACACCGTATGCTCAAGTTATGAGCAAAATACCAACTGTTGCGCTGGAGGGCCCAAAATGGTGTCTAAATGTGTTGATGTCAGCACTTCACGGGCTTAAAATTGACACCCAAATGACCATCACAACATGCAAGCCCCCTGGGGATAAAATTCTTAGCCCTTGGTCACCATATGACCAGGGGCTAAAATTGTATTCGCTGGCTTAAATTTGATGGCCAAATGGTTGTCGTCGGCTAAAAAAAATTTTAAAAAATTATTTTTTTTGCAAAATCGCTTGTGCGCCTTGGAATCCGTGTTAGGCCATTCATATTTTTGTCTCGATTTGCATGCCAATTTTTTTGGTCTTAATTGGCGTGCCGAACAATAATTTTTTTCTCTCAATTTGCATGCTAAAACTAGAGAATTTTACCTCTGGAAATGTGCCAATCCATATAAATGCTACATCAGAAAGTGTGTCAAACCATGGTACTAAAAAATGCCCCAAAATGTAAAGTTGTCCAAATTGGACGTGCCTTATATCAAAATAGGGGTTTTTGGGTGCTGCGAGCTCAACGGTGAGGTTTGTTTGAGCTCAAAGTACACCAAAATTTAGGGACCCCCTAATTTCAATAAAAAATAACCAAAAAAGCCCTAATCTGAATCCTTCAAATGCGAACAAGCTGTAGCAGATTAGGCTTTAATACCATGTAGGATTTGAGCAATACAAATCCACAAAACCCGAAGATCACCTACATACAAAAACCTATTACAAGAAAGTAGAGACAAGAAGAGGGCAAGAGTTTGACTTAGAATATGAAGAAGAAAATATCCTCAAAATAATGAATGAATTAAATGTACAATGGATCATCCTTATAAAGGAGATCGAAAGCCTTGAAAGGCAAACCCTAGTGCATTTAATAATTAGTTAAATTATTACAAGACTAATGCATGCAAGTTTATATTTAAAACAACTAGTGCATGAGTTTAAAATAACTCATGCATGTGTGTTTAAATATAAACAACTAAAGCAAAAGAGTTGACATCTTAAGAAGGGAGTAAAGATTAATTAACATAATTAATACTTTACTCTAATAGGAATTATGGCCTATGAAGTTAGTAGAAGGTATTTTGGGATATGCATATGCTTCAATTAAGAGCGCATGAGTTTTGGAGATCAGATCAATGAGATTTAGTGATCTGAAGGTATGCGAAGACAAAGATTCAGTATTATAGGGCATATGAGCAGTTGCGAAGATTAAGGCAAGGTTAGCGGATATGGTAACGTGCTAAGTTAGGTGAATGGAGTATATTGTCAACACTTGGGTAATATATGATCTCTGACTTCATACTTACCCTTTACATAATTAATTCTTATGTTTTGTATGATATTTGTGAAGCCGACTAGATGGAAATTTTTGTATTATAAGTATAGAGTGCTTTTATGAAAGCGATAGGCATTGTGATTATGATGATGAAGCAAAGTTGTGAATTTGACATAAGAGATCATATGCGAGATCAATAAGAGACAGAGCTATAAATAGAACTATCTAAGCAAGATAAGTACTTGTATTATTCACATTTTGGAGAATTCTTTGTAATAGTTTTTTTATTGTAAGAGTTGTTTGCTCACCAACTTTAACCGGGTGCTTTGTATACCCCTAACAAGGTTTTCTAATCCTTTAAAAAGGAAGTGTACTATGTAATCATTAGCTCCTAACATAGTTAGATCTCCTAATAGGGATACAATATTTTAGTGCATAGTTGTGGGTACCATCCCCACTGGGGTTTTCCCTTGGCCAGGGTTTCCTCGAGAACAAATCATGGTGTCATGAGTTATGTATTATGTTTTATTGTTCATTTCATTTCATAAGTGTTATGGTTTATTTATAATTGGTTAAATTTTAAATCAAAGTTCATTAATATTGATTCACCCCCCCTCTCGGTATTACCTAATCCTAACAATTGGTATCAGAGCTACTGGCCCTTGGAGAGAAATCCTAACAGCTTAAGGGAGATCAAAATGGATTCAGAAAGTTTGCAAGAGAACTTCGAAGCAGCACTTGAAGATTTGGACAAAGAGAAGGATGAGAATGGTATACTAAAATTCAAATTGAGAAGAGCATAAGGTTTCATCATGAAACTAAAGGAACAAATGGAAGCTTTAAGAAATTAGAAACAAGATCTTATTGACAAGATCCAAGAAGATTCAGACAATGATACATCAAATCAAGTGAAGAGGTTGGAGCAAGAAAAAGAGGAGATCAATCTTTTGATGATAAAAGAGATTCAACATGAAAAGGATGCTAGGAACAAAGTTGAAGAATCACTGAAAGTAGCAAATGAGAAAATAGGAACTCACTCAAGCCAAATTAACAATTAAAGGTGAACTCACTCAAGCCAAATTACACATTGAGAAGTTGCACATGAGTAGTGACAAAATTGATGAGCAAAGAGGAAGATAGAAACCTAAAGGAGACATGAATAGAGTTGGATTCAATGAAGTATAAAGTTCTAAAACCAATGAAGAAGCAAGTGGAGCAAAGAATAAAGAAAGACCTACACATGAAGAAAGACCTACTCATGAACAACCTAGAGAACAGTTCATACCTTTCAAAGGTAGATGTTTTGGATGCAACAAAGTTGCACACATGAAAAGAGATTGTAGAAGTAAAGGTACCTCTAAACTCTTTACCACCTACTATTTTAACTGTTATGAGTATGGAAATAAGAAAGTGGATTGTAGAAAACCATATCAGTCTAGGTACAAGCAAGATTAGGTTAGAGAAGAATCAACAGTCAAGATCACATGTAAAAAATGCAACAACTTCGGACAGACTGCAAGGTATTGTAAATTGCAAGTAAATCAAGATAGAAGGAGACCTCCTACATGTTACAAATGCAACAAACTTGGACACATTGTGAAGTTTTGCAGATATAATAGATAGGACAACAAAAGAGGACCAAGAAGATCTAGTGAACAGAGAGGACCACCTCATGTGATTATAAGAAAGAATTTTGGTGACATTGGTAAGAGTCTTAATGAATACATGAGTGAATTTGAGAACCAATTCAAGAAATCAAAGAGCAAGGAGGATGACAAGATATGGAAGGTGAAATTTTTAAACAAGGCATCAATTTAGGGAGAGACAGTTGATGATATTGTGTCTTCACATGATGAGTTCTTTGAGGCATCAACCTAGAAGGTCACATGGCCTTAAGGGGAGCATTGGATGCAGAGAACAAAATATATCTAGCCCCTATATATGTGGAGTAATCTCATGCCATCTTAGGTATGGTGTGTGTAGACACCTTGGAGTATGTGGATGAGAGCGTGACACTAGGATATTAATTTTGTGTGTTTGAGAGTTTTATGTTGACAAGATGAGATGTGAAGTTGAGCTACTTGTGTTTAATGCACTCACTCAACTTGCAAAGGATAAAAAGGTTTGGAAGATATCATTTCTACACCTTTTGATTATCAACAATTAAGGAGAGCAGAGTTGTGAAGGATTACAGTCATCTAGTAGAAAGATTTTAGGATCACGTGAAGCAAAGTGCCAGATTCAAGCATGTTTAAGGTATTTAGATCTATACTCATAGAGAAATTATGGATACACTAGTGGTTTATGATGTCATGGATAGACCTAGGTACAAATTCAAAAGACATCCATTCAAGTCTTGTGAGGATGATCTGGAAGGGGAATTTTCACAAACCCCTGTAGGCATATTGCACGTAGAAGACATTAGGGCATACACACACTACAAGTATGAATTCATTGGAGATGTAAAAATTTACAATGAATTGGATAGTATGATAGAAGAAAATGGATCCATGGTAGAATAATTTAAACACCTACAAGATCAATCTATCATTAAGCTAATCCTACTCACAGAATTCATAGAAGTTGAATGGTTTAAGATCATCCTTACCTGAGTCCATGATCAATTTGTTTGGATTGGAGAATAACTAGTGAAGATTTGTGCACAAATGATTCATGAGATTATAGGCCTTGATAATGAAGGAGCCTACCTGTATCAAAAAAGAATTTGAGGAAACAAGCACAAACCCTAACCCATTCCAAGTGGGATAAGAGGGCGATGACAGTCAATGACATCTTTCAAAAAGATGTTAGGTTGGTAGAAATGTTGTTGGGTTACAAGTTGTTTTATAGTAGCAGACCAAACTCTATATCAACTAGATTTGATATGATGGCATACATAATGGTAAAGGAAAACAAGAAATATAACCTTTGAGAAGTACTTGCATAGTAGTTCCTTGAAAATGTCAAAGTGATAAAGAAAGATAGGACTAAAAAATTTAGGTTTGGGTCCTTGTTAGTCCATATGTACATCCACATCTTTCACAAGTTTCCTGGCATGCACCCTAGGGCATGGAAAGTAGATGTAGCTACTGGGATTCAAATTTAAGAGAGCTATAGGAGACAAGAAAAAAATTGGGTCGATGGTGAACTATTTTCCATGACAAAAATATTACAAAGGAAAATGAAGGAAAGGTATAGAATACCTAAGAATATTGTTGAGAAGTATGAGGACACTATCTGTTTCATGGTTGAAACTTATTGTGTTTGTTTTGAGGCAATGGAACCAAGGATGAAATGGTGTTACCCATGGGATATGAAGTAAGTGCTGAGGTTCTAACCATGTAGGTAGAACAAGTGCTGAGGTTCTAACCATGTAGGTAGAACATATACTGGTAGCATAAATAGACCCTACACAAGAAAGATGGGGAACATACAGAGAGAAATATGAAAAAGTCAGAGAAGAACAAGAAAAAGTAACAAGGAAAAGGAAAATTAGTAAAATTGTGGATGATATCACTCCTAAAGTAGGAATCACTAAAAAGTAGTTGATAGATATGAGAAATAAGATGGAAGCATATTCAACCATGGCCATTGATACTTATGTTCCTTCAAAAGTAGAAAAGGCAGAAACTCCTTTTGTTGATATTGTTGATTTATCAACTACACAAGAGGAGGAAGTACAAGAAGTTGTGCCTGCAATCATTCCCAAAAGATATACAAGATCTAGTAAGCAGGAAAATCCTAAGGAGAAAGAAGTAGAAGTGAAGAGGAAGAAGAAAGAGGAAAAGGTTCCTGAGAAAGAAGAAGAAAAAGTAGCATCAAGGGATCCACAAACCTTGTGAAAACCTAACCTTAAGTCACTACAGAAAAGAGTGATTAAAGATGGAAACCTAAAAATAGTGGATAGGTATTATGAGAGATATGATTTTGAGAATCAGTCACTCATTGAAGATACTATCATTGAGTATCTCTTAGTTTTCAAGAAAAACTTGCTAGAAATTGAAGGGAGTATCCCTAAAGAACTGTACAAAAAACTAGAAATCAGGATGCAATTGGCACAATCAGAAGATGAAAACATAAGGAATAAAGCTATTTAGGACATGTTACTTGTTGTCTCAATAAAAGAAAGGGAGAGGATTATAAATACATTGAAACCCTTGCTAAGGACAAAGGTCAGACTAGTAAAAATAATGGCTAGGAAATATCATGAGGTGATTGAGGACACTCAGAAAGCATTAGATCAAATCCTAATGAGTGATATGCCAAAGAAGACATCACCTCCCAAGGTCACCAAGCCTACATCTTTAGGTTTGGGAGAAAGTTTGAAAGTAGTGGATGAAAGTGTACAAGACATGTAATTGGATTTCTTTATCTTTGGTGTGCCTATGACCCTTGACACTTCGCATGATGTAAGTGATCTATTTATGGATAATTTAGATAGTGCGATGGAAGTTGGAGAACAAGAAAAAATAGAGGAAGAGAAAACAAAGGAGAAAGTACAGGAGAAGGAAATACAATATGAAGAAAAGAAGGAAGAAGAGACTAGAACATAAAAAGTAACTGAGGTTAAATTGGACACCTCTTTATTGTTGGCAAGTATGGCCAAACCAACAAGTTCTAATGTAGATAGTATGGATGAGGATGAGATTATGAGGTTATCCTTCATGGCCTTCACCAAGGCTAAAGAAAGGTCAGTACAGAAAGAGGAAAAAAGAATAAAGGTAATGGCTAGGATTGTTGAAACAATAAACAAGCTACTTCCCTCACCAATTATCTTTCAAGAAAAGGATGAAGCTGAAAATCTTGGTACAGTATTGGATAGCTTTGATATTCACTTTGAATCATTGCTAAAGACTACAAAATACAAGGCATATAATTTTTTTTTGGAGAATAAGTTGAGAGAAGTCCATTCTCAAGGCCACTACTCTTAAGGCCAAGAGTTGTGTAGCACAAGGCAAGAAAATTTACAGCTACTGTATAAATCCTTGTAGGCATGTAAATAACATTGAGGATATTATAGCCAAGGATAGGGATACTCTTGATAGTCTGATGGATAGTTGTGAATCATCTTCACTAACTATAGGTGAAATAGATAAAGAGTCATCCAGACTTTTAGACAAGATTAGTGTACTAGAAATGGAGAAAGGGAGAGTTGTAGACAGATTTGGCTTGCTAAGAAGCCTATTGACCCCTAAGTTCTCAATGCTTGAGAATCATCTTTCAAAGATAGAAAGGGTTGCAAGATCAATGACCTTGTCTACATCTACTAAGCTTAAGGCAGCGAAAACTGCATCATATGCACTGAATGGATTGATCCATGTCAGTGAGCTACTGATAAAGTCATGGGTTGAGGAAGTAAAGAACTTGGAAAACTCCTTCCAAGATGTCTTAAAATTGGTGAGTAAGCACTAAATCTTTTTTTGTCTTAAGTTTTTGAAATTTTTGAATGAACCTTTGCCATTGATGTCAAAGGAAGAGGAAGAGAAAGAGGAAAAATGTAAAGAGTGATAATAAGAAGAAGAAAAAGATGTATAAAACAAAAAAAAGTAGAAAAGAGAAAATGAAAAGAAGAGAGTTGTATTTTGACACTTAGTCATTTTTCTAAGTGTTACCATCAATGCCAAAGGGAGAGATTGTTGGCAAGTGGTGTTGTGGAGTACTATGTTTAGCTTAGGCACTTCCCTTTTATACATCTTGTGATCTTTTGCTCAAGTCCTTGAAACTTTCCTCTGAGCAACCAATATGCTCTGATACCAATTGTTAGATAACTGAGAGGGGGGTGAATCAGTTAAATCAGTTATCCTATAGTCCCAAACTCTTAGATGTACTTTTTCAAACTTATTCAACAATTCAAAGAGCTCAATAAGATAAAATAACTATCTTTTCTAATCATTTACTGAATACCAGTAATTATCCAAATTGTGATTACCGATTAATCAAATATGTAGTATGTAAAGTATGATAGAAAAATAATCATAACAAATAACACATAACACAATGATTTAACATGGAAACCCTGCTAAGAGAAAAACCACCTGGGACCAGTAACCCAAAATATTTCACTCTTCTGAAGTGAGCTCGGTTAGGAGCCAACACTGTTAAAGGTTACAATGCACACTGTTAGGTGTGACCTAGTTAAAGGATTTATCACTAACAGTGAAATTTTGACCATCATTCACTATGGGGTCAACAAGATAATAATTAACATTCCTTGAATGTCATATGGAAATACAAAAGATTGTTAAGTCCACTTGGTTGAGAGATTTTGTTGTAATAATGGTTAAAATGACATAGTAGTGATCTAATTCAAATACAACTCAATTTGCAAGTATTCTAATCTATGTTAAGCTCATAAAAACTCTTATGATCAATAATCAATTCACTTCCTTATATCGTTCAACTTACTTCACTCGGTGTATATATATCTCTGACGATCAGTTATGCCTATGGCTCGATTATGTCTATAACCAGTTTGATCAAGAATGCATGAAAAATGTCTTCACATGGAATCTTTTGTAGTCTCTATTCATCTGGCATAATTCAACAATGAATTCCATGTCTCTTATATAGACATGTAAACTATTTTCATATCAGGCATTAGATTTTGCCTCTTAATCTTCTTTGTCCATTTTACCACTTAAACCTTCCTCGACAAATGTGTCAATAACACGTTTCATTATCTTCCCTTAGATCATCTCTAAATTTTGTTAGTCATGGGTCTTATAACAAACTTCATCTGTTACCTCAGAATCATAACAATTTATAGCTCATCAATTTTAGTTGGTTGTTCTAGCATTTAGTGTTTTCATCCATACTCGGTTAATACTAAATGCATCAATGATAACTAACTTGATTATTACTGTCACTCGGTATACACAAGACTGACTCAGTGTATACAAAAATCTTCAATTACCAACCACATTAACTTGTTTAATTCTGATCTCTTCTTCATAATAGAATAATGTAACATGCTCAAGTCAATAATATAATGCCATAGACTCATCAATAAGTTACCCAATGTATACCTTATCCTTATCTATCATATCCATATTTCCCTTATGTAGATGCGTCATTTCTTCATCATTTCTTCCTTCTACAGATGTTCAGATGTTTGCAACTATCATGATAAGTATAGTCAAAACTAGTTGATATCAATGACAACATATTGACTGATTTAATCATCTTACATATCACTTTAATAACTCATAAATCTCTAATCATTGTTCCTTCAGTTCATCAAGATATTCAATCAGTTGTAGGTCATCACACCATACTGTGGGTGGAAGGTCAGAACATTAGAAGATCAGATTCATACCTTAGAGGCAGGCTCAAGAACATAGCCTAAGAAGCTTAATATTTTGAGGAACCTTAACCAAACCAAGGGCCATTGGATGGACCCAATAGCCTAGAAGTCTAGGAGAAAGGAAGTTAGTTCAAGTTTCAAGATCCCTCTGCATCAGAGTGGAATCAAAGCCAAATTTTTGACAAAGAATTGTGTATGTTAGATGAAGAAGTTAACAACATGCCTACCAAGGCAATGGGTAGGGATACTATAGGGGAATTGGTCCAAGGACTCTTAAACAAGTCCAACTTCCTATAACTGAAGAAAGAAAATAAAAGGGTTACAGAATGGGGTGATGAGAGTGAGGATGAAGATGAAACCCAAGTAGGGGAAACATATGAGAAAAGTAAGGAGAGAATGATGGATGAGGAGCAAAAAGTCTTCTTGTATGCCTTCAAGTCCATGAACAAAGATAGTTTGTAAAATATACCTTATTAATGTTGCAGTTTGAATGGAGAATAACTCTTAGATTGGATTGAGGCATTAAACAATCATTTTGAGTACAAATAAGCAGATGAAGAAAAGAGGGTAAAATTTTCCAAGGCTAGACTTAAGGGGACGACATTAGTATGATGGAATATGATGCAAGAAGAAAGACTATGAGTAGGAAAGAAAAAGGTCAACTCTTGGGAAAGAATGAAGATAAGGATTAGATCCCAATTCTTACCAATGGACTACAAAATCCAAATGTTTCAGAAGTTACAAAATTTGAGGCAAAGAGAAATGATTTTGGCTACATACATGGAGGAGTTTCAAAGGTTGAGCCTTAGAGAAATAAGATCAGAAGAAGAGGTGGAGAAGGTAGCTAGGTACCTCAATGGGTTGAGGCAAAGCATACAAGATGAGATCAGTCTCATGGAACCTAACACCATCCATAAGTGCTACCAATTTGGCACTAAGAGAAGAAAATAATTTTAGAAGAAAGAGAAATATAAAAGAGGTAGAGGTAATAGAGGGTACAGAGGTAGAGGTACTTTTGGAAAGGGTCAAAGTCCTAATAGACTTGTAGAAACCAAGACTACAGAAGGCAGTGGAGATAGATAAGGAAGAGGGAAATTCAACATAGATGAATTTAGAGGAAGAGGCTCATAAAGGGGCATGACAAAATTTTTAGGAAAGCACAATACTATTTTCACTAGCAAATATTAAAATTGTAACCAAGTAGGCCATACAATGGGAAGATGTCTAGAAAAGGCAGCAAACTCATACATGGGAGATAGGAAAACACAATTAGTGCAAGATGAGGATAGTAAGAGTGTCACATCACCCATTTCAAAGATAGGGCCACTATTAGAAGGAGAAAATCTTATGTTAAGAAGAACGTGTTGGATTACAGAGAGGGGGGGTTGAATCAGTAATCCTCAATCCCAAATACCTAAAAAAAAATTCTCTGATTAACTCGATAACTACTTGATAAAACACACTTTACTATTTATCGACAAAAGTAAATAAACTCTAAAAATTAGTAAATCATTCACATAAATCATGCATCACATGTAACATCAGTATTTAACATGGAAACCCATCTTTAGGAAAACCCATTGTGGGAATTATCACCCACTAAGAAAATACTCTTTTGAAGTACGCCTAGTTAAGAGCCAATCTTGTTAAAGATTAAAATGTACACTATTAGGTGTGACTCGGTCAAGGGATTTACTTTAGATTTGTTAGGATCTTCACCCTGTTAGGATTGCCCTAGTTAGAGGGCTTCAAACACTCTTTAGAATGTTACCCTTTTCAAGGATTTTACAATAAGACTGTTAAGTCCACTTTGTTAAGAGATTTCTCTGTTACAAATGCTAGTAAGCAACAGTAAATGATTTGACTTGTAAATTTGCAACTATATTTGCTTAATAAGATCCTTTGTGTGCTCTTCTATATTTACTTCAATTATGTACTTTCCACTAACTTCAACACTTCATCAAATCCTGCTTTCCCACTTGGAATATCTTTGTTCCTTCTTTACTATATCAGTCAGTGACTCTTCAACTCTTCAATTTTCTAGCCATTTGTTCATAAAAATTCATCCTTTATATAGACAATATTTGCCTCTTAATCTCCTATATTACATTTTGCTTTGATCAATCTTAACCATCCAATTCATTATACCTTGAATCTAGATCTCGGTAACACATTTTCTTTTCACCTAGGAAATTAAACTTTTCTTGAAACCTGTTCCTTTTTCTTTAACCATTTAGATCTAAGTCGTAGATCTTCACCTTGAATTTTCCTGTCCATAAATCTCTGTAACTAACTTTCCTTGTCATCATGATCATCCAACTTATCATGGCTAATAATTAAACATTGTTCTAATACTTATTTAATATTTGTTCCTTGCTTGGTGTCCCCCATCTATATTTTAGTTAACTTCTCTTAGTGCCTAAACCTTTCTTTTATGTTCGGTTTCTTTACCTTTACCGAGTGATATTTCTTGCTCGGTAGCCAAAACACTTTTTCTTACCGACTTGACATAATTATATGTTAAGTAAAAAATAATTATATCAACATAATGTAATCATTATCCGATCTGTATCAGTTGCCCATTTAAGTTCTTCAACTTCACAACATCTCATTTCTTCATAGTCTTAACTCATTCAACTTATAACATTACTGAATGATATGGAAACACAATATAAACCATAAATCAATTGCTTGACATAAATGAAAAGAAAACAACTGATCTAACCTTTCTACTATCATGTATTCCTTTTATCTTAGTTGGTCTTCATCATCATCACCATTAGATAATCAATCTTCAACATTACTACCAATTATGGTAACAATCTCCCTCTTTGCCATTGATGGAAACACTAATAATATTAAGTGTTCAATTGATGATGGTACACTTCATTGTCATTCCTATAATCCCTATGAATTTTAGCTTCTCTTTTTTGTACTTGATCTATTTATGTAGTCTTTCTCCCTCTATCAATTTCTTTTTTGATCTTCATTGTTCATCTTCCTCTACAATATTCATCAATAGTATTTTCCCTCTCTTGTTTGTTTATCATCAATCTCATTCATTTGTTTCATCTCTATCTTTGAAACAATGTCAAAGACATACAAACTCAAATCATACCTCAAATGTATAGATCTCTCATTGTAGTCATAAACTTTTTTTTCACAAATTTAGGCTTCACCTAAAGAGTGAACACTAGCATCAACTCACAAAATAGATATTCTGATAAATACTTGAATTGATACAGCATACATCATACCTTAGTTAACATTGGATAGGGGAATAACCCCTAACTTACATCAGAGATACTCAAAAGCATCCATTGGTAGTGGTTTTGTAAATATATCAACTATCTATTCTTTAGAATTCACATACTCCAATATCACATGTGTATGTTTTACTTTCTCTCTTAAGTAGTGACGCCTGATAGATATTTGCTTTGTCTTTGAATGCATCACCAGATTTTTTGATATGTTAATAGTACTTGTATTATCATAATAAATTGTAATTGGATCAGTAATCTCTTCTTGCATACCTTCAAATAATTGTTTGATCCATACAATGTTAGAACAATTCATAGCTGCAACAACATACTCAGCTTCGACAGTAGATTGTGAAATACAATTTTGTTTCTTGCTTATCCATGTCACTAGTCTTTCCCCTAAAAAGAAATATTTTCCACTAGTGCTCTTTCTATCATCAATATTTTTAGCCTAGCCAGCATCAATATACATCTTGAGATCAAAATCTTCTCCTTTTGTATATAAAAGACTAAAATCTTAAGTCCCTTTCTGTTAGAATTTAATCTTTCCTTGGTAAAATATTTATTTAAAGGATAAACCAAGGTATCCTATCATTTTGGCCTCTAGTCCAAGTGGGAGGACATGTCATATTTGTAATTCCTTTATTAAGAAAAACAGATATTCCTCCTTATGAGGAATCCTACACTTGCCTCACACACTAGCGAAATGTGGCATACATAGAAATGGGAGTTACAATGTAACTCCTTCCTCACATCTCTATTAAAGAGATGGCTTTCCTTCTCTCTTGATATGAGATAATTCTTCTTCTTGAACACTATTGTATCTCTCTCTCTCTCTCTCTCTCTCTCTCTCTCTCTCATTCTTAGGCATTTTTGCCACATTCATTATATCATGGGTTTTTTTTTATACTTTTCCCCCTTCAAAATATTGTCTCCTTTGTTGCTTTGCTCTTTGGTGAATGCTCCTAGTTTTGTGTTAATTCATGGTAAATCTTCTTACTCCTTGCTCATTGCATTAAAAAATTTCTTGTCTCTCTTTATTTTGTTATTATTTTAACATGGTATCAAAGCAGGTTGGTTTAATCATATTTTGAGTGTGTAGGTAAAGAAGCTACCATATCTTGGTGCACTTTGAATTTGGAGATGTTGTTTAGAGAGATTTGTATCTCATTTTAGTTCTTACAATTAGTTCTTTGCAATATCATGGTGAACTAATTTTAGTTCTTTGCAATTAGTTTATTTATCGGTTCATTTATATTAATCTTATATATTTTGGTTCATGCATTACTAATTTAGTTGGTGAAAATATCCAAGTATCATGGAATATTAGAATAGTTTATATTTTCCAGTTCACTTATTTTGTTTATAAATTTTTTTTGCCATCTCTCTTAATCATTGCATTACTAATTTAGTTTCTAACTTTACATTTTTTTTATCATTGCTTTGTTACTATCTTTGCATGTGTTGTTGCTTTCCTCATTGCATGCATTTTCTTTCCCCTTTGCATGCGTTTTATTTTATCATTGCATGTGTTTTATTTTATCCTTGCATGCATTTTTTGTGCCTTCTTAATTCTCATTGCAACATAGATTTTGTAGTTATTTTTTTTACCATTATTCTACTCACTGCTTTGCTACTCAGTCTTCATTTGTTTAAGGGATTCAGCACGCTTCCCCTTGAAGTGACCTGTAGTATCCTAGAGGCTGAGGTTAATCAAAGTGCCATCCACGACAATGTTTGCACTAAAGTTATCAAACACGGTGGGCATGTAATCAGTGGGGAAAGTATTACTGGTGTAAGAGACCAGCAAACAGGTTTTTCCCACTGCGCCATCTCCAACTGTCATGCATTTTATAAATCTAGATGTGCTCATAATTAATCTTGTTATTCTCTAAGCTTATGGTTCATGTCACAAACCAAATGCGTCTGTTTCCTTCCTAACTTACATATTTGGCGAGATTGAACGAGATTGATAATCTTATTTTAGATTATTAGAAAAGATCATTTGCATCTATGCGTTTGCATAATCTACAAGGAGAATCCATTTGCAGGCCTGATTGCATGCTTTATATTGGAAGTGAAAGATCATTTGTATATCTGCATTCATGTAATAACATGATAAAGACTCAATCCATGACTCAAATCCATATGTCTATGCTTTAGTAGAAGGTTATGTTAGGAATGAATGCTGAAGCCTTTGGCAGTCATTATGTAGCAGTGGTTGTTGCATTCATGACTATGATTGTCATTGATGTCAACATAGTGATATTTTGGAGTTTAGCAAAAAAGTAGGCATAGTTTTGTTTTACACACATGTTATATTGCAGATTGAGTTATGTGCAATTGATGGTATGTTCTTTTTTGTGCTATTATCCTATGGTTAAGAGCGCAAAAATAAATTCATTTATTCATGAAAGTTATAAGCATTTTGGTGGAAGCAGTATTCTAGCAGTATTCCTGTGTAGCAGATTTTGGTAATTGGAGGATATCTCCTAACCAGGATGGAATCTGATTCTACACAGTTAAAGGGAAGTTTGAGACTCATTGGTGGTGACATAGTTCATAGTGCAAACTTCGAGGTCACACGATTGGAAAGTTATTGTATCTGGAAGCCGACAGTTTTATGTAATTTTGATGTAGCCTATTGAAATTATTATTTTGTATTTGCATGCTGACTCATTTGTAATTATTTGAGTGTGTTATAAAGGAAGGAATTTTTTCTTTGTTATGTGAGGATTGTAATAGTTGTGATATAAAGTTGTGAAAGTTGTGATGCGAATGTATGCATGAAGTGAAGAAAAGAACTAATTCAGTGATGAAGGAAGACTTGCGAAGTACATAGATCTGGATTTGTGATCTTGTCTAGCAAAGAGTGGGGTTTTGACACAATGTGAAGGAGGTAACATATTTCATATTATTCTATTGAATAATCCTAAGATCTATTGGACAGTGAGTTCAAAGATCTTGCCTTGAAGCTGTTTGGGCAGTGGGTCCTTTTGTCTTCCATAACTCCTAACAGAGTTAGAATCTTTTAACAGGGATTCAAAATCTCCTAACAGAGATTCATATGTACTAAATGTATTTCATAAGACTCCTAACAGGGTCCATCCTCTAACAAGGAACTTTCATATTAGTGCATCATTTTGTGGGCATCATTCCCACCGGGGTTTACTCTTTGATCAAGAGGTTCCCTAGTTAACATATCTTGTGTTATTGTGTCATTGTGTATGATTATCTTTCTATGGTTGGTTACTGCATTAATTATATGGTTTAAAGTTGTTGAAGTTGATATTGAAGTTAATGTTGATAAATGGTTTAATTATTAGATAACTGATTCACCCCCCCACCCCCCCCCCCCTCTTAGTTATCTTGGTGGTCTTTACTTTCTAACAATTGGTATCAGAGCGGTAGGTCCTTGAAAGAAAAGTTTTAACAACTTAAGGAGATTTATGGTGAATTTTAGGAAAGAAAGCCGTAAGTTTGATGGAGTAAATTTTGATAGCTGGAAAGAAAATATGAAGACACATCTCTTGTGTTTAGGACCAGGTTATTGGTTGATTACAAAGAATGAATAGACTATAATTGAAGAAGACAATCTTGAAACAAGTTCTAAAGATGAGGTAGATCTATTTATGTGTAACATACTTGCAAGAGAAGCACTTTTATCAGCACTTCTGGAGAATGAATACAGTCAGGTAAAAGGTTTAAATCTATCTCATGATATTTGGAAAGCTTTACATTCTACTTTTGAAGGTGATGAACATGCAAAGAAAGCTAGGTTACATAATTGGATTTGTGCATTTGAAGACATAAGAGTGATGGAAGATGAATATGTTAGAAGCTATATTGGTAGGATGTCAGAAATTGTTGCAGGAATAAAGTCTTGTGGAGGTGAAAAGACAAAGAATGAAGTAATATGGAAGATTTTGAGAACATTGACACCGGTATTCAGGCAGACTACACAAATGATTGAACAAGTGATACCTTGTACACCAAACTTTTCAAGAGAGACCCTTCTTGGAAGATTGGAAGTAGTAGAGATGAATTTGAGATTATTAGGAGAACTACCTAGAATGGAGACAACATTCAGTGCTCTTAGCATCAGACCTACTTTGTTTAGAAGTAAAAGTGTGAATGGAGATTATGCCAGTAGTAGCAGATCCAAATCTAATGAAGATAAAAAGATTGAAGAAGGTATTTCCTTGCTTGTGAAAAAAGAACCAGATGGTAAGAAAATCTTTAAATGTTGGACATGTCAAGAATATGGTCATTTTGCATCTAAGTGTCCTAAGAGAGTTAAGAAGTATAGAAACAATTTTAAGCCTAGAAGATCTAAAGAATGTTATTATGCAAATGATGAAGAAATTGAAGCAAGAATTGAAAGACACTTGAGTGACAGTGATAATGATAACTTTGATGACATAGGATTTGTAGCAATTAAGGAAGAAAATTCTGAATCTGATATTAAAGAAGAAAAAGCCTTAGTTTCCCAAGTTGAAAAGAAAGCTGATTGGATTATAGACAGTGGTTGTTCACATCATATGACTGGTGATAAAGGAAAATTCATAAAGTTTAACAATTATGATGGAGGAATTTTTAGAGTTAGTAACAATGCACCTTGTTTGATTAAAGGTATAGGATCTATTACTCTTGATGGAAAGACTAATATTGATGATGTTTACTTTGTTGATGGATTGAAACATAATCTTTTGAGTGTTGGACAGTTAGTGGATAAGGGATATCAAGTTTGGTTTACTAAGAAAACTTGTGTGATTAAGGATAAAAATGGAAATCTAATTGGAACTGAATCTAGAACCAGAGGTAATGTATTTTAGTTGAACCCTACTGAGATGACATGCTTGATGACTAAGATTGATGACAATTGGTTATGGCATAGAAGGTTTTGTCATATAAACTTTGATAATATTGTGAAAGTAAGTTCTACACTTGCAGTAAGAGATTTACCTAAGATTATGAAGCCTACTAACATGATTTACAAAGAATGTGTGATGGCTAAGCAGAAAAGGAGTTCATTTCCTAGCAAGAAGTTCACATCCACAGAAAATTTGGAGATTGTTCATACAGACTTGAACGGTCCTACTAGGACTAGAGGATTCTATGGAGAAAGGTATTTTATGATTCTTGTTGATGATTTTACAAGAATGATGTGGATTGCATTTTTGAAAGAAAAATCTGAAGCATTTGATAAGTTTAAGGTCATAAAGAATAAAGTTGAGAATGAATCAGGAATGAGGATTAAATGTTTGAGATCCGATAGAGGTGGAGAATTTACATCTAAAGAGTTTAACACTTTTTGTGAAGTAAATGGTATTAAGAGATAGTTATTAGCCCCTAAAACACCTGAACAAAATGGTATTGCAAAAAGAAGGAATAGATCAGTGACTGAATTGTCGTTTGGACATGCACCCTCATTCAAGTATTTTAGAATTTTTGGAAGCAAATGTTATATTAAGAGAGATGATGATATAGGAAAGTTTGATCCTAGAAGCGATGAAGGAATTTTTCTTGGATATTCTTTGAAAAGCAAAGCATATAGATGTTACAATAAGAGAACTAAAACTATTGTTGAAAGTGCAAATGTAAAAGTTGATGAGAAGTTTAAAATTTAGGAAAGAATGCTTGATTATGAATCTGATGAAGGAACTAACCCTCAGCCTAACATTGAAACTACTGAACAATTTTTTGAGACTGACAGTGAATTGTTGAATGAAAGTCATGCTGAAGAAAACAAAGAAGAATCTAGAGAAGAATCTACAATTGAAGAAAGATCAGTGACTATGACACCTAATAGGTATATATCAAGACATCATCCTATTGAGAAAGTTATTGGAAGTTTGGATAGAGGAGTTATGACTAGAAAGAAGGTACATTTATGTTTGATTTCTCAAATTGAACCTAAGTATACTAATGAAGCTTGTGAAGATGAACATTGGATTAAAGCTATGAAAGAAGAATTGGATTAGATTGAAAAGAACAAGACATGGGAATTGGTCCCTAGACCTAAAGACAAAAATGTGATTGGAACTAAATGGGTATTCAAGAACAAGATGAATGAACAAGGAGAAGTAATTAGAAACAAAGCAAGATTGGTATGTAAGGGATACTCACAGCAAGAAGGAATTGACTATGAAGAGACTTTTGCCCCTGTGGCAAGACTTGAAGCAGTAAGGATATTTTTGGCTTATGTAGCATTTAAGAAATTCAAACTGTATCAGATGGATGTGAAGTCAACATTTCTGAATGGTGAATTAGAAGAAGAAGTCTACATTGAGCAGCCTGAAGGTTTTCCTTTGACTCAAGAAGGAGACATGGTATGTAAACTAAAGAAAGCATTGTATGGACTAAAGCAAGCACCTAGAACTTGGTATGCTAGATTAGATAAGTATTTGTTAAAATTGGGATTTACAAAAGGAACAACTAATAGTAACTTATACACAAAATAAATTGAGAATGGATTGTTAGTTTTGGTTATTTTTATTGATGACATTATTTTTGGAGGAGAAGATGAAGCTAGTGACAAATTTGCTGATGAAATGAAGACATAATTTGAAATGAGTATGATTGGAGAAATGAAATACTTTCTGGGATTACAGATAATGCAAAACAAAGGTGGTATCTTTATAAATCAGACAAAGTACTTGAATGATTTGTTGAAAAGATTCGATATGGAGAATTGTAAACCAGTTGGAACGCCTATGGTTACAGGACATAAACTATCTAGTAAAGATGAGACACCAGAAGTTGAGCAAAAGAAATACAGATCCATGATTGGTGGATTACAGTACTTGACACACACTAGACCAGATATACAACATTCAGTTGGAATGGTAGCAAGATTTCAAGCTGAACCTAGAGAGTCACATTATGCAACAGTAAAAAAAGATATTGAGATATCTTAGAGGTACAATGGACTATGGACTATGTTATGAAAATTTTGATGATTTTACCCTATGTGCATATACTGATGCTGATTGGGGAGGCAACATTGATGACAAGAAAAGCACCAGTGGTGGAGCCTTTTTTCTTGGAAGAAGATTAGTTTCTTGGTTGAGCAAAAAGAATAATTGTATCTCACAGAGTATAGCAGAAGCAAAATATGTAGTAGCAGCAAACAATTGTAATCAGATAATTTGGATGAAGCAGATGTTGATGGACATTGGAATCAAGTTTGATAAGCCTATTGTCATATATTGTGACAATACAAGTACAGTTAGTATGTCTAAGAATCCAGTTTTACATTCTAAAACAAAGCATATAGAGATCAAGTATCATGTTGTAAGAGAGAAAGTTGCAGATAATGAAGTCAGACTAGAGTACATAAGCACAAAGGAGTAGATAGCAGATATATTTACTAAGCCTTTGCCTAAGGATACATTTGAGTATCTGAGAGGTATGCTTGGGGTTATGCCCCAACCTACTTTTAAGTAATGATGCAGTTGGTTGCATCCATCCAGTGGTTTATGGCCCTATCTATTTTCTGGATTGGATGTTGGTACTTCCTCTATGGTGGAGTATGTGTATCTGAGCTGAGTCATTGAGGACTCTTGTGAATGTATTTTCTGAATAGTGTCTTTTGACATTGAGCTATTGTTTGATGTAGTGATAGAATTTCTATCATTAATGTCAATGGGGGAGAGAATCATGAAAAACATAAAGGAACTACATTGAGAGAGAAGATTGAATAGGAAAATGAAGCAAGATTTGATTGATGATGAGCAGCAGTGCAGTTGAGCAGCAGTGATTGGATTTTTGGAACATTGGATGTTTTTCATCTATGTTGCCATCAATGCCAATGGGGGAGATTGTTAGGAATTAATGTTGAAGCCTTTGGTAGTCATTCTATAGCAGTGGTTGTTTCATTCATGACTATGATTGTCATTGATGTCAACACAGTGATATTCTAGAGTTTAGCAGAAAAGTAGGCACAGTTTTGTTTTGTGCACATGTTATATTGCAAATTGAGTTATGTGTATTTGATGGTATGTTATTTTTTGTGTTATTAGCATATGATTAAGAGCACAAAAATAAATTCATTTATTCATGAAAGTTATAAGCATTTTGGTGGAAGCAGTATTCTGGCAGTATTCCTATGTAGCAGTTTTTGGTAATCGGAGGATATCTCCTAACCAGGATGGAATCTGATTTTGCATAGTTAAAGGGAAGTTTGAGACTAATTGGTGGTGACGTGGTTCATAGCACAAACTTTGAGGTCACATGATTGGAAAGTTATTGTATCTGGAAGCTGACAGTTTTATGTAATTTTGATGTAGCATGTTGAAATTATTATTTTGTATTTGCATGCCGACTCATTTGTAATTATTTGAGTGTGGTATAAAGGAAGGAATTTTTTCCTTGTTATGTGAGGATTTTAATAGTTGTGATATAAAGTTGTGAAAGTTGTGATGCGAATGTATGCATGAAGTGAAGAAAAGAACTAATTTAGTGATGAAGGAAGACTTGCGAAGTACAGAGATCTGGATTTGTGATCTTGTGTAGCAGAGAGTGTGATTTTGACATAGTGTGAAGGAGGTAACATATTTCATATTATTCTATTGAATAATCCTAAGATCTATTGGACAGTGAGTTCAGAGATCTTGCCTTGAAGTTGTTTGGGCAGTGGGTCCTTCTGTCTTCCATAACTCCTAACAGGGTTAGAATCTTTTAACAGGGATTCAAAATCTCCTAACAAAGATTCATATGTACTAAATGTATTTCATAAGACTCCTAACAGGGTCCATCCTCTAACAAGGAACTTTCATATTAGTGCATCATTTTGTGGGCATCATTCCCACCGGGGTTTACTCTTTGATCAAGAGGTTCCCTAGTTAACATATCTTGTGTTATTGTGTCATTGTGTATGATTATCTTTCTATGGTTGGTTACTGCATTAATTATATGGTTTAAAGCTATTGAAGTTGATATTGAAGTTAATGTTGATAAATGGTTTAATTATCAGATAACTGATTCACCCCCCCCCCCCCCTCTCACTTATCTTGGTGGTCTTTACTTTCTAACAGGTTAACAAATCTACATTCTAAGTTTAGTCTGTTGGTAGCTTCATTTTCACTAATTCTATGTGGTTGTTATGATATTCTATTGTTGTCTTGGTAAAAGCTATATTTTTGCAAATCAGCAGATGTTTTATGTAGTTTACATATGTCTCCTCTTATCACTTTAACGTATAGTGTTGCATTATTTTTTCCTCATATCTTTTTATCCTTTCCCGACCACATTGCATGTTCCTTTGTCATTTTGTTTGCATTGGGTTCATGCTTCTATATTTTTCTTTGGATCTTGGTATTTTTTTCATCAATCATAACTAATATTGACAGGAATCACTTAGATTTTTTTCTTTTGAGCTTCACTTATTTCTGTAGTTGATCAGTGGATTGAACAGGATTCACATAGATTTTTAGATTAAATCATTTTATTGCAGGTTCATCACTATTCATTTAAGTTTAATATGATATTTGTTCATTAATACATTTGTTTTGCAAGATTGTGTTGCCTTTTCATTGTTAATAGGTTTATTTAGTTTATTTCTCTCCTTGTCTCCTCTTTGCACACTTAAGTGTATAGATTTCTCTTTGCATGCAAGAGATTCTTGTCGTTATTTGTTAATCAATAACAACTTAACATAGATTTGTTAACTCTTAAGTGTTCTTGGTTTCAGTTTTACCTCTGGTAGTTGTTTTTTCCTTGCATGCCTCCTTGGCATAAGATTTCATAGCTTTTATTTGTTGCATGTGAGTGTATATAGTTTCTTTTGCATGTGTTTGATTTGCTTGCCTAGTTTTTTGACTTCTCTCACAGTGCTCTTGCTTTAAAAGTTTCTTTTCTAGGTTCTGTTAAGGGTTTACATTTATTTATCTCAAGTTTAGGTGTTCTTTACTTTAAATGCTCGTATTTAACCATGACCACCTTGATGCCAGAAATAAAATTAACTAGTATAAATTATCATGCATGGAAAATGCACATGACCTTCATCTTTAGATTCAGACATATTTTAGATATTGCAACTAATGCCAGTTCAAAACCAGTAGCCTCTGCTCCTCAAGCTGACCAAACTGCTTGGCAGACTAAAAATGAGGAAGCACTTGGTTTAATCGGGATCTCCTTAAGTCCCAAATTGTACTTCTTAATTTCTACTTGTATAGAAGCCCATCAAGCTTGGGACATCCTGAAAAATACCTATGACAGTGCAGATGAGACTTGAAAAATCCAGCTTCGAGACCAACTTGAAGACCTCAAGTATACCGACTTCAACTTTGTTGATTATTTCTTGCTCAAGTTTGATTCAATTAAAGTTTTACTAACTGGTTTACAAGTTTCTCTCTCTGATTTAAGGATAATCCACATAATTATTCATAAATGTTTGCCTAGACAGTTCCAATAGTTTATTACAACTATTTACTCTCAGTTAGCTATTCCTTCTTTAGCATCTCAATTAACTTATGTCATCTTTCAAAATATGTTGCATCAAGAGGAAGCAAAATTGATTCAATTTGGTACAATTAAAACTCATGAACATGCCTATGTCTCTCAAAGTCACACTAACAATAGATCTTCTAACACTAATCAAAATAACCAAAATTATCAAAGATCAAACAATACTAATAATTCAAATAATAACTCAGGCCAACAATTTAATGATCATTATAATTCTAGGCCTTCCAATATCTATCATAATAATAATCATTCAAATAGGCCACATTGCACCTATTTCGGTAAAGATGGTCACTCAATACATAACTGTTTTAAGGAACAAAAGGATGATCAACCTAATTCTCAAAACTACTCAAATGGAAAATCTAATGGAAATCAATCTCATTCTGCTTTTATTGTCTACTTTAATGCTTCTAAACCACTTGAATGGATTATTGATAGTGGTACATCTCAACATGTTACATCTCATAAGGAAGTATTTGATTCTTTGCGACCTGAGTCTATGAATATTCCTATTTCTTTAGCTGATAATTATTGCTGTCAAGTTGAAGGAACTGGTAATGTTTCTGTTCCAAATGGTAAATTACATGATGTGCTTTATGTTCCTGATTTGAAAGCTAACCATATTTATGTTCCTCTTATTTCTACTCCTAACTTTAAGGATAATACTAATACTCTTCAAAAGGATAATGATGAACATAAAGATAGTAATGATACTCCTAATGATTTTGTTCCTTCTAGTAGTAGCAGTGATGATGATGATGATGGTAATAATCTTTTTACTCCTCCTAGTAATATTTATGTTCATTCTAGGAGAAATCCTAAATGGTTTAAAGATTTACTTAATGAAGGTGATGATTACATTTCTAGAATGGGTGGACTTAAAACTAGAAGGATAAACTACAACAATTATGCTCTTATGACTTCTCTCTCTAATTCTAATGATCCTTGCTCTCATGTTGATGATATGTTTGACGAAGAAGAGGAAATTATATCTAACTTTATTAATGTTACTTTGCAAGATATGTTTATTACTCAAGATGAAATTTATGATGATAGTATTAATCCTATGATTGTTGTGGAGGTTAATGATAATTATGCTTATATTAACTCTCCTCTTTATGCTTCATATTATGATGAATACACTACAGATTTATTTTATGCAACTGAAGATTGCATTTTTGATTCTACGACTCATGATTCACATTTTGATGAACATATTACAGATTTGTTTTATGCAACTAAAGATTGCATTTCTAATTATTTTCCTCATGATTCACAATATGATTTTTCTTTCCAAAGTGTTATTGATTCAACACTAGGCGATCCCAATGATGGGTGCTCTACTAGTGGTTTTTGCCTTATTGCAAGCTCAAGTGTTGATTATGGTCCACCTCTATTTTCTACTGGAAATGAATATACATAATGCATAAATGCATCTCAAGAATCTCAATGGTCTCTTAAATATTTGGGATCCCCTCAACATGCTATTCACTTTGCCAAAAGTCCTATGTACCATTCAAGCTCCAAAGCACAAGTTGAAGACATGCAAGATGATCAAGCCAAAGACATCCTAGTGAAGACTCTTTCAAAAGAAATATCTCAAAATCATTGTAAACATTTGGGTTTGATACCTATTGATGTATCACCCCAAGTAAAGATTAAAGGGGGGTGTTAGAATTTAATCTTTCCTTGGTAAAATATGTATTTAAAGGATAAACCAAGGTATCCTATTATTTTTTCCTCTAGTCTAAGTGGGAGGACATGTCATATTTGTAATTCCTTTATTAAGGAAAATAGATATTCCTCTTTATGAGGAATCCTATACTTGTCTCACATACTAGTGAAATGTGGCATACATAGAAATGGGAGTTACAATGTAACTCCTTCCTCACATCTCTATTAAAGAGATGGCTCTCCTTCTCTCTTGATATGAGATAATTCTTCTTCTTGAACACTATTGTATGAGCTAAGCTCTCACACACTCTCTCTCTCATTCTTAGGCATTTTTGCCACATTTATTGTATCATGGGGGGTTTTTTATGCTTTTCCCCCTTCAAAATATTGTCTCATTTATTACTTTGCTCTTTGGTGAATGCTCCTAGTTTTGTGTTAATTCATGGTAAATCTTCTTACTCCTTTCTCATTGCATTAAACAATTTCCTGTCTCTCTTTATTTTGTTATTATTTTAACACTTTTAGATATCTAAATCTCCTTTTCATTGCAGGCATATGTGTCTCCTTTGGGTTGGCATAAAACCTTACCATAATACCTACTAAATATGCAATATTTGGTCAGTTGTGGACATCATATTGTAGTTTACCAATCATGGATCAGTAAAGTATCTCATTCTCTTCCTTTGTGTCATCTTCATTTGACAATTTACAACCAGTAGCCATCGGTGTTCCAACCGGTTTAGATTCTTCCATATTGAATGTCTTTAGGATCTCCTTGATATACTTAGATTGAGTTATGTAGATCCCATCCTTTACTTGTTGAATTTTAAGTCCAATACAAAAATTAATCTCTCCTATCATAGACATCTCAAATTCCTTTCTCATTTCCCCAGCAAATGATTTGCACATTATCTCATTTCCACCAGATATAATGTCATCAACAAATATCTCAGCAATCAAAATCTTATCAGTACTATCACATTTCAAGTATAAATTGTTGTTATCACTAGTCCTTTTAAATCCAATCTTGATTAAATAAGAGTGTAATCTTTCATACCATGCTTGAGGTGCTTACTTCAATCCATAGAGTACTTTTTGTAGCTTGTAAACCATATCCTTATCAGAATTATGAACAAATCCTTTAGATTATTTCAATGCAGACTTCTTCTTCAAGAATTTCATTCATAAATACATACCTAACATCCATATGATAGACTTTAAATCCTATGTAAGCAACATATGCTAGTGATATCCTTACACCTTCTAATTTAGCAACAAGGGCAAAAGTTTCACCATAGTCAATACCTTCTTCTTTTGCATACCCTTTGCAGACTAACCTTGTATTTTTTTTTATCACATCTCCTTTCTCACTGAGTTTATTTCTAAAAATCCACTTTGTTCCTATTACATTCTTATCCTTAGGTCTCGATACTAGTGACAAAGTGTTGTTCTTTTCAATCTGATTAGTTTCCTCTTTCATAGCATTCATCCATTCTTCATTTCCTAGTGGATCCTTCACTAATCTTGGCTCAAATTCAAAAATCAAACATGTTTTATCCTTCAACTTACTTCTTGTCACGACTCCTGCATTCTTGTCTCCAATAATTTTTCTCGATGAGTGATGTCATCTCACATATTTTGTCGACACAAGCTTGGTAGACTATTCATCAATGTTTTCATCTCTCAGTGGAGGCTCATCTTGTTCATTGGTTCCTTCTTGTTGCAGCTCAGTTGCTTTAACCATAATCCTTAGGTTCCTTTTTGTTATCCTCTTCATTCCTTTATGCAAATTCATCAATCTTCACATTTACACTTTCAACAATTTTATTAGTAGCCTTGATCAAACATTTATATGCTTTTCTCTTTGATGAATAACCAAAGAATATACCTTCATGTCCTTTTGATTCAAACTTTCCATTCCTAGCATCTTTTAGTATATAACACCTACTTCCAAAAAATTTAAAGTAACTTACATTCGGTGTATGCCCATACCATAGTTCATAAGGGGTCTTGTTGGTACCTTTATTCAACTGTACTTGGTTGAGTGTGTATAAAATAGGTCTTATGGCTTCTCTCTAGAATGTTTGTGCAAATTCTTTATCAATTAACAATGTTCTAGCACAATCAACTATAGATCTATTCCTTCTCTTAGCTATACCATTTTGTTGTGGAGTCCTTGGTGTAGATACTTGTCTTTTGATTTCATTCTCATTACAAAAGCCAGTAAATTCATGAGAGATAAATTCACCTCCTCTATCTAATCTCAAAAACTTCATTTGTTTTCCTATTTCCTTTTCAACTCTTGCTTTATACCACTTGAATATTTGGAATGCATCAAATTTCTCTTTTAAAAACATAACAGACATCATTCTTGAATAATCATCAACAAATAAAATAAAATACTGATCTCCATAATAGCTTTCAATTTTCATAGGACCATAAAGGTCAGTGTGAACTAATTCCAAAATATCATTGGTAGAGTAAGATTTTCTTGAGAAACTTGACTTAGTCATCTTACCAATCTGACATTCTTTACATATTACTTTATCAGGTTTTCTTAATCTCAGTAGACCTCTGACTCTATTATTTTTTCTCACTTTAATCATGTTATCAAAATTTGCATGACATAGTCTCTTATACCATATCCATACGTCTTCAACTTTAGAAAATAAACAACTCTTTGCAGTAGTATCAAGATACAATAAATTACCTTTTGATTTCTCCCCAGTTCTAATTAGATCTCTATTAGACCATAAATTTTCACCTTTCTATTCTAAAATTCCAATCGGTGACCAGTATCTTTCAGTTGTGCAACACTCAATCTATTATAGTTCAATCCTCTAACCCAATATGCATGATTAAATTCCATCTTCTCATTCAATACAATGGAGCATCATTGCCAAATTTGACAAATCCTCCATCATACTCTTCTAGGTTATCAAACTTATCAATGTCACTAGCCATATGATGTGAATATCCACTATCAATTATCTAGGGGTAAGCTTTACTTACATGAGAAATAAGTGCCTTTTGATCTTCATGTCTTTCTTCATATGAGTCTTCCTTTACAACAACATAGACTCATATCCTTATTCAATATCATTAGATTTATCATCGATTACACCTTCCTCAGCTTGGTAGTAAGACTTATTACCTTTATCCTTGTAGTCTCTAAATGTTCAGTGTCGATTGTCTCTTTTGTCATTCTTATCATTCATGTCATTGTCAGGACATCTAGATACAATATGACCAATATTATTAAAATTAAAACATTTTAGGGGTAATTTTCCTTTATACTTTCCTTTACCTCTTGGTAGTCTTTTAGCTAGTAGTGCCTCTAACTCTTCTTGTTGTTTTTCTTCATTCAAAATACTATCATATTTATTTCCATACAAACTACTATGAATTTCTTTGTCTTTTCTTGATTTTTCAATGCTTAGAGATGGCTTGAATGAAGTTTCAATGGTCGGTAGACTATTATCATAATTACTTAGCTCAAATGTAGTTAGCTTACTGATTAGGCTTCAAAAGTAACAACATTGTTCAATATAGATCTCAATTCTTGAATAGAAGATACTCTAATAGAATACTAAAAGAAAGAGTTATCAAAATTTTACTTACCACATCTTCATTAGTCAATATTCCACTAGCACCTCTAATGGCACTCACAACTTCCTTGATTATGCTGCTATTTTGTGTGATGTTCTCTTCATCCTTCATTCTCATTTCATCATAATTTCCTCTCAGACTATCAACCTTGGTTTTTTGTACATGAGGATCTCCTCCATATATAAGTGGAAGCATATCCCACATCTCTCTTGAATTAACATAGTCCTTAACATCATTGAATTCAACATTGGTGAGGGAAGAAGCAATCTCTATCATAATTGAGTTGTGTTCTTGATTTTCTCTCATTTGATCAATTGTCATTGGTCCGAGAGGCGATGGAGTATAGTCAATAGTCATAAGAGTCAATGTAGATTCTCCAATCCCAGATAGATACAATCTCATCCTGCAAATTCCATTTTGAGAAACTTTCATTGTTCAACTTAGGTACTCATTTCCTATACATCTTCAGATCTTTTACTCAAGTCTTTCAAACTTATCTCTTCAGAGTACTTAGCTCTGATACCAATTGTTGAATTACAAAGGGGGGGGGTAAATCACTAATCCTTGATCCCAAATACCTAAAAAGCTTTTCTCTAATTAACTCGGTAATAGCTTGGTAAAGCACACTTTACTATTTATCAACAATAGTAAATAAACTTTAAAAATTAGTAAATCATTCACACAAATCATGCATCACATATAACACCACTATTTCATGTGGAAACCCAGATTTGTGAAAAAACCACTGTGGGAATTGTCACCCACTAAGAAAATACTCTTTTGAAGTACACCCGGTTAAGAGCAAATCCTGTTAAAAATTACAATGCAGACTATTAGGTGTGACCCGGTCAAGATATTTACCTTATATCTATTAGCATCTTAACCTTGTTAGGAGTGGCCTAGTTAGAAGGATTCAAACACTCTTTAGAATGTTGCCTTTTTCAAGTATTTTATAATAAGACTATTAAGTCCACTCTGTTAAGACATTTCTTTGTTACAAATGCTAGTAAGCAATAGTAAATGATTTGACCTATAAATTTTCAACTATCTTTACTTAATCAGATCCTTTGTGTGCTCTTCTATCATAAATTCATTTCTTCACTTTCCACTGGCTTCAACACTTCATCATATCCTTCTTTCCCACTCATAATATCTCTGTTCCTTCTTTATTGTATCAGTCACTGACTCTTCAACTCTTCAATTTTCCAACCATTTGTTCATACAAATCTATCCTTTATATAGATAATTTTTTCCTCTTAATCTCCTCTATTACATTTTGATTTGATTAATCTTAACCATCCAATTCATTATACCTTAAATCTAGATATTGGTAACATGTTTTATTTTCACCTAGGAACTTGAAATTTTATTGAAACTTGTTCCTTCTGCTTTAACCATTTAGATCTAATTCATAGATCTTCACCTTGAATTTTCATGTCCATAGATCTTTATAACTAACTTTCCTTGTCAATGTGATCATACAGATCATCATAACTAATCATCAAATGTTGTTCCAATCCTTATTTGATATTGATTCCTTTCTCGGTGTCCTCCATTTGTATTTTGGTTAATTTCACTCGGTGTCTAAACCTTTCTTTTCTATTCAGTGCCTTCAGTTCCTTTGTCTTTATCAAGTGACATTTCTTGCTCGGTAGCCAAAAAAAATTTTCTTACCTACTTGAAATAATTATATGTTAGGTAGAAAACAACTATATCAACAAAGTCTAATCATTATCTCATCTGTATCAGTTGCCCATTTAATTTCTTCATCTTCTTAACTCATTCAACTTATATCATCATTGAATGATATGGAAACATAATATAAACCAAAAATCAATTGCTTGACATCAATGACAAGACAATAATTGATCTAACCTTTGTACTATCATGTATTCATCTAATCTTAGTTGGTCTTCATCATCACCATCAAATAATTAATCTTCAACATCACTATTAGTTATGGTAACGGAACATTGTTGAAGGTACCTCATACAAGGGAATCTCCATAGAGAAAGAGTCTTTTCAAGACTAGATGTAGATCATATGGGAAGATATGAAAAGTGATAGTG
Organism: Chamaecyparis obtusa; assembly: GCA_027943335.1. Classification (NCBI taxonomy): domain Eukaryota; kingdom Viridiplantae; phylum Streptophyta; class Pinopsida; order Cupressales; family Cupressaceae; genus Chamaecyparis; species Chamaecyparis obtusa. The sequence goes on along the minus strand of BSBK01000620.1, from coordinate 1,608,108 downwards.
GATTTTAGTTATAATGAGAACATAGTGTCTACTGAAATGGTGGACAAACTAAAACTTAGAAAGATACCCCACACTACACCCTATAAGGTCTCATGACTCAACAAAGGGAAACAAGTAGTGGTGGATGAACAAACCTTACTATAATTTGAAATAGGAGACTGAAAGGACAAGGTCCTATGTGACATTATGCCCATGGATTCATGTCATCTCTTATTGGGATGTCCATGGTAGTATGATGTTAAATCAATGCATGATAGAGAGAAGAATTCTTACCTTATCACCAAGAATGGAAGGAATTTTTGGATGGACCCCCTACTTGATCTTGTAGAGTAAAACCATGTGGGTGATAGTGTGATGCTTATGAGAGGAAAGGATTTTATAAAGGCACTAAAAAGGGATAAAGGAGTATGTTGTGTAGTCATAGTGAAACCTAGTGAGGAGACCAAGTCCAAGGTGGTTGTGCCAAATTAGGTTCAACAGTTGTTGGAAAAGTATACAAAGATAGTGGATAATGGGATACCAAATGCTCTACCACCCATGAGGGATTTGAGCCACTAAATTTATCTAATCCCTAGAGCTACTTTACCCAATAAAGCAACATACAATATGACTCCAAGTCATAATGAATAAATAGCAAGGCAAATACAAGACCTCTTGGATAAAGGACTAATAAGGAAAAGTCTCAGCTTTGGTGTAGTACCTATTATACTTGCACCTAAGAAAGATGGTAAATGGAGAATGTATAATAATTCTAGGGCCATAAACAAAATTATAATCAGGTATAGGTTCCCAATGCCTAGGATAGAAGACCCATTGGACAATTTGGGAGGTGCATACTATTTTTCAAAGGTGGATTTGAAGTTAGGCTATCACTAAATTAGAATGAGACCCACTGATGAGTGGAAAAAAACCTTCAAGACTAATGAAGAACTATATGAATGGATGGTGATGCCCTTTGGGCTCACAAATTCTTCGAGTACATTCATGAGGTTAATAAATGAAGTGTTGGTAGAGTTTATAGGTAGGTTTGTAGTAGTTTACCTTCATGATATTTTTATCTTTAGCAGGTCCAAGGAGGAGCACATGAAGCACTTGGGATTAGTATTGTAGAGGCTAAATCAAGAGAAACCTATGATCAACCTTGAAAAATATGAGTTTCTTAAAACAAAATTAGTATATCTTGGCTTTGTTATCTCACAAGGTTGTATGAAAATAGACCTTGACAAGGTTAAGACCATCCTAGACTGGCCTACTCCTAAATCAATAGGGGACATTAGAAGTTTCCATGGTTTGACTTCATACTATATGGAGTTTTAAAGGAATTTTAGCCATGTGTGTGCTCCAATGTTAAACACCATTAAGGGCGGAGTCAAATGTCACTTTAAGTGGATCGAGGCAACAAATAAGGGATTTGAGATGTTAAAGAAGAAGATAGTAGAATCATCCACACCAAAGTTTCCTAATTTCAATCAACTCATCATAGTGGTGTGTGATGTTAGCAAGTTATCCATAGGGGCAGTGTTGAGCCAAGAAGGACACTCTGTGGCCTTTTTCTCTAAAAAAATGAATGAAGCCAAGAAAAGATACTCTACCTATGACCTAGAGTAATATACGATAGTGCAGGACCTCAAAAAATGGAGGCACTACTTACTTCTTAGAGAGTTTGTAGTTTTTACAGATAATCATGCCCTTAGCTTCCCTAATGGGGAAGATAAATTGAGTCAAAGACACTTTAAGTGGGTTGAATGTCTACAAATATTTACTTTCACCATAAAACACAAGAGAGGGATTAGTAATAAAGTTGTAGACAGCCTAAGTAGGAGAATACTAGCTATATAGGAAGTGCAGTTACAAAGTACATGCATGGAAGATCTCAAAGACCTCTACAAGGAAGATAAAGATTTCAAGGAAATCTATTAATCTTGTGAGAAGTTTATGCAAGCTTTTGAAGTGGAACATATTGATTATATACTACAGGAAGGATTGTTATTCAAAGGCCATTTGTTATGTATCCCATAGAGCTCTATCAGAGATAACTTTATTAAGGAGAAGCATCAAGGAAGCTTAGGACGCCACTTTGGAGTGGACAAGACTTTGGAGAAAATTACTAGGTATTATTGGCCAAAGTTACAAATTGATGTCAAAAGATATGTGGATCAATGAACTATTTTTCAGAGGGAAATGGGAAGTAGCACCAATCTAGGCTTGTATCGGCCACTCCCTATTCCTACCAGGCCATGTGAATCCTTAAGTATGGATTTTGTACTTGAGATATCCAAGAATCCTAGAGGACATGACAATGTTTATGTTGTGATGGACCATTTCAACAATATGACACATTCTATTCCATGTAAGTAAACCAATGATGCTTCCTACATTGTAGACCTATTTTTCAAGGAAATTGTGAGGATTCATGGGATCCCAATCAACATAGCCAGTGATAGAGATTGTAAATTTGTGGGACACTTCTAGAGGTCACTTTGGAAGAAGCTTGGAACTAACATCTCCTTCTCTTCAGCCTACCACCCACAATCATATGGGGGGAAACAAACATAGTGAACTGGTCTCTAGGTAATCTATTTAGATGTTTGAAAAAATAATATAAGCAAGCATAGGATTAATTACTGAACAAGAAAAATATGCCTATAATGACTCCAATAATAGGAGTACATGCAGAAGTCCTTTCAACATTGTTTATGGAAATCATCCAAGGGGCATATTGGAGTTGAGAGATCTGAGTTTGACAAATAAGAGGATTGCTCAAGGGGAAGATTTTGTAGAGAATATGAAAGACCTCCATGATCAGGTTAGGAAGACATTACAAAAACATGCAGAGAAATACAAGGCCAAGGCAGACAAAACAAGGAGAGATTTGCAATTAAAAATAGGGAATCTAGTCCTTGCCTATCTTAGGAAGGAAAGGTTACCTAAAGGCCAACCGACTAAACTTGTGATGAAGAAGATTGGACCACTAAGGATCTTGCATAAATATAGCACTAATGCCTACGAGGTGGAGTCCCAATCTAAGTATCTCACCCATATTTAACATTTGTTATTTGTATCCTTACAAAGGGCCACAAACAACTCCAAAAAATGGCACTACATCAGCCACAAAGGATGTAGATTCGGCCAGAGGAATTCCACCATCTCAACCAATGCCATTAGAAAGCATCATAGATTCCAAAGTGATAAAAAAGACAAGGAAAGGGACCTACATGGAGTACTTAGTTAAGTGGTAAGGCTTACCAGAGTCTGAATATACATGGATGACTAAAGCAAATGTTCTGAAGCATGAGGTCCCTCTTGAACACCTCCTAAATCAAGGGACTTGAGTTTTCTATCTTGGAGAGTACGGTGCAGGGCACCCTCCTTGCATTTGATCTTTGTGTTTTCTAATTTTGTTTGCTCGGGAGTCCTAAGGTGTGAACATGATTCCTAAGTTGTTTTTGATTGTAATAAGCGCTTGATCTTTTGGTTTTCCAATTTTATTTTCTCAGGAGTCCTAACATGTGATATAGAGTCCTAAGTTGTGTTTGAATGTAATAAGGCTTTGAAATCCATTTATGATGTCAAGAGTATATTTGAATCCCTAGGAGGAGCCAAGAGCTAACTAAATTTTAAAGATGCCATTGAGTCCTAAAAGATGTAGAATGGCCTAGAAACATGAAAAGAGGCCTAAAGCTAGTAAAATTATAGTATTAGGAAAAGGAAAACTCCTAAGAGGTTATTGTGATTCTTAGGGGCATCTAGGATGTCACAATTGCATACAAAATGCAAACATATAAAAATTTCTCAAACAACTTTGAAAAGTTGTTGAGCAACATTTGTAACTTTTGGAAGTTGCACTGAAAAGTGGTTTGATGGGAGACAATTGGTTGTAACTGACCTCCTCATACATGTAAAATGGAAAAAAAGATCATTTGTTTGAGATGATGAAGATTGGAATGCAGAGACAAGTTTGGTGTACACAAATCGTACTATTCTTTTGAGTTTTTCAAGAAAATTTGATTATTTTGAAGGGAAGTACAGATTTGTATAGTCATGTTAGAGGGTGACACTTACATGGAATGTAAGTCTATGAATCTACTTTCCATCACAATATTTTTCAAGACTTGGAACTCCCTAGTTGCAAAGATCCATTCCATTTTTTGTAACTAGCTCTTAAAACCCTCGAAACTAGGGTTTGTCCAATAAGATGTCTCTAGCCTAAGATCCCATGAATGGCTTACATTGGAACTCATTACGATGTTAGGGTAGAGATTGTAGATGATGTTAGAGTAGGTCTCATATCTTTGCAAACCAATTTGGAATGTCTACAATGAAGTCTAGGTTGACTACTTGGAGTAGGTAAGGCAGGACAAAGAGAAGACGTGTGGTGTTCACACGCATGGGGATTCATGAGTGCCACTTAAGTGAACAATTAAAGAATATAGGGAACACTAGTGATGATCTAAGATATAAATTGGAAGAATGTATTGACTAATGAAGGTTTATATGGAGTTGAACTTAGACTGGTTTGGGAAGCCCTAAAACCTTAGAAAATAGGCCTAATATGGTACATGGGTTGTATGAAAGATCATAGAGCCTCACCTTGGAACCTTTAAGAACTATGTGTAGACACCTAAAAATCCTTTAGAAAATAAAAGTATTTTTATTTTTCTGAAAACCCCTGATGACATCATCATTTACTAATTAATTAATTATTTAATTAATTAACATATTTTTATGCCATTAAATCCCTTTATTTTAATTAAGCATCTTTAATTAAAGATTCCCTCCCTAAAGCATTTAAATCAAATTTAAATGATTTTCCTCTCTTTATAGAATCAATATTCAATAAATGATGTCATAATCCCTAAATAAATTTCATATTTATTTAAAGCCTCAAAAACCTATAATCTTCTAGGCATTCCTAAACCCTTCCAATCTTCCCTAAAACTTTCCTAAACCTACTTAGGATATGTTTCCTACATTTCTTAGCCTAATCCAAGTCTCCTTGACTTTTGGTCAAACCCTTCCATTAATGAGCTTTACACACTCATTTAAGCCTCTTATACCCTCTTTACGGCTTCCTACAACCTAATAAAGAGACCCATGTCTCTTCTTCCACACTTGTGTTATCTCTATTTGAGCATTAAAGATTGTCATTAGTATCAAAGACAACTAGTCAGTTACCTATGCAATCCAGTTGGTAAAAGCAAAGTACTTCAAGCTACTCAAGCTAGTCGGTTAAACTTCACCGAGCAACAAAGCAATCTTACTAAGCATCAATGTACACTGATATCGAGTGTCAGTAAACACTAAGAAGACTAGACACCGAGCACTAGTAAAACTACTGATTAGTATTTATAGTGTTTACCAAGCAATACAAAAAATGACATAGTATTCAAGAATGACACATTTATCTATGCAGAAGGTTACAATAGAATCATAAAACATTTTACCAAGATCAAGGATCATTTATTGTAGATGTAATCATTAATTGTGATGATGATATCTATGTAATTGCTATATCTAGGTTAATTTTCTACATCGTAGACCTTAGGGTTTTTCCTAAGACATTTTACCCTAATTTTGTTAAGCAGAAAAAATAGTATGCTATATATTTGTGTTGACATAAGCAAGACAAGGAAGTTATGAACAAGTGAATAAGTTCTTGAAGCATCAAGCCAACTTCAAGATAGTAGTTATCAGATAGAGAAGATCAGAATTCAAAGACATTCAGATTGAGCAGAATTAGACAAGGCTACCGAGCATATTAGAGACAAGATCTACACATACAGAGGTGATATCTAATCTATACTACATTGATCTGTATCAGAAAAAGTTGAGTTGTCATTTACAAATACATCCTATTATTTTCTAATCATTGTAACAGAGTTTGGTAAAATCTCTTAACATAGTAGAGCTAACAGTCTTTACGTAAATCTCTTAACTGAGTGCACACTCAAGTAGTGTTGTTGAAATCCTATAACTAGGTAGATCTAGTTGATCTGAATTGTTACTCCTAACAGGGTAAGATCACCAGAAGTGATCACAACTTGTAGCCTTAACCGACATACTTTATTATCTGCAGTAGTAAATATTTGTGGGTGTCATCCCCACCATAATTTTTACCTTCTAACAAGGGTTTCTGTGATACCAAAATACTTGTGTTATGTGACTGATTTATTGTTGATTTCATGCTATTTACTTTTGCAAGTTAATTGAATGAATGATGCATGTAATGGATTCAAGTTATATATGAAGGTTACTATTGTTTATTGATTAAGTTTTGGGAGTTAAAGTTTTTGAGGGCACTGATTCACCCCTCCCCTCTTAGTACCCTATCTCTCCATTCCAACAATTGGTATCAGAGCATAGATCTCTTATTGGACGGTTTAACCACTGAAGAGTAAAGATCTAATTATGGAGAGATATAAGTTGGATAAAATAATAGAGAATCAAAAGATTCAGATGTAGATGTTCATTGAGCAGTATAAGCAAACTAAGGATGCATTAAAGAAGTTATTGGTTCAAAGAAAGAAATTGGCTATTCTGGAAAATGAGACTAGTTACCATGAAGAAGAGATTGATGACTTATTTGATAATATTGGATCCAGTTCAGGAAGTATTTCAAATGGTTTTGAAAGTGCAATCTCTGATTTGTCTGAAAATAATCTTCACTTTATTGAACAAGTGAAAGCCCTGTAGATAGGTCAAGAATCACATATGGTGAGAATGATTGATATAATGATCAATGCTAGACAAGTTGAGCAAGAAAGGAATCTAGCTGTTGAAGATCGAAGACAAATAATTGAACTTCAAGCAAAAGAAACTAAAATAAAAAAGACTCACTGAGCACCACTTTGAAATATCCAATCAGATGATGACTGTAAACCAGAAGATTAACTAAGTAAATGGTGAGTTGTCTAGAAAACTTGAAGATATTGGAATACTTAGGGAAGAGAATGAGAAACTGAGAAATGAAGTAAATATACAATTACAACACAATGAAATGATGAAACTGGCTGAGAATAGTTCTAAGAAGATTGATGATTTTATGATTAATCAAAGAAGGTTTGGAAGTAGAGCTGGACTAGGCTATACTGGCGAAGGAGAATCATCCAAACAAACTAAGCAAGTGAACAACAATCAAAATTTGAAACCCAAGATGTTGTCATGCTATCACTATGGCAAACTGGGACATACTTCAAATGTGTGCAGAAGTAAAGCACAAGGTAAACCTCAAGTCACTCCTAATTTTAATGGTTATTGCTATTATTGTGGAAAATTTGGTCATCAAGCTTATGAGTGTAGAGCTAAACTGAATAAGACTCCTAACAATCCTACCATGGAGAAACTCTGTTATACTTGCAAAAAACATGGACACACTTCACAAGAGTGTAAGGAAAAGATGAAGCAATTCTGGACACCAAAACAGAGGAACAAACCTTATCAACTAAAGAGACAAGGTAGTGCATACACTTGGGATTACAACACATGGGTCAACTACACAGTATGTGGAAGGTATGGACATATAGCAGCGAATTTTATGAGGAAGAGATGGGCTAGAAAATCATAAAGCTGGACAAGAACTGGTATGGCATGCTTACATTGTCATAAAGTCAGTCACCTAAGAAAGGATTATAGAGACCGAGCACTAGAAGAAGGACATGTATTTGAGAGTGGAAACACTATTGTAGATATCATGAAGATTAGAAACACTATGTGGAAAAAGGCATCAAATGAGAATGCTGAGTCAAGCAATGTTGTCGATGAAACCTCGTCCACTAGATTGGGTGACATCGGTACCTCCACCTAAGGTGAAATAGGTATGTATGGAACTAACATTTCAAATTCATCTTATTTTACATACAGTTCCTTATATTTGTTGAGTACATGTACCAAATCTGCATGAATAAAGATGCATTGTGGTTTATAAGTTTTGAGCTAACAAAGTTATACAGTCGGTAAATGTTAGACTAAGCAAAAGGTTACCCGTTGGTAATCATTATTCAAGGATAACTGAGTATCAGTATCAACTAAGTGAAAAATCATGTATTAACCGAGTTGTTGTAGTTTTGTGGTAATCACCTAGTTGACAGTTGTCACCGTACTGGAAGTAGGTCAAGCATTAATGACAAAAGTTTTAAGTGGGAATATGAAAAAGGCTATAAATACACAGAAGACTTAGTTTATTTTCACAAAGTGATTTCAAAGAGTAATGATTTTACAGATAAAATTCAAGATGAAGGTTTTCAGAAGGATTCAAGGCAGTTGTAGATCAAACCGAGCACATTCTTCATCTATTCTAAATAAGTACATATTCTACCGAGCACATTCAACACATTTGCCTAAAACCTAGATTGATAATAATGGTGTCTACTGCAACCAAATCCAAGATTGTGGAAGAGGAAGTGAACCTCATTGTTTTGGCTAACTATGATGAGCCTAAATACAAACTACACCTGGAAGTTGCATCTAAATAGATTCAGCGGGAGCTTTCTCAAGCATCCCACCTAGGGTTTTGCTAGTCAAGGATGTCAAATCGTACATTCACTACAAGATAGGTGAAATAGGAGATTTTGAGATGTATGCATTGTATCAGAAGCTTTGTAGTGAAGATGGGAAACTTAAACAAGAGTACAAACAGGTTGAAAAGATTGGACTCACTCAAGCCCTAAATTTCCCAAAAAGTTTCAAAATCGAATGGATTAGGGTTGTACTCAGATGCTATCATGAGGGAACATTTTGGCTGGATAATCTGGTTAAATTGACAAAGAGGATGATCCATAGGGTTACAAGATACCTGACAGCAGATAAGGCCAAAGCTTTTCATAGTGCCTCAAGGGTCAAAATTGAGAAGAATACCGATGCAACACGGGATGGTCGAGCATTGAAGATTACTTCAATTGAGGACCTGAAAGTTAAATTTGTAGCTCATGTAATTGGTTATAAGTTCTATCAGTCAAGTAGACTGAACAATGTTCCATGCAGTGTTGTGGACATGGCATATAAACTAATAAAGAAGAGTCACCAGTTGGACCTTACCGAGCTACCCTGTGGTAGTTAGAAGAGAACATGAAAACAATCAGGTCGGCAAAGTCAAACACCTATAAGTTTGGATCACTGCTGGTGTGTATATTTTTCTACATTCAGAAATTTTTCCCTTTTGTTGGTCACATAGATTGTCCTACCGACAAACCAATAGTTACTCAAATTTTTGAAATGATTCATAATTTGGGAGATAATTTGAATAAAGTTGTAGATGACTACTTTGAGCAATTCAAGGTCAAGATGAATCTTCGGAGCAAGATTCCTAGTTCATTGGTTGATAAATATGAAATGGATATATGTTTTCTTATGGACACTGATCACACCTTGATTAAGGTTGTGGAGCCCAGAACAAAATGGTTAGGTCCCATGGGATACAAAATAGATATTGATTTCACTTTGAAATCAATCGAGGCTCTATTGGCTACACCGAACGACAAAAATGCAGAAAGGTTTGGAACCTATGAAGAGGCTAAGACAAGAATAAAGATTGGTCTTGTCATCAGTAAAATTACTAAAAAGTCAAGGAAAATGATGAAAACATTAGTAGAGAAATTTGGAGATGGATCTGACTCATCTGACAAGTCATCAATTCACACTACAACCAAAGGTTAGTTACTGCTAATTGACAAACCCCATGATAGTGAAGAAACTAAGTCTGACAATGAAAAAGATTCAATACTAGTTTCCCCCTCTCCAACTCCAAAGAAGAAATAGTTGCCAGTGCAGTCTAGAGCACAAACAAGGTCAGCAACTATAGCTTCACCACCTTTGAAGAAGGGAGTTGTGAAGATCTCAATACCAAAAGCTACTTCACTGACCAAGACATATACAAAAAGAGGAACCAAGGTCGTAGTTGAAGCACTGAAGAAAAGGAGAAGACTAATAAGAGGAAGAGAAGACCTTGAAGATGAAGAGAATGATACAAATTAGTTCAAGATGGTCAGCAACAAGAACATAACAATTGATGAAGTTGTTGTAGATATAATTGAAAATGGGGAACTCACAAATCCAGAACTTAGTCGGGTTGACAATATGTCTACCGAGGATCAAAATAAAATAGAGGAGGCAATCTTCCAGATGATGATCAGCTTCAAAGGAGTTCCATTGGAATTTTCCAAGCAACTACCTTAGGCATTAGAGGAGAGAATAAATAAAAAATGATCTAATGCCTTGGACACCAAAAAGAAAATGAGGGAACAAGCCCTAGTTCTGGCAATTCCTAATTTGACTATTGATGAAATTGAAGACTACACAACAACTTACTCTAGAAGAATTAGAGTAAAAAATAGAGCTTTGCAGATATTAGATGAAAATCTAGCAGACATTGATGAGTCTAGCCAACTCATATGGACTTCAATTGTTGCAGCTTGAGAGCAAGATGAAAATACAACATTTCTAAACTTGTCTAAGAAGAGACAGAGGTAAAAAGGTAAAGGCATCCATATTGATGATGTTGATTTGGAAAAGAAGACAAAAGAGAAAGTTGCATCAATTATCGAGGTAATTGATACTACACTTGACAATATGGACATAAAAATTTCACAGGATGCACCGGATCAGGTTGAGATCTAGATTGAAGATAATAAAGCATTTGATGTACTCATTGAGGACATTACTAATGGTGATCCTAATGATAGAGATGAAGATGAGGATGTGAACATTGTACAAGGCAAAACAAAAGATGAAGGTCCTATTATCGATCCTGCAATCACATCGTTACCGGGAGAGCTTCCTATACTTGTAGAAGTAGTTGAAATGTTGACAAAGGAATAACCCAAAGGATCAAACCTTGAGCAACCAATGGATACATCAGGGGAACAAGGAGCGAAAACACCGACTGAAACAAACAAGTCTAAAGAGAAAGAGACAACCAAGATAGAAGCACAGGGTCAAAATGACTCTAAAGTAACTGAGGCTACCCCACCAGACACAACATTAGAGGCTCCACCTTAGTCAACTGATACACAGGTTCCAAAGGAGAAGAAGAAGGAAGCAAATGTGTCAACTGAATAGGTTACTCAAACTATTGAGGTAAAAGATATTGTACCACTTGTAAAAAGCACACCTCAAGAGCCAGAGAAGAAGAAGAAAAAGAAAGGAAAAGGGTCGGTCACATTAGATGAAGTAATTTTTATACTAGACTGTGACCCTAGGACCCTTAGGCTCGAGGAACTTATAAAATATGGGGAGATGTGTACCAGGAAAGCCACACAAGAAAAGCTAAAAATAGAAAGCAAGAGCAATGAAATACTGAAGAATGTAAGAGATATCTTACAATAGGTCATACTCGAGGTAAAAATTAATGAGGATACTCCCATTATGGACCAACTTGCCACACTTGCAGAAGAAATCAATGCCCCTAATATTGAAGTTGAACAAAGAATTGAAGAAAGGGCAGAATCAAAGATTCAAGACAAACTTGCAGAAAAGATCAACCAAGAAGTGGCAATAAATAAAGTGAAGTTATCTGAGGTAATAACTGACATTTAGTCTATTACTCAGTTAATAAGTCAAATTATGATCAAATTATGCACTGTGCAAACCTTCACTGCTGAGATTAGTGAAAAGATAAAACAATTGGATACTGAAATCCAAGCCAGTGCATAGGCAACTTTAACCAAGCCACAAGCTTTTGTAAAGCATATATTGAGAGTTCAAGAACTTAGGTGGTTAAGAGCAGATCTCAAGAAATAGGAAGACAGATTAAGTGACCAAGTCACCAAGCTTCAAACTAAGCTGCTTCCTTACTTGAAACTTTTTGAGAAGCACATTATCAAAGCGCAGACGCTTGTCATAACACCAGAAATCTCTGTGTTGGACAACATATTTGACATGCATGCACATGTTGGTCTTGAGAAAATTGCTCTCACCAACTAGAAAGAGGAATGGGCAAACCTCTTGGAGTCATTGAAGAAAACCCATAAGCATATTTTTGATAAGTTGTACGTATACATTTTTATATTTGGCATTAATATAAAAAATGGGGATAACAATGTATATGCCAAATATGTAAATAAATGCTAAGTATATTACACACTACTAGGAGCTTTCACCGAGGGGGAGTATAGAAATTTTGATGAAGTTAAGTATCTATGTATATATGGTGGAGATAGAATAAATTTTTGAAGACATAAGGTCTATATACATTTCAGTTTTGATACTAATGCCAAAGGGGGAGATTGTTAAGTCTATTTGAGGATTAAATATTGTCATTAGTATCAAAGACAACTAGTCGGTAATTACCTATGCAATCCAGTCGGTAAAAGCAAAGTACTTCAAGCTACTCAAGCTAGTCGATTAAATTTCACCAAGAAATAGAGCAGTCTTACCGAGCATCAGTGTACACCAATACTGAGCATTAGTAAACACCGAGCAGACTGGACACCAAGCACCAATGAAACTAGAGAGCAGTATTTATTAAGCAATACAAAAACTAGCATAGTATTCAGGAATGGCACATTTATCTATGCAAAAGGTTACAATAGAATCATAAAATGTTTTACCAAGATCGATGATCATTTATTGTAGATATAATTATTAATTGTGATGATGATCTCTATGTAATTGCTAGATCTAGGTTAATTTTCTACACTGTAGATCTTAGGGTTTTTCCTAAGACATTGTACCCCAATTTTGTTAAGCAGGAAAAGCAGTATGATATATATTTGTATTGACATAAGCAAGACAAGGAAGTTATGAACAAGCAAAGAATTTCTTGAAGCATCAAGCCAACTTCTGTAATACCCCAAAAATGGGCTATAAGTTCATTAATATCCTACATCTTCAATTCGAACGAAATCGACATCAAAGTCCTAATCTAAGGCACATCTAAACATCATCGAATCATAATTGATTATCTTAAATTCTGCATCAAGGAATATTCTTAGTAATATTCCTAATCATCATAATTATCTTTAATTTTATAATTATTTGGCAATAAATCACATCTATCCTAAAGTTTGATTAATTGAATATTTTCATATTTAATTAATTAGATTTAATATATTTGCCACTTAATTGTATAATTAAATTTAATTCTATCTATTATTAATTGTATTATTTAATTTTGACAATAAATCTAATATCATATGAATAATTGATTAAATTCTTATTTAATTAATTAAAGCAAGTTGTCATTATTTAATAATATAGTTTTTAATAAAAGTTTGATTAAATAATTGATTAACCCATAAATCAATTGTTTTATTTTTAAAAGCAGTTAAGTTGGAAATAAATCACTTTATTATTAAATTAATTCATAAATAAAACATCCACAATCATAAAAGCAGACAACTATCAATTATCAATTAAAGCTAAACTCTATTTTGAGTTAAAGCTCTGTTTTTGCATGTTTTTGTGAGTTAATTATCCTTTATTTAAAAATAACTCAAAAATCAACCTGATTTATTTGAGTGATTTATGACTTTTTCCCATGCACCTCCAAAGCCATGGATTTCTATAAAAATAAGGCTCAGCTCTTCATAATTGATCTCTCAAATTTGCATCCAAGCATCTCATATTTTTGCACAATCACGCTGGAGAATTGAAATTGAAGAATCAAAAGCTCTTGCGAATCGACATCTTTGTGAGATCAATCTTATTTTTGCATTCATATTGCATATCATTGTTAGATTAGCATTGCATATCAATTTTCAATAGCATTCACAGCATATCAATTCCATATTAACATAGATTCATATCAGTTTTTATCCTTCTTATTGCATAGAAAATTCAAAAATATAGATTAATTGCATTCAATTCATATCTAGATCAATTGCATTCAAATCTTTCATTTAGGTGTCGTCTAGGTCATTGATCTCGATTACAATCTGAGAACATTAATCTCGCACCTACTAGAAGGCAGTAAATCGCTTGGTTAGATAGTTTTTAATTTTGCACGATTTTGATTATCACTAACCTCTAATATTTTACTGAGTGTTGTGTCTACAGATCAGGTACAATTTTCACACACACATTTTTGGTGCCCACCGTGGGGCAACCCACCTTTGCATGCTGGTTTTGATTTTTTTTGAGAGCTAAAACCCCAAAGTTTCAAAGATTTAATTTTATCTCCCAAACGGCTTAGAGTTTTGGTCTAAAATTTTTTTTTCAAGTTGGTGACATATCAGGGAAGCTTCAATAAAAAATTCATAATTTTCTAAAAAAAATTGGAATTTTTAATAAATTTTTTTTTATTTTTCATAAAAAATTAATATCTAACGCAAATCAGCATATTTTTTAGAAATTTTTATATTTTCAGAAATCTCTTTAAATTCTAAAGGGGGTCCATTCTTTGTGTTTTAAATTTGGACATGATATAATAGCTCAAATAGTCAATTTACAAAAACTGGTCTGTTTTGGTAAAATGGGTCTCTAGGGAACAAATGAAGAGATTTTTCTAAAATTTTTGCATTTTTGGAAAGCTCTCTATTTTTTAGTAGGGGTCTCTATTTTTAATTTCTATTTTTGTGGCCAAAATCATATCAAAAAAATTAGATCTTGTTGACTAGGTCAAATGCAGCAAAAAAAAAAAAAGTTTTGTGATGGGTATGCACTTTTTTTTTTTACATGGTTCAATGAATGATATGAGTTGTCATTTGAGTTAATTGCTGGTTATTATTACTGATAATAATTGATTTTTAGAGCTAACCCTATGATTTTCATAAGTTGAATATATTTTGCATATCTTGTTTGCTTGTTTGCTTATTGGAGAGTTCGTCACTTGCTTGCATGGAAAAGCGCAAGAATTGCTAAAAATCAGGTAAAATCTACTAAGCGCGTTGTAAGGATCATGAGGTATTCTCCTTATTCTAAAAATATTTCAATTTGGACTTAAAATAAATCTCTCACGTGTCAAGCTTGTGTGCATCTTTTCATGCTTTTGTTCTACACACTTGCATAATTGATACTAGGTTGTGACCCCTTAAGGATTCATTAAGTAGTCTTAGATACTTGTGATTGATCTTGATTGCTATCTTGGGTTATTGGACTCGCTAATCCACTGGCCCCTCATTTCTGCCCCGTGGTTGCAATCTCAGCTCCATAAAGGGGAGGGGTCAACATGACATAAGCTCACTTGTTTTCTAAGTTGGGGACTCATTTTCAGCTTGTGTGAGGTGTTAAATGTTCCACCTTGTGGACTCATCTCATATTTTATTTAAGCGTTAAGTGTTCCTCTTTCTACTTTTTGGGTACTTTTGGTAGATTTGCTTTCGGGAATATATCTGTGCTCACATAGTAATTAGGCCCTATGAACACTATTTGTGATTCTTGAGAGATTGGATTCCTAGAGAAATCTTTCTTAACGACAGAATCCTTGTAGGTAGGGAGGATACTTAGTGTGTTTCACATTCAGCTTGGTTAGTGCATCTTCTCTTATTGATCAACACATTCTCTCTCCGAAGAGGTTGATAGATCACGTGGGGTTGATGTCATGAGCTTTGGTGAATCAAAATTGGTTAGTGCGTCTTCTCTTATTGATTGATACATTCTCTCCCCGGAGAGGTTGATAGATCACGTGGAGTTGATATCACAGACCTTGGTGGAACAAAACTTTGTCTTAGCGTGTCGGATTAATCTACTTGCTTTGTTCGGGTTAAAAGTGAAAAGGTGTCAAAAACCTTGGATCTGGAGCCAAGTCCCCTTGTGGTATAAATCTGTGAGTCACCTTTAGAGAGGGTTAACCGTAGCGGATGATCCCTTCACAGGGAAAACTACGTTGATGGAACCTCAAGCGGTAATAGCCATTTTCGCCATGGTAGTGACAGCCGCTATATAAATGTCCTTGTGGAAGAAATCTCCATGGGTATGGTTCATTGTTGGGTTGTCAGATCTCCCTAGCAACTCTTGAAGATTAAGTTCTCGGACTGTGTCAAAACCCTGGTGCACCGGGATTGGAGTTCACCCCTTTGAATCATAAAAGTTGTAGAGTCAAACCATTACTAAAAACCCTAGAGAGGCCAATTTTTCATTTTTAGGTATATGTGTGTTATTGCAAAACTTTTCAGAACATACACAATTAGTACTCTCAGGGATTAGCACAATTTGGTCACTTGATTGTTCATGTGCAAGGTTGTGTTTGCCCTTGTTCATTATTTTCAGACGTGCTTGGAATCACTTGCTTGCTGTTCTGTGTGCTTGTTTATCTACTTGGCTATTAAAAATGATCAAATCTGGTATAAACTTTAAAATCTGGACAGTACAATTTGCAAACAATCCAAAACTGAAGACCTTAAATTTTGCAAAAATTGACGTAAAATCTTTCTGGAGTCAAAAGTCATTTCAAGAAGTCAAAAGTCGTACGATTTTTGTCAAGTGTCATTTCAGTATTGCCCATCTGTCGTATGATTGAGAACCCAGTGTCGTACGAGTTTTCAAACCAGCAAATTCAAGAAAGTCAAAACCCTGTTAGCAACTGTCGTATGAGTTTTGTCAACTGTCATTTCATTGCTACCCAATTGTCGTACAAGTTTATCAACTATCATTTCATAGACTACCCACTGTCGTACGAGTCTGCAGAGTGTCATTTGAAATTTTTTGAAGAGTTGTCAGAAAATTGTCAAAATTGTCAGATACCCAGCTTTTTCAGCCTAGTTCCAGAATCTATCGAACAAATCACTGTGTCAAGAATAGAGCAATAGCTATTGAGAATCAGTACACATGTCTCAAAGAATCAGTACACAAGAGGAAGAAGCTCTAATCACCGCTATGATGAAGCAGCTGCAAGCTATGCAAGTCCAGCTTGACAAACTTGAGAAAGAAAATGAACCTAAAGAGTTCTCCATGGAAACTCTATACTCTTTTCCATTTGATAAAGACTTGTACATGTCACCATGCCCCCGGAAAAAATTTGAGCAATATGATACCTCTTCCACGGAGAGTGACACATCTAGCTTTGGAGACTATGATGACTATGACAACAGACAATGTAATGATACCTATGACACCTCTATTCCTAAGAGTCCTCCTCATCGTTCATTCTTGCTTACTACAAATGGGCCGTCACATTGGATAGATCGTGATGGTGATCCATATGATTCTAATTTTGAAAGAGACTTTGATGGCTTTTGTGGACAATACCTTGATTATGATCCATCTACTACTGCTGAGGACTATAAAATACATCGTGCTAGCTTGAAATGTCAATACTATAAGGATCTCTCCTCTAAGAACTCTCTAGCTGAAAATAAAGATTACACTCTCAAGCAAGATCATGTTAATGCTGAACCTTTGTCTGGTGATGGTTCCCTTCCATCCCCTACTTCCTCCAATACCCGTACATTTCCTAAAGCTTCCGAGTCTTTCAAATCTTTCACAGAACCTTCATCCGACACAAGCCTTGATACTTTTCATGCGGTTCCCTATAGTTATCCTCCAGGGCTACCTCTTAAAGAAACTCAAGCTAACCTTCACTTGGCTGCAAAGACTTTCAATAATGATAAACCTAAAGAGCCTAAGCCTTCATATGCTATAATCCCTACTTCAGCTAGTCCTCCACCATCTCTTCCAAAGTCATCCATACAATCCCAACATGCTTCCTTATCCTTAGAAGTGGCTCCATGTCAAGAGGACTCTAAAAATGATGAAGAAAAGAACATAAAGAAAGATCAAGATCAAGAACCCTCCATGTCATCCACTCCTTTTCACGATGTCTCTTATCTGCCTCAGGGTTCTTTTAATCCTGTACCCCCTTTTTCATGCATTCCACCATGTCTTAAGTCTTCGCCTAAGCAAGATCAAGCTACTACTCACACTGTTGAGCTTATTGACAATCAAAATGACCTTACTACACTTGCGCTTTCCAAAGATGATACTTCCATTAAGGTTGGTAAAAATAGTGTTGTTACTTCCAATGTTAAGCCTATTGAAAATCAAGAGACAAATTATGCGCTGGTGCTATCCAAAGATCCTTGTCCAGATCAAAGTCTTCCATCTTCCTATTCTACCACTCCATGTTCACTTCCACTTTCTACTCTTCCTAAGTCTTTGCAAGCTTTGAACAATCATATCAAAGAAGGTGCTCATATTCAAGATGTCCATGATTCTATTGAAGATCCTAATGCTCACTCTAAAGATGATGATATCCTTGGTTGTCATATAGATGCTGATGAACTTATTGATTATCCTTTTGCGTCTTCCACTTCCATCCTTGGACCTCTTCCACCACTACAAAGATCTTCACGCCTTCCTTCCATCTTGGGTCCTTATGTCCCTTCACTTTCCCCTCCTAACTCTCCTAATTTTCCATCCATCTTGGGTCCTTACATACCTCCATGTCCCATCTTTCCTCAAGATCAACATAGATGCATACCCTTGAATCTTTTTCATCTACCCGCCCCTCTAAACCAGTCATATCCTCCTTCCACAAGTCCCAAGTTCTTTGGAAGTAACTTGAATGCTCAATACAAGAAAAAGAAGCAATACAAAAATTCATCAAAAAAAGAAGATCACCATGTCTCCTCTAATAGACATGGAAACATAAAGTCCAAAGAGATATCTAAGAAAAAAACTACAAGACAAGTATGGGTTCCAAAATCCATCATTGAAGATATTCTCTCTAAATTACCAAAAAGAAATGAAAAGCCTACAGCTATATGGATTCCAAAGTCTCTTTTGAAAGAGTCTGGTGTTGAACAAAAAGTGAAGTTGACATTCAAGCTTTCAAAGACTTCCACTTCATCTCCCTCCAAAAATATTCTTCCATTCCATGTGCCTAAACCACAACCTCTGCTATCCATTCGCCATATTCCTTCACGTATTCCTTCATTCACAATTCCTCCATCATCTCACCACCCTTCAAGGTATGTGTTGATGTTGAGCTTGCCTTCCTTTCCATCTACCCTTTCACAATCCTTCCATGCATTATCCTTCTACCTTATATCCTTTTTCCTCATTTGCCTATTCCTCCTATCTTCCAACCTCACTCGCTTTACATAAAACCTTATCCTCCATTTTCCTCTTTCATCTTCCTTTTCCTATCAGCATCTTTGAGCATATCATTTTGAATCCTTGGTATATCATGGTTTATCCTTTCAAGGAGCATTATCTAAAAAGCTTGCCTTCTTCCAAAATAAAAGAAAAATATAAAAATTGAAAATGTGCCATGGTGAAAACCTGGAAATAGGCACCTTGGTAGCAAAAGTAAAGAGAAATAAATTCATCCTATGGTGAAAACCACTCCCTTGTGGCACCTTGGATAAGTACCATGATGAAAACCTGGCAATCAGGCATCATGCGTAGTTCTTCTACATATTTCATCCATTCCAGCTTCTGTCTTTGATCTTGACAATGTTGATTTATACACAAACATTTGGCTATTTTGTGAGCTATCTTACGATGATCTTGCTTTCATTTCTTCCATGTTTAGCCTTCATATCCATCTTCCTCCATTCATTATAGTCTTTCGCTATCCTTTTCCCCTTTGGTCTTGATCTAAGAAAGAAAGAGTAAAACACGATGCTTTGAAGCCTCTTGACATGTCTACTCCTTTGGACTGCATCCTTTCCTGCTTTGGCATTACACTTTTATGACTTATCCTATGCTAGCCTTTTATTGCTTGTCCAAATGTGCTTTACATGACAATTTTTTCCTAGCTTGGATATTCTTGAGGAGTTTTCCCTTGAGGATTTCTTATCTTCATTCTCCTTCATTCTATTGTCTTCCATCTCTTCCACCAACTTGCTAATCCCTCTTGTTCTCCACCTTGCTAGACATTGGGACTGCACGATATGATCTTACTTGGGAGTTTGCAATGGAAAAAGATGCTATCAAGTATACCAATTATCAAAATCAGTATCAGAATCAGTATCAAAACCAATATCGGAATAATGATCAAAATCAGTATCAGAATCAGTATCAGAACCAGTATTAGAACAATTATCAGAATCACTATCAGAACTAGTATCAGAACAAGTATCAAAATGATTGTCAGAACAAGTATTAGAACACCTACTGGGGCTACACCTTTCACTTTAGTTTATGGGTTTGAAGCGGTACTACCTATTGAGGTTGAAATCCCATCACTCAGAATCAGAATGCATGGACTTGTCACTGATGAAGACTACAGAGTGTCTAGGTTACAAGAACTTGAATTACTAGATGAGCGCAGGCAAGCAGCGTATGATCATCTTAGAGTGTATCAGAAAAGAATGTCTAGAGGCTACAACAAGAAAGTCAGACGCAGAGAATTTCAGGTTGGTGATCTAGTGTTGAGAGAAAATCCTAAAAATCAATCACATCGAGAACGCAAGGGGAAGTTCGAACCCAACTGGCTGGGTCCCTTTGTAATCACTACTACTTTTGTCTCTGGTGCCTATCAACTCTCAATGATTGAAGGAGAACAGCTCTGAGAACCAATCAACGTTCTCCATCTGAAGAAATTCTATGCCTAAGGCATTCAGTCTATGGTTAAATATCCTAAAAAATCTTAAAAATTGGAAAAAGTCCTGAAAAAATGAACATCTTGGTGAAAACCTAGCAATAGGCACCTTGATGATTCACAAAAAAAGTAAAAAATATCAAAAATTCAAAAATAAAATAAAATATCAAAAGTACAAAAAAATTGAAAAAATGAAAATACAAAAAAAAAGAAAAAAAAGTGCCTTGGTGAAAACCTGGAAACAGGCGCCTTGGTAGCAAAAATAGAATCTCTGCCAAGATGGTGAAAACTCGGCAAACAAGCACCACTTGTTCAAAATGCTCCATCTATCAGCAGAATCTTGGTCTTTCCCAGTTTTCAGTCTTGCTTTAGTTTGTACATATCTCCCGGTTTGTTTCAACATTTCCAATTTTCAATAAGTCAATTTGTACACCAATCAGCTTGAGCGTTTGTATCCTATCAATGTTCAAACTTGGGGGCAATCAATGTCATATCCTATGGCCTCCAATGTATCTTAGACATGTCATATCCAGTCAGAGTCCTTTGAAGCTTCATGTGAGTCAGTCAGTCTGTCTTGTCTCCAGAAAGGATTTTGCATCTACAACAATGCAATCAAACATCAAAACTCAACTGAAAACAATCTATGCTTTTTACATGCTTTTATCTCCTTGTATGCTTATTGATTCGCATTGAGATTTTTGCATATTGTGTCCCTTCGAGCTCTTCGATGATGTCCTTTATAAGATTTAGAGAGTGATGACTGGGGGCATAATCTTTTCTTTGTCTTCTGCTTGTATGTGAAAATCTAACAACTTTGGAAATTTTGGATTGAAATGGTGTCCGACTATAAGAGCCTCTATCTCGAATTGGATGGCCATGCGTACCTCGACCATTGATACCCAGATAATTCAAGGAAGTTTGATCTAACTATTGTCTTTTTGAGTAAGTTCTTTCTCCTACTGTGGAACGCAATCTTACCTAAGGATGTGAACGATAAAGGGTCACTACGGGTAATTCACATTGGATTTAGAATGATCTCTTGACTGTTTGATGTGTTTACAATGCAAGGCGTCTTCAGGTCATCACGACGTTTATGTTTTGATGCTTATATAAATTTCTATATCAAAATGGACATGATATTTAGGTCATCCTAGCGTTTGTGCCTTGGTGCTTATATCTACTCCGACATTCTAAAAATAAAATCAATATTCATATATCCATGGTTGTTGGCCAGTGGGTGTTGTATTGATTCTTGCGCATACAAATCGATATTCATATGTCTATGGTTTCATAGCTAGTGGGCATTGTATTGATTTATCCGGTTACCAAAAAGCTCAATGATGATAACAAATCGACATATGATCAGTGACTAGGTCCTAGGTCTTAGGTTGCATTTCATTTTGCATGTCTCATTGCATTTTGCATGTTGCATTATCTCACAATGACTAAACGAACTTCAATGCTTAAACAACTCTTCAAATCGCATCTTCAAATCTAACAAGAGCTGAACCTCACACAAAGGTTCCTCCAATGAAGCAGCAAGTAGAATCTTTTTTCGGGATCAAAATTCAAATCTGAGATCATTCATATTATTAACTGCTTGCATAATCGACCTTCAATCATCACAAAAATCCAGTATTCAACTTAATTGATTATCTAACATCAAACTATCAAAAATTCAACTTGGTCAACCATGGTCAACTCATGGTCAAACCTAGTCAAACTTGGTCTCTAGGACCTCTAAACGATGCAGAATGCATTCACTGGACGTGTTTAACCACTTCTCAAATCAATTAACATGCTTCTAAACTATAACGCTGACTTTTCTTGTCAGATTTCAATTTTAATCCCGAAGGGGGCATGGTATTGCACATCATTCAAAGTCTGTCAATCAAATCTATTAATATCTTTCATCAGTAATCAAGACAAACAATCACGTCTAGTTACTGATTCATAAAAAAAAAAGACCTCATTGCTCGGGGCAAATCTATCATCACTTGGGGCATATCAGATTCATCGATCCATATCAATCTGGTATTCTCTTAATCTTGTAATCCGTATCAGTTTTTGCAACCATCAGATCATAGTGTTCTTTCCTTGGTTCTTCGGCAACTGAAGGGTTTGGATGTGATACCTGCTAGTTCTGCTAAGACAATCGAGTCTAGAACGGGTCACTCACTTCTTTGCAATCCTAAGGTTTGGAATCAGGTGTTTTGGACACTTTTTCGCAATCATAGGTTCATTTTCTATTATAGTGAACATTATCTTTGGTCATTCAGGACCTATTATCTTCATATCAAATTCAATATCAATCAACTCCTATCTCAATATCTTTCAATCGGTTTCTATCTTGAGATCGGTTTATCTTTTGAATCAGTTTCATATCTTTATCAAACACAGACTATCTTTGAACCACTGTGCTTCGCACAGTAATTCAAAGAGGGGCAAAATGTAATACCCCAAAAATGGGCTATAAGTTCATTAATATCCTACATCTTCAATTCGAATGAAATCGACATCAAAGTCCTAATCTAAGGCACATCTAAACATCATCGAATCATAATTGATTATCTTAAATTCTGCATCAAGGAATATTCTTAGTAATATTCCTAATCATCATAATTATCTTTAATTTTATAATTATTTGGCAATAAATCACATTTATCTTAAAGTTTGATTAATTGAATATTTTCATATTTAATTAATTAGATTTAATATATTTGCCACTTAATTGTATAATTAAATTTAATTCTATCTATTATTAATTGTATTATTTAATTTTGACAATAAATCTAATATCATATGAATAATTGATTAAATTCTTATTTAATTAATTAAAGCAAGTTCTCATTATTTAATAATATAGTTTTTAATAAAAATTTGATTAAATAATTGATTAACCCATAAATCAATTGTTTTATTTTTAAAAGCAGTTAAGTTGGAAATAAATCACTTTATTATTAAATTAATTCATAAATAAAACATGCACAATCATAAAAGTAGACAACTATCAATTATCAATTAAAGCTAAACTCTATTTTGAGTTAAAGCTCTGTTTTTGCATGTTTTTGTGAGTTAATTATCCTTTATTTAAAAATAACTCAAAAATCAACCTGAGTTATTTGAGTGATTTATGGCTTTTTCCCATGCACCTCCAAAGCCCTGGATTTCTATAAAAATAAGGCTCAGCTCTTCATAATTGATCTCCCAAATTTGCATCCAAGCATCTCATATTTTTGCACAATCACACTGGAGAATTAGAATTGAAGAATCAAAAGCTCTTGCGAATCGACATCTTTGTGAGATCAATCTTATTTTTGCATTCATATTGCATATCATTGTTAGATTAGCATTGCATATCAATTTTCAATAGCATTCACAGCATATCAATTCCATATTAACATAGATTCATATCAGTTTTTATCCTTCTTATTGCATAGAAAATTCAAAAATATAGATTAATTGCATTCAATTCATATCTAGATCAATTGCATTCAAATCCTTCATTTAGGTGTTGTCTAGGTCACTGATCTCGATTACAATCTGAGAACATTAATCTCGCACCTACTAGAAGGCAGTAAATTGCTTGGTTAGATAGTTTTCAATTTTGCATGATTTTGATTATCACTAACCTCTAATATTTTACTGAGTGTTGTGTCTATAGATCAGGTACAATTTTCACACATACAACTTCAAGATATCAGTTATCAGATAGAGAAGATCAAAATTCAAAGACATTCAAATTGAGTAGAATTAGACAAGGCTACCGAGCAGATCAGAGACAAGATCTACACATACAGAGGTGATATATAATCTATACTACATTGATCTATATCAAACAAGGTTGAGTTGTCATTTATAGATACATCATGTTATTTTCTAGTCATTGTAACATAGTTTGGCAAAATCTCTTAATAGAGTAGACCTAACAGTCTTTTATGTAAATCTCTTAACCGAGTGCACACTCAAGTAGTGTTGTTGAAATCCTATAACTAGGTAGATCTAGCTGATCTAAATTGTTACTCCTAATAGGGTAAGATCACTAGAAGTGATCACAACTTGTAGCCTTAATCAACATACTTTATTATCTACAGTAGTAAAGATTTTTGGGTGTCATCCCCATAGTAATTTTTACCTTCTAACAAGGGTTTTTACGATACCAAAATACTTGTATTATGTGACTGATTTATTGTTGATTTCATGCTATTTACTTTTGCAAGTTAATTGAATGAATGATGCATGCAATGGATTCAAGTTATATATGAATGTTACTATTTTTTGTTGATTAAGTTTTGGGAGTTAAAGTTTTTGAGGGCATTGATTCACCCCTCCCCTCTTAGTACCCTATCTCTCCATTCCAACAACATGTTCCCCTTGCACACTTCCCTAGTGTTGCTCACACGTATGAGCAACCCTAACCCAAGGTAAACCTTACCATACCCCAAACCATACCCCTTACTCTACTTTAGACCTTACCTCTAACTCTAACTCATCCTCCCAACCCAAGCCCTTCCCAAATCCTATAAATACCCTCACTTCCCAAGATGAAATATATAATTCAGATAATCATACTAAGTAGTGTTATAATGTTAGATTATTTTTAGATCATCTTAAGCTTTTAACATAATTGTTAGATTTCATTGTTTTGCAAGCTTTCTAACACATCTTAGCTTAGAATAATGGATGAATCTTAGTTTCATTTATTATTTTTGGTAGCTTCTTGCACCATATCATACCTATTTTGGACTAAAATCAACTTAGAATAAGCATTCATAACATAATCTGCATTTTTAGCTCATTAGGATCCTTAAGGACTTAGGGGTAAAACAGGTGTTCTATACCTATTTTTGTGCCACTATGGGGTTCTTATGGTCCCTAATCAATCCAGATACCTCCTAATCATCATTAGGGACTTTCTCCAAGTGATTTGAGAGCACACCCACATCCCTAAAGCAAGAGCAAATCAAACGGTGATAGGGTGCTCTAGTTTAAGCTCTATCTGAGTGTCTTTGTAAATAATTTTCTTTATAAGTTAGGAATATGATCATAAACTAATTTTTTAATGATCTACACCTTTCAAGATAGATTAGGTTTGCACTGATCACATTTTGGCACGCTTGGTGGGACACTACACGCCTTCGAAATTGCATTTTTTAGGGTTTTCCAAGAAAAAACTCATGTTTTTAGACAACTCATCCTGTTATAGGTGAATAATCATACAAGTAAACTCCTTGGGATACTTTCTCATACGAGTTAGGACCTTGACTCATACTAGACCACCCATCACTCGTATGGGAGCTTTTTAGGCCTTTCTGGCTTGTTTTTGGCCTACTGGCCCTGTTTGCTCATACTGTAAAGCATAATTACTTGTACTAGGCCTAACCATTACTTGTATGAGTAAATAACTTAGTATACCCTACCTTTTTTACTCATATGGAAAATAGGGAGGTCTTGTAAGGCCTTAGGCCAAGAAAAAGTTGGTTTTGGGGGGTTTCTAGGGGTTTTCAGGCCATTTTGCCTGCTTGTTTCAAGTTTTTAACACCATCTTCTATAGGCACCCTTGAAAGGCATCAAAATAACTAAAAAAACTTAAGGCACTAATTCTCATCAACTTTCTTGATCAACTAGGAACTTAAAATACTTCATTTGGTTGCTTAAAACAAACACTAAACACATTCTTGAGTGCCTGAAATCAAAGAATCTACAAATCTTTCCTATTTGTTCCTAATCAATCCTAATCAACTAAAAACCTTCCTAAATTGTCCTAAAATCAATCAAAATCATCCCTAAATTCTTTTATCTTGCTAAAATGAATCTCAAAATTATGCAACATTAGGACTTTAGAAAGCATTCATGCAAAATAAGAACATTTCTTGTTTTGGAAAGAACTTCAAAGTTGCATCTCAAATCTAATTGGTTTAAAATCAGTCTTAAATGCATTCAAATTTTCCCAAATCAAACTCACATGCATCAATTAGAGCTAAAAAGAACTTTATTTGCAATATCTCAAAGTTTTGTTAAAAGTCTCATGCAAACTATGAAGAAAATCAACCAAATCTTTGCTAAATCTTTCCTAATTGGTTCCTAAACAATCCTAATCATTCCTAAATGTTTCTAAATCATCCTAAGTTCTTTATGCTTAGTTAAAAAAAACTTCATGTTGCAAAATCTCAAATGCTTTTCAAATTTTCATGCATCAAACCAAATCTAGGAATCTCATTTTGGGTATAAAACATACAAACTAACACGCAAAGTCTTGAATGAAAAACCAAAGGTCCAAAGGAGTCATTTTTACATTGAGTCCAAATCAAACACACTCTTGAGTGATCTAAAAGAGAATGAAAAGAATCTCTATTCCTTCCTCTTTCAAATTCAATTCAAACAAAACTCAATCTTGAATGACTTAAAATCAAAACAAAGCTCATTTCCAAGTTCTTAAAGCAATACGCAAATCAAATCTTGAATGCCCAAACAAAGAACCTACAATCGCTCAAAGTTTTACTTTTTGAAAAGAGAAAGAACAAATCAAAGCTTAAATCACATGTGTTTTCAAAATACTTAAATCAATTTGGGAAAAGAATCTTCATGATGTGCATCTAGGAGTTTCCCATTTCTGCAAATCCTTGTTAAAATAAGTAATGTAAAACATCTGAACTCAGACAAGTTCACTTGTTTTACTTTTAGAGAGGCTTGTCCGGGGAGAAAAGTGCTTCCTCTCTAGAGAACAACCTCAAACTGGTACCTTCCCTGACCGGTATATAAATAAAGCTTTGAGAAAACTCTCGCTTACATCCCCTCAAGCTCAGGTGATGCGTGTTGATGGTAGCCTAGGGTAGGTGAATAATCCCTATAATTCTAACATGGTCAACTAGGCTCTTAAGTGAGTCATGTGTGTACAAACTGATTGGGAGGACTCCATGGAACAACTACAAACTTGATAAAATAGAAGCTACCCTATCTATATCTGAAGGTATCATAATCCTTATGCAAGGACTGATCCAAGGGGTTTACCGGATCACCTTAAGATACTCACCATATGTATCCCCTTTCAGGGGTATCAAGCTATGGCCAAGGATTTTGATACTCACCTCCCTTAGGTAGATCTTCTTGAAGTGATTTGCACAGCCAAAAGCTTAGTGAAAACATTTTTCAGAAAATACACCTTTCAAAGCTTTCTTTCAGATTCAGTAGATAAACTCATTGCTTGTATCCCACAAGGTTGCTTTGTCCCTTGTCCAGATTGTTTTCAAAAAGTCTTTGTCAAGTCTATCCTTTGCCATTGGAAACATCAAACTGATCCATAACTTGATTCAAGTTATTTAGAAAACCTTGCAGAAGAATCCTTCACAATCTGATACCAAAAGCTTTGTCTCAATCCAATTACCAAAAACTCACTAAGTTATGTCTAATTTGACCAAACACCCAAAATCTAAACTTCCTGAATCCCAATCCTATCAAGAGAAGAAAGTCGTAGAGAGAAATCTTAAAAGCCATCAATCTTTTGTACAAGCAACCCAAGCCAAAGAACAATACCAGGAAAAGCTTGATAACATGGGCTATAATGCCAGAGTAAAATAGTTTGCATATCAATTTTGAGTTAACCATCACTACGTCAATCTCGAGAGGGAAGACTAGCTGGATCCATCACATGTCCATTCTACCTTTGGGATCCCAAATCCTATCTCGACAGTCCTTCATCCTAGCTCATCCTAGTCTCTTCCTTGTATCACCACCAAACCTTAGTTGCATCTTAAAGTCATTCTTAGTTGCATTTGTCATCATCTTCCTAGTTGCATCATAAATCATCCATTTCAGTTGCATCTAGGTCATTCTCTTATAAATAGCATCATTTCATCATCCTTCGCCATCATTCCATTAGCAATCTGCAATCGGAATCCCAAATCCTTGATCCAAATCCAACATCCATCTATTCAAGTCAACCTCACCATCCTTGCACCAAATCCAACAATCCAAATCCAAAAGCACTTAGTGTTCAAAACCCTTGAGTTATTTTCAATCCCTATCCTAAATCAGAAATCACCCCCTTTGACAGAGCATTATCTAAAGGAAATCCAACTTATCCTTATATAGCCTCATCATCTCAAGCAAGAGATTGGCATGCATTGATAAGAATCCAGTTGACCAAAGATCATTAGTCTATCCTAGGTTGACCAAATCCTGCCGCTGATCCTCTATTGGGAAAACAATAGCTCATTTGTTGACAATTAGTAATCTTCCACTAGCATCCCACCAATCATCCACTGAAATCTTGATCCAAATTAGAGTATCCCACCAATCCCCCGTCATCACCAAGCATTTCACCAATCTTTCACCATTTCCCACCAATCTTCCACCATCCTTGATCCAAATCCAAGCATCCCACCAAACCTTGCATTGCATTCTAGAAATCCACTATCCTTAGAAGTTTCTTAGACTTGCATCCATCATTATTTAGAGTCTTTTAGGAACATCTTGCATCCATCTAGCATCTACATCTTAAGATCTCCACTCCATGTCTGTCGAGACAAGATCTAGAAAATGAAGGAACATGGATCCTTATCAAGTCCCCAGCTCTTCCAATCCCAACATTTCTACTAGCGCAATGGTAGCTTAGGATCCCCAGATCCAACAAACTAGTAATGCATGGGATGATCCCAATATCCCCCCGGCTTCTTTTGCAATAGAAACATTCCTAAATCACCTATGGAATGCACAAATGGTTAGTGCACTCACTACTCAGAATCAACAAAATATGTTGGCTCACTTCACACAGGAGGGTCTCCCATTCCACCATATCGCCAACCTCGCATCCCCATCAATAACATCTAAATCCCAATAGAAGCATACACTCCCATCATCCAACAAATCCCTAATCCACTTTTTCACATATCACAAGTAGCTTCGCCCATCCCTCCCCTTTTGCAAAGCAGTTTCACAAGCCCTACAACACAAGGAACACAATCGACTCCATTTCCTCTTATAGGTGCACCGTCATCTTCCATAGCAGTTCAATCCATCATCCCTACTGAAAGCTTTTCACAAAACCAAATGTTGCCTCCCACACAAACCTTTACACAAGCAGTTCTGCCACCTTCCATGGGCCAAGCAACATCATTTTTCTCGGGGGCAACACAATCATCCTTCCCATTCACTCCACAATCTTCTGCATCCATACCACCATTTTCAGGGTCAATGCAATCATTTCCCTCTTTCTCCTAACAAACCTCTGCATCAACGTCATCTTTTCCTAGGGTAGCGCAATTGTTTCCCTTTCATACTCAACAAACTTTTGAATCAACATCACCTTTTATGTGGGGAACATAAGCATCCTCTTTCACCCTCCAACAAGCATTTACCTAAGCACAAAATCAACAAGTTGCCTTCATAATTGGTATGCCCTCCATGGGATTCTAGAATCCACCATTCATGTCCCAAACCCCCATCACATCTACCTTTCCCACATCCTCCACATCACAGTTCCCACTACGCACTGGTTCTCGATGGGGCCTCACTAAAGAAGAAATGCAAGCTTTCAGAATACCAACTCACTTCTCCACATCCATACCAACAAACCAACAAGCCACCTTATCGCAAGTAGCACAACAACAACCATCTCAACCTCCACCAACTTCATCCTTTCCCCCATTTGCAAACCATCTATTCATACCACCACTTCTCAGCGAGTTCCACCACCTCAGTAGCAGAGTTCATCTCATCTTGCAAGTTACCTTGCCCAACCACCTCCCATTTTCAGCTTCCCTACATCAGTTCCACCCTTAAGCAATGTGAGAATGCATCCATCCTACATCAACCAAGTGCAAAGCCAAATACAACAAGGGCCATCTTACCAGTAAGCTACATCATTTCACCAGCCTCCTCTAGAACAATAATACTTCCAATCACAAAAACAAATCCCTATCATTCCCCAACAGCAACAAGCTTCCTCCTACCAATCATAGCAACAACATCCCATCATCCTCCAACAACACTAAACAATTTCATATCCTCCACAACAATACACCCCCGCACCACATCAACAATATCCTCCCCAGTAATCATCACTCCAAAATCCATTCCAATCTGCCTATCTTGTTGGGCAATCTCCATATCCCACTCCATAATATCCACCTCAAAATCACCCTTTTTCACCAGCACCATTAGATCCTTTCCAAATGGGAGTATACACTCCAATGCCAATAAATGCTAAGTGGGAAGCAATGAAGAATGCCTTAAGGAGCTTCAAACTGGTACAAAGAATAAAACCTTCAAGTTTGAAGAGGTGTGTCCCTATCCATTTGATCGAGAAATCACAACTGTTCCTTTTCCTAAAAACTTTGAGACACCCAAGTTTGATAAATATTGAGGGAAAGGAGACCCTGTAAATCATATCAAAGAGTTCTATATGGCATGCCAAGAAGTGGCTTACAGTGACAATTATCTTTTGCGCCTATTCCCCAAAAGCTTGGGAGGAACTATTGTCGAGTGGTTTTACAAGATACCATGTGGGACCATCACAACTTTTGTCAAGCTCTCTGATAAGTTCATTGCCCAATATGCCCACAATGTCGAGAATGAGTTAACTTTACTAGACCTTTGCAACTCCAAACAGAAAGAAGGAGAAAGCCTAGCAAATTACCTGCAACAATGATAGAACCTCACTACCAAGTTATCATATCAACCACCTGAAAAGAATGTAACCAATATCTTCATCAATAACCTACATCCCAAACTATCCCACTTCATGAGGATGAACTATATCCAAATGTATTAGGATATCAAAAGCAAAGGGATAGATATCCAAAGAGGTCTCCTAGACAAAGGCGCAGTCCAGCATTATAAAAATGATTCCCAAAGTAAAACCAATAATGATAAACCTTGTTATTGGAATCGTAACAAAAATGCAATCACTGATGGAGCTACAGACACCAAGCATGTCCAAATCATTGTGGTCATTCCTACATTGATTCCTGCATATCAACAACAACCTCAAACTCATCAACAACCTATGCAGCAATATTAGCCTCAAAACAATCAATAGAACTATCAGCAACAAGCACATCAAGACCATCAAGGCAATCTGACCAATCAAACTAATGCCATCACTACTACTCCCAATCAAAATAGACCCAGAGCCCAGACTTACCCGAAGAGAATCTTCACAGAACTTGGTGAACCTCTAGATGTTATCTTTTATTGAATGACCAAGGCCAATCTAATTACATACCCACCAATCCATTAGTTTGATGATGCCACTCCTAAGCCCAACTGGTACAAAGATCATGAGTATTGTGATTATCACCGTGTCAAAGGATACACTACCCTAAAGTGCATGAAGCTAAACCACTACATCCAAGATCTCATTGATTGAAAGGAAATCCAAGTGGACACACCTGCGCAAGCCTCGCCTAATGCCAATTTATCAAAATGTGTTCCCACAACACAATGCTGGGAAAAATCAAGCCAATATCAATCCTCCCCACTAGAACCAAGGCAAAGGCAAACAAGGAGATCATGTTGATCGCAAAGACTACACTACTACTTATATCAATTAAGACAAGTTTGTTGGATGTATAACCCAAGTTGAAACCATGGTCAATGTCATCCACATCAAAGGAGAAGATAGTCAATGTGTTGTTACCACCTGTAGAGGTCAGATAATTATCGTTGGTGCACATCCAAGACCAACACATAATGCATAATACAACCTTATAGAACATCTCAGGAATACACTAGCCCAAATCTCCATCCTTGACCTTCTCCGCACTTCACCCTTCCATCAAGAAATCCTTGACTGATCCCTTCATGAAGGAAATGTCCCCACAAACATTAACACCATCCAATTTGAGAACCTTGGGGGACATCTATCTGCATCCTGTGCTCTATCCTTCAAGCCATCCGACATATCAGTCATTGCACCTGATCATAATCTCCCTCTCCGCATCACCGTTATGGTTAGAGATTTTTCCATTAAAAGGGTCATGATAGATAATGGCTCAGGCCTAAACTTGTGTACTCTAAAATTCATTTAACAGATAGGATTTACAAAGGCTGACATATCACATGAAGTCATCACCATCAAGGCATATGATAACTTGGAGTGTACCTCTGAAGGTACCATTCTTTTGCCTATGTAGTTAGGCCTAGCAACACAGGACACCATTTACCATGTTCTTGATCTTGACCTACCATTCAACATCCTCCTTGACCAACCATGGATCCATTCCATTAAGGTTGTACCATTAGTGCATCAAATTTCCACATCAAGGCACTGAGGTCACCATCCATGCAGACCCTCAACCCTTCGCATACTTCCGTGCAATGGAAGCATCATTCCCTCATTCGACCCATTATCCTGGAATTGACATTGGCACTTCTATCGCTAGTTCTTCACAATCCCATTGTGATCTAGAGATTATCCTCACCTCCACTCTCTCCTCTGTCAAGATCAACAATCAAGGATGTGGTGAATACAAACTAACTGATGCACTTGCACTAGGGGCCCTCCCACTTGATTTGCATATGCAAGGGCGCCTGAGTCACCAAAGCAAGCCTACTCAGGAAAATCATGAAATCAAGCAAATGGGACCTATGACTTTGGTCTCCCATGGCAACATAAAAAGTCAAGATATGGATCTTGACATCAATAGGTGGTTGTATAGAGATCCCCCACCACCTGACACTCAACTTCTTGGTTACTTCAAAGACAAGTATCCCCAATCACACAAGTACACCACTGAACAATGGAAATATCAAGGCAGTGGTCTAGGACCACAAGAAGGCAGAAGAAAAGACCCTATCACAACATCAAGGTCTTGGCTTTAGTACCTCTCACCTGCGTATACAAGAGCCCAATACCACAACTAGGGGCACCAACATGACCAACATTCCCTTCTTGAATAGCCAGAATGACCTCGTAGAGATTGAATACATCCCTAAAGAGGAAGAAAATAAATCATATGATGACATCTTCAATGATGATACCCTCCTAGGCACTTATGTCCTCCAACAACTTGCCATTAACCTCATAGAAGTACCCCTCATCCACCCCAAACTCATAGACTAGGATCAACCAAGCGTCACACATATCGATGAGCTCCAAAGCACGGAAGTGCTCTAGAATTCATGGGGGCATCAGGCCCATAATTAGATCAAGATTTAGGATCAACTCACATTTGTAAGCTCGACCCTAAAGGATATTTCAGGGAAGAGGCAAGCTTTAGTTGCAAAAGTGAAAAAGAAAAAGAAAAGCATGAGTCCTTATGTGAAAACCCCTCTGGGGCACATTCTAATTCCAAAAAAGTAAAAATAAAGGGTGTATCTTCTGGTGAAAACCTCTCTGAGGTGCTAGAAGATGAAGACTTGCCTCTTCCTCCCATCCAAGATTACAGACCTGAGCAGTCACCCATCATCATAGAAGAAAAGAAACTAGTCAACTTGGGCATAGAAGAATGTCCAAGAATCACCTACATTGCAACATCTTTAACAGAGGGTGAAGAAACAAATCTCATTGTGCTTCTTTGATAATCCATTATAAACTTTGTATGGTCATATGTGCATATGTTTGGGCTTGATCTGAATCTCATTGTGCATAATCTTGCAGTGGATCCCAATGTCAAGCCAGTCAAGCAGAAGCTAAGGAAAATGCATCCAAAAGTGGCCTTGTTAGTAAAAGCAAAGCTCGAGAAACTTCTCCAAGAAAATTATCAGAGCTATAGATTACTCAGATTGGATCTCTAACACGGTCCTAGTGACAAAGCCTTCAAGTGACATCAGAATCTGCACAGACTTTAGGGACCTAAACAAAGCATGTCCTAAGGATGATTTCCTACTGCCCGACATAGACATGATCATAGATCTTACAATGGGCCATGAGATGTTGTCACTCATGGATGGATTCTTAGGCTACAATCAGATATGAATAGTAGAAGCAGATCAACACAAAACAACATTTACCACACCATGGGGTACCTTCTGTTACAACATGATGCCATTTGGTCTAAAGAATGTAGGAGCCACATATCAACGAGCAATGACAACCATCTTCCATGACATGATCCACAAGATCTTGGAAGACTATGTGGATGACATTCTTGCAAAATCAAAAACATGAGGTGAACACCTAAAAATTCTTGAGAGTGTGTTCAATCACCTGTAGCATTATGGCTTGAAGCTAAATCCAAAGAAATGTGTCTTTGGTGTAACATCTAGAAAGCTTCTAGGCTTTATAGTATCACAACGTAGCATAGAGATAAACCCCAAGAAGGTCAAATCTATAACAGAAATGCCTCCACCAAGAACACTCAGGCAGCTCAGGAGCCTACAAGGAAAGTTCTACTTAGTGCGTCGCTTTATCTCATAGTTGGCAGACAAGTGCCAACCCTTCACACATCTGCTGCACAAAGACACAAACTTCAAATGGGATCCCATCTGTCAGAAAAGCTTTGACAAGCTCAAGGAATATCTAGCCAACTCTCCCATCCTTGTACCACTATTTTTAGGATGCCCTATCATACTCTACATCTCAGAAACCACTACTGCAGTGGGGGAACTCTTAGCTTAGCATGATGATGACAACAAAGAGAGAGCCATCTACTATATCATCTGAACTCTTGTCGACTATGAGCTTAACTATTCACCCATGGGAAAAGTATGCCTTGCAATGGTCTTCGCCACTCAAAAGCTCAGCCACACAATCAGGCTCATCTCAAAGGTAGACCCACTCAAGTATCTTTTATCAAGGACAACTCTCACAAGACATATGGCAAAATGGGTCATGCTACTCAACGAGTTTGACATCTAGTACATAGATCAAAAAGCAATCAAAGGGAAAGTAATTACCAATCAGCTAGTAGAAGCACCACTGGTGGATACCTATCCATTAATCATGGAATTCCCTAATGAGCACCTATGTATGATCGAAGAACAATCTATATGGAAACTATACTTTGATGGCTCCTACACATCGCATGGATCAGGCGCAGGAATCCTATTCGTCACCTTAAGGTGACTATATTATGAAATCATTCAAATTAGGATTCATGTGTACTAATAACATTGCAAAATATGAGGCACTCATCTCAGGCCTCAAAACAACTATTCAATGGAACATAATAGAACTGCAAATGTTTGGAGATTCACAGTTGATTATCAAACAAGTCCTAGATGAATTTCAGACAAAGGATGACAAGCTTCTACCCTACAAAGAACTGGTGGACAAACTGAAAGAGCATTTCTTGAATCTACAGTTCACGCAGATACCAAGGCTTCAAAACAAAGCCGCCAACACAATGGCAACCATCAAATCCTTATTGGAGATCCCTCGTGATTCAACTCATTACAAATTTTTAGTTGAGCAGCTACACACGCCTGCTTATGCAAACACTGATGTCAAAATGGTGTGTGTCTTGGTTGGTCCTCAGTCCCCATGGTACCATGACATCCAAGCATATCTAAAGAATGGTATCATATCTCCCCATCTCACCAATAACCAATGCCGAAACTTAATTCACAGATCTTCCCGCTATACTCTTGTACCCAACACCCTTTATCGTCAAGGATATCACAATATCCTTTCTAGGTGTTTAGATTCAAACGAGGCTGTCTTGGCTTTACAAGAGGTCCACGCTGGAATTTGCGGTGCCCACATGAGTGGCATGGTTCTAGAAAAGAATTTTCTTCGAGTCGGGTATTATTGGCCAACCATGGAACATGATGCTTGTGAATTTGTTAGGAAATGTCTACCATGTCAGCAGTATGCAAATCTAATTCATGCACCAGCACAAGACTTGCAGCCCATTGCGCCACCTTGGCCATTTTCATGTTGGGGCTTCGACCTCATTGAATTAATCACTCCCCTTTCCTTAGATGGATATAAGTACATAATAAATGCCATAGAGTACTTCACAAAATGGGTCAAAGCGATTCTGGTCACACTTGCTACTGGCATCCAAATATCCAAGTTCATCCTTTACCATATCATTTGCTGCTTCGTCATACCATCTACCATCTTCACAGACCATGGAACACCTTTTAAAAACCAACATGTGGATGATTTATGTGCCAGAATCCACATCCATCATAGTTTCTCTAGTCCATATTTCCCCCAAGGAAATGGCCAAGCTGAGGCAACCAATAAAACTATCCTAAAAATCCTCAAGAAGGTTATCAATGATTCTGGTCATGATTGGCACCTACAAATAAATCTCGCCCTTTGGGCCTATCTGATGTAGAGCATCATGTAAACCATTTACATCTTCTAGGATCCATTTGATCCATCCAACATTTAATTATATAATAACTATTCAAGAGGCATATTCCATCATTAGACAACATAAACATCTTCCCAATCATCAAGCAGTTTTAGCGATCATGCCTCAAAGATTTGTAACTTTTGTTTTAACAATTATTTAACCAATCCCTCCAATGAACACATATAAAACTAGGATAACCAAAACATATCCCAAAATTAAGGAAATCCAATGGTTAGATAAAAACGTTATCATCTCTGTACCAAGAGCCATTTTTTCTGTCATAAACCAGATTTAACACACCAAACCTTGCCTAGGGCATCTCATATCTTTCTCAAAATGAATCCAAATCACACCAAAATAATTCCATCTAAAGAATATATGAATCTAGTTTTAGAATATGTAAGCTATTTATTTTTCTCATTCATAAATCATTCTACAAACACAAATCATTGCCTGTGACTCCAATTTAGATCTTTAAAAACCAGTTTCCACTCAAATGCACATAACTTTCACAAATTTAAATAAAAATGACTCAAACCAAAAGGAAATTAAATTTAATTCATATATCTTTCCAATGAATATTATTATAGGTCTTAAATCTTTCATATGCATCCATACCAAATAGTGCAACACAACTGTTCTCAGGAGATCTTGAATCTGCAACCAACAACTTCCACCAAAACGTGCATAGCTTATTCATTTATTTATATAATTGAACCAAACCAAAAGCATGCAAAATAGGATTCATCATTATATCTATCCATTACTATATTACAGAGTTTATAGGCCGTACAAGGCCTGGAACCAACCCTAAAACTAAAAAACCAATCAAAATAACAACAATAGAATGCACAAAAAATGTATCAAAATATTTCCTCCTTTCAAATCTGATTTGGTTCAACCATACAATGGTATTTATAAGGTATTTGGTAGTTTTTAATTTCATAACCAACTCCTACACAAACCATCTACATCTTCTAGGATCCATCTGATCCATCCAACATTTAATTATATAATAACTATTCAAGAGGCATATTCCATCATTAGACAACATAAACATCTTCCCAATCATCAAGCAGTTTTTGCGATAAGGCCTCAGAGATTTGTAACTTTTGTTTTAACAATTATTTAACCAATGCCTCCATTGAACACATAGAAAAATAGGATAACCAAAACATATCCCAAAATTAAGGAAATCCAATGGTTAGATAAAACGTTATCATATCTATACCAAGAACCATTTTTCCTATCATAAACTAGATTCAAAACACAAAACCCTGCCTAGGGCATCTCATATCTTTCTCAAAATGAATCAAATCACACCAAACCAATTCCATCTGAAGCATATATGAATCTACTTTTAGAATATGTAAGCTATTTATTTTTCCCATTCATAAATCATTCTACAAGCACAAATCACTGCCTGTAACTCCAATTCAGATCTTTAAAAAGGAGTTTCCACTCAAATGCACATAACTTTCAGAAATTTGAATAAAAATGACTCAAACCAAAAGGAAATTAAATTTAATTCATATATATTTCCAAAGAATATTATTAGAGGTCTTCAATCTTTCATATGTGTCCATACCAAATAGTGCAACACGACTATTCTCAGGAGATCTTGAATCTGCAACCAACAACTTCCACCAAAACATGCATAGATTATTCATTTATTTATATAATTGAACCAAACCAAAATAATGAGAAATAGGATTCACCATTCTATCTATCCATTACTATATTATAGGGTTTCCAGGCCATACATGGCCATACAAGGCCTGGAACCAACCCTAAAATTGAAAAACCAATCAAAATAACAACAATAGAATGCACCAAAAATGTATCAAAATATTTCCTCCTTTCAAATCTGATTTGGTTCAACCATACAATGGTATTTATAAGGTATTTGGTAGTTTACCAACCATCTACCTTTTTACATATTTTTTGCAATGTTAGCAACTTTCTCAATGTTGCATTTTGCAACTTTTTAAGCAACTTTTACATTTTTGACAAAATGACTTTAAAAATTTGTCAAACCTCTCTATACATATCCAAATGTAATATTTAGGACCTTTTATAATTA
Source organism: Chamaecyparis obtusa (assembly GCA_027943335.1). Classification (NCBI taxonomy): domain Eukaryota; kingdom Viridiplantae; phylum Streptophyta; class Pinopsida; order Cupressales; family Cupressaceae; genus Chamaecyparis; species Chamaecyparis obtusa. The sequence goes on along the minus strand of BSBK01000620.1, from coordinate 1,569,359 downwards.
TTTTACCCTTACATGGGTATTTTACACAAATTTGACCATGTAGACCTAAACATGACCTATTTGCCAACTTGAGCAATATTGTGCACATGCTTACATTTCTTGGTGACACCTTTACAAATGGATTCAAAATGAATCAATACATCATATAATTGGCTTTAAATGAAACAAAAACCTTATATATCTCATAGTGACCTCTAGGATTAGGTGCTCCTGCCCCATGCTACCGACGTTGAAAACTTTCCAAGTCTCTTGGAAAGGTGTGTCATAACCTGCAAAAACAAAATTATAACAAAAATATTCATCTTCACCTTCATTTTCCTTTGCCTCTTCATGCCTTTATCACCATCCTTTTTTCCTTTAAGGACATAGGACTTTCCTCAAAATCATCTTCTCAAATACTCCTATCAGTGGAGCATTAATGGATGCAACACCATGGTGCCTTATCAGTCAGAGATCCACCTTTACCATTGCTACTTCAAACTCACCACAAACAACTCTCCCATATGCTTCACCTAGGAGTCCTCTTTGCCTCTCTCCCTAGTCTCTTGGCAATCAACTGGACCACTCCTTGGCCCGAGACCTTCTCTTGGCCCTTGAAAAACTTCCAGTGTCTATACACACAACCCAACCTTAATATGTAGCAAGATGAATGAGCACATGCAACCAAAACTCATCAACAAAATAAATACCAAACCTCCAAGGTCCTGGTGTGGATTGCCTCCCTCGATGCTCTATCCACACACTCAAGATCTTCAATCTCTGATACCAATTTGATGCAGAGCATCATGTAAACCATTTACATCTTCTAGGATCCATCTAATCCATCCAACATTTAATTATATAATAACTATTCAAGAGGCATATTCCATCATTAGACAACATAAACATCTTCCCAATCATCAAGCAATTTTTGCAATCAGGCCTCAAAAATTTGTAACTTTTGTTTTAACAATTATTTAACCAATCCCTCTAGTGAACACAGAAAACTAGGATAACCAAAACATATCCCAAAATTAAGGAAATCCAATGGTTAGATAAAACATTATCATCTCTGTACCAAGAGCCATTTTTCCTGTCATAAACCAAATTTAAAACACCAAACCCTACCTAGGGCATCTCATATCTTTCTCAAAAATGAATCTAAATCACACCAAACCAATTCCATATGAAGAATATATGAATCTAGTTTCAGAATATGTAAGCTATTTATTTTTCCCATTCATAAATCATTCTACAAGCACAAATCATTGCCTGTAACTCCAATTCAGATCTTTAAAAACCAGTTTCCACTCAAATGCACATAACTTTCACAAATTTGAATAAAAATGACTCAAACCAAAAGGAAATCAAATTTAATTCATACATATTTCCAATAAATATTATTAGAGGTCTTAAATCTTTCATATGTGTCTGTACCAAATAGTGCAACATGACTATTCTCAGGAGATCTTGAATCTGCAACCAACAACTTCCACTAAAACATGTATAGCTTATTCATTTATTTATATAATTGAACCAAACCAAAAGCATGAGAAATACGACTAATCATTATATCTATCCATTACTATATTATAGGGTTTCCAAGTTGTACATGGTTGTACAAGGCCTGGAACCAACCCTAAAATTGAAAAACCAATCAAAATAACAACAATAGAATGCACCAAAAATGTATCAAAATATTTCCTCCTTTCAAATCTGATTTGGTTCGACCATAAAATGGTATTTATAAGGTATTTGGTAGTTTTTAACTTCATAACCAACTCCTACACCAACCATCTACCTTTTTACATCATTTTTTGCAATGTTAGCAACTTTCTCAATGTTGCATTTTACAACTTTTTATGCAACTTTTACATTTTTGACAAAATGACTTTAAAAATTTGTCAAACCTCTCTATACATATCCAAATGGAATATTTAGGACCTTTTATAATTCTTTTACCCTTCCATGGGTCTTTTACACAAATTTGACCATGTAGACCTAAACATGACCTATTTGCCAACTTGAGCAATATTGTGCACATGCTTACATTTCTTGTCAACACCTTTACAAATGGATTCAAAATGAATCAATACATCACATAATTGATTTTAAATGACACAAAAACCATATATATCTCATAGTGACCTCTAGGATTAGGTGCTCCTGCACCATACTATCGACCTTGAAAGCTTTCCAAGTCTCTTGGAAAGGTGTGTCATAACCTGCAAAAACAAAATTATAACAAAAATATTCATCTTCACCTTCATTTTCCTTTGCCTCTTCATGCCTTTATCACCATCCTTTTTTCCTTTAAGGACACAAGACTATCCTCAAAATCATCTTCTCAAATACTCTTGTCAATGGAGCATTAATGGTTGCAACACCACGGTGCCTTATCAGTCAGAGATCCACCTTTACCATTGCTGCTTCAAACTCACCACAAACAACTCTCCCATATGCCTCACCTAGGAGTCCTCTTTGCCTCTCTCCCTAGTCTCTTGGCAATCAATTGGACTACTCCTTGGCCCTGGACCTTCTCTTGGCCCTTGATAGACTTCCAGTGTCTATACACACAACCCAACCTTAATATGTAGCAAGATGGATGAGCACCTGCAACCAAAACTCATCAACAAAATAAATACCAAACCTCCAAGGTCCTAGTGTGGATTGCCTCCCTCAGCGCTCTATCCACACACTCAAGATCTTCAATCTCTGATACCAATTTGATGCAGAGCATCATGTAAACCACTTACATCTTCTAGGATCCATCTGATCCATCCAAAATTTAATTATATAATAACTATTCAAGAGGCATATTCCATCATTAGACAACATAAACATCTTCCCAATCATCAAGCAATTTTTGCAATCAGGCCTCAGAAATCTGTAACTTTTGTTTTAATAATTATTTAACCAATCCCTCTAGTGAAAACATAGAAAAATAGGATAACCAAAACATATCCCAAAATTAAGGAAATCCAATAGTTAGATAAAACATTATCATCTCTGTACCAAGAGCCATTTTTCCTGTCATAAACTAGATTTAAAACACCAAACCCTGCCTAGGGCATCTCATATCTTTCTCAAAATGAATCCAAATCACACCAAACCAATTCAATCTAAAGAATATATGAATCTAGTTTCAGAATATGTAAGCTATTTATTTTTCCCATTCATAAATCATTCTACAAGCATAAATCACTGCCTGTAACTCCAATTCAGATCTTTAAAAACTAGTTTCCACTCAAATGCACATAAATTTCACAAATTTGAATAAAAAAGACTCAAACCAAAAGGAAATTAAATTTAATTCATATATCTTTCCAATGAATATTATTATAGGTATTAACTCTTTCATATGAGTTTTTACCAAATAGTGCAACACGACTGTTCTTAGGAGATCTTGAATCTGCAACCAACAACTTCCACCAAAACGTGCATAGCTTATTCATTTATTTATATAATTGAACCAAACCAAAAAAATGAGAAATAAGATTCATCGTTATATCTATCCATTACTATATTATAGGGTTTCCGATCCGTACAAGGCCGTACAAGGCCTGGAACCAACCCTAAAACTGAAAAACCAATCAAAATAACAACAATAGAATGCACCAAAAATGTATCAAAATATTTCCTCCTTTCAAATCTGATTTGGTTCGACCATAAAATGGTATTTATAAGGTATTTGGTAGTTTTTAACTTCATAACCAACTCCTACACCAATCATCTACCTTTTTACATCATTTTTTGCAATGTTAGCAACTTTCTCAATGTTGCATTTTACAACTTTTTATGCAACTTTTACATTTTTGACAAAATGACTTTAACACTTTGTCAAACCTCTCTATAAATATCCAAATGTAATATTTAGGACCTTTTATAATTCTTTTACCTTTCCATGGGTCTTTTACACAAATTTGACCATGTAGACCTAAACATGACCTATTTGCCAACTTGAGCAATATTGTGCACATGCTTACATTTCTTGTCAACACCTTTACAAATGGATTCAAAATGAATCAATACATCATATAATTGACTTTAAATGACATAAAAATCTTATATATCTCATAGTGACCTCTAGGATTAGGTGCTCCTACACCACTATCACACTTCTTATCACACTCCCATAGGCACCACCCCATATTCCCTTGTATATGGTGCCGAAACCATTCTACCAATCAAAGTTGAGCTCCCATCATTATGAGTCTCCATGAAGAACTATACCACCGATGAAGACTATCATGTGGCATGCCTCACATAGCTAGACCTGTTAGATGAAAAGAGACAACAAGCATATGAACACCTAGTTGCATACCAGAATTGACTCAAAATGAGTTATAACAAAAAGGTCCATCCTAGACAGTTCTAGGTCGGTGACATAGTCCTAAAAGAAAATCAGAAGGTCTAAGCACACAGAGAAAAGAAAGGCAAGTTTGAGCCTACTTGGCTGGGCCCCTATGTTGTCACAACATGCTTTGGCTTCAAAGCCTATCAGCTATCTACCCCAGAAGGTGAGCCTTTGAATGATCCAATCAACATCATACATCTGAAGAGGTTCTATGCCTGAACCAGGTCCCACATATTTAGAAAATCCACATAAAAATTGGAAAAAGTAGAAAAATATAAAAAAAAGAAAGAAAAGAAAAAAAGAAAAGAAAAATAATCGTCCAATGGTGAAAACTTGGCTATTCAAGCGCCTTGGACAAGTATGTTAGTGAAAACCTAGCAAATAGGCACCATACATAGTGGACCGAGTCATTATCTATCAAACTCCCGTCCCCCCATCCCAAAACCCAATCCTTTTTCTACAATCCCCATCCCCACCACCATCCCCCATCATTCCTCTATTTAATCCTCAAGCAAATCCACAATCCCGCCTATACATATCTTGTACCATATCCTGTATAGCACACTCCTTCATGTATATATCATGTATAGCGTGATCTTCCTATTCCAAATCCAAACTTATGTACATAGCTGTTGTAAATAATCTCCCTATTTGTGTACATAATTGTCGCATCCTATTGTACATATCCTTGTCAATCTTGTAGCAGCATTTGATCAGAAATCTTGTCCTACCCAGCCTTGTACTTCAACAACATCAATTGTCAACTATTCTTGATCACAACAATTATTCCTTGACTCATCATTTGCTAGCGAACAACAACACTCATTCTCTCATCAATCAGTGGGTCCTTGAGGATGTATCCTTCTTCTTGTCAGACCTAATCTTCCACCAATCACACCAGGTTCATGTCGATGTATCCTTCCACACGTTCAGACCAATCTTCCCACCATCAGTCAAATCAAATCTCTCTCCTTGGCAAAGAATGTCTTTTGGAGTTATCATTTTGGTCTTGGATTTTGTCCTTTGATCTTGTTAATCTTTTATGGCTTCTCGTTGTTCCTCTCCTCAAAGTCACCATGATCCTTTATATCTTGGCGTGTTGCAAATAAGGGCAATCTGGGGCAAGGTCTTTTGATCTTTCACTTCTTCCTGTGAGTCAGTCGAACATGACCCTTGCATGGTTCACATGTGATCTTCTTGGTTACATGGTGCACTTGGGAAATATCGTTTGCTTGTGGTTTCTCTAGCATCATTTCCACCATGCTTCCTCTTGGTTTCATGCGTGATGTTAGGGCAACCCTGCGTGTCTTTTTCACGTTAGTCCTATGCAACACTGCCGACGCAACCTTGTGTTCTTTCATAACCTTGGCAGGTCTCTAGCATTACTATATCAAACTAGGTTGTGCTCTCCACACTTGGAGCTCTCGAAATCCCCCATCTTGCATCATATAGATTAATCTTGCATCTTGCCTCTTCATGTAGTTGCATCCTGCATTTTGCATTCCATCTCATCTTGCATTCATCCATTTTTGCTCTTGGAAGCTTGGTTATTTATCTCCCCTTCTTCCTTGGTCCTTCCCCTTTTATGTTCTTTTCGAGAAAATTCCACAACATTTCCTCTTTGCATTATTTTCTCGAGGGGGCACAACCCCTTATTCCTCTAAATTCTAGCCTATGGCATCTTATTTTCTTGCAGTCTTTGACACCATGCCACTTGCGGCATGGCATCAAAGAAAGGCAAAATGTAGACACTTAAAAATCCTTTAAAAAATAAAAGTATTTTTATTTTTTTTGAAAACCCCTGATGACATCATCATTTACTAATTAATTAATTATTTAATTAATTAATATATTTTTATGCCATTAAATCCCTTTATTTTAATTAAGCATCTTTAATTAAAGAATCCCTCCCTAAAGCATTTAAATCAAATTTAAATGATTTTCCTCTCTTTATTGAATCAATATTCAATAAATGATGTCACAATCCCTAAATAAATTTCATATTTATTTAAAGCCTCAAAAACCTATAATCTTCTAGGCATTCCTAAACCCTTCCAATCTTCCCTAAACCTTTCCTAAACCTACTTAGGATATGTTTCCTACATTTCTTAGCCCAATCCAAGTCTCCTTGACTTTTGGTCAAACCCTTCCCTTACTGAGCTTTACACACTCATTTAAGCCTCTTACACCCTCTTTACAGCTTCTTACAACCTAATAAAGAGACCCATGTCTCTTCTTCCACACTTGTGTTATCTCTATTTGAGCATTAAAGATTGTCATTAGTATCAAAGACAACTAGTCGGTTACCTATGCAATCCAGTCGATAAAAGCAAAGTACTTCAAGCTACTCAAGCTAGTCGGTTAAACTTCACCGAGCAATAAAGCAGTCTTACCGAGCATTAGTGTACACAGATATCAAGCGTTAGCAAACACTGAGAAGATTGGACACCGAGCACCAATAAAACTACTGAGCAGTATTTATAGTGTTTACCAAGCAATACAAAAAATGACATAGTATTCAAGAATGGCACATTTATCTATGTAGAAGGTTACAATAGAATCATAAAATGTTTTACCAAGATCAAGGATCATTTATTGTAGATGTAATCATTAATTGTGATGATTATATCTATGTAATTGCTAGATCTAGGTTCAATTAGACAATGAACAGAGAATGTTTTGGGCATTATCCAACAAAACTTGGATAGTGTTAAGGAAGTCTTAGGAAGTTTTTGAGATATGCCAAAGAATTGTGGAAACATTGTGGGGAAAAGATCCTAAGAGCAATGAGGTCTTGGACCTAGGGGGAGAAGTGTGAACTTGAAGGGACGAACACCATAGTGTGGGTGGAAGCTCAAAACACTAGAAGATCAGAGTCATAACTTGGAGGAAGGCTCAAGAACATAGCCTATGAGGCTTAATAGTTTGAGGAACCTTAACCACACCAAGGGCCATTGGATGGACCCAATAGCCTAGGAGACTAGGAGAAAGGAAGTTAGTTCAAGTTCCAAGATCCCTCTACATCAAGTAGTCATGAGCAGAGTCAGAGAAGTCATTTTCCTTTTGGTGAAGATGATATGTGGGTTAAGAATGAGCATGAGATTTGTGTTCCAAATCCTATCATATGTTCATAATTCTTTTATGGAACATCTTTTATTCACCTAGGGTGTCTAATGCAAGATAATCCTTGGGTAGTTGGCAATTTTGCATTAGCCAAAAAATATTTCCTTTCATTTTGTTTGTTTATTGTTCTAGTTGGCTAGTTTCTATTGTTTCTAGGTGCGGTCGACCCAATTGGCATGTCATATTATGTGGTTTCTATGATGTGTTCTTAACATCATGAAAATCTCATGTTTATGACCGCATCTCAATCTGATGTTTCTAGATAAAGTTATCTTATGATTTGGTTTGGTCCTATATCGATTTTCTATTATAATGGCCAGGGTGGTGAGATTCAGCTTGCGGTGAGGATTCACAATTTGTGGTTGCTCGTGGTACATTGTTTGATATTCTTATGTTCATGTTTGACCTCCTTGTACAATTGAACATCATGATACACTTATTTGGGGATGTTCTTATGGATTTAGGTCCCGACCTATATATTTGTAAATTATTTCTTTATCTTGGAGATTGTGATCAGATAAGCCGACTTGTGGTTGACGATCTTATATATAAGCTAGGTAGTGGTTCTTATTTTGGGGGGTGCTAGAGAGAGAGCATAGAGAAGATCTATTAAGGATCAAAGGGTTGACTCAGTCATATTGTAAGGCTGTAACCGGGTAGACCTTATATCCATACATGTATGAAGGCAAATTTCTTATAGCTTCTTGTAGCTTATGATACGAAATTTGATTCATGTAATTTGTTGGTGTTATTGTTGTTTTGTCTTGTCATTTCCATTGTGTAACCTCTAGCTCCATGGTTGGACATCTCCTTTGGGGATTTCTCCTCCCTTGACTGTATCACTAAGTAAACTTAATTAACATGTGTGTCTAAGTCCAAGGAAGATGAAATACCAGAGACAATAATTAAACACACCAACACTATGCAACAATCATTTCATATTGAGCAACACAACTCTACCAGCATAAGTTGCACACATGGTCAAAATATAGGCTAGAAAGACAAAAATATGACTAATCTTTTTGATAGAAATATGACAACTTCTTTAACCCAAGACAGATTAGTAAGATGTCTCCTTAATAAGAGGTAGAGAAAAGAGAAACAAGGCTATGTTAGGATTATTATATAATGCAATTTCCTAGGATCATAAATGTGTTATTAGCAAGAAAATGCTAATGATTATAACTAATGAGATTAAGAAGAGGGAGAAGTAGTCACAAAAGAACCCAATGGAACTTGAGCATGACAATTCAAAGAAAGAAGAAAGTGATAATATCTCCATATACGTATTGAATGGTACAAACACACTACAAGAACTCAAAGTGATTGGCTATATCAAAAGGTTAAAGCTCACAATGTATTGATAGAAGATTGACCAATGAGATAAATTATTTTATGTGTTTAGTCTTTGGTGTTTATGCAATGATAGTAATGAGAGACCACACCTTTCAATTTTTAGAGCTTATTCATGACTTTTGTATAAGTATACATAATTTCCATTAAATTAAAATATCAACTCTCATAAGATAGGTAAATTAACTACAAAATGATCTTATTGTTAGAGTAAATAGTGTCATTTCCTAACTAATTAGTTGTTAATACTTCTAGATTGACCTATTCTCACATAAGCCTAAGTTCAATCAAGCATTTTAGTCTCTTATTTTACTTCATCTAGCTGAGACATGTGTACTCACTTAGTGAGACACCTAGTTCATGTACATTATTCGCTTGCACATACACTTGTCAAGTGTGCTCATAAGTGTCCCATCGTTGAGGGTTAGCCAGTTGCTATATCCAACTAGTCTACCTCATCTAGCTTGCCTATTTCTATGTACATTTTAATTAACTCTTTGCTAACATTCATTTGGCTCTTTGCGTGCTTATAGTTTGTGGGTTGGTCTTTGCTTTGAGACTTTGACTAATTGAACACTTATAATATAGTGACACTAAGTTATTATGTAGAAGAATAAAATGTTAAAATCAAGATCTACTAGAGCCTCGAGAATATTCAAACTATCAATAGAAGCTAGAATTTTTTTTTTAAATGTCATTTTTTTTATTCATGTATTGTATTTCCCAACACATGAGGGTCATTATGAATTCTTAATTATAACATTTGATAATGCTAATGTCTAATCAACCTTTCAAAGTCTTGTGAATTTAGTGTTCCTCTCATTTCTTTGAATATTGGTATTGGCATTTTTTTATGCCATTATCATCCATCGTAAAATATGGAATGATACAATTCATACAAAAGATTGAGGTTAAGTTTTGAGGGCAACACTTTAAGAGGATGAGAGTGTTATGATCCTAATATTTTATATTCCTAAAGTGTAATAAGGATAAGCACTTGTGACATATTTAATTCTATTAGTTTTATTTATTCCTTAATGGCCCGTTTGGGTGCTAGAATACCAAATGCCAGATATAGTCAATTCTGGAAGATACAAATCCTGGAAATGATTTTCGGAATATGGGATGACCTATTTGGTTCACCCGGAAGATGACTAAGAAGATACATAAGGAATTTTAATTCTGTATTTTAATTTCTTTAAATATCATGTGTATACATTTGTATATACACACACATACATGTATGCATATATACATATATGCACACATGTGTATATATACACACACACACACACACACACACACACACACACACACACACACACACACACACACACATATATATATATATATATATATATATATATATATATATATATATATATATATATATATATCTATATCTATATCTATATCTATATATATCTATCTATCTATCTATCTATCTATCTATCTATACATGTGTATATGCACACACATACACACATGTATGTACATGTGTATGTATACACACACACATATATAGACACGTGTGTTTATATATACAAACATGTGTATACACACACGTGTATATATACACACATACATGTGTGTGTACACACACACACATATATATATACATACACATACATACATACATATGTGTATATACACACATGTATACACATATACACATATGTGTATATATATACACAAATACACACATCACATGTATACACATATACACATATGTGTATATATATACACAAATACACACATGTGTGTGTATATACACACATATACACATGTGTATGTGTATACACACACATGTATATATACACACATATACACACGTGTATGTGTATACACACACATGTATATATACACACATGTATATATACACATCCTTATAGCAATATAATATACATCCTTATAGTCACGGATCCCACGAAATATTAAATTTGGTTTTATAAAAATTGGAATTGGAATTTCCAATTCCACCTATTTGAGTGGAAGATGAAATGCCCATTTTGGGGGCAAAATTGGAATTTCGAAATTCCAATTCCAATTTTTTGGATGGACACAAACATGGAATTACATTATCTGGAAATCTAATTCTGGAATTAGAGCTCATATTCCATGCACCAAACGGGCCCTAAGGTAAATAAATTAAGATGAAGGGGGTGTCCCTCCAAAGTTATGCTTATAAATAAGAAAGATCAAGGTTCTCCCAAATGACCATAAATTTTTATATTGAATTTTATTATTTTTTATCACTAGAGGTCATGTCTTTAATGTGGTCTTCTATTTGCTGATTGTTTTGGTTTGTTTATTAAAAAATAGTTTTTGTATAATAGGCTAGAAGTTATGACATGAGTAAATTATTAATTTTTCTTTTTCTTTTTATAAATTGGTGGTTAATTTATCCTTGTCTAATTATCCAACTTTCAAGGATGATGTGACTATATGAACTCTTCATTTTTTGATAGGAGCTACAACTTACTAGTCTTAATAAGTTTTCTAATTTGATTTGTAAAATGCATAAATAAATTGAAATAGAATAATAGAAAATAAAATTGAAGAAATAGCATGTCTTCCCCATAATTTTTATGCTTCAATAATTATTATTACTTCATATTTACTTTTATCACAATTATTTTATATAAACACAAAACTAAATATGGAGCATTTCGAAAAAAGACATTTTTAAATACCTAAAACTAAATATGAGCATTTGGAAAAGCAATAAAGAGGAGATTTAAATAATAATAAAAATAAAATGATTCTCTATATAGATCCATCTATATACTGCGCTCTCCGTACGCATCTGTATGATGTATGCACACAGTTTTATATATTCGGCATCACCAACCAAACATATATAGAGAGAATTTTCTGTATGCCTATACCAAGTTCTGCGTGAAATTGGATTTGGAATTAAAACAACCAAACAAGTGCAGTGGAAAGTTTTTCTTGAAACCCTAAGTTCGTCTTGTCATTCCGTAAAAACTTCCGTCCGATTAAGAAAAAGTGTCGCAATCTCAACTTCAATTTGGTTTTTTCTTTTGTCACATTGGCATTCGATCGAGTCGAGTTAGACGTTGAATGCGATCGCCATGGCTGTTGATGGAAGCGATTCGGGTATTTTCTTGTTTCAAATTGGTTTTTAAAATTTAGTGTCTTCATTTTTACCTCGAATTGAAAACCCCTTTTAAGATTAGAGGAAACATAACTTTATACGTGTGTTCGAAAAAATGATTTCTTCGTATTTAATTGAATTGTGAGTATGATTTGTAAGATTTCAAATTAACGTTGTGCGCGTTTTAATGAAAACGATTATTATTATTTTTATCTGCATATTTCGTCAAAATTTGATTACCCATTTAAAGATGTGAATAAGGCTTCATTTTACCAATTCTTTTTAGAAATGTTTTCTTCTTCCATTTTTCATCAATAACTGAGAGCCGTTTTAAAGATTTCTCTCAAAGGCACTGGTATACATCTTGTTTGTTGAATGCTAGTTTTCTGTTATTTTTGATTGGGAATTGATGCAGCGCGAAACCTCTGAACCTTGTCAGGCTGAGAGGTGGAGCAGCTTTGCCAGAAATTAGGCACTATTCCGACTACAAAACACAAATTCCTCCAATTTATTGATTAAGCCTGAGTGATTCCACAATTTCCAAGCAAATTACATTTCAGTGATAACCTCTGTAATCAACTTCATTTCGCCGCTCTGTTCTGTTCAATGCAGCTGTTTAAATTCTGGAAACCTTTCATTTCAATTGTATTCTGTATATATTTTGTAAGTGTATTTATAATTTTTAATTGCTTAGAGAAGTTAGAACAATGATTGCGATTTGGTGTCTGTATACATTGTTTTCTATTTTTAGCAAAAGATTCCATTTTTGTTTATTTATATCTCCTTAAACTGTTATTTCGTACCTAGGAATGATTTTGTTCTAAATGATTCACTTTTGTTTTTGTTTAAATTTGGCTTTCCATGTTCGTTGAAAGTTGAAATTTTTGCAACACGTTTCTGTGAAATTTGGGCTAAGCCGTTTTCCTTAATTAACTGGCATGCTCTGTGATGTTGATTTATAGTCTTGTCACTTGCCACTTTTTAGGAATGTAGTTGCCAAATAATGGTTTAATGTGGTAGGGTAATTTCAAGTTTCCTTTGACTATCATCTTTTCTTTTTGTTTTCTTTCAAGGATAAACGGGAATTGTCCGCACACCCTATCTCACTGTCCTTGCCCCCATTCCTGTCTCCATGATGTGGGGATAGCGGGAGCATCTCTACGAAAATCAAGGACACATCCCCTCTCTTCAAATTCTCTAAGAAAATCACATTCTCACTGACTGTTTGACAGTAAACACTGTCCTTTAACATGATTGCATCTCTGTAACTGTCTTTTAGCAGTCATTGCTCTGATATTCATAACAGTGCATACCTTATTTTACATGTCTCTAATCAGTGAATAGATCCTTCATTTCAATGACATGTCTGATCTCTGTTAGTTGATGACAGTGAGACCTTTATTTGTCATATTTGTGTCTATCTCTGTGTTCAAGGTAGTGACTTGACCTTTTCTATTTCATAACAGTGTCTTTCAAACCTTTGCATCACTTCTGCTCTGCTACGTGCTTCTTTTTAATCCTTTTGGCTGTATTTGACAACAGTGATCTCATTTCATCACTCTTTTTGAACTTACATGTAATTGTCCTTAAGCACTATACCCCTTGAGACATCGTTTGCTGCATTATATAACTTGAAGGGGCACTGTCATCATTCATCTTGAACATCACCATCCTTGATCTTAAAACAGTGCTACCAATGCATAGGAACACTGGCCTCTGATCATTTGTACCTAACTTTATGCATTGTTTGTATTCACTGTGCAACTTCAGGGACTTTGATGACTATCCTCTCTGCTATCATGACCATTTGACTGTGATTTTACTGTAGTGGCAGTGTTTGTTCTTATCAAGTTCACTGTTCCTATTGTCTTTGATACAAAATGGTAGTCATAACATGCTCATTCCTTAGCTTTTTGACTATGATCTGCTCACCTTGATTGATGTTCATCATTGATTGTCATAACAGTGTCTATCAATCTGTAGTGTTTAACAGCATCTTGATCTCTATGATCTTTGCTCTCTATTATAATGCTCCTTCAGCCTCTGTATTGGATTCACTGCCCACATGTATTTGAAGATCATTTCATTGTAAACATTTTATATTCTTTGGCATTGTCTCCCAACATGATTTATCACTGTCATTGCTACTTTGGTCTCTTGAATACCTCTGCCCTTGGTATTGGTTGCCTTCTTGCCTCTGATAGCAGCAAGGAGCATTGTTTTGATTGCTTAAACAATGCTTTTTCTTTCACTGTTATAACAGCAATAATGATATCAATGTTTAATTTCACATTCATCTCTAATTTACCATTCCATGCTAATGTGAGTGAAATCATTTCCTTGAGTACTTTTTCATGACATATCCTCTTCACATCCATTTGGCACTATGCTCTGTTATGCCATTTTACTTGTTAATAGCACTGTCACTCTTTACATTCGTTGATCTCTTTGCTCAATGCTTTTATCTTGAACACCCCTGTACTCATACAGTGTAAGTGTTTCCCCATTATTTTTTTTGCATTTATTCATTATCTTCCATAGCACTGTTGTTCATAACAGTGATATTTGTCACTGTCCCTTCTTCTGTACTTTACCATTATTTTGCATTGTTTGAACCCTTTTTGCTTTGCACTATCTCAACACGGACAGATCCTCTTATTCTAACAGTCATTGTTTGATTTGCATGGAAATTTCCTAAAATTCTATATTTTCATGACAATGACTGCTTCAAGAAAAGAAAAGAATTCTCAAAGAGTAAAGCTCTTGAAACAGTGAATGCGTCTTGTTAACCATGAATTCAACTTCATTCCTATGAATGCAAAACAAATGGAAGCATTTAGACTAAGTTGCCGATTTGGATTCAGGGACGGATTGGGGTTCGAGAATCCGGTTCGTGGATTCGTGAATTTTTTTTTTCCAATTTTGGATTCGTAAGGATTCGTGGTAGATATATATATATGCATTATATATCCAAAAATATAAGAGAAATATACATAATTCTAAAACTAAATCATTTCATACTATGAATCTATGATGCTTGATCATTGATCGATGCCAAATGTCAAAGTCTTCATAACTAGGTCTTAGGTAGTCTTTGTTGGAGGCTGTTTTCAAGTCTCTAGGTCTGGCAAAAGAGGTTTGAGTGATTTTGGCCTATTGGGAAGTCATCTCTGACTGGGATTTCAGCGAGAGCTAAGCTAAGTCTGTCATAGAGATGGGGTCGAAACCAAGTGATTTGTGATAAAACGAGTTAAAACCCTTCAAGAATCCTTTTGCCAGCTTCAGTTTGACCTTAGAAAGCCATGATGGATTGTGGGAGGTAACCCTGCTGAAGGCTTGCTGAATCCTGAAATTTGGCTAAGTCTGAAATTTTTCGAAAACCCCCAAAATCTAGAATTTGCATCTTAACTCCTATGAAGCTGGAACCTATCTCAAACATCCTGGAATGTATTTATACAAATATAACTTAAAGTATAAGAAATTAAACTTATACTTAAGTGTTATATTTGTATAAATCCTCTTGTCAATTTAGGGTTAGATGAAAAAAAGAAAAAAATGGCATATTAAGTGCTTTATGCCTTCATAGGCTGTGGGTCTCTGGGGATTCACATGGATCTGCGCGGGATCCTCGACGATTCGTGCTGGATTCCCGCGGGTCCGTGCCGGATCCGGGCAGGGTCCGTCCGGATGCGGCACGGACTGGTCCGTGAATCCGGACCCAGATCCGGGCCTATAGAGGTGAATCCAGCTTCTCAGCATTTAGACAGTGAGGTTTGAAAGTTTTTCTTGGAAACACTACCTCCAATCATGCATCTTGACTGAGACCCTTTGATCTTGTTGCTATGTCTGCTATTTGAAATGGCAAGTTGCTGTCCTTTCTTTATTTCTTCTTGCTGTTCACATTTTCAAATCTGCCCTTTTTCATCTAAGAGCCATTGTTTCCTCATGATCTACTGTTGTGCATGTAGCAAACTTGCTGTTATCAAATATATTTCAAGAGAAAACTGAATTTTCGCTGCTCTATTAAGACATCTCTTCTTTCATCATTAAAGCTGCTCTTTTAGAGGAATCTCTGCGTTTCTATGCATGATAAGTGCTTCTCATTTATGGATCTGCTGTTTTCTTGGAAGAACTATCTGTTCACTTCTCATAGCCACCATTCTTGTCTCTTAACTTGCTGTTCACTTATTGAAAACCTTGTTTCACTGTACTCTTCAAGAAATCTGCCATTTCTTTACGTTCCACAAAGAAGTCTCTGTTCTCTACAAAGGATGAGTGCTCTTTCTCTAAAATCTGTTGTCCACTGTGAGTCAGTTCATTATTTGAGATAAATGAACTGAACTTTACTTGGGTTTGCTGTGTCTTTCTCCTTCATGACCGATGTTTCCCTTTGAACTTGCTGCTATAACAATACAAACTGCTGTTATCAATAATGGACTACTGTTACAACCATGAAAACTCCTCCTTGATTGCCATAGAAGATTGAAGAATGTGTCTAGGTTTTGCTCTTTCCTCTACTCAACCTTGATGCGAACCCAATATTAAATAAACTCATCTAGTAAAGGTTTGGTCAGATCAATGGAAGAATTTGACCTTCTTTTTTCCCTCTAAAATGTCAAAGATGGATTTTTTACCTCTTTATGAACGTAGAAAAGTGATTTTGAACTCTTTCCCTTTTTCTTCTGTTTGGAGTCTTCAAAAGAAGCAATGGACATTATTTTTCCTTTTCTTAAGCTTTGACAATATAAATCAAAGGAAATGAAAGACTTGAACTCTTTAACACTTTGAAACTTGAAGTTAAAAATGGGTAACATGTATTAAGAAGAAAATAATCTAAAATTGTAATCAACTATCACAATTATTGCAGTCTATGAGACCACATTTCTTTGGGGCATTTTATCAAACAGTTCATGTGCTTTGTCTATGCTTCCACATTTCGCATACATGTCTACGAGTGTAGTTCCAACTGCACCATCTGACAAAATTCCTCTATTCATTTGTGCTTTGATGGATATCCATACCCTATTCCGGAATTCCCATTGTGGAATTTGGTGGGGAAGAATCTGTCGTGAATCTTGATCCTTTGGTTTGAGATAGGCTCATTTTGGGGGTATTAAAAGCTTCAACACTTAGTTAACTAAGGCTATAAATTTTGATCTATAGTTCCTCACCTCTAATGCCTAGATGGAGATATATCTGGCAGAAAGGGGATATTCCCAAAATCAACTTCTTTGGCTTCTGTTTAAGAAACATGAATTAACTTGGGAATACATAAATAAAATAAAATTTGAGAACCCAAGCAGATGTTTCCTTATGCGAATGGCTGAAGAAAGTAGAGATCACCTCTTTGTGCATTTTCCCTATGTCAAAGACATTTGTAGGTTGACTCTCTAATGCTTACCTTGGTATCTCTTTCCCTAATTCCTTTTAAGAAGCCTCTGATAGGTTCTATCTAATTCACAGTTCGCCCCCTTTTTCATGGCCATCAAAGGGGAAGCAACTCGTGCCTAGATATTTGTTCTGGGGAGTTTGGAAAGCCAGAATTCACATAATATTTAGGAACCTCTTCTCTCCTCTGTGATCACTGGCACACACATAATTGCCCTCTTAAATGATACTGCTTGTCAACTTTATGCAAAAGAGAAAATTATCAAATCTGAACCCTTCTCCTCTATTCTCCATTAGTTTCTCCCTTTTTTTTCATGGGTTTTCGACAACAAACCTAAGTTCTGCTAGCGGTGGGGTAGTTCTATTCCACAATGGAAAAGTTTTTGGGAAGTTTTTTGTTGGTCTGGGTGTCTAATCAAACAACTATGCTGAGGCCAAAGTGCTGTAACTTTGGCTGTCCATGGCCAAAGAAATGTGTTGTGATTCACTGAAGATCTATAAAGACTTGAAGCTAATCTAATTGTCCATAGTCATTATGAGTGGATCAGCAATTCATGAAAGCAAATTATTTGACGAACCAAACTTTTTTTTAGGCATTTCATCAAACGTTTGTATTTTGCATACATATATGTCTCCAAGGGCAGTTGCAACATCTAACAAAATTCTATTTTCTATTTTATATTAATGGATGTCCGTGCATCTAACAAAAATCCATTTTTCGATTACACATTGATGGATGTCCATACCCTGTTCCAATGTTCCTATTTTAGCACATGGATGCAGGATGTTGGCAAAAGTTGCAGAATCAAGCTCTACACCAGCCAAATGCATTTTATTAAAAGTATTGAAGGCTTTCTTAACAAAACTTTGTCTGGCCATTCGAGAAGAATATTGCTGCAGGTTTCCTTGTTTGTCATGGTAATGCACCCACGGCTCAACTTCAAACCCTTCTTCCTCCTATTCCATGTACACACACAAATCCATCACTGAATTTTCTTACATGATAACAATCAAAGACAAAGTTGAAAAGAAATGTACCTTGGAGCTTTTCATTCACAATCTTTGTCATTTCTTCTTTTGAAGATGATTTGTCTTCTGGTTCAAGCACAAGAATCTCTCTCCTATACCCTGACCTTACATTGTATTGTTGCATTGCAATTAAGTCTTACCATTATGATTAACAAAATGCTTTGAACGCTAAGTGCGTGAGTAAGCCTGGCTACTGCAGAGATCGCCAGAAAAATCGCCCATATTGTTGACGTTATGTAGCTTCAGGAGATATCTTTCATACCTGTGATGGTTGTCCTTGTGATATGGTTCTGATTCTTCCTTGTACATGATGTGTTCTGATGCTATGTATTAATTCAAATGTTTATAATTTTATTCTTATTCCATGATGTCGCCAGCGATTATTCTTTCCATTGAGGACGGACAGTTTAAGACTATGAAGAATCTCCTATTCATAGATGGACAGTTCAAGAAATATGAAGAGTCTTCCATCTGTAGATAAATGGTTCAAGAAATATGAAGAGTCACGTCTTTGATTTCAGCAGTTTTTCTATGTACCACAGCATTGAGAACATGAAGAGATCATTGTTTGTGCGACAGTGATGATTAGTCTGCATTGTATTTGCTGTGAGTGTTTAGTGACAGTTAGATAGTTATTCTTGTTTCGAAAACAGTCATTGTTATTCAGGATCATTCACATTCTGTGATTACTGTAGGTGTTCATTCAGTGTTTATCGTGGGTGTTTCTTCTGTGTTTATTGGGCGTGTTTTTTTTTGTGGCGATTATCGGGTGTAGCATCCATGGTTATTATCAGAGTATTCTGTGTGAAGTATATGTATTGCAGGTTCAATATTATTGTGGAGAGCATTCCATGTAATTGATTGTTAAGTGTTTGCAGACTCAGAGAAGGGTTTATTATTGTTTTAATTTGTGAGCATTGTATTCAAACTACCATTATTATTCAATAAACTTATAAAGTAATATTTTGGTGTGGCTGGGTTTTTCTCCTCAAGTTGGAGGGTTTTCCCAGGGTACCTCTGTGTCTTGTGTTTTTTGTGTTATCTATTCTATGTATTCTGCTATTTCTGCTATAAAATCAACACATATTGCCCTACCCCAATTGCAAACAAACCCCAAACATTTGCAAATTCTCAGTTTTAAGCCCTAGGCACAGACTGGAAGGATGCTTGCAAAAGGTTGTGTGATTTGGCTTTACACCTGCCAGTTGCATTTGTTTAAAATTTGTAGAGCCTTTTCAACAAATCTGTTTAGTGCATATCTTACGATCATTGCAGTCCACGAGATCACATTTGTTTCGAGGCATTTCCTCAAACAGTTGAGATGCCTTGTCTTTCCTTCCATATTTTGCCTACATGTCTACCAGGGTACTTGCAACTACGACATCTGACAAAAATCACTCTTCTGTTATCTTTTGATGGATGTCCATACCCTGCTCCAAAGCTCCCATTCTGACAGACAGGAAGGATGCTGGCAAATGTTGTGGAATCTGTCTTTACACCTGCCAATGGCATTTGCTTGAAAGTTTCTAAAGCGTTTTTAACAATTCCATTTTCTGCATATACTACAATCATTGCAGTCCATGAGACCACATTTCCTAGAGGTATTTTGTTAAACAGTTCACATGCCTTTGTATGCTTCCACATGCTGCATACTTTTCTATTAGGGTGCTGGCAACTGCAACATCTGACAAAAAACCTCCTTCCATTATGCTTTGATGGATGTTCGTACCCTATTTCAACGCTCCCTTTTGGCACACTGGAAGTATGCTAGCAAAGGTTGTGAAATTTGGCTCTACACCTGCTGATTGCATTTGCTTGAAATTTTTTGAAGTCTTTTCAACAAATCCATTTAATATATGTCCTGCAACCATAGCGTTCAATGAGACATCTTTTCTTTGAGGTATTTTGTCAAACAGTTCTCAAGCCTTGTCCATCCTTCCACATTTTATGTCTTTCAATTGTGAATCTACCATAATGAAATTGATTTTAAGGCTGGTGCTCTCAATATTCTAGTAATAACTATATCTCTGCTTCCATCTCATGTCTCTTGCTTTCAAAAATGAAAAAATAGAAAATTCAGAACAGAGAAAAAATGCAAAAATGCTATAGTTTATCGCCCTCGTTTTGAGCGCATAAAGGGATAAGGAACCCAAACCTTTCTGCATTCCAATGAAAAATTTCAAAGAACAAAGACAAAACCAAAAGAATTCGGTTCTTCTAAATAAATCAAAACAAAATCGTACTGTAGAAACTATGGCTCTGGTATGAAAAAGTACCAGAAAATGCATAACTTTGCAGACAAGTATTTGCATGCTACCATCCTACAAAGGATTCTTTATAAGACTTTGGCAGGTAAGCTACTGACTGTGTAATGATTTCATCATTGTTACTATTATTGTAATCGTATTGTAATCAAGATGTTCAATTTAAATGGAATTTGGAGGCAGTTGATTCCAAGGTGGTGCTAATATTAGTCGATAATAGATAAATTTATTTCTGCGTAAAACTTGCCCGTGGGTAACTTATTCGGTGTGAGACATTACATTCCATCGGGAGGTTTCTCACATAAAATAGCCTATCAGCTAATGAATGTTAGCCTTCCTTTCTTTGAATTTCCCCTAGTCTGGACATTGAAGGTCCTGGGAACCCTCCCATTTTCATTAAACCCAATAGCCTTGACATTCAAATCCTTGTGATATTGCTGTCAAGATTCAATTGTGTAGTTTTTGAGTCAAACTCATTGACCCATGTATTTCCCAGGAAGTCCCGATGCTTCATTCATTCTCATGAGAGGTGGGTTCTTGTATAGGAGAGAGATATAACAGAATATATATACAGAATCTGATCCTTCTTGTACTGCATATAAAATTATGTGCAGAAACTTAAGACAAAACAGTGCCTGTATATTTCAAATATATACACGTATATGGAATTGGATAATTATCTGATGTTTATGTTAACAGTATGCCAGACATATCATATAACCTTAGGAAATATATATATATATATATATATATATATATATAATTAAATCAAACTGTAGCCTACCCTTAGAATCTGATTATGACTTCCTGGAGTGTATGTTCATTAATCTGTAGTTAACAGACATTCACATATAATTTTTAGAAACATATATGCATATTTATATCATATATGAGTCTACCTGTAATCTGTCTGTGATCTCGGTGTTCAGAATTTCTCACTAACGTCTGTTAAGACAAAACAGTGCTTGTATATTTCAAATATATACACGTATATGGAATTGGATAATTATCTGATGTTTATGTTAACAGTATGCCAGACATATCATATAACCTTAGGAAATATATATATATATATATATAAAATTAAATCAAACTGTAGCCTACCTTTAGAATCTGATTATGACTCCCTGGAGTGTATGTTCATTAATCTGTAGTTAACAGACATTCACATATAATTTTTAGAAACATATATGCATATTTATATCATATATGAGTCTACCTGTAATCTGTCTGTGATCTCGGTGTTCAGAATTTCTCACTAATGCCTGAGCGTACAGAATTCCTTCAGGTTCTTAAGCCGTCTAGGAAATAGTTGCAGATTATTACTGCCTGGTATTGTATTTGATATGCATATAGTTTCCCTTGAGTTTAATGCCGATGTGAGTCTCCAGGTTCCACCGCTGTGCTTTTATCTGCTTGATATTGTTTGTTCTTCCAATTTCTCCTTTCCATCTGATGCTCTCCTTATTCACATACGGCTCAGTCTTATACCCAGCTCACGTGAGGGGTTGTCTCTTCATATGCATCTGTCTAATAAAATTGATAATTTTCTGACGTGTCCCTTCCTATCATTTATGCGATGCTTGTATTGCTGGTTGTCAGCAGCGATTCCCATTTTAATAAAATACGGTACACTGGAGTTAGGAATTGTTGCCAAATAATATAGGTATTAATTAATTATTAAATTTACCCAATTATCTATTAATTAATTATTTAATTTACCCAATTATCTAATAATGTTAATATCTATGTAATGTTTGAAATTATGTTAATTAATATTAATAGGTATCAATTAATGAACTTGGCACAATATATTAATTTCAGCTCACGTGAGGGGTTGTCTCTTCATATGCATCTCTGTCTAATAAAATTGATAATTTTCTGCCGTGTCCCTTCCTATCGTTTATGCGATGCTTGTATTGCTGGTTGTCAGCAGCGATTCCCATTTTAATAAAATACGGTACACTGGAGTTAGGAATCATTGCCAAATAATATAGGTATTAATTAATTATTAAATTTACCCAATTATCTATTAATTAATTATTTAATTTACCCAATTATCTAATAATGTTAATATCTATTTAATGTTTGAAATTATGTTAATTAATATTAATAGGTATCAATTAATGAACTTGGCACAATATATTAATTTATGTTAATATTATACAGTGGATATTTAATTAATTTAAATTCATCAGGCAGGTGAAGTTTTATAAATAAAATAAAAATAAGGTTAATGTCAGCCTTGTGAGGGGGATATGACAGTCAATGAGTGTGACTCAAAAACTACATAGTAGAATTCTGATAGCAATATCACAATTTGACTTGCGGCTGAAAATATCTCCTACTTATCAATTCAAATTCTTGAGAAATGCATATATGTCTTTCATGAATTTCTCAAAGGATATTATTTTTCTTCTAAAAGAAGGATTATCTCATCAAACAATTTAAGTATCTTCTTAAGTTCTTAGTTTAAGTCTCTGGATAATCTGTAGTTGACTTGGAATAGATTATTTGATGAAGATTAACAGACCTTAATTTATTGTTGCCAGATTTTTGTTGTGTTGCTTCAGAGGCTGGTAACAATCTTCAAAATGAGCAGCTGCTTTGGCTTGTTAAATGGGCTTTGGTTGTTTGGATTTCTAAGAGGGACTGAAATGGGGAGGAAAGTGATGGGCTAGTTTCAAATTTAGACCTTCCAGTTGCAATAATGTTATTTGATGTGATGGCTTGAGAATTGAGAGAGAGTAAGGAGGGAGCCTTGTCACGGACCAGAGAGGATCAACATGAGAGGTGTTTAATTAAGACATAGAAGGTATGGATAATCTTGGGTCAGACTTCTACTGGAAGTGTCCCCAAAATGATTCCATCACGACTCCTTGCCATAAGTCTTTTTATTGTACTACTATGCTAAATGTAATGCCCAAAAATTCGGGCCAAAACCCAACCAACAAATTTTTTTTGAAAGGAGTTTTAAGGCATCTACACGTACAATACAGTTAACCAAACCAAAAGGGTTTACTACACATGCCAGGTGGCATTAAATGTTTGATCACATCAATGAGCCAGAACAAAATTTTAAAAGGGAATTATCGATATGAGGTTAAGTGTAAGTTGACAACAGGTTAATCGGTCAAGTCCAGAGTCGGGTCAACTGAGAAGTAAATCTCAAGTTCAGTCTACTGGATCTACCTTAAGCTAAGGTTTAGACTGAGGTGATAACTTAGGTGGACTTAGTTGTAATTTAACTAAAGTTTACTAATGATATAAGATATCCTATCTATTCTATACATTGGTTATTCCATACTAATAACCCTCATAGAGATTAAACTAAAGAAGCCTAGACAACTTATCTCGTTTAAGCATAGTCCTGAGGATTAGCAATGATTTATATTCTAAATGACACCCAACAATCTAATATCAATTACCTTGTTACAACTACTATACAAGCACTAAAATGAACCATAGAGTTAACTAATTGATTAAACTATTGAATAAATGCTCTACCAAAACAATTAATAATTAAAATAACAAATCATTTAAGTATCAATTCACAATAAAATAAATCCAAATGTTTACTATAGCTAGTCTTATTTTAGCGAATTATCAATGAATAAAATTAAACATTAACTGAACAAGTGGGTACATTAAAAGCTATATCTAAACACACTAACCATAACAAAGTAAAATTTCCTAATCAAATACTAGCATTACTAACTTATCACTAAATAAAGTATTTTTATTAGGTAAATTTGTGCTCATTAATAATATATTTCTTAATCTAACAAATTCTGTTCTCAAATAACTAATTAAATAACCATAGAATCAATCCTAAAAGATGACCTACTCTATAAAACACTTTCAACACTCTACACTTATCACCTATCTCTACCTATGACCAAAGTCCAAAACCTTAACAATGGTCTCAAAATATATTTAAGGAAAATACAATATTGCTAAGCCTGCGTGAGTTAAAAGTGGAGAACCCAAAGAAGACAACACATGCATAAAGCAATGTAAGGTGGGATCCACCTAACACATCAATCAAAGGAAGCTTATCAACATGCTCCTAAATTTATGTAGGGAGGTGAAGGAAGAGGGGAGGGGCCCACCAAATCAGCTTACCCTCTCCAAATACATAGACCTGCGTATGGAGAGGGGCAAATCAACTTGCCAAACATATTTAAGAAGATGTCAGCAAAAGGGAGGAATATAATTTGCTGGTTTTGAATGCAATTAATTACCAAGTCAGCCATGAGATTTTATAGGGAAAAGGGAGGAGACAAGACCATAAGGTCTTGGAGTAAATGTCAAGTAATCCAAGTACTCACGCAAGGGGGATAGGAAGGTAATGAATATCATTCCTTGTAACCCACGTAGGGAGAGGGATAAACAAAGGAATGTGGGTGGGTCCCACTAGGAGATAACCCATCCCTATTTTGTTAGATCATTATTATTTTTTTTGTATGAATTAAATGCTACTCAATACACTTCATGTCTATGCCCATTAGAGGAATTGATATCTTTGCAAGTCATGTCAAGTAGTATATTTTAATTTAGCATTTAGTAATAGCAGTATGGTTAAGAAGAGGTTTATTCATTATAATCCTAATTAAGAGTATAATGGAATGATCAGAGAGAATATTCTCTGTGGTCTGGGAATATTTTCTTTCCCATACAAATTCCAGAGAGCAATTTGCTCTTAAAAATCTGGAAATGTCATTTTTATAGTTTGGCCAAAGCTTTGTCACATTGATCTATTTACTAGCTATAGGGGAGATATTTGAATGCATTTGATTATTTTATTTAAAGCATTGCACTAAGAGGGCTAGGATTAGAGTATTAGTTATGTGTGATCTTAAAATTAGTGTCTTAATTTATCCAATATTTCAATGATATCATACTTCATTTAGATTTGCATTCTTTAGAACAATGTCTAATGAAATATGAATATAACTAGTTAAGAATTTACTTTCCTCTTATAATTTTTTTTTATTCATGCATCTAATATAGGCAGCAAACTACACAATAGAATCATTACATTTGCTTCCCTAAATTTCTTTTTATTTGAATTGACCAAAACACATTATAATATAGCTTTCTCTAACTTAGGAGAAAAATAGAATTCCTCCTACCATTTCATTATACACATTTCAACTTCTAATAGAAATAAAATTTGCATTTCAAGAGTAACATAACTTTCTCAAATACATTTGCACATTCAAATTTACATATAGAGGCCTCTTTGAGGACTTTTAATGAACAATAAAATACAAGATTTAGGCTTCTTCTTTCAACAATAAGATTACAAATTACACATGCACACTCCTCAACTTTGGGAGCTATTTTTCAACATCTTGGACAACACTTTAACCTCCAAGATTTGCACCTACATTGAACTTCCAAAAATCTACAAGAAACAAGGCAAAAAAAAGGAAGGCCATGGGATGCTCACCTCCCATCCTAGGCCTCTCATGAGGCCACCCCCGAGCTTGGGGAAATCACATTAAATGGGATACATACACTCAAACACAAAACACTCACAAGATAACATAAATTGCAAACCTAAATTCCCTCAAGGGTGAAACTAAAAAATTCCAAGAACTCCTTTTGTGGGGTGTGGGTGGA
The DNA here is from genome assembly GCA_027943335.1 of Chamaecyparis obtusa. Taxonomy (NCBI): domain Eukaryota; kingdom Viridiplantae; phylum Streptophyta; class Pinopsida; order Cupressales; family Cupressaceae; genus Chamaecyparis; species Chamaecyparis obtusa. The sequence goes on along the minus strand of BSBK01000620.1, from coordinate 1,543,120 downwards.
CAACCCATGGAGACAACCATTGCATGAAAACTAGGCCACACATGGACCCAAAAAAACACAATATCAAAACAAGGCTCACATGGCCAATTTTTCCCTCCTTATACCCCCAATGCCTCATGGGCTAAAATGCAAGGTTACTTGGGGAAGACACTCAACCCAAGTTTCATCTTTCCCCACACATGGAGGAGACTCTACACATGGAGTTGCCTCCATTTCCCACACCCCCTCTTGGTTGCTCTTCCCTCCCATGGGTGAGTGAACCAAGAGCATACAACCCAAATCCAATGACAAAAGAAAACACAAAGATGCTTGCTCTCACCATGACCAACCATGGGGAGCTAAAACACAACAAAGAATCAAGAGCAAAGCTTCCTCCATGACCAACCATGGGAAGCCAAAGGAGAAACATAAACTCGTACATTTTCTACAACAAGAGTGAGAGCAAAATTCCAACCTCAACTCCAAAATGCAAATGAAGGTGAGTTGAGCCCTTTTCCCAATTCCAAGCTTTCTTCCTCCTCTAACTTTAGTGATCTTTAAGGATAGAGAGTGGGTGAACAACCCCAATGTACTCCAAAATTCTACTAAAAAGACCTCTAACCCGACTCCCAAAATCTTAGGGAAAGGCAAGCCCTCTCATTGGTTGACAAAACCCCAAACCCTACACACCCCTCTCCTCATAAAGGTGGTCCTTGGAGGTGGGTGACCTAGGACTTCTCCAAACAAGGAAGATGGTCATGAAAGTATTTTTTGGGCCATATGACAAGATGCAATTTTCGCTCAAGATTAAATATGAACTTTTGGAGGGGTCAAAAAGTCAATCTTGGGCTTCTCCCATGTTGAAAATACCCCTAACCCATAGGTACATGGAATGGGTTAGCTAAAAATGCATAAAACCACTCCCTAAAGCCACTTTTAACCCTCTAAAACTCATGATTAAGAGTATGCACGAAAATGGAAGATGGGGACTTCATTATGGGGTCCTATGACAAGAAGGTGTGCATAGGATTTCCCCCAAAAGGCTTCTAGAATGTGCTCTCACTCAACCACATGACATACTTTGCTAACATTAAACACAAGTGTCAAGTGACACTCACAAAATCAACTTTACACACAAGGTATGTTTAAATTGTCGCAACACAACACTTCCTCAACACACATATCCAAACCATTGTTACGAATAAAATACTTTACAACGAGGCTTCGGGTCTCTTCATAGATGGGGCCTTGGCTTAACTGATTGCACATACATTCAATGTGATTTCCCCGAATATAATTCCATGGTCCTTCCACCTGCAAAACTTTAATGCAACATTAGTAATTCAAGGAAGAAACCAATATAATTAATTATACAAAATACAACATCCCTAGAATAATCCCAATCCAACTGCATATGATCATATAGGGTACAATAATCAAATCAATACACTTTCAATTGCATAATTCAATTTTATAATTCAATTGCATCTCTAATGCATACTAATCTCATAATTCAATTGAAATCATGATCATCAATAATCTAACATCATCATAAGGTAATCATCAATTACTCATAACATCAATGCAGTGAAGATGTCTAACATGATATTCATTTGCAACATAGAATTCAATTACATTCTTACAATCACTTTCTCATAATTCATAATTCAATGCATACGTTTAATCACTTTCATATAGTGCATAATTCAAATGCATATAATTTTATACACACAAGTTATAATTTCTACTGCGTAATCAAAGTCACATAAAGTAGAGTGCCTTCATATAGATCATAATCCAAATGCAGGCTTGCAAACATATAGAATACATTCATTATTTTAATTCAATTCAATCTACATAATTCGATTGCATAACTCCATAGTACTCCTAATCCCAAAGATTCTCAATTTTCCTTAGCCTAATATTTAAGATAAATTGATGGTTCAACATCGGTAAGGGGTAACCATAACAGTCGGGTCCTATAAAATTCTTATCACAAGTATGATTAAATTTCCTAATCTAGGAAAACAAAATGCAGAATAATCCTATTAGTCTAGGATCTAACAAATCCTTGTTTAGGGTTCTAATAATATCACCAAAACATCACTATTGTATAACCATATAATACATCATCAAAACATTACTCATCCTCCTCGTAGGAGTTACTAGAATCATCACATCAACTATTAATTTAATCCAAGATAAACTTATGACTTAACACATTACTAAATTGGCATTTACATCTCAACTTCTTGAATCTAATCCTTTCGACAAAAGTACTCAATGGAACCTTAATAGTCTAGCTGGATCTATGATCCGCAGGGTAACATACTGCATCCAAGATTCACTTACACAATTAATAACTCAGAGATATCACCTCTGTCATTGCGACACTTAGTTGATAGATACTGATATGAAGGTACAATATATAGGTCTATCTCGAGGTACAATTCTGTTAGGGATTTACCAATCATCCAGATACTACAAAACCCCTTAATCCTCCGACATCGAAGTGTCGAGGAAAAGGTGGAAACGGGGTGGGCCTTACACTAAAGGTAGTCATGAAACAGATTGATGGAAAGATACATGAAAAATATGAGTCTTTTTGGACTCTTGTGATGTCACCTAAGCAACATTCACTCCTCTTTTTGGAAAATGGGAGCTCTTGTGAACACAACTTGAAGCTAGGGAATTGAGCGAGTTTCAACACTTTCCTTGTTAGTTGAACTCTTCTTGCACTTGACTGTATGGTCATTTGCATTATTTGTTTTGTCTTTGCAAGATAGAGCAACAGAATGGGTTTTTGAAGTTTATGGGCTGCTATCTCTTTGGCATGCTTAGAATATTTGGGTATAGTATTGGCAATACATGCATTTTGCCTCCCATTAGGCAACATATTATATTTGTAGTTCTTGTCTTTGTGTATTTGATAGTATAGAGAGTTGTTGCCTTGAATATCTATGTTTAATTTGAAAAACGAAAAATGCTAAGAGGGAGAGGGGGTGAATCGGTATTTTAAAAATCTTAAAGAAGAACTGGAAAGCACACACAAAGATGGAGACATGACACAGATATTTTTCTCATGTGGAAAACCCAAGCTGGGTAAAAAACCACGGCTTCACTAATCAAATGGGCTACAACCCTCCACACAAAGAACTTACAACTCTTCAGAGATACAATCTAGAACAGGCTCCAACTTGTCATAAAAGGCTACAACCTTTTCTAATAGATAGATGAACAATATTAAAACCAGAATAAGATCTGAGTCTTTTCTGATGACGAAAAGACATAGGAGTTGACACAAGCAAGTCAAAACATATAGCTCTTCATTGCACTTTGATCGATTTTTTAGAGCAACTTCCCCACAGCATTGTCACCTATATCTCTTAGTAAACTGTAGCTGCCAATGACTCTCTGCCTTAGTCCCTCAAAAACTGCTCCTTCCACTGAATCTGGGTCGAACCTTCAACTAGCTCATATCTGCCAATAATGAGACCATGTTTCATAAAGGGTCACGGTACACACAGGAGATTTTTCAATATCTAGACTCAACCTCTATTCGTTCCATACATCTGCAAGAAACAATTGGAGAGTCCAGTTCCTTTTTTTTATTCACAGCTTTACCATATACTGTACTTAAATGTCACAGCACCGTGTCCATTTTTTTCAAAGACTTCTGCTCACACCTTTTTCAACCGAAAATGATACAGTTAAATTCAAAGAAAAAACTTCCACTTTTGTCGTGAGCTGCTCTTCATGAAAAAATAATCCTGTAAACTGCACACCTGGTCCTCTTTTTTGTTTTAGCTGCCTTCTCTTTTATATATTCACACCTCTATCAAAACGTGCCTCTTTTTTTAAAAAACAAAATAAGCACTACGTTACCTTAAACATGGTTACTAGTCTCTGAATATGTTTCCAGAAAACTGGCCCCGTGTCCTCTCGTATCAAAAAAACGTAGCTTCACACTTTTTTGAAGCTCAGTGAATTGCTGTTTTACTTACACACCTGCCATCTGATTCAAAAATGTATGAATCTAAAATGGTTTCTCATCATTAAAAAAAATTCTCACCCAATCATATATCACATCCGCAAGACCTTTGTTGCTGCTCATTTTTAAACGTAAGGAATGAGACGGTTTTTAAATGATGACTGATTGCCAGCACAACTTCACTAGTTCGACAAGCGGTTACTTCACACCTTTCTTTTGTTCCTTCACAGCCTTATTCAAAAAAGGTTCCATACATTTAAAAAAAACTCCCTGTACACATAACACGTGTGCCCAGCCATACTGTTAAAAGAACGAACTCTGCCAGGGTGCGCGACAGTTGTTCTATATTCGTATTGCAACTCTCAGGCTCGACATAGACTCCAATGACAGAAAAATGACCTGCAGTCCTAGACATTTGTCGATAAGCATCAACATTCCAAAAGTTAAGATGACACTCCTTTCATAAAAACATTCCTCTTCATGCCACGGTAAACGACAGACACATTTGCGCATAATATAGAGAAGCTGGTCGCATATGCTAGCATTCGACAAAGAGGCATCTCTTTTGAAACAGAACGAACACATGGCACAGAGAGAGAGAGAGCAACAATGGTAGCCAAGATAGGAAATCGACAGCCAAGAGAACTGGACACATGTCCCCGCTGAAGCACTTTAGGAACTCCCAGGTTGCAGAGGAAGAGTCAACCGAATCACAGACATCAATGATAGAAACTCAACAATCTCCCCCTTTTTGTCATTGATGACAATTCAACAAATAAAACCAGCTGAATATCTCCCAACTGAATAGCTGAACCTATCGAAACGACTCCCCTTGAATATCTACTCCCCCTTTGACATCAATGACCATGAAATAAGTGTAGTCCAAAAGATATAACTATGAAGCCCAACTGCTGGAAACACACCTTTCAATGAGGTAGAAGAACACCAAGCTTGCTTCGGAGATACTCAAAGCATTCTCGGGGTAACGGTTTAGTAAAAATATCAGTAATTTGTTCTTTAGAACAAATATAGTTCAGCTTGACAGTATTGTTAGCAACTTGCTCCTTCAGATAATGATATTTAATCGGAATGTGCTTAGTGTGGGAATGCATCATTGGATTTTTCGAGATATCAATGGCGCTTGTGTTGTCATAAAAAATGCAAATAGGATCAGTAAACTCAAGCTTGTAATCACACGAAGTATTTTTATCCAAATTACTTGAGTGCAACATGAAACTATTACAATGTATTCAACTTCAACAGTAGAAAGTGATGTGCAAAACTGTTTCTTGCTTAGCCATGATACCAAACAGCCACCTAAAAAGAAGGCACACCCACTGGTGCTTTTCTTATCATCCACGGAGCCACCCCAATCTGCATCTGTATAGGCTGTAAGAGAGAAATTAGAACTCTTTGGAAACCAAAGACCAAAATCAACAATGCCTTTCAAATACTTAAAAATTCTTTTAACAACTTGAACATGTGTTTGCTTTGGAGTTGCTTAAAATCTGGCAACATAACCAACAACCTACATAATATCCGGTCTAGTGGCTGTAACAAACAACAAACTTCCTACCATAGATCTATAGAAAGTTTGATCAACAGAAGGAGATACATCATCCTTAGTTTACATCCGGTTTCCATAGGACTGCTAACCAGATTGCAAACTTTCATTTTGAACCTCTTAAGCAACTCTCTAACATACTTAGCTTGGGAAATGAAAACACTTTTAGAGGATTGATTAATTTACAGCCCAAGAAAATAAGCTAATTCACCCATCATAGACATTTCGAATTCATCTTTCATACAATCAGCAAATGTCTTAGACATTTTGACATTGTCGCTACCAAAAATGAGATCATCAACATAAACCACAACAATGAGAATGCTGTTACCTTCTTCTTTGACATATAAATTGCTGTCAACATATCCCTTTTTGAAGCCCTGCTGCTGCAAGTAATTGTCCAGCCTGTCATACCAAACTCTAGGAGCTTGTTTGAGTCCATAAAGAGCTTTTTTCAGCTTGCAAACATAATCCAAATTGTTAGAAATAAGGCCTTCCGGTTGTTCAACATAGATTTCTTCAACCAAATCCCCATTTAAAAAGACAGATTTAACATTCATTTGAAAGACTTTAAAACCTTTAAAGGAAGCAAATGCAAGAAAAATTCTGATTGCTTCTAATCTGCAACTGGTGGAAAAGTTTCACTAAAATCAACATCTTCAATTTGAGAAAAGTAACCCAAGTCATGCGAGAAAAATCATCAATAAGAAGCATAAAATATTTTTCACCTTGAAGGCTTGCTGTCCTAGTTGGTCCACAAAGATCTGTGTGCACTAACTCAAGTGGCCTACTGCTGAAGTGAGATTTTGGTTTGAAGGAAGCTCTGGTTTGTTTTCCCTCTAGACAATTTTTGCAAACAACATCAATTAGTTTCTCTATCTTTGGCATATCTCTTACAGCTTCTTTTTTACTCATTTTGATAAGATTATCAAAATTTACATGCCCAAAACGCTTGTGCCAAAGCCAAACATCCTCTGCCTTGCTCAAACAACAAGTCTCATCATTAGAGACATCAAGAATATAAAGATTATTTGCTGCTTTAGTTGCTTTAGCTATGACATCATTTCCCTTTTTGATAGTGCAAGAATTTGAGTTAAAGCTAAAATCATACTCTTGATCACATAGTTGACTTACACTTAGAAGATTGTGTTTCAAACCTTCAACATAAAGAACATTCTCAACAACAGTTTCATCATTATTAATCAAGAGAGTACCTATGCCAGCAATCTTGGCAAAATAATTACCTCCAAATCTTACCTTTCCACCTTTCATTTTCTTGAGAGTATGAAACTTACTTAAATCACCAGTCATATGTCTTGAGCAGCCACTGTCAACATACCAAATATCCTTCTCACTGCTGGCAAGAAGAGTTGTTTGAACAACGAGAGCTTTTAGAGGTGTTTCTTGAACTTTTCTTCTCCAAACTTTGGTCACCTTTGTCCTTTTTGGTTCAACATTGTAGGACAAATCTGCACTATAGTTGTTGCAAAATCTTGAGGTATGGCCAAACTTATTACAGCTGTAACAAATTAAATTATACTTCCTAAAGGCATTCTGAAAATAATTCTTAAAGGGAGCAGCCCTACAATCTGCAGCTCTATGTTAAATCCAGGCGGACTACTTTCTTGTGGTGAAGAGTTTTGTTCAAGTTGCATGCCAACTCCTCTCTTGTCTTTGGTGGGGTCTTTGAGAACCAAGAACATCATCTAAGGATACATTACCACTCTTGAAAGACACTTCTTCACTGGAAAGCATAGAAGTTTTACCTATGTTTCTGAGTGTAACAATTTCAGCTTCTAGCTTGGCAATATTTTCTTCTCTTAGTGGAATCGGATTTTCCAAATTCTCATGAACTTTCTTAGCTTCCTCATTCAAGATTTTAGAATCAACAAGTTGAGTTTCAGCCTCTTTGAGAGATGTTGCAATCTGTAACTTTTCAACACTCTCAACTTGTAAAAGATCCACAAGACTTTGATTATTCTTTTTTAGCTTCTTAATCTCAGCTAGAGCTGCAATCAATTCAAGTTCAAGATCCACTTCATCATCTTCTACTTCATCATTTTCTTCGGAACTCAGATCATCAACAGCCATGAACATAACTTCATTTATTCGAGAATCACTTTCGCTGCTTGAAGAATCATCGCTGCCATCTTTTGAAAACAACACCTTTTTGCCCTTTTCAAATTTCCAATTTTTCTTGGCAAATCTCCTGGTCTTTTTGGATTTGAAATCTTTTTCATTATGACTGTCATCTTCTTTATCAAACGGACACTTTGAGGCAAAGTGACCAAGTTTCCCACAATTGAAGCACTTCAAACCAGATTTGCTTTTACTTTTGTTAAGACCCTTTTTCAGCCTTCTAATAAGGTATGCAATTTCCTCATTAGAGTCTTCATCCGAGTTATCATTGAGATTATTCTCTGTCTTTGCTCTTTTTAGAGACCGTGAAGGCAGATTCATTTTTGGAAGGCCCTTCAATGGCAGTCCTCATCTCATAGGCAGTCAAAATACCATGCAATTTGTCAACTGTTAGAGTATCCAAAACATATTTCTTCAACAACAACTTTAGCATCAAGCCTCATAGGAAGCGAGCGAAGAATTTTTTGAACCACTGTTTTCTCTTCATTGTTTTCTTCCAGACCTTTTAACGCATTGACAACCTCATCAACACGAAGAAAGTAAGCAGCAATGTTTTCATCTTCCCTCATGTGAAGACTTTCAAAGACAACTCGGTGAGTTTGAACTTTTGCCTTCCTAACTTTGTCATCACCATGATAAGCATTATGCAGTTTATCCCAAACTTCTTTTGCGGTAGTATAGTGCATGACCTTTACAAATTCAGCTTTAGTTAGACCACACAAAACAACATTCATAGCCTTGGCATTATGCTCATTTTTAAACGTAAGGAATGAGATGGTTTTAATGATAACTGATTGCCAGCGCAACTTCACTGGTTCGACGAGCGGTTACTTCACACCTTTCTTTTGTTCCTTCACGGCCTTATTTAAAAAAGGTTCCATACATTTAAAAAAAACTCCCTGTACACATAACGCGTCTGCCCAGCCACTGTTAAAAAAGAACGAACTCTGCCATGGTGCGCGATTTGTATTGCAACTCTCAGGCTCGACATAGACTTTAGTGCCAGAAAAATGACCTGCAGTCCTAGACATTTGTCGATAAGCATCAACATTCCAAAAGTTAAGATGACACTCCTTTCATAAAAACATTCCTCTTCATGCCACGGTAAATGACGGACACATTTGTGCATAATACAGAGAAGCTGGTCGCATATGCTAGCATTCGACAAAGAGGCATCTCTCCTGAAACAGAACGAACACATGGCAAAGAGAGAGAGAGCAACAATGGTAGCCAAGATAGGAAATCAACAGCCAAGAGAACTGGACACATGTCCTCGCTGAAACACTTTAGGAACTCCCAGGTTGCAGAGGAAGAGTCAACCGAATCACAGACATCAATGACAGAAACTCAACATAATTTTCCATGGACAATATCACTACTATATTCATGGAGATGTCTGAAAATATCTGTGAAAGCTCACAATCACCATAAATACTCAAATTGCTTGTGCTTTTTCCTATGATCATATATGGAGGGTTGTGTCTAAAACTTTCTTACACACCTGCCGTCTGATTCAAAAATGTATGAATCTAAAACGGTTTCTCATCATTAAAAAAGATTCTCACCCAATCATACATCACATCCACAAGACCTCTGTTGCTGCTCATTTTTAAACGTAAGGAATGAGACGGTTTTTAAATGATAACTGATTGCCAGCGCAACTTCACTGGTTCAACGAGCGGTTACTTCACACCTTTCTTTTGTTCCTTCATGGCCTTATTCAAAAAAGGTTCCATACATTTAAAAAAAAACTCCCTGTACACATAATGCGTGTGCCCAGCCATACTGTTAAAAAAGAATGCACTCTGCCAGGGCGCGCGACAGTTGTTCTATATTCGTATTGCAACTCTCTGGCTCGGCATAAACTCCAGTGGCAGAAAAACGATCTGCAGTCCTAGACATTTGTCGATAAGCATCAACATTCCAAAAGTTAAGATGACATTCCTTTCATAAAAACATTCCTCTTCATGCCATGGTAAACGACAGATACATTTGAGCATAATACAGAGAAGCTGGTCGCATATGCCAGCATTCGACAAAGAGGCATCTCTCCTGGAACAGAATGAACACATGGCAAAGAGAGAGAGAGCAACAATGGTAGCCAAGATAGGAAATCGACAGCCAAGAGAACTGGACACATGTCCCTGCTGAAACACTTTAGGAACTCCCAGGTTGCAGAGGAAGAGTCAACCGAATCACAGACATCAATGACAGAAACTCAACATAATTTTCCATGGATAATACCACTACTATATTCATGGAGATGTCTGAAAATATCTGTAAAAGCTCACAATCAGCATAAATACTCAAATTGCTTTTGCTTTTTCCTCTGATCATATATGGAGGGTTGTGTTTAAAACTTTCTTATTTGTTAAGAAATGAGATTCTTTAGTTTTTGTTCCTTTTTTTTGCCAGAATTGTGCACCATTGGAGAATCTCTTACTTGTGAATATTGTTGTAACTTGACTATAGGAAGCACAAATAGGAGAGATGATGAGGTTCTGATTTCAGGAGCTGCTCGTACTGGAAACATGGCTGTAGACCCACTGGCACAAGTTAAGGCAGATGGTATTTAAATCTTTCAACGTTTTCAAAGTTTGTTTCTATACTTGCAATTTGTTAAGGCATAAAGTTTGAATATTATTATAACTGTATCATATTTGGAATGTACGATGATTGACCAGCTTGTATGAACCTGACAATTTGGCCAGAATGAAACGTTCTGACTCAAGAAGATGAGTTTGTTTAACACAAATGACTCAAAATGTGATTCAAAAGTATTTTCTCATATGAACTTCATTTGCAGAATTTATGCAGAATCTTTTCATGAGAGTTACATACAGAAACCAAATGACTTAGAAATTAACCAGTGCTTATCTGTATCAAACATTCAGGATAGTCAACATACTTTATTCTGATCTGCTTCCACGTAATTCATTATGGGCTTTTTAGTGCATTTTTTGGGTTATTTATTTCCTGTCAACTTTTAGTTTGGAGACACTTCAAACTAAGGTTTCTGTAACAGGATATGGCAAGTGCAGGCTGGATATTTTTGGGAATTGGGGATGACCCAGTACCTGTTTCTAATATTGGAAATGCTCCCAGTACCCAAACTATTTCCCAAGGGGGCAGGGATGTGTTTCCCTGCAACACTGCTTAACAACTTATTGGAGTGTTTCTAGTGTATATGGTTTTTTAGTTTGATCGCCAGTGACCGTTGCTCATAAAATTATGTACTACACTTTGTTAGCTATTTTAGATAATATAGTCTGCCTATGCTCTTTGTGGTACCTGTCATCATTGGTAAATATTGATATATGCCCATCAGATAAATGTTGTTACATTTTGAGTGCAATCACAATATATGCTATAAAATAAATCCTTTTTTTTTGAATGAAATTTTGACTGATATTTCTAGTGTATGCATCTTGACAGCAAGGAGGGCTCGTATAAATGCTGTCTGGGAGCAGCTGAATGGTAATGGATCCAGTAAGGCATCCACTAGTGTTTTAAAAAAGTCCAAAGCAGGAGAGGACAAGCCCAAACAGCAAAAATCTGTGCCAGTAAGTTTTTTAGTTGTGCAGTTACAAAAATTTGAATTTTGGGTGTCAGTTTAAATGAGCATAAAGATAATGTTTTCTGCCATTGGTTACAACTTACGATTATAAGATTGAGACTTCAGAACAGTTCATCAAATAATGTGCATTTCTCTTGGATACACTTAGTTTTTCCACACTACATGCTAGCTACATTGATGCTTCTCAGACCCTTGAGGAATTTATCCAAATTGTAATTCTTGGTTTGCATTTTTCTTTGTTCCTAAACTTGCTTACGACCACATAATTTTCTATTCTCTAATCTTTTAGATATTAAAGATCAGCACCTACTTCTAGAGGAATAACTTAATCAGCTTGATGAAAGTTTTTCTAAATTATGGAATCCAGTTGGAGGCAATGAACCTGGTCGTTTTTCAACATTCTTTATCTTGATTGGTGAATACAAAATTCTACTCTAATACTATGTCATCAACTTGTGACAATGAGAATTTTAAAGGTGGAAGTTTGTAACTTTGTTATCATGGCTACGTGAGGTTTGGGAATTTAATATTTGAAGAACCATGTATCCGAATCTTATTCCGGAGTTCACTGCTCAAGTCCAACCACTAGGCTCCATTAAGATTAGTGTTTTTAATTCACTGATAGCATCCATGGTGAAACTGGTGTTGATTAATAGTAATACATTTAGTTCTTGGTTGAGCAGTGCAATTCAACTATGTTTTATGCTAGATTATTATAAAAATAAAATTTTGTTCAGGCATTTGTACTTGTATTAGGCGCACATTTTATCAAAGTGATGAAAATGAGAGACAAATTGTTGAAGGCATAGTTCCAAAAATTTGAGTGTCAACAAAATTGTTCTGGGCAAAATGTGGACTATGAAAATTGCAACTGACAATGCTTGGGTTCTTAATTTCATTAGCCATGAGGCTATTATAAACATCCTTATTATATAAGAAGAGCTATCACCAAAAGCAATTTAGAAAGATCATTTTCTAGGTAATGGCCAGGCCAGAAGCCAATCCATGAGCAGATAACTTCTAAGTAACGATATTCTGATTAGAGGTTGTTCTTGAAACCTTAAAGAATCAATTTTCAACATCATCTGTATAAATATCCATGTGATAGTTAGTCTTCCATTAGCCAACCATCAGACGAATTGAATAGTGGTTTAGGATGAATGGAAAGCACATTCTTCTGCGGAAATTTAGTTTTAGATATCTGCAAATGTTCAAAAGTGACAGACAAGTGGTGTATTTTTGGTGCCATATCGGAGGAAGTGACTCCCTACCCTTGAGACGAAATGAGCTACAATGCAAAGCAAGACAGAAGAATATGGAGAAAGTAATGCCCTTTCCCTGAGTCAAGAAGTCAAAACACAAAGCAAGACAACATAATATAGAGATATTAATGAGAGAATGCATTCAAACTAGAAATGAACTTTTATTTTTATTGTGCAGCATTTCCAAAGATTTTTACCCTTAAAAGTCTCATTGTCATTGCATGTTGGCTTGAACTATATGATGTTTTGAAATTGTTGTTTCCAATATACACTTTTTTTTGTCATAGACCACCCTTATTCTGTTTTGCCTTTTTTGGCATCTTCTGTCATCTGTTTTACAGGGATGGATGGTGAGTTTGGGCATGGCACCAAAGAAAGGTACATTGATCAATTTGAACGGCAATAATCTACAAGTGCCTGGGGAAGAAGTGGAGTTAAAGATGCAACCAGAAGCACGGTCCAAAGAATCTGTTGAACCAAATGAAGAGGCCAGAAAAATTGCTGCTGCAGCTTTGGCAGCAGTGAAGCAAGCTAATGCAGTTGGCCAAGATGGAAAAATAGAGGTGCATTCTAATTACATTGGAACTAATCATTCCATTTTTCCACTTTGATATGTAAGGAATGCATATGCTTTCAGTAATTTTATATTTAGATAGCATATGGGCAAATTTCATTATGTTCATAAACCTTGATATTTTTTGTAATTTAAGCTGATGTAGGATTTTTTTATATTGCATGCCATAACTTCTATTTTGATGTATAATTGAATCTGGAGAGATGCATATCTGCTTTAGCTTTTCCTGGATTGATTGTAATGATTTTTATTTTCTATAATGTTTTATATTTTGTAGCATTAATCATGAAGTATTAGGTGCTAAAAAGCATTGTTTTGGGTAAAATTTGTGGCATTGTGTCTCATTTCTTAATTGCTAGCATAAAGTTTGACTCCTTTTGTTTTCAAAGTTCACCGGGTTGATACAATGTTAACCAATTCTCTACTATGTTTGCTTTGCTTCTTGGTGTTTATTGTTTTCAGACAAGTCTCTTTGAATTTAGCGTTTTAAGATATCTTTGAATGTGATTATTGTAGGTCAGTGAAGTTCGTGAATTTGCTGGGGAGCAAGTGAAGCTAAGAAAGTTTGTAGATCCCAATTCTAAAGAAGCCCAAATGGCTCAGGAAAAAGCCAGGATGCAAGCATCGTCTTCTTCTGGTTTGGATGCATTACTTGACCAGATAAGTAAAAAACGAAAGCTTAACATACTTGACAAATCAAGGAAAGACTGGGGAGAATTTAAAGAGGAGAAAGGTTTATTAGATGAGTTAGATGCATATAACAAAAGTGGTGATAAGTACCTTGATAAAATTTCATTTCTTCAAAAGGCTGAGCTACGCGAGTTTGAGAGAGAGAGAGAGATTCGCTTGGCTCAACAGGCTAAGAGGCGGGTTGATTCTCAAAAAGATTAGCACTTGAAGCTTGATGAAGACTTAGGCTTGGTTCTTGCCCGTCTTGGCACACAGCTAGAGGAAAACTTTGGGGTTTCAGAAAGTTTTAAAAGAGAAACAGCTTTTCTTCACTACAATATTTAAATGAGCCTCTTTGAGACAAGAAAAGGTGTTAAACATGCAGTCTGATTTGATTATTCATTATACCATGTTTATGCTGGCCCTTGCCATGAAGTTTTTATTATGAAGAATCAATGATTCACGGTTCTAGGATTTTTGCTTTGGCTGCAATTCCTTTTTGGCATATTTTGAAGAATTGAGTGTATATTGTCCAAACTCGTCCAAGTAATGATCATTGATCTTTTGCAAATTTCTAGAATTATTCATGAATCTTGGCCAGGGAAAATGTAAGTTTCTTTTATCATTTTATACTTAAGTATATTTATATGTTGTGCTTTTCTGGTACAACAATGTTGTAACAATTTTTCTGAAACTTTGTCCAAGCAATGATCATTGATCTTTTGCAAATTTCTAGCATTATTCATGAACCTTGGCCAGGGAAAATGTTTCTTTTAGTATATTGATATTTTGTGCTTTTCCGGTACAACAATGTTTTAACAATAGTAATGTATGCTTTTGAAGAATCATGAATGCTGACAGCAGCACAGCATATGTATTGAAGCTTCATTTGACATTTGGCTTAAATATTCACTCTTTGTTGCCTTTTAGTTTTAGGTTTATGTTCATCTTCTCATTAATTAACTGATAGTGCTGAGAAATTTCAGGACTCAACAAAGTGGCATATCACTTACATGTTAATTAAGCTACAGAGTTCTTTAGGGCTGTACTATAATAGGCAGCCACTTGTCAATCCAATAAATGGCATTCCATTGACATCAGCAAACAGAACTCAATTTTTTTCATAGTACCCGTAGTATGAGCTAATTAGCCGATAGGCTATTCTTGGTGGGAACTCTATCAATTTTGTCATGTTGGATGCCAGGTTTTTCATTTCGGTTAAATTTTACAGTTAGGGCGGTGGAAAACTTAATGCAATTTTATTGACTTTCTATGATGTGCACGCCTTTTTCTGACACCTCATCTCTTTTTCACGTTCTCTGCAGGCCAGGGATGATATTGTTGCTATCGCAATAGGTTACAGTCATGGCGATGTAATCTCAGCGACCATTCCTCCAGCAAGAAAAAAATTAATGTCTACAACTACCCTGCATTGTTAATGGTTGATAGAACTTTTGTTCCCACTGCGCGTTATTTAATCTCTTTCTTTTGCTTGATTTAATCTTGCTAAAGATGAACCCTGTTCTACTTGAGCCCTGCTTGTGGGTTTTTTCTCGTTGCCGATAAAGGTTTTGTTAGGAAACCCTAAGCAGGGACTCTGGCAGAGTTCACCATGGCGGAAGAGCATCTATTGATATCAAGGATGGCAAACTCGCCGAGTTTTCCAGCTTGGCGATTAACTCGGCTAAGTACTCGCCATTTTCCAGCCCACGAGTTTTTAAAAAACTCGCCCAAAAACTCGCCAAAAACTCAGTGATTATTGCTAAAACACGGCGAGTTTTTAAAAAAAACTTGCCCGCGTTTGTCATATACAGCCGCAAGTAAAAAAAATGCCATTTTATTATTTCATTTGGTTTTTGCTGTCTCATTGGCGACTAGGGAAGAGTTGGATTGAGTTTCCAAGCCATTGTAAGGCGTATTCATTTAAGTATAAGTTTGATTTATGCAAATATAACATTTAAGTATAAGTTTGGATTATTTATACTTTAAGTTATATTTGTATAAATTATAAAATATAATACTTCCAGGATGTTTGGGATAGGTTCCAGCTTCATAAGAGTTAAGATACAGATTCTAGATTCGAAAAATTCCAGACTTAACCAAATTTCAGGATTCAGCAAGCCTTCAGCAGGGTTACCTCCCACAATCCATCATGGCTTTCTAAGGTCAAACTGAAGCTGGCAAAAGGATTCCCAAAGGGTTTTAACTCGTTTTATCACAAATCACTTGGTTTCAACCCCATCTCTACGACAGACTTAGCTTAGCTCTCGCCCATATTCCAAACAGACATGACTTCCCAACAGGCCAAAATCACTCAAACCTCATTTGTCGGACCTAGGGACTTGAAAACAGCCACCAACAAAGACTACATAAGACCTAGTTATGAAGACTTTGACATTTGGCATTGATCAATGATCAAGCATCATAGATTCATACTAGTTTTGTAGGAACTGTTTACTATTTTGCTTCCAGTCATCAGCATTCCACATGAGAATGCGATTTTGTACCCACTTTGCATTTATATATATCTAAACTTAGTTTGTTTCTTTTGTTTTCTCATTAATTAACTCATTGGATGCATATTCTCATAGAATTTTGCAAAAAAAATGCATTTTTAATTAAATTTTATGCTATTTTTAAGTTCCCGAGTTTTTTGCCGAGTTTTTTATGCTTTCTTCTTGTTTACTGAGCGTGTCTTGTGCGATTCCAATAAAGGTGAAACAATAAGAAGCCAAAGAAAATCTACACTTTGTGCGATCAACACGCAAAATTACTTTCAAAGTCAGCAAGTGTACAATTTGAGCTCTCAATTGTTCCAATCTGTTCAGAACATCATCTCCAAATAGGTTGGTGCCCTTGCTTTTTCTTGAAACCCTTTCAGATGTCAAATTTATTATTAGAATTTTTTTGCTCAATCGAAACCATAAAAGCCTGCAATTTTGCAATCTGGGTGCTATTTATTTAGGGTTTAAGGGTTTGGCAATGGCGGACTAGACGGTTTCGAATATCCACGAGTCTATTTCCCAGGGTTACAGCGATGCAAGGCAGACCATAACAGGGCTTTGCATGACAGTTCTCATCCGCTTGAAGATTTAAATGGGGCTTTCATCTTTGTTTTCTACAATGCTTCCACCCACACCATCCTATTAATTGAGGTTTCAATTGTTTCGCACAAGGCCTACTTTTTGGGATCTTTTTGTTTGATCATATCTGGATCTGAAGTTGATTCTGTCCAGAAAACAAGAAGAAATGCTTTAAATTTTTTGATGGTCATTCCCTTTCACTTGAGTTATTTCTTAGTTTCAATTTCATATTTCTTTTCCTTTTTAAAATTCCCCAGTTTAGTAAGTGGGTTTATGGGGATAGGCAGGTATGGATGCAAACATGGGAGAGTTAGAGTGGAGGGGAATCAGAGCAGGGAATAATAATCAACAGCCACGACAGCAGTGACTTACAGCATCATCGCAGACGCCTGAGATTTGGGAAGAGATTTCCAGCAGACTCAGTGGAGGCAGAGAATGTGGCTTTCAACGCTTCAAACTTTGCAAAGCAGTTGCAAGCTCATTTTAACCATTTACCTTTTAGGCAATTCTCTATATTTCGCTTAGGAGACAAAAATAGATACACCTATAAATAACTTTTGATATACAATGGTATATAGTATATATATGTGTACTGATTCTCCCGCATAGATTTATATGAACACCTTTTTACGCCCATATATGATATGACACGTACACAAGCTTGGCATGCTGTATATTCTTTTGGGAGGGATTCACGGCTTACCTACTTAAATAACTTAATTCAAAAATCTGCGAGTGGGCTTTGGGGTACATTCTCAGGAGAAAATTTCCTCCTGGTATCTGTTTGTGGCACTATTTAGGTTGATGGTTCTGCATTCCATGCATATATATGGCTACTTTTGGTTTTCCAAATCGGTATCACCAGTTGACTGAAAACTGCCCGTTTCTCTTTCCATTTGAGTTAAGGAGGCAGTATTTAATGTTGTCTGCATTACATGAGATTCCTTAACAACCAAATTTGTGAAACAATGATGTTGCTAGGCCACTACACCTAAAGGCCTGTGTGCACTGACTACGTAAGTTTACTCTCTGAAATATTTGCTGTTCTAGCTGGCCTAAAATGCAACATGATTGAGGCCGATCTGTGGACTCATAATAGGAGAGTTGCCTCCCTTCTGTATATCACAGATGACGAAACTGCTGCTCCCATTAAAGACCCCAAAAATATTTGCAAAATTAAGGAGCCGCTGTGCAATGTATTGAAAGGGACAATGATATCAGAGGCCCTAAACTGGTGGTTTCAGTGGGTTTCACTCACACCCAGAGACGCCTTCACCAAATGATGTTTGATGATAGGAACTATGAGCACCCTGACAGAAGATCAGAGGTGGAGAAAGGTGCCCTCCATCATAACAACAATAAGCCTATGTCTTTTGTAACGGTGGACAACTGCTTTGAGAGGAGTTATTCTGTAGAAAATGTTTAGTGTAAAGACAGCCCGGAGCTTCTGTTTGACATTATCTGCAGTGTGTGGTGTTCCATGTCACCATAGATTTCGAGAGTTCTCAAACCTATCCTGTAGCTTTCTTTTTAATTCTTACATCCAATCTATCTTTTGTAGTTTATGAATTTGCTGCTAACTGGCATTTTCTCATGGTGCTTTGAATTATGAAGGGGCCTGAATGTGTTCTTTAACTTCCTTTCTTTTGGGGATTTTGCAAGAATATTACAGCAGACATACAGACGGGTGCCCCGTGAATTCAGAGGCGGAAAGGCAACGTGTAATTCAATGTTTGGAGGCTTCCATAGAGAGAAGTCTCTAAGATAAGATTTTTCTTTTTGGTAGAAATTTATGAAGTTGTTCATAAATTAAGATGTGAAAATGCATGTTTATTGCTGGAGCTTTGTGCTGGTGACAGAGTTGGGCTTCTATCGGACGTAATAAGCATATACCAAGAGAATGGGATGTCACTGACATGAGCAGAAGTGCCAACGTGCAGAGGATAATTTGTAAGATAATATTTAAAATGAGGATATATATAATCATAAACAAATGAACATATAATATACTAAAGGTCATTTAATTTGTAAATTTAGAGATAAATATTAGGGGAAAGAATTCAGTACCAAAATGTTCTTTCTAATGGCTGTAATAGTTGTTGATTTTATACTTACAATTGTTGATTTAATGTCTAATATTTTACAGCATTGTACTAATATTTTTATAATTGTTGATTTAATGCCCAATATTTCATTGTTGATGATAAAGTGTGGGTCTCTTTTGCACCACCATTGGTCTTACTTTTTTTGTGGACTGTTTTGGACACCTTGGCAAAAAGCATGCTGATGTGGCCTTCAAACCTTAGTTATAAGTAGGAGAGTTGCCAAGTAAGCTGCTGCAAAAAAATTGGGGGCGATTTAAAATATCTAGGTAAGATTTTGAGAAGCTATAATTTAAGATTACTTATAGATGAATATAAACAAATGAATGTAACTAAATATTAACAAATAAATAAAACTTAAAAATAAATATTTTTAAAAAGTATTAAACACATTAAAAATATATTTGTATACAAATAATTATAAATTTTTTATCATTAAATTTAAATAAATAAATTTATAAAACTATTTATAAATAGATCTATTGAAAATATAAATAGATTTATCAATATATTTATTTAAATACACGTAATTATAAGTATATATATAAAGTTGTTTATTTAATAAATATAATTATATCTCCTATATACAATAAACTTTTAAATATTTGTCTAAATACTTGTGCCATTGCAATTTGGTGTTTACATTTCTATTCTACAAAAAAGGTTGATTAATTTCTTTCGTATTCTTATTGATTATATCTAATGACTTAGTTATGTTTATTTTATTTTTTACGAAAATTTTATACAAAAAATTGAGGGAAGAAAAGTGCATTGTGTTGTAAATGTTTAATGCTCATCAAAACATACATTTTGGTAATTTGTACAATGAAACATCCACATTATGAGTTTATTTCACCATTTGTGGATGAGGTATGAAATATTGAGTACCAAGGTTGCAAGGTTTTTGAGCATTTCATCCTTGTGCTGAATAACAAAGGATTATGTGTTTTAGATGAATATTTTTTTGTATTAGTTATAAGGAGATCACAAAAAATAAATAGTTACATTGAAATGTACAAAAAGGAGTCAGAGCCTCACACCGAGAGTATCATAGTATCAGAGAATTTGATAGCCCTATACATAAAAACAATAGTAATCAGAAAGGCTAGTGCAAAATATCTTCATGGGTGTCCACCCAGGCGGTCCAACCCATAGAACCCTCCATCCACACAATGTTTTTCTTCTCCTGGATTTGTGCAAGCATGAGGATTTTGTCATCCGTGGTGTTTTTGTTCTTTTTAACCTCCAAGTTAAGCATCTTTAGAGTCTTCTCGAACATTTGAAGGTTGTCCATATTCATCCTCCATTCATAGCCATCCTTCATTTGAAAGACGAAGAATGTGGTATATCCCGTCTTTAGGAATCTTTTAAGCTTTTCCTTATCAATCAACATTGTGATGTGAACCTGCAAGAAAGTTTTAAAATATGTGAGTTTTCAAAAGACTTAGTAAGAACTCTGGGATTGTTTTGATACCTTTCCTCGTTTTTGCCATAGAATATTAGAAGAAAGAATATTCTAAAATAGATTAGTATCTTTTTTCAGCCCATCAATATGCCAAGTAATAATTTCAAAAATATTAATATTCTTAGAATAGATAATACCAAACATAAGCCATATTTTCTTAGCAAAAACACCGTCAAAGAAAATGTGTCTACCAGACTCAGGGAACCTGCATAAGTTACAATATTCAACCACAGAAGTGTCTTTTCTAATCGGGAGTTTGTCGAGAATCAACAACCATTTAAAGCATTTGATCTTAGGATCAATAGAGCCTTTCCATAATTTACCAAAGTATTTCTTCCAAGAGCAGATATCAAGGTTAGAGTACCAAACATAATTGACATGGTTAATGATGGCATCATTATACCTAATCACGTTGTATATGTTTTTAGCTTTGATTTTGGACATAATGGTTCCATCTAGCCATTTACAGTTTAGAAATCTATGTGAGTCCACATGACAAGTAGTAGGTAAATCTTTGGATGCTTTAACAATCATATTATAAGTTTTCTTCTGGGAGGCCGGGATAGTAAATTCATTTTTGAGATCATCCCAACTGATGATCCTGTCATGCTCAAAGAGGTCAGCCAATTGAGTAATGCCCTTGTTACACCAATATCTGACAGAGCAACCTTGGGAGAGGGCAAGTGGTTTACTAGATAAGTGCAGGTTCCACCAAATGGACCTTTCACCATATAGTTGGTTATCATCATGGAAGGTCTTGTTAGTAATAAAATTCCTAACATGATTCCAAGCTTTTCAAATGGATCTAAAGACAACAAATCCTTGAACAACAATAGGAAAGTTAATAATATTAGATTTCCACAATCCATATCTAAAAGCATGTGCATTTCTGGATTTGATTGTGTGGATAGGAAAGTTGCCAATAATTAGATCACTAAAGGGCAGATTCTTCCAAGATTTAGCATTTTTTGGGAATCCCCTTTCAATATTTTTCCTAACAAGGATCTTCCAAGGATCATTCCCATCCATAGAGTGAAAGATCCACTTGGCGGCAAGGGCAATCCCTTGAATTTTAAGGTCCTTCAATCCCAGGCCCCCAAGGAGCTTATCATTATGGCACCAATCCCATTTAACAACGTGAAGTTTTTTATTTACCTTACCATCAGACCAAAGACAATTCTTGACGGCCTTTAGGATTTCCAAGATTTGGTAGTTATTGAACATCCAAGAAGAGGAATAGTAGATATTGTAGGAAGACATAATTTTTTTGGCAAACTTGCTCTCTGCCAGCCAAAGATAAGGACTTGTTGTGCCACTTATCCAATTTTTTGTTGATCTTATCCTTAACCCAAAACGACATATCTTTTAAGGAGGGCTCAATAGAGAATGGTATGCCAAGATATCTAATAATTTTATGTGGACCCCCCCATTGATAATCATATTTGTTAAACCAGGCAGGTGACTGCTCATCCCACCCAAGACATATGGATTTAGTATGGGATAATCGAGCACCAGATATATAGCAAAAAAAATCGAGTTTAATTTGCAGGGCTTCAAAGTTGTTATTAGTGGCTTCAAAGAAGATAACATTATCATCAACAAATTGACAGTTTATAAACTCATCTTCATTAGGGACAGAGATGCCCTTGACAGCAGGGGAGATTGAGTTGTCTCTAAGAATGTAGAAAAGGGCATCAGAAGCGACAACAAAGAGGGTAGGGGCCAAGGGGCAACCTTGCTTGATAAATCTACCAAGGGGGAAGGAGTCTGAGAGGGACCCATTGACATCAACTTGGGCATAAGCATCATTAAGAAACATTTTGACCGAGTTGTAGAAAGCACTAGGAAATCCAAAAGCCTCAAGCATCAAGGAGATAAAACTCCATTCTACTCTGTCATAGGCCTTCTTGAAATCTCGAAGAAACATGGCATAATCTTGCTGAGAATGTTTGGCCCAATTCATGGCTTCCCAGCTGGTGATCAGATTCTCAAGAACATATCTTCCTTTAATGAACCCAGTTTTAGTAGAGCAAACAAATTTGGGCAGGATATTCTCAAGTCTAAGAGCTAAGATCTTGGCAAATTTTTTATAGGAAACATTTAGAAGAGTGACAGGTCTCCATTTTTTAATGAGAGCCTTGTCCCCATCCTTAGGAATCAACTTAATGATTCCCCTGTTGATGTAGCTACCTAGGGAACCTCTAGATAAGGCTTCCGAGTAGATGTCTTGGAGATCTTTGCATATCCAACTACTATTGGCCTTGTAAAATTCCATAGGGAGACCATCGAGTCCAGGGGCCTTGTCATCATTAAGGGAGTTTATAGCTTTTTCAATTTCCTTCAAGGAGATTTCTTTACACAACAGGTTAGCATCCATAGTGGAAATACTAATAGGGATAAGAGATCTGCAATGGTTTTTGAGGGAATTAGCCTCCTCTGAATCCTCAGACGTGAAGAGATTTTTGTAAAATTTAGCAAAGGCCTCTTTGATGTTATTAGGGTCAGTTAATTCTTGATTTTAGATGAATATTGTAAAGTAAAAAATTTAGATATCAATTAAAAAAAAAATTTGGTAGTAAGGAAAAAGAATTGCTCTTTTGGTTCATATATGGCTAGAAAGTATTAAATACATTAGAAAGTGTCAAAAGTTATATCTAGTGGGTTTTCTATTTAATGTATGTTGTTAAATTATTAGTTTAATGTTGTTGATATTTGGTTATGAATGGAATGCATTTATTATATAACTGAACACGGTTTTGCTTTCCATAGATGCAATGTTCGTAGAAATCAAATTCAAGGTTACAATCAACCAAACCCTCAACTAGGTTTTTATTCTTCAAGGTTTTCAAACCTTTCTCACCAATATGGCCAAGCCTATGATGCCAAAGCATTGTTTTCTTTGTAGGAAGTTTAACTTCCATCGCATTTACACCACATGTTGCCATATTAATTTTATCATACTTTACAGACACACTATTACAACATACATGTTTGACATCTAACTTATATAGTGTTCCAATGCGTTCACCCTTAGCTAAAACAATAAAACCCCTAGTCATCTTGCAACCATCATGGAGAAATGTTACCTAGACTCCGACATCATTCAACTTACTGATAGAGAGTAGGTTTTGAGCCAGACCGGGTATATGGAGTACTCCAATTACCTTTACTCTACCATCGGGGAACTGGATTCTGATTCTTTCGCTTCCAACAATCTCCAGTGTGCAATCACTTGCCAGGAACACCTTCCCTCCATTGTACAATTCATACTTTGAGAACCACTCTTTATGAGACGTCATGTGGAATGATGCTCTTGAGTCCACTAACCATACTTCATCCGACACAGGTACTACCTGTACACACTAAGATGTGCACTTCTCTAAGTCTTTGCTTCCAAAGGAATCCATGAATGGGAGACCTTGAAAATCGACCTAGAGCTCCCTAGGCATGGAGTGTAAGGAAATTAAGTGTGCTCTCAACTATAGCTATTTAAGCCTATGACCTTGCTAGTAAACCATGCAATGGGAGATTCCAAAGAAGACAAGGGCAAGAATGCCAATATCCTCAAGAAATCCAAATGAAATGTAATGCTACTACACTAAGAATGAAGATGCAAACTAAGCTATGGAAATGAAAGAACAATGCAACTAAGCTATGAAAAGAAAGAACAAGTGTTACAAATCCTTCCTATTTAGACTATCCTGGGTGACAGTGAAGTGTCATCCAGAAAGATAATATCACCCCGGTATACTGTAAAGTATCGTGCGATATTTCTGGTGACTGTACTGTCGCCTGTACCCGATAGTGAGTTGTTTCTTGGTTCTTTTTTGCCGAGTTTTGATCTGATTAGCTTGCTGGTTTAGTTTGCTATGGTTAGACAGATTTAATTTGGATTTTTGTTTTGCTAACCATTGTGGGGCTAACAAGTTGTGCTTGTAGGTGCCTTCATTGCTTGAAAAATTTGCTAAAAAGATCGCATGTCAAAGCTTCAAAGGCAAAAGGGCTACTAATTGTGTTTTGCAGGGCTGCCCAATGCCTAAAAACAACCAATTGCTTGTTTATTTACTTTTCTTTTAAGTGCGGCATATACTAGTTGTCTCATTTCTTAGGCATTTAAGATCTTGTTGTAGGAGTCTTTTGGTGGTAGGAAATTATGCTCTTCACCTATGTGGTGAAATAGAAATCCTGACCCACTTTTAGACTTTGAAAACAAGAGGGTAATTGAACTCTTTGTTTGGTGTGTTTGGGGGAGATTCTTGAGCTAGGAGATTATGCTCTTCACCCTTGAGGTGAACCAGAAATCCTGACACTCAAAAGTCAATCCACTCTTTGTTTAGCATTAGGATCTTTTAGCGGGCATGCTCTTGAGCAATCAAGAGGAACGACCCAAGTGGGGACAAGCTAATACTGAGCTATTCCAACCTACTATAATCTCAAGGCTATCAAGGACACAAAACCTTGGTAGACGTAGTGCTTGTCTTCGCTTGATGTGAGTACTTGTGGGATTGTGATGATGAGGAAAGTGTTGAGCAAGAATGCTTAAGGTACTCTTGTGGCTGCGAGGTCCTAGTCCTTTTTGAGGAGCAAGAGGGGTACTACGAATGGAAGCCCTTACTACGAACCATAGGTAGAAGCCACCCTTTTTTGCCCCTTAGCTTCTTGGTGCAAGGATTGATCCAAGTGGAATAACCCGGATCACCCCAAGACTAGTCACCATCTGTGTTCCTTTGGTTGTGCCATTGGCACTTCCACGACAAAGCCAACATCTATTGTGGGCAATCACTTTGTGTGAGGCAATGGAACATCAAGTGTGGGCCAAGTTGATAAGTATTGAGCCTTTGTCCTTCTAGGTTAGCAAGTGCTTGAATTGTTCTCGTTGTTATGTACCCGTGCAAACATTCTTGAACATACAAACATCGTGGTAGTGCTCATAGAAGTTTTCATTTTGATATCCCAATTGTTTGTCTTGGCAAGGTTGCTTTTGCTCTTGCACAAGTGTTTGATGACATGTTCCATCCCCTACTATTTGCAAACCTACCTGAATATTGCTGTTACTGTGTTTGAAATCAACAAATTACCCATCATATTGCAAAATTGACAAAATTACCTTAAAAAATTGAGACTTTTCATGCTCATTGGTCAAGAGTCGTACGACACTGAAAAACAATCACATGCTATTTCAAGTTTTATCGTGCAATATTTCGTTCCTAGTTTTTTATTGCCCTGCTTGCCTGGATTCTATCACCCAGGCTACCTGGAAAGTATCGCTCGGTCTCTGTCAAAAGTATCGCCTGGTTATATTTTGTCGCCCTGTTTGCCTAGAAACTATCACCTAGAATCTTTTTGCTGTCTCATTACTGCCAAATTTGAAATCTCGTTTGTTGAGTGTCTCTTCCTGTTCTTACTTGACCCTGGTTTGTTATCTGCATGTTTAAGTCTGTTTTAGACTGAGAAAATGAGTTAAAACTATTGGATTTGAGTTTCTCAAATGCTACTTTTGATCACTTGTCACATTACGGTTACCTCTCTAGCTACTTGCCTATTGAGCTTCTTGCTCATATCTTGGCTTGAGTCAATTGATTGCTATAAGTTCTTGAGCACTTTTGACCAGCCATCTTTGTTGTTCTATCTTGACAAGTGATCTTCTTTGGCTTTGTTTATCTCAATATTTGAAAAACTTTGTCTCATTTTATTAGTCAACCAACATTCCTTTTTCATGCCGGTTTCGAATCGGTCTCAATTCGAGCAAGGGAGTCACCCTCCATTCAACTATACACAGTTACCTTCACCCATAAGACACTCACGAGCGCCAGTTAGTAACGACAGTTCTAGTCCTAACCAATCTGAAGATTCTAAGGTCACCCCATGGTACAAAGGAGGCTTCCTCTTTTTTGCATTCAAGATCTCCAAAAGCACAAATAGTGTCTCACTCACTTTGACTGAACAAGAAAAGTTCCGCCGTTTGCAAGAACATTTTTAGCATAAGGACAACCAAGTGCGTTTAGAAAAAATGGATGCTACTAAGCACATGGCTATGAAGGGGATGTCTCAAGAACAACCTGAGATTAGTGGCTACGAATATAGACCCCCTCCTTTTGGTACTTTGGGTAACTATGGCAACAACATGCCACCAAGATCTCCTCCAAGATGAACTTTTGCTGCTCCCTCTTCACCTCCTAGACCTCCTCCCTCTCAGCATGAGGAAGAGGCTAACAATGAGGTTTCTAGTGAAGAGCTTATAAGATTTGAACAAGATGAAGCATCCCAACGTATGATGCTTAAACTTTTAGAGTGAAATGGGGATCAATACTTTCAATACATGACTTCTAGGGGATACAAGCTCCCTCCTGGCTATGATGTACGACAGATTGTTCAAGAAAGAGTACCAACTAAATTGGAAATCCTTAGGGATGAATTGAAATGAACCAATCAATGTCTTGCTCAACTTGCAATAGAAAAAGAACCTCCAAAGGTTTCTTTCGTAGAATCTATTTGTCCTCTTCCTTTTGACAGGAGTCTATACATGGTCCCATTTCCTAGGGATATTGAGGTTCTCAAGTACGACAAGTATGATGGAAATGGTGACCCCCATGACCATGTGTGTCACTTTTACGCTCTTAGAATGGACTTCCTTCATGAGGACACATTTCTTCTGCAATTGTTCCTTAGAAGTTTGAGAGGACAAGCTCTAGAATGGTTGGCAAAGTTGACACCACCTCTTAAAACTTTTGATGAGTTGGTTAGATGCTTCACCCAACATTACTCATACAACATCCAATAGCCTATCACCATGATAGATCTCAGTGCTCTAAAGAAAAATCAAGGTGAGCTATTTGCCACTTACTTACAATGTTGGAGGTCATTGTATTCTCGATATCCTCGACAGCTAGATGAAAGAGAAAAGATTGACATTTTCGTCAACACTCTTGTGCCAGAACTGTATTATGATCTAAGGAAAAAACTATTCTCCTCTTTCAATGACATGGTTGAAAGTGCATATCGGATTGAAGATGTGGCCATAAGAAAAGGGGATATTGTTATTAATAAAGATACTAGGGGCAATGGCAAGGACAAAGGCAAACCTTGGAATAAAAACAAGTATGTTGTTAATGATGGTGTTGTGGATGTCCCAAAAGCCAAAGAACCAGCTTTCAACCTCTCTAATTCTATATATGCAGCAAAACAACAAGAGGTTGCCAATGCTCACAATGCTCCTAAGCCTCAACATGCAGACAAGCCAAAAAAGACATATCAACGACGAGTCTACACTAAGTTGGCTGAACCATATGATGTGATTCTTAAAACTCTAGTTGCCAACAAGTATCTTACGCTTCCTGACAATTCTTGTCCCTACGATCCACCAGTTAAGCCTGATTGGTGGAGAGAAGATCATTTCTGCCATTATCACATGAATAAGGGACATAAGACAGATAATTGTTTTAAGCTTAAAGAAGCCATTCAAGATCTTATTGATGGAGGCATAGTGCTCACAGATGGCTTAGTTAAAAATTCTGATCACAAAGCTTTCAAGACTCCTCTACCCGAGTATGAGAAAGCAGAATCCTCTCAAGAAAATAAGAAGAATCATGATGCGAAGATCAACTATACATATGCTCCTCATTCAGTTGTGATCAATATGATAGAGCCTGTTGAGAGTGTTCTTATGGTGAGATCTCAAGATGATAATAACACCAATCACGGTATGCCAAAGTTGGTCTTGCAAACACTGAGTGGTTCATCTTCCCGAAGTGAGACACTAAATGCTGTTACTAGGGGGCAAGCCAAAATTGTCCTTAAAACTGCGCATGATCCCAAGCAAACTTCTTCTTCCAAACAAGCGGTTCCTTTAGTTTTGTCTAGCTATGACCTTGTGCACCAATTACAATGGACACCTGCTCAGATATCCATTTTTGAGTTGCTTGAGCTATCCCCTTTGCATAAAGAGATCCTTGAGAAAGCTCTTTGTACAACAAATGTTCCCAATGATATTGATCCAGATCGATTCCAGGCTATGGTCAACCACATTGCGTCTCCCCACTACCTATCCTTTTCTGCAGAAGATGACACATCTCTTAGCCACCCCCATAATCTGGCTTTACATATTGAAGTTCTCGTCTACCATAACCAAGTCCCCCGAGTCTTGATAGACAATGGTGCTGGGTTAAATATTGTTTCTTTCCATGTGTTGCAACAGTTAGGATTGTCTGAATTGGCCGTGGATCCTAGGTGAAAGATTACCATAAAATCATATGATGAAGTGGAAAGATCTTCCAAAGGTTTTGTTGTGCTACCTATCCGAGTAGGCCATGTCATGAAAGATATTGTTTTCCAAGTGTTGGACATCCCACTTGCATACAACATTCTTCTGGGTCGACCTTGAATCCATGAAATGCAAGCGATCCCTTCCACTTATCATCAGTGTGTCAAGTTTCCACATAATGGAGCTGCGATTGTGATTCCTAGGGATAATGCTATTGCTATCAATAATCTAACTGTTGCTGAGACGTTTGTTCCTCACAAAAAACCCTCTCATGATCATAATGCGTCCCTTATTGCTGCTGAGCAAAAACTAAAGATGATGAGTATTGGTATGGGAGAATACACATTGGACTCTATTGATGCTATGCCTACTTCACCTAAGTCCTATGGTAGACCTTCAGAGAAGACAAAGCCTTCCGCTTCTGCCATGACAGTTTTTGGTACATTTGTCCAATCATCCGTGCCCTTAGAGGCCGAAAAAGAAGAACAAGCTGTTAGGGAGTGGATTTATAGAGAGGAAGAAGACACTACGATAGTTGCTACTCCCATTTCCCCTAAGTGCTATGGTAAAGGCTATAAATTTCTGCAACAAATGGGCTATCAAGGTCACGAACCTTTAAATAACAATGGGCATGCTCTAATTGAACCTTTGAGTCATATTGATGGCCGATCTTCTAAAGATACCACAAGACTAGGATATGGTGTTGACAATGACATCCTTGAATATTCTAGAAATATTCCCGTGCTTAGTGACTCAAATATAGATGACAAGGAATCACCACTATGCACTATGGCCCAAATGGAAGTCTGTCTTCCTTCTACCTCACTTCTTTGGGGAGGAGAATGCATGCCTACTGATGATATAGCTGAAGCCTCCACATCCAAAAATTTTGTGCCTCATGAGTCATTGAGCTTTGATAGACAACATAGAAATATTGCACGATTGATAGAAAGAGGAGATATCATACATAATGACATGAATACCTCTACTTCTAGGCATCCTAAGCCTTTTTGGTGCAAACATCCCAGCAAAAGTTCCACGACTGATTCAAATGGATAAGAATGGGACACTCTCTCAGATGGATCTTCTATTGTAGATATGGATGTTGATGTGATTCATACCTATAGTGACCAACCCAATGTAGTTGATGAGTCGCGCGTAGGATCTGACGAGTTCAATCCACATACTGCTTTAATGGACCATGCTGGTCCTTCCATGACAAATTTAGATCTTGACACTTTTGGAGCCTACCCTATAGGCTTGACTTCTCTTGTCACCAGAGATGATATTCCCTGCATCAATTACCTTGAACCAGTCATTTTGATTTCCCTCATACACTCAGATCTCATAGATTGGTCTGCCCAAGATCAAAGACCTATATTACCTTCTTTTCAAAATGACTATGAGATTGCCTGCTACCTCAATGCCATTGAACCTATTACTTCTTCCACTATTGAACCAGCAACAAACATGACTAAATTAGATATCAAGTACCTCGGTCATAAAATTAAAAGAAAAAAACAATGGTCGGATGGTGAAAACCACATTGTGGCGGTGTCCGAACCTCAAAATAGTAAAAATAAAGACGTATCTAAGGGTGAAAACCTCGCTGAGGCACCCGGGGATGAGGTACTTGGTAGTTTGCCAAGCCATTTTCAAGAAAGGTCTTTAGTTCTCATAGAACCTACACAGCCCATCAACATGGGGACATAGGAATCTCCTAAAATCATACATGTCGCTCAATCTCTCTCAGCAGAAGAAAAAGAACAATTTGCTACATTCTTTCAAGAGAAAAAGATCAATTTTTCCTGGACATACTAAGACATGCTAGGTTTAGATACTGAACTTATTATGCATCATCTCTCTATTGCTCCAAAGGTAAAACCTGTCAAACAAAAATTGAGAAAGATGCATCCCCATGTAGCATTATTGGTTAAGGCTGAACTTGAGAAGCTCCTAAAAGCCAACTTCATCAGAGCGATTGACTATGCTGAGTGGATTTCCAACATTGTTCTTGTTTCCAAACACAACAAGTCCATTCGTGTATGCACTGATTTTCGAGATCTGAATAAAGGATGCCCTAAGGATGATTTTCCACTTCCAAATATCGACATGATAGTGGACATGACGACGGGCTATGAAATGTACTCCCTTATGGATGGCTTCTCCGGATATAACCAGATTAAGATCGCCCCTGAGGACCAAGAGAAGATAGCCTTCACATGTGCATGGGGTACCTTTTGCTGGAATGTCATGCCATTCGAGCTTAAAAATGATGGTGCAACCTATCAAAGAGCCATGGCTACCATCTTTCATGATATGATGCACAAAAACATGGAGGACTGATGACACGCTTGCCAAATCACAACAACAAAGCACTCATTTGTCTGATTTGAGTTTGATATTAGACCGTCTAGAATGATTTCAACTTAGATTAAATACAAAAAAATGTGCTTTTGGTGTCACTTCTGGGAAACTGCTAGGATACATAATATCAGCAAAAGGAATAGAAGTAGACCTAGAAAAGGTGCAAGCCATCATGGAAATGCCACCTCCTCGTAACATCATACAATTAAGGAGTCTCTAAGGCCATCTCCAATCTATCAGACAGTTCATTTCTTAGCTAGCTGATAGAGCTCAACCATTCAATCAGAATTTGCATAAGGGAGCTACTTGTATATGGAATGAGGAGTGTCAAAAGAATCTGGACCAGCTCAAGAATTACCTAGCACAACCTCCTATCCTTATGCCACCTATCCAAGGGAAATCCTTGATATTGTACATTCTTGCTACAACAAATTCTTTAGGGGCTCTCCTTGCAGAATATGATGATAAGGGAAAAGAGCGAGCTATATATTATATCAGTCGCACTCTGGTTGCTTATGAACTCAACTACACCAGTATTGAAAAGGCTTGTTTAGCTGTGGTGTTTGCATCTCAAAAACTTAGACATTATATGCTTGCACATACTACACAGCTGGTTGCTAAAATTGATCCGTTAAAATATCTCCTAAGTAAAGCTGCGCTTATTGGGCGCCTTGCCAAGTGGATGTTGATTCTTTCAGAATTTGACATTCAGTATATTGAGAGAAAAGCTATTAAAGGGCAAGCAATTGCGGATCAATTGGCTGAGTTTCCTATCACTGATAACGCTCCTCTTCTGATAGATTTCCCAGATGCCTCGATCATGAATATCATAGGGCATACATGGAAAATGTTTTTTGATGGTTCTCACACACAGAATGGTGCCGGTGCTGGAATCCTATTTGTTACTCCTCATGGATACACCATTCCTAAATCATACAAGCTTCTCTTTCCATGCACCAATAACATAGCTGAATATGAAGCCTTGCTAAATGGTGTTAAGCTTGCCCTTCAATGGAGGATTTCCGAGTTGCATATTTTTGGAGATTCTCAACTTGTCATAAACCAAGTAAATGATGAGTACCAAACCAAAGATGACAAGTTGGTTCCCTACAAGAGGATGATAGACTCACTCAAGAATTATTTTACATCTGTCACATTCCAACAAATTCCTAGAGCTGAGAACAAGGCTGCCAATGCCATGGCTACTTTGGCATCCATTCTGCAACTGGAAGAGCATGAACCACACTTTGAGTTCCTGGTGGAAGAATTGCGCTACCCTACCTACAATTCCCTTGATGATCATGTCATTTACACTGTGGTTGGTCATGACTCCTCCTGTTATGCTACCATCTTTTCCTATCTCCAAGATCAAGTTATCCCTGACAATCTAACACGCAATGAGAAGTGCCAACTCATCTGTAATGCCTCACACTTTACCCTCGTCTTTGGTGAATTGTATAGGAAGGGTCTAGATGGAACTCTCCTTAGGTCTCTGGAAATAGAGGAGTCAGAAAAGGCGCTAGCCGAAGTTCATGATGGTATATGTGGGTCACACTCTAACAGTCTTGCACTCGCTTGGAAATTGCTTAGGGCTGGCTACTATTGGCCTACTATGCAAGTTGATGCTATTCGATATGCCAAGTCCTGCAAAAAATGTCAATTACATGGGAATCTCATTCATGCTCCTGGACATGAGCTCATTCCCTTTATTACTTATTGGCCATTTCAGCAATGGGCCTTTGACTTGGTAGGCAAGATTTGTTCTAGTTCATCAAGTGGGCACAAGTTCATCATTATAGCTATTGAATATTTCACTAAATGGGTTGAGGCTATCCCACTGTCTGCCGCTACAGGAAAACATGTTGCCCTATTTATTTTGAATCACATCATTTGCCGCTATGGTATTCCTTCTTCCATAGTCACAGATAATGGCGGCCAGTTTAAAAACAAAGACCTAAAGCACTTGTGCAAAAAGTTCAAAATCAAACAACATTGGTCTTCTATTTACTACCCTCAAGGGAATGGCCAAGCTGAGGCCTCAAACAAAACATTGCTGAAAATTCTCCACAGAACAGTGCACAAATCAGGTAAGGATTGGCATCTGCAGATCAATCCTGCGCTATGGGCTTACAAGACTTCTATTCGCACTCCTACAGGTGCAACATCCTTTTCCTTGGTCTACGGTTCTGAGGCTGTCTTACCATTAGAGGTTGAAATACCTTCACTAAGAGTCTCTCTCCATGGTTTGATTATCGATGAAGACCAAAGGGCCATGAGAGTACATGAGCTTACCACATTGGAAGAATGCCGCAAGGCCACTTTTGATCACATGCACACCTATCAAAAGAGAATGTCTACTGCTTACAATAAGAAAGTTCATCCTAGAGAGTTCCAAGTGGGTGAACTAGTTCTCAGAGAAAATCCCAAAAATCAGCAGAATAGGGAGCAAAAAGGAAAGTTTGAGCCAAATTGGTTAGGGCCTTACATCATCACAATAGTATTTGGGTTCAGAGCCTATCAGCTATCTACACCTAAGGGAGAAGAGCTTACTGAGCCTATCAATGTTCTACATCTGAAAAAGTTCTATGCCTAAGGTTCTTGAGCTCTTTTGTACATATTCTTTAGTGATCCTAAAAAAATCTCAAAAAAATTCATATATGATGCTGAAAAAAATCCTAAAAAGCATATAAAGTCCTGAAAAAATACAAAAAAATTAAAAAATGCAAAAAATTCAAAAAAATAGAAAAAGTGCCTTGGTGAAAATTTGGAAACAGGCGCCTTGGTAGCAAAAATACAAAAAAATTTGAAAAAAGTCCTGAAAAAATCTATCAAGTGGTGAAAACCTGGAAACAGGGGCTGCTTGAAACCCTTGCACCTATGTCTATCAGTCTTGTGTGGCGCTCATTCGCTCCACTTCTCACTTTGCCTCTCCTAGCCTGGAATTGACTCTTGTCTTAGTCTAGGGGGCACATGTTGTTTTAGCTCATCTTGGGTCTCTTTCTGCGTCGGGGTTTCTCAGGCCACTTGGTTCAAACAGTGTTTCTCAACACCACCCCAATTGTGTTTTTCAACACTACCCTAGCATCAAGTGTTTTTAAACACTTATCAGATGTTTACCCGCAGTCCATAATGATGTGATATTTTCACTGGCAGAGGTGATACTCAAAGATTGACTCTATGACCTACACACACGCACTTAAACCACTTGACTTGCTGAAACTTGTTGAAATTTCTTTCTTTGTGTGCTGTCTATGATGATTTCTTTGCTGAGTATTCTCTCTCTAATAGTTTTTGATGATGCATAGCTAGAAGACTGGGGGCATGAGGATATGTTTTATTTTTTTCTCTTCTTGTGGATATATTTTGTGGGTCTTAATTGTCATTAGCATTTTGCTAGTTCTACTTGACAATAGGACTTACAAGGTATTGTCCTTGACTGTTTGTGCAAGTGCATACTTATAGTCATCTTGACTTTCCTTATGTCTTGACGCAAGTATAATCTTTCTATACTAAACTCAGGTAATCTCACTGCACTAGTCATCTTGACTTATATGTCTTTGGTGCTTAGGTGGGATTCCCACATATCTATCTGATATAGATCATATTCAGATTCACATAATCATACTAGTGTGCATTGTATGATCTTACGACACTACCAATAAAGCTCGATGATGAATATTAGAGTCTAAAAGCTTTGTGACCTTGCAAGTAAACCACTTTTCATAGTAGCTTGCATTTTTAGGTTCATGTTAGTTAGTTTTGCATTTTTGCATATGGAGAGAGCTCTCCTTTTCATCTTTCATGGACCCATTGGTCAACTGCGCTCACCTTTTCTTTTCTTGATCATGTCTTTCATTCCTTGTCTTTCACATCATGATTTGTTCCAGTCATCACAAGGGGTTAACCTCATCATCATATCTATATCATAAAAGAGATCATTTTCAGAAACATGAGTCTATATCATACACATGAGAATTAAACATACATCTATGAGAGAAAATATACATGAGCATTTATAACATACATTTTGAGAAATATGACAAGACAATATAAAAATTGATACATCCATCACAAGTGAGACACATACACAAGATATATTGAATATCTAGTAAATCTCATATATATATATATATATATATATATATAAGAATGTCATGATACAGTATACACAATATGAGATCCCAAAATTTGGATCAAAGTCTCATGATATGTAAAAACATCTAAACACCCTAAACCTAGGACTTGCTACCACCTGTATGGAAGGTGTTGTGCTCGCTATGCCATCTCTCAGCTAGCGCAGTCAACAACCCATGATCAGCTCTAATATAGGGCAACTTCAACAAGTAGCCAAAGCCCATCGCCCTCAAGTCTGCCCGACCTGGATCATCTAGATCTCAGACATATCGTAGCCTAGTAACCTTTGGTGCTCTAATCAACAGTGCTGGAAGGAACTCCTGCAAATCACCAATCCAAAGCCAGATGTCAGAACATATTATGATGGATGTATAAAATCAGTACAACGCATCTTAAAAAAGAAAACATTGTCTAGACCAATGCCATTTTGCTCAAAAACACTAAAACATGTCAAATTTTTCAACTGGGTGATACTGTTTGTTGATAAAGTATCATATGATACTTCTTCCTATAGCAGTGCGATAGTATCTTGAAATGCAATACTTCACCTAGCATCACACGACATTTCATTTGGTATCATGTGATACTAGACTTAATGCCGGTGCGATACTATGTTGACCCACGAAGCATCGCACGAAGTATCAGAGGACTCACTGCCAGGTACAGGTGATAGTATAGTCACCAAAAATATCGCACAATACTTTAAAGTATACCGGGGTGATATTATCTTTTTGGGTGACACTTCACTTCATCCATATGAATCTGAATCTGATTTGTGGTCGTGGGTTCGAGCCCCACGGTGGGTGCCAAAAATGTACACACTAAGATGTGCACTTCTCTAAGTCTTTGCTTCCAAAGGAATCCATGAATGGGAGACCTTGAAAATTGACCTAGAGCTCCCTAGGCATGAAGTGCAAGGAAATTAAGTGTGCTCTCAACTAGAGCTATTTAAGCCTATGACCTTGCTAGTA
Source organism: Chamaecyparis obtusa (assembly GCA_027943335.1). Taxonomy (NCBI): domain Eukaryota; kingdom Viridiplantae; phylum Streptophyta; class Pinopsida; order Cupressales; family Cupressaceae; genus Chamaecyparis; species Chamaecyparis obtusa. The sequence goes on along the minus strand of BSBK01000620.1, from coordinate 1,506,983 downwards.
AACCATGCAATGGGAGATTCCAAAGAAGACAGGGGCAAGAATGCCAATATCCTCAAGAAATCCAAATGAAATTCAATGCTACTACACTAAGAATGAAGATGCAAACTAAGCTATGAAAATGAAAGAACAATGCAACTAAGCTATGAAAAGAAAGAACAAGTGTTACAAATCCTTCCTATTTAGACTATGTGAGTTAATCTATGGCATAAAAGAGACTAAGCTAATAAAGCATAAATATGAAGCTAAGCTAGGAATGCAAGAATCAAACTAAGATGGAATGCAAATGCTAAGAATGCTCCAAATCTCCAAAGATCCAAAATCACCTAGAAAACTTGCAGCATAACATTAGTATTCAAAAGATGGATTTAAGAATGAGAAGAGAGCTCTCCTTTTATAAGAAATGAGAAGGAATGGACCATGGAGATTAAGAGGCAAAAGATTTAATCAAGGGTGGAGCTTGAAAGAGGAGCAATCCATGTGCACAATTATGCTCCAATGAGAAAATAAGAGTTGACTTTTGTGTCCATATGAGACAAAAAGTGCCTTTTCTCCTTTTTATAAAATAGGAATAATGCTTTATTTGTGCAACTTAGGATAAGAGGAAAAGTGGGGGGCTTTTTATTTATTAAAAGGGGATGAAATTCTTTTTAAATAAATAAAGACTTTAGGATAAGATGGTTAACCCATAGAAAATAATCGAATAAATGATAGAACTAAGATTTGACCAAGAATAAGCAATTGATGATTTTAGCAAATGGGGCTAATAGTCTAGGTGATCATTTTTAGGTGATTACACTACTAAGGCTGCTACAAAGGCATTGGTGTCACTTTGTAAAGATTTTGTGTCGAAAGTGTAATACTTCTTCTTTTTCTCCTCTTTGCAATCCCTTCAGATATGACCTTTCTGCCCACAGTTCCAACACTTCGCCTTGGACTTCTTTCCAGGAGTGGTGGATCGCTCCTGAGAATTTGACTTTGTGTCATTTTTCTTGCCTTTATCCTTAGATCTACCTTGTACAATGAGAGCTTCTTTGGCTGCCTCAGAGGACTTCCTTCACATCTCCTTTGATAGAAGTGAAGCAACTACCTCCTCCATTTTAAGCTTGGTAGCCATACTTCCGATGGCCATTACCAAGTGATCCCACGAATCTGGCATCGAGCACATAAGTAACATGCAACGCTCTTCTTCAGTAACAGATACACCAACATATGTCAACTATGTGATCACCATATTGAATGAGTTTAGATGATCAGCTACAACCGTTCCTCCATCCATCTTCAAAGAATATAATTTCTTTATGAGGAATAATTTGTTTACCAAGGACTTTCCTTGATAAATATCTCCCAACTTCTTCCACAATGCATGTGCAGATTTCTCTTCATGGACATTCAATAAAACCAAATATGCAAGACTCAGCCTTATCAGTCCTTTGGCCTTTCGATCCACTAGATCCCAATCTTCCTGCTTCATACCTGTAGGCTTGGTGCCAGACACAGTGTTCCACAGGTCTCGATCTATTAGAAAATCTTCAACTTTAAGTTTTCATAACTCAAAGTTTGTGCCATTGAACTTTTCAATGTCCACTCTTCTTGATGTACCACCCATCTCTGCTTACAGACAAAAAACTTTGCAAACTCCCACTAAAACCAAAATTGGCACAAAAAACCAAACGCTACCCAACAAGGATAACACAACTGGCCAGGCTCTGATACCACTTGTAAAGAAAGCAATGGTGTAGAAACGCTTTTCGAATGCCAAAAATGTCAGGGAAATAAGCTACTTTAAATTTAAACCATAGAGATATGCAAGTAAATTAAAACATGCAAATTTTCATACACAAGATACACATAGAAAACACAGATTTACGTGGGAAACCCTTTTGGATAAAAACCCACCACCCAAAAAACCCTCGAGCAACTTTGTATTATAGTAAAAAAATTCACATACAATAGACTCCAGATTTTTTCACAGACTCAAATTTCCTTACAATCAACTTGATTTTCATCAAACCATCCTTTACGAATCTTGTAGCCATTTATGCACACTGCAACTTGTTGCATAATTCGGTATAGAAAATCGTTACATTACAGAGCGGTCTACCAACCTAACCATACGGTGGAATCATCATACACATATGGAAGCTCCGTACTCCATCAAGTACTCACCTTCATCGCACATGCAAACTTCACCGCAGGGGAAAATAGGTAGGTAGGCTCACCGTATGACAGTGCCAATGCATCTCTTCACTGTACGGTGGAAACACCATATGGTGATGTCTCCACCTCTAATGTGCCAAAGCAACTTATCTTCCCCATACGGTGGAATCACCATATGGTGAGGCCTCACCTCCATTGTACGGTGGTTTCACCATACGGTGAGACTCCCCGTACTTCTTTAATCCAACATGTTTCAAAGAAAATAGATTTAGGGAAGTGTTGAGGTTAAAGTTCATGTTTGTGAGACAATGGGTATGCTGATTTGAAAAAAAATTCATGTTTGAGACTTTGTCCAAATTATTGTGAAAGAGAGCTTCATGTTAGTATAAACCATATATGTCAAATTCTAACTCTTTGCCAATTCTAGAATTAAATGGAAGTGATTATTATTACTATTGTATTAAAATGATGATATTTATGATAGGAAAATGTAATAACCACCTCTGATTTTTTTAAAACATATGCAATAATATAGAAGCTAATGTAGAATGACTATTTATTGTTAGCTTTCGGTACATACAAATACATGAACTAACAAATGCAATGTTCACAATAGTAAACTATATGGAGTGGAGTGTTTCAAACAACAAAATGAAAAAATTAATATGAGATATTTTGACACCCTTCAAATATAGAGTGAGCTTCATTTACAATATCAAAGATAAGATGTTGAAAATATAATTCTGACCATTAAAATCATACTATAAGGCTTGCACCAACTCACTTGAACTTAATAAGAAAGGGCACATTCAAGTGCCAAAAAAAACTCCAATATCACTATTCTAACTTAACTAACAAATACTTTATATGAAATCACCACAAAGAGAAGATTTTAGACTTTCAAACTCCACATAAAATCACATAAAATCACACCACACAGTTGAAAACAACACTACACATCAAACTCCAAAACAAACCCTCCTAAGAGCTTCATGAATACTGAAAAATCTCAACTATGAGAGCCGACTAGCTAGGGTGGGTGTTTTACTACTGAAACCAACAATCTTAAAGAGGGGTATCATCCTCAATTAGTCAAAACACAAACTCTAGAATCATTTCGGAAGCATAACATTAGATATCAATTTCAACATGCTAAATGAGAGCCCCAACTCTTTTATAACCTTTGGGAGCTATTTTAGGAAAAAATAGTTTGTTTTTTGCTATTTTTATTTTTTGCCTTTTTATTGCATTTTCAAAATAATATATATTTTTTAATTTTTTTTGATGTTTTTTAAGGAAAAATACTTTTTTTGATATTTTTTGAAAGAGCATTTTTTTATTTTTTTCACCATTTCTCCCAATTTCTCTCTTCAAGTGTATTCCTCAAAATAAGAAAATACAGATTCATAGATCACTAATTTATTATCACCACTTCTCTCTTTTTCTTAGAGAGTATTCAACTACCCTCTTCTTCTACTTAATATGGAATCTCAATGTTCCTTATTAGGTTGATAATCTCCTCTTACATTTTTAGAGAATTCCACTTATGAATTAAATAAACAGGGATGCTAAATCAATGTTTCAAATCTTACTTATTTTTCTATCTTAGGCAAATATTTGACAAGAGTCAACTATGAAATTTCCTATTTCATTACAAAACTACCTCATTGATTATGATTTTGGCAATGTTAATAATAAACCACCACTATTGATAATTTTGTAACCTTGCTTCTTCATATTTCATATCTGTTGCATGTAGATTTGATGTGAGATGTCATATTTTGGAAATTGTATAAAATTTCAAACTGAATGTGAACATGTTATGAATATGGTGTTTGTTCCTACAACATGATAAAATATATTTTTCTAAAGGATACAATGACTCTTTGATCTGATAAAGCTCATTTAGAGCCTCTATTATGTATGTCTTATTGATTAACAAATTATGTAGAACACTAATAGAGTTAGCATCCCTAGTCAAAGCAATTTTTATCCTATGGATTGAGGAAGTTGAGTGAGGTACACCACTCAAAGAGATTGAAGAACTACTCTTTCACACATGAATTAAAACACCTCCAACTTATATGACTTATTAATCAAGTTATCTAGAACATTACTAAAGTGTAGGATTAACATCAATAGTCAAAGCAATATCTTGCCTATCCATTTACTCAACATGGAAAACTTGCTCGAATTTATCTTTCCCACAAATTTAAATTTAAAATAATAACCATACCATTCTTAGTTGACTCATGACCATTGTAGAAGTTAATCTTGAACCTCTTAAAGGGAATAAAGGGTGATAATGGGACCTTAGCATATGCCACACAAAAACTCAAACCCTAAGGCAATAAGGATCAAATAAATTACTCAACTTGATTTAGAAAATTTAGGAAATCAAACAAGACTCAAATTTTATAATATCATTAGAAAATAAGGTCATGCCTCAAGGTGTGTAAGATTAGATAGGTTCACCAAAACAAAAATAAATACTCTACTCTCTTTAATTTCATGTTGTGAAAATGGTCTTTGTGCCTATGGATTTTTCCCTTGATTGGTGAACTCAACCTCTATCTATGGATTCAATACATTTTCTCTTGATCTTTGAAAAACTATTTTCCTTAGATACTTGAATACATGATTTAATTCTTGATAGTATTTGTATATACCATTAGAGTCTAATTATCTATAAGGAATTCTTCCTTAATTGAACCCCTTGAACTAACTCAGTTGTGTGAGCTATATTGAAGACACATCAAGCAATTGTGCAATATGCCTAATTTCTCACCAATGATGTCAATGTTGATGCTTTTATGATGTAAGGCTCTCTAGGTGATAATGTGATTTTCAAACAAGAGATGGTTGAATCTAATACTAAAAGTGAATTAGTGCTTGTTCTTTTATACAACACCATTGTATTTGAAAAAGTCCAGCCCTCTAGAAAATTCCTTTCTTTTTCTAGCCAATCTTATTCCTTAACAATTTGCAATCTGAGATAGAACATACCAAAAAATAATAAATGGGCATGATGAAGATATTTTGAATTCCTCCAATGGCTCCCTTTGGTTCACCAACGACTCCCTGTGGTTCGACTCCTATTTTGAATCATGTTGTCGATGCCCTTCTTGTGGTGGACATTGCTATTGGTAGTGAAGCAATAAATATTATTGGCCTTAGTGAAGAAACAATTGTTGTTGTTTCCGGTTCATTTTCACTTGCCTTGAGGCTTTTTGGGTTGGATGCTACCCCACTTTTAGTGGGGGTAATATTTTTGACAATGCTGGGAGTAGGGTTTCTACTGGAATGGTGTCTATAGGACACCTCTCTAAGAGATCTGGAACTTAGTTTCCTATTGTTGGTGGAAAAAGTTTTTCTCATGTTGCTAAATGTGCACCTTCAAAGGATAAATCTCAACCTCTTGCTTGTGCCAAGATATCCCTTCTGGTGGTGTATGGTCCAGATGTGGTGGAAAATGTCAATTTCTACCACTTGCGGGTTGGTTTGTAAATTCATTGGTTTCTGACATTCTCTTCTAGATCTTCATTGGTGGGTGATGGATTCATGGAGACCCTTGGTCCTTGGTAATATTGAGCTTTTCTCTTATCTAAAGGAGTTTTTATTATTCTTTTTACTTCTTTTGAAGAATGAGATTTGGTGCTAAGCAAGTTGTGGGTTTGGGGAACCCACTCTCTTTTAGTGAAACCTTGGATAATTTCCTTTAATTCTCTTATTTAACTACTTAGTGTGCATCTAGTGTGGGTTTAACTCCCCTATCTTCTCCTTCACTTTTGGGAGAATTATTTCTATGAGGCCATTGACAACTCTATTGGCCGCTTCATAAAGGTGGATAAGACTAAGCCAACTACAAGTCTCTCTACCTTTGCATGTATTTTGGTGGGTATTGATATATCTACACCTCTCCCCAGAGATGTGGTTCTCATGTTGGGGGATAGGCCATGGACTCAAGTGGTGGATTATGAGAGCATCCCATTTCAATGCCATTAGTGTTTCGCTACTGGTCACTTGGAAATTAATTGTTCTCTCTTGCGGTGCAGAGTCACTACCACTTGGTGGAAAGACACTTGCAAGGAACATTCAACTAGTCCAACTTCTAATTCTTCCTCTGATGATGAGGATAAAGCTCTTGCTGCAAACCTGGGTGATGCTCTTGCTCATATTGGTGCGATCCCCTCTATCCGTCTTCACCTACTGCTCTTCTCTAATCTTTGGCTGACAATGTTCAACTTTCTCAACACTCTTCTCTTTGTGTTGACAATTTTCCAAATTGAGTTTCAATAGCTACTCTCCCTCGTGGTTGGGATCCTAAGGACAACATCGCTAGGATAGTTGTCCGATGATGCAAGAAAAATAGTTCTTTAGACTCACATTCTTCTCCATATGTTGTATGCGAGTTGCTCTCCCACTCTTGAGGAGGCTATTAGCCTTTATGGAAACACACTATTTATATTTTGTATTTGCCAGCACCTTTACTATTAGTGTGATGTGGAACAACTTTGTTGTCTTTGGATTGTGGCCGTGTAAGGGTCAACACCCTTGTTATGCTGCTGATTTTAATAAAAAAACATCATTATATGCAAATCATACATTTGATGTTCAAAGTGATGATTGATTGGAGAAGATTGACTTGGGTCCATAATTAAATTTAATATTTTGGGCTTCATATCTATTTTTTTGGATTTAATCTAGGCAGAGAATGGGTAATTTATGGATTAGGTTAGGACCCTTGATATATATATATATATATATATATATATATATATATATATATATATATATATATATATATATATATATATATATATATATATATATATATATATATATATATATATATATATATATATATATATATAATTTAACAAAATTTTGAAATAAAATAAATGGTCACAAATTGTGAAGATTTTGGTAACAATTATCTATAGTTTTTTATTTTCATTAACATTTTAAATCACACTATGTTTTGATGGACTCCTAACATATCTCAACATAGATATATACCACAAGAATTAAACTCATTGTTGTGTCTGCTGTGGCTAGGGTTTCCCTATTGCAATCATGTGATGGATTTGGACGTCCACTGGTTGGCTTGGAAGCCTCATATGGGCTTGCCCAGATGGTTTCTTCTTCCCTCGTGGTTTGGGTCTCCCTTTCTCCTGCACATGATGGGTTAGATTCCTCTCTACATGATGGTTTTGCTCGTCTATCAGTTGGTTTGTACTAGTACATTTGAGACCTTTTTCCAATGGCCGACCATCATTATTCTAATAGTATACTGTTGATTAAGTGACACCACCCATCGTCGCAGTTTTGTAGTCAAAAAAATGATGGCTTTGATTAGCATCATAATTACGCTGACTATGGCCATCGCAAAAAGGGGGTGCCAACATGGCGAACATACCATCGGGCCTATTTGTGGGCATTGCAATTGCGACGCCCATCCATCACAAACAACTACAAATGACGACGACCTGTCAGAATCTTCCGACAGGCCACTGTCATTTGTAGTTTGTTTAGCAACGTAGATGTTGTTCATGCAACATATATCCGTCGATAGTTTACGACAGATATCTATTGTTTGCAATTTTTAATGATAACGATGCTATACATGCGATGGATAGTCGCTGTTTGTAATTTTTAATCGACAATGATGCTGTACATGCGATGGATGGCTATCAGATGTTTTTGACAGATATCCATTGCTGTTGTATGGCCGTCGTAGTTGTGACAAAAATTAGTATTTTTTTTAAAAATATATATTTGTCGATTGAGTTAGTATCGATTCAGAATGGTGTTCTTGTAGATCTAGTTCTAGCTGGTTGCATTACCGTCGAATCTCGATCGACTTGCAAGGTGGTTTGGTGAGTTGAGGTCTTTTATTCCTGCTTGTGATTTGGTTATGTCATTCAGAGATGACTTTACAGTAGACTCAGTAGTGGCTCATGGATTATTGAGTCGAGTTGAGAGACTTGGATTTGGAATGGATCCGATCGAATCGAGATTTGTGACAACAACTACTCCAGCACAAGAAGCTAGTGTGATGATTAGAGATGCATTCTTCTTGATGTGTTTGTGGGATATATGCAGACCTGATTGCATTCATATCTGATTCAAGTGACTTCTTGACTTCTTTGGTCCAAATTGGATGTGCTTTGTTCCTATGGAGTGTAGTAGTGACTTGACTTGGAGTTTGAGTAGACTGTGCATTGATTGGCTTGAAGACAGAATCGAGCTACTCTTTGTGTTGTTGTTGAGATCGGGTTGTGATGGATCACTAGGATCATCTACCATTTTTGCCATAGTTTCAAATGAGTTAGATGTGATGTCGAGAGAGCAACTTGCAGAACTTGCACATTAGAGATTCGTAGATCACTATGGTGTCTGTGATGACTTGGGAGAAGTCTTCTTCTTGGTGAACCGAGCAGAGAGACTTGGATTACAAAAAGTGGGTCATTTGATGTGACTTATGAGACATTGGATGCCTCTTCACAGCAGGTTTGCGGTGTGGTCTATGGTGTTTCTTTGCGACTAGGTTCTTGGCAAAGATATGTTGATTTGGTAGCCATTGAGATGGATCAATATGAATTGATCTTGGGTCAAGACTTCTTGAGGTGAGCTGAAGTGATCATTGCTCCTTGAAGTGATTGATGTTTCTGATAGATAGCCTTTGCTTTTAGTTTTGTCATCGATTATTTTGTGGTTTCCATCATAATTGTGACGACTCACACTATTTTTTAAAAAGAAATATATATTTGTCGTACGTGGATTGAGATATTCAATTATTGGGCTTCTCTTTGTTTTGAGAATAGTTTAACATTCTCTACTTAACAAGGCCAACCATGTGAAGGTGGAAGCTCATCTGACCCCCCCTAGAATCCTCTTATGACCCTTTAAGACACTTTAAGACCTCTAAGATGTATTCTTAGGGATTGTAAAGGGTCATAAAGGGTCATAAGGGGTCTCAAGACACAATAATTGAGAAACATAAATGTAGGCATCATGGTCACAATTGTTTGGAGACACAACATAATTGAATGCTATACCTAGACGATGCAACACAAACACTACTCCTGCAGTTCTAAGTTGACACTGCGGGATCCAAAAACCAAAGATAAGGAATCTATATATGGTTTTTGGATCCCGCAGTGTCAACTTAGAACTGCATGAGTAGTGGTTGTGTTGCATCCTCTGGGTATAGCATTTAATTATGTTGTGTCTCCAAACAATTGTGACCATGATGCCTACATTTATGTTTCTCAGCTGTTGTGATACCTACATTTATGTTTTGTAGCTATCATGTTTATTTGCATGTTCTTTATGTGTTTGGCTTCTCTCCCTCACATCGAAAATAAGATTTTTCCACTTTGAATTGAGAATGCGTGTGCAACACAAGAAGAATATGCACAAATAGTAGGTGGATCTAAAAAAACATAGCATCTTTACATTTTTTTAATAGGTCAAAATTACAATGTTCGCGATGGTCTATAACTTAAAATACGCAATTAAAGACCTCTATAAAAAATGCAACCCTGTTGTGTCTTTTAGTTCCACCTAATATCCTATGTATATGAATTGAGATTGCATATTGAACTAGGCATCTCCTTCTGCATCACTTGAAACCAAGAGATTGTCACAGTTAACATCTAAAATCATTATTGAATTTTTGTTATTATTAAAAAGTACACTAGAACTTGCACCGAAAGAAGGTGCAAGGGATACATGGATGATATGGATGTAAATTCAATCATGCATCTTTTTAGTGCTCATCTTATAGGTAGCCTTTGACTAAGGTTCAATTCTGGGTAGCATTCATGCTCCTTTGTTTCTTGTACACCATCTATGTCGGCAAGTTTCTTCATGGATGGCCTCCACTTTCTTCCCCACTACAGTTGTAACCACTATTCATTCTCTCGCGGTCATTACCGTCTTCTCTATTGATCAGACCTCCACTGTAATTTCTCTGATGATAATTTCCAAATTCACTGAATTTGGTATTCCTTCATCTCCCCTCAACTCCATCACTTATGGTTACAAATCAAGTTCCAAGAATTAGAATGGTGCGTCTCATCATCACAACTAATCCACCTTAAATAATTGATTAACCATTCTAGACAAGATGATGATTTAAGGTTTTTTGTGAAGCTTCTAACTTGGTAGTTACAATCAACATTTGTATTACAAGTTTTATTGTTGTTCAAGTAGTGTGTTTTAGAAAAGAACCCATTGAACATTCTAATACTAATTTCTCCCAAAATATGAAATCTACTAAAATTTAGCGAAAACCCCTCCAACATTACAATAGTGTATAAAAGGAAATTCGGTGTTTCTAGTAGCGATAAATAGATTTTTTGAGAAGAGTAGAAGAAACAATAGTAGAAACAATACGCTTGGAGGGAGAAAACCCTATAGACTTATGACAACCCATTAACATTTCAAATGCAAGAATGAAAGAAAACATGGAACTAAGCTCAAACACGTGTAAATAAACATCAATCATTATCAAATAAACATCAGTCATTATCAAATAAGTTGCATAAATGAGAATCATATTTTTTTTGGCTTTTTCTTTTTTTCTGCTTCCCTATATTGTTGCAGAGGCATATCCATGTCCACATCATCATTTCTTCTTGGCCGTGCATGTGATCTCACTGTCCTTTGTAAAGGCGGGTCCTCTGTAATAATAAATAAAAGGCTTCAATTAAAAACATATTATTATAATTGGGGTTAATTTAAAAACACATTCATTATTGTTACAAGCATTTCAATAGTTTAAAAAACATAAATGTGACGCTCTTTACCTTGTCAAACCACATCATCCTGCCCGATGACTTGAACCTCAACACGCTCATCGGGAACAACCTCTGCATCCCCTGCAACTGCAATACAAAATGTTTTATTAATCCCAACACTTTATAATTAAATTTTTATTACTACACCAAATTCAATTTAACATATTTACTTGTATTAAATATTGATTAATCAAAATTTGAATAGAAAATGTATACCTAGAGTACTACAATTCACATTCAAATCGATGCCTCCATTGTGTTCGGCCGGTGCAGTATCAATATCGGCAGGCTGCATTCCAATGTAAATAATTAGTGCATTTATCGACAATATATACATATAAATACAAGACAAATACTGAGAAATGTTAATCATTCAATTTAATACATATAATATATTCACTTTAAAGTTTTAAACAAATATATAATCATTGTTTCCTTACTTAAAATAAATATATTCACTTTATGTTGGAACTTAACATCAAATACAGTAATTTGTAAAGTATTCAACTTGAAATAAAAATCAATTGGCTTATTTACCCGATCAACAGATCTAGTAGAAGAACATTGTGCACTCATTGCTCAGTATCATTCAACCATGACTTTATAGCCTTGTTTGTAGCCTATTTTCTTGTCCTCTTATGTAATCAATTTTTTGAACTCCAAGGTCTGCATTTTTATTGGTATCATGAATTTTTATTGTAGTAAATTTCATCAAAACTAAATTGCTTGCAATTTATAAATATTTGCATACGATTTTTCATTTACTAATACTTACACTAGTAAATTTTACCCTATTTTTCGATGAGGATTAGTCAAATTTTTGATACCCATTGGTCAAACAGATGACCAAAACTATTGTTGAACTTTTCTTCATCGATTATACGACAGGAAAAATGGTCATCAAAATTCTGACCTCCTTAGTGGTTGAATTACCTATCGAATTACCTGGAAGAATTGTAGATCAAATCTTTTATCTGTATGACCAACGTTCATCGAAATTGTGACCAAACAGGGTCCATAATGTTGTCCGAATTGATGTTGAACACATGACATTCTCGTCGAAACACAAAACATAGTTCATCTCTTTTGCAATGATCTATGGTCAGAATCGATGTCGAACACATAGCATTCTTGTCCAAATAACTATTATTAAAATGTCAAAAAAGCGACCAATAATAATTTTTGGTTAAAATATATATATATATATATATATATATATATATATATATATATATATATATATATATATATATATATATATATATATATATATATATATATATATATATATATATATATATATTATTGATGGGTTTCTAATCGATTTCTCTATAACAACAACATATACTAAAGTTGCATTGTCATTGGTTCCCAAGTATTTGTCTCTTTGACATTTGTTTCTCCATCTTTATATATTATATTACCATGCATCTCTATTCTTCATTCAATAGTCATTTGATTATTAACTTAATGTATGGCTACATCTAATATATTAACCTAGTGGGGTGCTTGTATCTACCTTCCCTATCCATACTTCATTCCTTAAGACTTAGTAACCATACATGAGAGAAGAAACACAATAGGTCTGCCTGAAGCTATCTCACACTAAGCCCAAGAGAAAAAATTTGGGGTCCTTACCTAGTGGGGTGCTCGTGTCTGCATTCCCTATCCAAGCTTCATTTCATAAGTCTCAGTAACCATTATTATGGAATTTGTCAGATGGTCGTAATAGAGGATCTTTGATTGTCCTATCTAAGCCCAAGAGTGGAACTTTGGCCCCAGTGGCAAGCAACATGGACATCCATTTGGGGTCCCTACCTAGATGGCAATCCTTATGATCTTTGAGTTGTCCTTTGGAAGCCCTTAAAATTCTTCCTCATCTATGGATATGGATATAGTTGTCCCACCTCCACATCTTCGACCTAGACTTCTTTGTGATGTCCCCTTTTAAGATAACTTATGAAACCAAGAAAATTAACTTGCAAAATCAAAAGCAAGAGACATATTTCCTCCATGATGTAGGTGCAAGAGTATTAATGATGATAGTTCATAGTACTATCCATGAAGACTAGAAGAATAGAAAGAGAGCTTCTGCATGACAATGATAACATTGAGATCTTGCCATTTTTGCTTATAAGACATGTTCTCTCAAGCCTCCTTACTTGAGGCTGACTCAGTAGCCCTGTCTAAGCTAAGAATGATAAAGAAAGAAATGAGAGTAATGACCAGCAAGAGCGTGGGTCTGGTGATAATAGGGAATAATAAGGGGCAGTAAACAAGTAATCAATAAATAGTCCTTAAGACCATAGTACAAAAATCTCAAAGTAGCAGTCTTGATGCTGACACATTCTATTATGATAGAAGTCAATGGGCCAGTCATGATGAATAAAAGGAGTCCATGAATAGGACAGAGATGTACAGGCCCGTCTTGACAAATTAAAAGAGAAAGAGAGTAAAATGTTGATGAAACTTTTCTAAAGCACACATAACAACCTTATACATAGTAAAATTGAATGCAGGACAATCTTTCAAAGGACAAACATATATGAAAAGATTCAAATTACATGTAAATACCCTCCTAAGTTGGGCTTTGTAGAGATAATGTGTCCCAGAGAGAAGAGTTGTGTAATGCATCATCCCATACAGTAGGTTTGGGTGTTGGCATACATTGTATTGACAAAGAAAAAATAGAAGCTTCAGGTATGCCAGGTAACATAGTAATATGTCTGCATCTTTGCCCCTACAAAATGTTGTGCCGAGGGTTACGAAAATCAAGTTAGCTTGCAAAATTGAATCTGGAGAGAAGCCACATAGTGTCTCTGCCCATTAGAAGTTGCAGAAGGTTGCCAGGTCAGTAGAGAATGAAGTATCATAAAGTGTTCAACGTAGGAAATAATTAAATTAAGAAGGCAGTTTATGAAGCCTTAAAGAAGACCTCTTTCCATACCTCAAAGAGACCTAACTCACCTTGAAATCAATAGGAACATAGCCTATATGTAGGCAAGTGACCTCATTAAGGAAATAATGAGGAGTTAAGAGGTAGAGATCAATCTATGACACATGTAGTGGGCAGTTTTGAATAGTTCCAACCATTTAGGAGAGTGAAGGCAACATCTTGGAGCCTTTATAGGAGCTGACACAGGAAAAATAGATTGAAAAGTATACTATCCATTTGTCAAACCCTACAATAGAATGGAAGATTTTTCAATTTTGAATTTGTAAAATATTTCATATCACAAAAAACTAACCAAAGATAGATTATTAAATTGTTCATACCTGTGAATAATTATTCCTCGTGTCTAAAATTCTCTTAGACATTGCTAGCTTTCCTTTCATACCAGTAACAACAATTGCCCTCATATCATTTCTTCTCATTGCCTCATCATAATTTTTCCCAAGTGCACCAAGGACTGCAAAGAAACAATATAAACAAATCAAAAGCATATAGTGATGTTAGAATAGTAAAAGAATACTTTGACATAAGAAAAAAACTACACAATATTAAAACATGACATTGTGCTTTAAAAACTAAAAAGGTAATAATATGAGACCATTCATTAATTAGCTGTTTAAATTTTCATTAGTTGAGAATTGATAGTCATTGTCAAAAGGACAAGAAACTCATCAATGTCCTCGTCATTCCCATGGTTCAATGTCTAAAGGACAATGACATATACAAACAAATCAGTGTTTATAGATGGATTGACAATGAACAAAGAGGTTTAAAAAAATAGTGATGTGTACACTGTCAAAGAACATTGTGGTATTCACAATCAAATAACAAAGATGTGCTCAAGGTTATAAAACAATGATTTGTTTTAGAATGTTAAGAGTGTAGTAAGAACAATAGTAAGTAATGTTGCAATAACAACGAATGCAGGACAAAGATGTAATGGAAGTGAAAAAATAGTGATTGTTCAAGGGTTTTGCTATACAAAGTCAATGGTGAACAAACATTGATACAAAATAATGAAATGACAGGATCCATGAGGAAGATGAGTTGTTCACCATTCTTGATGTAGCAAAGTCAACAAGATCGGTCGAAGGCCATAAAAAAAATCAGTCACAATTATCTAGGAACTATGTTAAAGCACTGTCCCAAGAAATGATGAAGGCGTGTTTTCAAGAATAGAGATGGAGTCTTTGTTTTGATAGAGGGGTCACATTTTAGAGAGGGATGAAAAGAACCATAATACAAAGGTATCATTTTATTATTTTGTCATCATGAATATATAGCATGGTGAGTTTGTAAATGATTGTCATAAAGAGCAAAAAATGATACCTAATAGGAACACAGTAAAGTATCATATGGTGAAAATTAGAGGCCAAAAGGATATCAAGTGACAATCACAAGAACCTTATTGAAAAAATAATGGTCAAGTGGGCTTAAAGATAGTGTTTCTATAATGCATTAGCAATACATAACAGTGATTAGTAAAGTGTGCAAAAAACCAGTGATAGAGTGTCGATATGCATAGAGGTCATAACAGTAATAAATGTTTATAACAGTGCTTTTAATAATGCTCCAAACATTGAGAATGCAAGATACCTATAATGATGAACTTCATTTCGACTTGCTAATTAGCTGTCACTATTAACTCTAAGCTTATCTTTAAAGTTTGAGCTTCACTTGGTTTCGAGAATAGTTTAATATTCTCTACTTAACAAGGCCAACCACGTAAAGGTGTAAGCTCATCTAGCCCCTCCCCTCCCCCCCCTAACATCACTCTAAATTCCCCATTAACATCTAACAACATTCATTCATTCATTCATCCATTTTTGAAATATAACATTCAATCATTATAATCACATGATAACATTCATTAACACATAAAATTCATTAACACACAACATTCATGAATAATTCATTAAGACATAAAATTCATTAACACACAACATTCATGAATAATTCATTAACACATCATTCATCAACTTACTAGTACAAAATTACATCCATTAAGACAACATTCTTTCATTACCAAAAAATGTTAATTATAATCATTTCTTTTTGGGTTTCTTTCTATTTTTTTTTCATGTAATTTCTAAGAGGAAGATCAATGTCCTCGTCATTCCCCTCCTCTACTATTTCTAATGGCAACACATGTCTCCTCCTCATCTGTTCAGGAATAGAAGGCTGCTGTGCCAAAGGGGGGTCCACTGCAATAACAACTACGTCATGAGTTAAATTCACACAATTAATTTAAAAGAACAAAACATAGATTTTATTTACCTGAATGTGCCACATGATTTACATGGTGATCACTCTGAACATCCTCCGACACTCGTTCAACATGACATTCTGTATCCTCTAAAATATACACAAAAATGGTTACACCAAGTTTAATTTAAGATGTTAAATTGTATTAATAATTACATAATTAATTTTAAATAGCAAATGGGCACCTCCATCGACACTACTATGCACATCAGGGGCTTCATCATGCGGCGTATGATCTGTGTTATGATTAAGAGGCTGCATTGCAATGTCATGCACATTATTATCAAATAGATTGTTGCTCAAGTATTCAATTTCTAATATATTTTTTGGCATATTCTCATCGAACACCTGCTTTCCTAAACTTTTTAAATGATGAGATTTCATCTTTGGACCACAAACTGGACATGCAAATTTTCCCTTTGTCTGAAGACCTAGAAAATTGTGTATAATTGGATTAAATATGTTAACTTTGTGTTAGCACTATAACATACCAAAAAAGAGGTGTTAAGAAGAGAACATACCACAAAAATGTGTTAGCCCAGGGGCATCATGTATTGTCCATACAAGCATTGCATGGAATTGAAATTGTCTTTGTCCTATTGGTCTAGAGATGTCATACATAGTGACCCCATTCCATAACACCATCAACTCGTCGATAAGGGGCTCAATATATACATTGATATCTTTAACTTGGTACTTACCTAGTTGAATGAACAAAAATATTACATAATTATTATGACCATTTTGATGGATTATTTATAATAAATTAATTTAGATGACTATTAAATGAAAAAATACCTCGAACAATCAATGCCAACATTATGTGCTCCCTCTTTATGGACATCCAAGGAGGAATGTTATTATTGATAACAAAAACAGGCCATGCCGAGTAAGTAGATCTCATCTCTCCAAATGGATTGACACCATTTGCTACCAATGAAAGCTTGAGATTATGAGTTTCTTCTTTAAAGTGTGGCCATTTTTCCTCTATTTCCTTAAATGCCAAACCATCCGCAAGCATTCACATAATGTCATTTTGACTTCTATTGCGTGCATGGTAATCCATAAATTGTGCCAAACTATTGCACCTGAATAATCATTGCAGACGTGGAATAATGGGAATAAACTGAAGAACCTTGTGAGGCACCTTTTTTGTTATTTGAGCTGATCGATATCTACTAATATGACAAATAGGGCATTTTGTTGCAAATTCATGTTGTTTATGATATATAATATGATCATTCGAATATGCATGTATTGTTTGATACTCCATTCCAATATCTTTCATAATGGCAGATAATTCTCAGTACGAGTGAGGTAGAATGTTTGATGGTGGTAACAAACACTCACCTATCAACCTACGATCAAAAATAAGATTTGTTAATTTAAAGAATATTAATTGCTACGCGATTCACCCAATGTTAATTGTAAGGGAATTATGACTAAAATAATGAAAAAAGATGACATACCTTAACATATGTTTCATTGCTATGTTGGATAAACCATTCATAACCTTCAAGTTCACCAACAACAATACATCGGCAAGAAGAGTTGTTTGGGAGCCTTCATATAGGGGCTCATGTGCCTTCTCAAGTATAGGTACATCAAGGTTTGCATCAACATCATGATCATCATGATCATCTTGATCATCATGATCTTCTTCATCATTGTGGTCTTCGTCCATGGGATCATTACCTTCTACTTCTATATTCACACCTCCATGTTCCCTCATTTGGAAATCCACATTCTTCGGATTGTCATGGTCCATAACATGAAACCCAGGGAGGTTGACCTATATGAAAATGATGACCTTATATTAACCATGACCATGATGTCATCATCAAATCATGTCTTATGTATTTTATAAATTATTAAAATACATACCAATGGATGAAATTCATTTCCCCCTTCAATGTGACCATGCTACCTACAATGTTCCTTAGCTATTTTGATTAGATATCTTCAAGTCTTTAAGCCCTTAAAATTTTTTCAAGGACAATACCATTTTCCATCACCTTTTCTTTTTAAGTTAGACCACAATCTAACAATTGTCTCCCTATTTTTTTGTGCGTTGATATCGTCAGACATGGTTTTTCTTCAATGGAATGACTCGTTGGTGGAAGAAGGATGATTTGTTTGCAACTTGCAGATACAAATCATTACTGAACAACCATTTTCTCGAATATAATTTTCTCAACGCAAAGGGGCATTTATCATACCAAATCAAAGTTTAGAAATGGACGGTTTTGATGCTTTGCCATTACAATAATTGAGCATTCATCATTTGGTATTGTTTATTCCATTTAAGTATGTCAACAATGTTCAAAATGCTATCACCAAGTACAAACATAGGAAATAAAAAAGGGACAAAAGAAAAGAAATAAGAAAAATCATTACGACTATAGAAATTTGCATGTTCACAATACTACATGTGCATATAAGAGTCGATCAGAGAAGGTATATGCACAGGTGAAAAACATGCAAATTTATCGACCAAGCATTACTGGGAGCTCGACCCTACAACAAATGGACTTGTGATGATATTTCACAATAGTACATGTGTTGCAGGGTAAGCTCCCAGTAGTGCTTATACAAATATGCATGTTCATTACTTGTGCATATGAAATAGCTCTAATGGTTACTTGAAAGAGTGGCTTAATATAAACAAAATGGTTACAAATATGAGAATATGTTGTTAGAATAATGAGAGATAATATAAATATTAAGTCAAATGAATTTCCAAGACAAAATAGAAATCATGTTAATGAAACAACAATTAATCTTGTCTAGCAACCCTTATGTGTGCCACAAAACTGGACTTGGATAAAAAGAAATATGGAATGTAGGACATAGATCCATCATCCAATAATGAATGAAACATAGCAATAGAAGTCACTTGGCCAAACAATAAAATGAGGCACCTTCAACATGGTTAAATTCTCGAGGCTCTATTGTCAAAAAAAATAAAGCATGATCATATATAATGTAATGTTGTCGTCCCATAAGATGATTTCTCAAATAGAGATTTTGCAACTAACACATATATTCCATTTTACATCAATCAAAGACAAATACACCACCAACATAAACAAAGGGCCCCATGGATTAGAAACAAAAATTAGTGGCAAGATGGACAACACACAAGAGAAGATCATCCTTATCCTATGTTGCATATGGTTTTGACCATGTGGCTAATTTTAAAATTTAAAATATTACAATTACCCTTAATTTTATGCTTCTAAACTGATAAGCATTCAAACCATGAGTTTTCTCCTTTTTTTAGTAGTAGATTCTAGGCTCTTTAATGATTGGGTTTCAAAAGGTCATGAAATAGTGAAAGGCCTCTTTTCATGTATTTCATTACCTTTTTATTACTCATTGTTAGACCCTAGGTAAATTGGGAAAATGGTTGATGTCATATCATAGACAATGAAAATAAAATATCATTAATATGTATTAAAGGGCAGTAATGTCAAATATCTAATGGCAAAAAGGAGATATAATGCTATCAAGAACTGAGATAGTCACAAAGCATGTGATAGTAGATGGTGAAAATGAGGCAATGATAAGCAATAATAGAACAAAGGACAATGATGTCTAATATTTTCATAGAAGTGGCACTGTGAAAGGCTTAAAACAATGATGTACATCAAAATACAGTAAGATCAAAGATGCAATATCTACCTAATAAATTTCATTCCTTTTAGATTATATTCATATTATTTTAACTTCAAACTTTTACATAATTCTACTTCAAATGCATGGATTTCATTAGCGTTGGAACTCATACACTTTATAATAAGAATTGAAGACAAGTCACATAAAGAAAACAATCATTTAGACATGGACAATGACTAAGTATTGTGACCTCTCAAATAAAGATTGAAGATAAATAAATAAATAAATAAATAACTATGAATAAATTATCATAAAAATAAAAATTAAATGCAAACAACATTATGTTTAAAAAGTATTTAATTGTTTCAAATTGGCCACATGATGTGAACTGAGAATACTTATTTGATATTGATAAATATTTGAAGTGTTATTTTAATATTACTTATATTTTAACTCAAATATAACTTTAAATTTGTAGATTGTTTCACAAAATAGTGGTAATGATGCAACTTGCATAAGTTCAATGATATTGTTAAAATTGTGGATGTTTATAGGAACATATAATATCATATCTATACTAATAAAAAATTATATATTCTTAGAATGGGAAAGACCATGATCATAACAACTAATATCTTTTGTTTGTGTGAAAATGACTATTTCTTAAATGGTTCTCTTTTGTATCCTATTCACAAGTAGATTCTTATGTTGATGCAAGGACTAAGGTAAGTGTGAGAGATTAGTTCAATTTTTCCTTCAAAACCTTCTCAAAGGTCTCCAGGACAACAACCTACTGGAACCTAGACCCCACACCTTCAAAGTCCACTTAATAACATGTCCTAACTACCATTCCCAACCCTGAATAGAAGATTCAACAATTACTCCAGGATGGATGATGCACTGTCTCATAATGACTTACTAGGATAGGTACCAATCTTGGTCCAATAATGAAGGATGACAAGTCTATCTTATGGGGGGTTGAAGCTTAAAGTGGGAACCCAAATATGATCTACATCCAATCTTGGTCCAAAGTGGTCATAACAAGAAGCTTAAAGTGGGAACCCACTGTCCTGCATCGATTGATAGTACTGATGAATGAAGGTTCCTCAATCAATAACCACACTTGGCTGCCCTACCACAAGGTTAACCTTTTAAGGATGTCTCTGTAGCTTATATCACACAACCATCTAACGTCTCTTGGTTTCTTCTCTAGAATAATAGATAGAGGGTATGGAAATCCACCAAAGTATAATAGGTAGAGGCTTTCTTTCAGATGTTGTAGTTGTAAATGATCTCATGGCTATGTATGCAAAAGTGGAAGGATGCAAAAAGCACATGAACTATTTGACAAAATGCCTAAAAAAGTTACGGTTTCATGGAATACAATGATATCAGGATATGCACAAAATAGTGCTTTTAATGAAGCTTTATAGTTTTTTAAAAGAATGCCTCAACCTAATGTGATTTCATGGACATGCATTAAGTAGAAAGAGGTTAAAATATATATAGGCTTAAATTTGTAGTGTATAAACAACTCTTGAAAATGCCAAAGGTTGCACATTTGATTCAACATTTCTATCAAGAGGTTAAAATATATATAGGCTTGAATTTCACATTATAAACCATTTCTCCACTTTCAATCATAGATGGATTATATTTTCTTATTCATATTTTCTTATTTGTTTCTTAACTATTGTACCTGTATGCAAATTAGATGTCTAATACTAGAAATGATAAATTAACTAATTAGAAGCTAACAAATCTATCTAATGCAACACAATGAAGGATGCAAAGTAATCACAAATGATAAAATTAAATCAATTACCTTCACCTACCATGCAACTTGTCTCCATTGTCCTCCTAGCCTTGATTTCTTGAGGATGTTGAGCTCTCAGATTTCCAAATGAAGCCTTTTTCCCAAGATGCCACTAAAGTGTGGAGATTTGATGATGAATGCAAAATAGCTAAAAACTTGATTATGCAACTAATGGATGGAATGAAAATGATAATAATATGGATACTTATGCTTGAATGCTCTTGAAATGCTTGATTGATTGAAGATGCTTGAATGCTTGAAATGCTTGATTTCCTATTCACTATTAGCTCACAAAGAGGAAATTATGCTCCTTTTATAGATTTTTGGAGGATCTAATCCTAGGTGGCACAATCCTACGGTGGAGAATGAAAGGTAGAAGATCCTAGGGCTAAGATTGACTTGGTTGAAGGAGTTGAGAGAAAGGGGGATGTAGTTGGAATGTGAGAGGAGGAATATGGATGATGTTCTTCTCACATTGACATGGAGGAGAACAAGGTGGAAGGGAAAGACACATGTCAAGTGTCTCACAAAGACCAAAGAGAGGAAGAGGGAAGGAATTTTTTCTCATGAGGACTCTTGGTACAAGTGTCGCACGAGTCACCTTTGACCCTTAGAGGTGGCTTGAGAAGTCCCTTAAGAATAGGACATGTCTCTTGAATTGGTTTAAGAAAGGACATGTGGTCATGAGACCAAGTCCTATGAGGCCACATAACCCTTAAGAATAGCACATGTGTGGGTGAGGATAATTACCAATAAATAATTAATAATAATTATTTATTTTAGCCAAAGTGATGTGTCAGGTGACTAGGTAGGTGAGGTGGACTAGGGGACTTAATCATATTTAGGTGATTGTATATTTAATTAAATCACTTTAATAAGACTAATTAGAAGACTTAGGATAAAGGAATAGACTATAGTGAATTTACTAAATAAATTGAATAATCTATTTAATAAATATAAGAAATAATTATTAATTAAATAATAAATATTTAATTAATTTATCAAGTCAATATCAATTAAATAATAAATATTTAATTAATTAAGGAAAATAATGTATATATTTTTAAGTGTATACATTTTGCCCCTCTTTGAAATAATGTACGTGTCACATTGTGTCAAAGAAAATTTCAAGCATTTTGCCCCTGCCCCAGACAATGTTTGAGATGACCTATGCATGCCCCCTCGAGAGATTGATTGACAAAAAAAATTATTTGAATTTTATGATTGTTTTTGATGAAGGGTGCTCCTCTTAATACCACAAACACATAACAGAAATAGAGAAACAACAACAATATGCAAGAACAAAAAATTGACTTCTTATTATCTCCACAAATGTGGAATTACAAACTTTCAGAATTACAATATGCAAGAACAAAAAATTGGCTTCTTATTATCTCTACAAATGTGGAATTACAAACTTTCAGAATTACAATATGCAAAGCCACATGGGCATTCCCTTACAATATTTTGTAGGACAAAGCCTCGAATTATTACCTAGAACTACCACCCAGAACTGTCCCGAACTACCCCAAACAACACTACAGACCTTTTTTATATAGGCAATTTCCACTGCCCGAGAAGGTTCTAGAAATTTAACCGTTTAGGCTGACTAGACATAGAATTATTTATTTTTCACAATTATTACAATAGGGTCGGCTCAAAAGAAATACAAAATATGATTTTAGGTAACCCAACTTCCGGAGGCTATATCTTTTTAATTGTAACTCCATTTTTCTATTGTAACCACTTTTTGAAAATGCCATGACAAGATCTACAACATTTGACAAACACTAGCACCAGTTAACCGGGGGTCGATCACGATTCAGAGCCTCTAAGGTCTTCAAAATTGACCTAAAAGATTTCGTACCCAAAAATCTCAATAACTTCACCAATACTGATGATGTCGCAATGAAACTCAACTGGTAGGCTGAAATGACTAGGATGAACCTCCAACTGTGAAATCAAAACATTCTGAGATCATATGACCAACTTACTAAAAATAGTAAGTTTCCATAAATAGTAGCTCTGCACAAGATAGCCCTTATTGAAAAGCAAACATAAATATTTTTGGGTGATGCAAGATTGCTCTTACACCCAGGATGCCCCTGCATCAGACACCCAGGGTAATTTGAGAAGTGACCTTGTCACGACTCAGGTGTGTAGAGGAAAACCAAGACGGTTAAACTCCTCCTTTGCTAGCCATGATGAATCTTCAACAGGTCATCCTTTCCATTTGACCAAATACTCTTCATATGTCTTGTTCCTTGTGCTTCTGCCAACACGACTATCCAGTATGTCTTCAATCTCCTTGATATCTGAATTGGTTGTTGGAATACTCCACTGTGCTACTGTAACCTCATCTTCAATTCCTCCTTTATGATACTTTGTCATATCTGAAACATTAAATACTGGTGAAATATTTAGCTTAGTAGGCAACTCGACTTCATATGCATTTCCTAAATCATGCTTCTTCAGTATCTTACATGGCCCAAACTTCTTCATTTTCAACTTGTTATATGTACCAACTGAAAATATTTTCTTTCGCAAATGAACCATGACTTCATCTCCAACCTGAAATTCTTTATGCCTCCTTTTCTCATCTACCTTAGCCTTATACTGCGCATTCATCTTGGTAATGTGCTTCCTTACCTCCTCATGGATGTTCTTCAAATGTTCTACAAAATCCTCAGCTTTAGCACTACTTATTTCTCCCTTATCTATCTTTCTCAACTCAGATGCATTTCTTGGACTACTCCCATATACAATCTGGAATGGTGATTTACTAGTGCTCCTTTTGATAGAATTATTGTATGCAAATTCTGCCTGTGGTAAAATCAAATCCCATCCTGTTGGCTTATCTCCAACCAAATATCTCAGCAAATTTTCCAAACTCCTATTCACCACCTCTGTCTGTCCATCAGTCTATGGATGATGTAACTTCAAATCTGTCTTCAACTTCTTCCACAATGTATGCCAGAAATATCCAACAAACTTAGTGTCCCTATCTGAAACTATTATCTTTGGCAAACCATGTAGTCTCACCACTTCTCTGAAAAATAATTCTGCTACATGAACAACATCATTGGTCTTCTTGCAGGGAACAAAATGTGCCATCTTTGAAAATCCGTCAACTGCCACAAAAATTAAATCATGTCCCTGCTGTGTCCTTGGTAAACCAAGAACAAAGTCCATACTGATATCCTCCCAAGGCTTCTCTAGTATAGGTAATGGCTGATACAACCCTATATTCTGCTTCACTCCTTTCGCCATTTGACATACTCTGCAACTCTATACAAACTCCTTGACATCTTACTGCAACTGTGGCTAATAATAATTCTCACTAACCAAAGCAAGGGTTTTATTATGACCAAAATATCCAACCAATCCTTTGCTATGC
This sequence comes from Chamaecyparis obtusa, assembly GCA_027943335.1. Taxonomy (NCBI): domain Eukaryota; kingdom Viridiplantae; phylum Streptophyta; class Pinopsida; order Cupressales; family Cupressaceae; genus Chamaecyparis; species Chamaecyparis obtusa. Next base: position 1,481,970 of record BSBK01000620.1, on the reverse strand, counting down.
TTCTCCTTGATGAGATTCTCCCTCATAGAACTTCTTGGAATGCACAACTGACTCTCTCTGAATAGCATATCATCCTGAATGATGAAATCCAGCCACTTCGTTCTGTCTAGAGTAACAGGTTCTTTACAAGCTTTCCAAGCTTCACCAAAATTAGGATCCTTTGGATACAAATTTTTGAGTTCCTTGAACCCAACCACCTCAATCTGCATCTCTATCAGCAATAGTTGCCTTCTGCTAAGCGTATCTGCAACCCTATTAGACTTTTCACTTCTGTGTTTCAAAACAAATGTATAACTCTGCAAAAACTCAACCCATTTCAAATGCTTTTGATTCAACTTTCCTTGACTATTCAAATATTGTAAAGCTTGATGATCAGTATACAAAACAAACTCCTTAGGAAGAAGATAATGTCCCCACTTCTTTAATGCCTGAACTATAGCATAAAATTCCTGATCATAAACATAATATTTTCTCTTGGCATCATTTAACTTCTCACTAAAATAAGCAATATGTTTACCTTCTTGGCTCATAACAGCTCCTATTGCAGTACCACTAGCATCAAAATCTCCTTGGAACACCTTATTAAAATTAGGAAGTGCTAAAACAAGTTGTTCTGTAACCTTTTGTTTCAATAGTTTAAAACTCTTATCTGCCCCATTAGTCCACTTGAACTCTTTTCTATCCTCTCTCGTTGTTTCAGTCAAGGGTCCACAAATACTACTAAATTTTTTGATAAAATTTCTATAAAAACTAGCCAAACCATGAAAAGATCTTACCTCAGTAGCACTATTTGAAGTAGGCCATTCAAGAATAGCCTGTACCTTCTCTGGGTCTATTTTTAGACCTTTTGCTGAAACTACAAACCCCAAATACACTAACTCTTTCTTTACAAAACTGCACTTCTTCAATTTAATCAACAATTTCTCTTCTCTCAGCTTCTCAAACACCATACGAATATGCATCATATGCTCTTCCAATGTCTTACTAAATATCAAAATATCATCTAGGTAAACAATGACAAACTTACCTAGAAACTCTTTCAGAACTTTGTTCATGAGCCGCATGAAAGTGCTTGGTGCATTGGTTAGCTCAAAAGGCATGACTAACCACTCATACAGTCCTTCCTTTGTCTTGAAGGTAGTCTTCCATTCATCTCCTTCTTTAATCCGAATCTAGTGATATCTACTCTTCAGATCTATCTTTGAGAAATACACAGCCCCACTCAAATAGTCCATAATATCATCCATTCATGGCAATGGAAACTGGTACTTGATTATGATTTTATTTATTGATCTAGAATCTATACACATCCTCCATTCTCCATTCTTCTTTGGTGCTAATACCACTGGTACAACATAGGGATTCAGACTCTCTTGAATCAACCCCTTCTACAATAACTCATGTACTTGTCTATTCAACTCTTCATTTTCTACTAATGTCATTCTGTGTGCTGCCTTGTTTGACAAACTAGCTCCTGGAATCAAATCCATCTGATGACTGATCTTCCTTACTGGTGGTAATCCATCAGGTACATTATCAGATACAATATCTTGAAACTCATTCAACAAATCTGCAACCTCTACAGGCACATCCTCTACTTCCTCCTTACCAGCTTTTGGAATTAAAGAAAAAAACATATGCTCATGCCTCATACCATCCAGGAATTTTTTTCCATCAACAAATTTTATTCGTGCATTACCACATACCTTTTCTTCGGTCTCCTTCAATGGCTTTAGCTTATGTCGCACTCCATCCTTTGTCAGGGAATAGGTATTCACACGACCATTATGTACAACACATCTGTCAAATTGCCACAATCTACCCAACAACATATGACATGCAACCATAGATATGATATCACATAGTACCTCATCTTGGTACCCACCAATCTTGAACTTTACTAGGCATTGTTCATTGACCATGACCTTGTGGTCATCCCGCACCCAGGCAATCCGATATGGATGTGGGTGTTTTTTCTCTTGAGCTTCAAATTTGTCACCATCTCTTCTGACACCAAATTGTCAGTGATTCCATTATCAATAATCACATCACAACATTTACCCTCACACTTGCATCTAGTGCGAAACAAGCTCCTCCTTTGTTCAGGTTCATTCTCACCACTCAGTAGGACTCTTCTGTTAATCAATGTTTCTCCTTTTTTAGCATCTTCAAAATTTGAGGATCTGACATCTTCATCTACATGTGCCACTCTAGCCTAGCCTTCATTCCTCCTATCTGTCCTTCCTTGGCATTGAGGACATTCAAATGCCCTATGACCTTCTTCTCCACAGTGAAAACATGTTCCACAGAAGCCTCCTCTTTCTGAACCTTGTCCTCTTCCTCTTCCTCTCTGATCTCTATTGTTCTAATCTTGGAAATGATTGGAATTGTTTCCTCTCTGATTTTGATTGCTACTGGCCTCATCTTTCTTTTTCAGATCTTCATTTTGGCCTCCATATGACCATCCACCAGATCATCCACCATGACCTCTTCCATTTTGTCTGCTTTCAAACTTCTTGTTTAGCTTTTCCTTTACTTTAAGGGAAAATTAGTATGCTTCTTCAATACTATTCATTCGAACCAAATTCAACTCCTCTTGAATGCTCAGCCTCAACCCATTAAGGTAATGGGAAACTTTCTCCTTATCAGCTTCCGCATGGCCTGTTCTGATGAGGATTCGATAGAACTCCTCTGTATACTCCTGAACATATCTTCCTGCTTGCTTCAAACTTTGCATCTTCTTGAGAAGGTCAAGCTCATAATCAACATGAATGAATTGTCACTTCAATTTATCCACCATCTAATCCCATCTTATGATTTTATCTTTCCCTCTTCTATTTCACTCCAATTGAATCTCTTGCCACCAGATCTTCGCATGACCTTTCAGTCTGGCCTTCGCAAACATGACCCGATCAAGATCTTCAATATCTTCATACTCAAAATATTATTCACATTCATTGATCCAGTTGATCAATTCCTCTGGGTTAAGATTCCCTAAAAATGTAGGAACCTTGATCATAGGTCTTTTCCCGATCTTGGAAATGGCTCGGAAAAGCCTTTCTTCCTCTTGATTCAAAACTTTGACTTCTCCTTCTTGATCTTCTCCTTTGGCTTCATCAGCGCTTTCATCTCTGACATTAAGATTCATTCCTTTGCGAATCTCCTCTTGCAATGCTCGCACTTATCTCTGTAGTTCCCTAACCTCAGGTGTTACAACTACAACACTAGCTCTTCCACCATGTTCCCTTCGTGGAGGCATTTTCGCGCTTCTCACTGAAACCCTAACCACGGTCCTAGTGCAAACTGCCTCACAGTCGGTGATCTATTTACATAGAAACCCTAACCCATGGTCCTGGTGCAAACTGCCTCACAATCGACGATATGTTTACACACTTAGGAACTCCTGCTCTGATACCACTTGATGAAGGGTGCTCCCCTTAATACCACAAACACATAATAGAAACAGAGAAACAATGACAATATGCAAGAATAGAAAATTGGCTTCTTATTATCTCCACAAATGTGGAATTACAAAATTTTAGAATTACAATATGCAAAGCCACCTGAGCATTCCCTTACAATATTCTGTAGGATAAAGCCTCAAATTATTACCCAGAACTACCACCCAGAACTGTCTCGAACTACCCCAGACAACACTACAGACCTTTGTTATATAGACAATTTTCACCACCCGAGAAGGTTCCAAAAATTTAGCCCTTTAGGCGGACTAGACATAGAATTATTTATTTTTCACAATTATTACAATAGGGTTGGCTCAAAAGAAATACAAAATATGATTTTAGGTAACCCAACTTTCGGAGGCCATAACTTTTTAACTGTAACTCTGTTTTTCTATTGTAACCACTTTTTAGAAACACCATGACGAGATCTACAACACCTAACAAGCACTAGCATCAGTTAGCTGGGGTTTGATCACGATCCGGAGCCTCTAAGGCCTTCAAAATTGACATGAAAGATTTCATACCCAAAAATCTCAATAACTTCACCCATACTGATGATGTGGCAATGAAACTCAACTGGTAGGTTGAAATGACTAGGATGAACCTCCAACTATGAAATCAAAACATTCTGAGATCATATGACCAACTTACTAAAAATAGTAAGTTTCCATAAATAGCAGCTCTGCACAAGATAGCCCTTATTGAAAAGAAAACAAAAATATTTTTGGGTGATGCAAGATTGCTCTTACACCTAGGATGCTCCTGCATCAGTTTTTTTTTAAGAATAGGGCATGTCTCTTGACTTGGTTTAAGAAAGGACATGTGGTCATGAGACCAAGTCCTATGAGGCCACATAACCCTTAAGAATAGGACATGTGTGGGTGAGGATAATTACCAATAAATAATTAATAATAATTATTTATTTTAGCCAAAGTGATGTGTTAGGTGACTAGGTAGGTGAGGTGGACTTAGGGGACTTAGTCATATTTAGGTGATTGTATATTTAATTAAATCACTTTAATAAGACTAATTAGAAGACTTCATATAGAGGAATAGACTATAGTGAATTTATTAAATAAATTGAATAATCTATTTAATAAATAGAGGAAATAATTATTAATTAAATAATAAATATTTAATTAATTTATCAAGTCAATATCAATTAAATAATAAATATTTAATTAATTAAGAAAAATAATGTATACATTTTTAAGTGTATACATTTTGCCCCTCTTTAAAATAATGTACGTGTCACATTGTGTCAAAGAAAATTTCAAGCATTTTGCCCCTGTCCCAGACAATGTCTGAGATGACCTATGCATGCCCTCTCGAGAGACTGATTGACAAAAAAGATTATTTGAATTTTATGATATATTTTTTTTTTTTATAATAGTTTTGTCGAGTTGGATAATCAATCTCACAAAAGAAACAAGAGAAAAGATGGGTGAAAACAGGGTGAAACGGAAGAAAAATGGGAGATAGGGTCCACACACCAAGCACATTGGGTCCACAGGCTATAAATAGGGCAAAGGGGTCCACAATAGGCTCATTGTGCACACTTGTCATTTGGAGATCAAAGCGTGAGAGAGAGAAGAGCAGAGCTGCCAAGATGTCGTTCCTGCTGTCAAATCACCGCTTTGAGAGGGCCAGACGCTTCCAGCGACCACCCGATTTGGGAGATCTAGTAGGTGATTCGATCCTCTTTGTCATTTCATGATTGTTATGGAATTTGATTATGATTTGTAGCATGTGTAGGGTAGATTTAACCATAGGTTAGTTTAGAAAATTTTAATTATCTTGGGCGAAAAATATATGCGTAGTTGTGGCACACGAATGCACATCAACTTGAGGCATTTGGGCAAAAAATTAGGGTTTTTGCGCATACGTAGAAAAATGTTGAGGATATTGCGCAATTAGCACATAAAATTGTGCATACATAAAAATTGCGCTTTGGTGGATTAATGTTGCGCAAATGTTGAATAAAACTGCGCAAATGTTAAAAACTGTGCAAACATAAGGGAATCTTGTGCCTACATTTTTTTGTGCTATGCATTTGTTTAGTTGATAGAATTTGGTCAAATTAAGAAGTCAATTAGGTCAAACTAGATGTTGATAAACTGAGCTGATCTGTTGGCGGTTAAATTTGATCGATTTGGTCAAGATAGGCAACATTGTAGCATGGTTGCTAGTTAACCAGTCTTGATGCTAGATAATTGATAAAATCATCTGTTAAAACACGTGATAAAACATGTTTGTAGTTGATATAATAGGATAGATAGATGTTTTAGATCAGTTTATCAAAATTTGATAGCTTGATTTTGTTTGACTTGGATAGGAGGATATTACTAATATTTTGATGTCACGAGAGAGATATCCCGTCACACAGAATCTGAGACCCATGTTGTCAGAGACTGACAGACTTTTTATTGGAGCATCTAGTTTGTACTATGTGATCTACACACTGGAGATTTGGGTGAATCTTAGTATGATGACTGCATTAGCAGAGAGATGGCACTTGAAGATGAGTACCTTTCATCTCTCGATAGGAGAGATGACAGTGACATTAGAGGATGTATACCGCATCCTCCAGCTTCCTATCATAGGTGAGCTTGTACACTATGACTGGCACGACGGAGTGACAGAGTGTAGAGTAGTTTTTGGTGATGATGAGATAGAGGAGGGAGAGATTAGCTGGGAGGATATGGTCGATTTATACGAGCCGCTACTAGTTGTATTAGCAGGAGTGATTGGGGGATTTGTATGCCCTGATTAGAGGTCACACGGATTTGCAGTTGGATGGGGCCGCACACTACAATGGATGATGGATGACAGGACCTGATTTTCTTGGGGTGTTTGCCTATTAGCCCATTTGTACCATGATCTTCATCAGGTGGTGTACCACAGGGGTGCATCATTATCAGTAGGCATCACATTGCTCCATATATGGGCATAGGAGCATATTGCAATGACACGACTAGTAACCATTAGATTTCGTGGCATAGGACAATCGTATATTCATTTATATTCATCAGTTTTATCTCAGGTAAAATTGGGACACTTGGAGTTCTAGCGGTACATGTTTGACACACTAGACATAGTCACATGGAGACTGTACCTAGGATTTGAGCCCTGGGATGATGAGCGGCAGCTGGGTTTTATTTTTGAGTCACGATGGCTGATAGGGTGAACACCCTACATTATTGAGAGACAGTTGGTTAGCTGGGTTCTGCGTCAATTTGGCAGGATCCAGACCATGCCGCAAGGAGTCACTGAGTTCACTCAGACTCATCAGGAGAGATGTGATTGGGGGCCCATGGTTTCATTTGATATAGCTAGACAAGAGTTCCTAGACATGCCATTCCAAGCATGGATGATGAGATAGGGGGTCATGGACCCAGGGATGACGGTGGATCTGGAGTAGTTCCTTAGAGATTTTCCAGTTCCATGGCTGATAGATCCAATAGCTAGGCCACCAAAGAGGGATCCAACAGAGAGACATCGTGGGAGATGCCGAGGGTGAGATAGGCGAGGATGAGGGAGAGGAGGTGGTGGTGACGATGGAGATGGTGATGGAGGAGACAGAGGGAGAGGGGATAGAGCTGGACCGCGAATGAGAGGCGGCGGTGTGAGATAGAGAGGGTTGATGCCACCTCTGGCTAGACAGGGATGGAGATAGCCTCCAGTATAGCTAGCAATAGGAATTCCACCATAGGTACCAGTAGTATCGGTATAGATACCAGTTGCTCCAGTACATGGACCAATTTTATAGGCACATGTGTCGATACAAGTAGGGCAAGGACATGACAATGCATATGTTTTATTAGCTTAAGGTGGAGTGGTATAGGGTGGACAGATCCCTGATGATGTACAGGATGGGCAGGATGTATAGATGCCAGATGTTGATGCCCAGGAGGGGCCATCAAGTATGGACATCGGGGGACAGGATCCCTATTTATAGAGAGATGCTGCAAAGGAGGAGGATCTAGATATTGACTCATTGCTAGTCTGACTAGCAATGACACAGGTGCAGGTAGACCATGTCCCTAGACTGGAGAGATAGATAGAGAGGCTAGAGAGCCAGATGGGAGTACTTAGACATGAGCGGGATGCGGCTATAGAGAGACTCAGGGAGTCGAAGATGTTATTAGATGAGCTACAATGTAAAGAGGATTTGGGTCCTCATGGAGATAGTTTGAGCGCCATGATACATGCCAGGAAGGAGATATCCTACTGGTGAGAGGCCTATAGACAGGTGGTTCCGAGGGATCAGTGGATTGGGAGCTACAGAGAGAGCTCAGTGGCTGTTAGGACAATGATATATGAGAGACAGGCATTGGCTGGTAGTGGAGGTGTATCATCACACCCTCCGAGAGCACCCATAGATTCAGGAGATCAGGGTAGAGCCTCAGGATCAGGTGGTTCAACAGCACGGGGCCTCATTGCATCTTGTAGACAACGACAAATAGAGTCTGGAGGCAGTGGATCATAGATTTTGGAGATCATTGTATATACTTTTTGTATCATTTTATCATTGTATCATTGTATCATTGACTTGATAGACACTAACTTTGGACACATTGCTATGTTTCTTTATATCATTGGACATTTGGACAGTTTTGTTGTATTTTATGGACTTTATATGATTGACTCTCTATATATGATGATGCAGTGCTATCATGATTTTGTTTGATGATGTTATATACATGTGTGTACTGACATATGTAGGATGTGATGATTTACTTTAATATGCATAGAATGTATGTCCTAGAATGCTTAATGATTTATTTTCTATTGGATGCTTAATTGTTAATGATTGAACATATGATGTTGATATAAATGCATGTCCTAGATGAGTTTACATTATACAATGTTATGTGGTTACCAATACAATGATGTAAAGAACAATGTATATAATGGACAATAAATGGACAATAAATGAATGCATGAAATGGATAATAAATGATGATGTGAAATGCATATAATGATGATAATAAATGAATGATAATAAATGCATGATGATGATAATACATGTAATGGATAATAAGTGATGATGTAAAATGCATATAATGGATAATAAATGATGATGTTCTTAAAATGACTAAAATATAACAACTTACATCATAATGAAAAGATAATGAAATGTTGTGGAATTTGCGCACGTGAAATATGCATGTAATATAGATGGATAATATAAAAATGAACACACCTAATGAAAATAATGTATGACCTAAATGAATTGATTAAATGTTTGTAAGAGGCGAGGTGAAAACTTAATGTTTTTTTTTTTTTTGTCCAAATGTCCTCAACTTAAATAACAATGTATCTGACACAAGAAGAATGGACGAGGAGAATAGATAACCTAATAAGAAAAATAACCTACAAATCCCTATAAAAGGAGCACTGATATGCAAGTTGTGAACTGTTTAAATGAAATGCAAAATGAAATATGAAATGAATATATCTCCACAACTTCATGTAACATCTTAGAACTTCATAATAACTAGAATTTGATTTTCATCATTGAGCTCGTTATGTTGCAAGAAAATGCAAGCATCATGGTATAATTAAACCAGGATGACCTGAGCACTTCTTGTATGGAGTTTAATATTGCAAACTTGACAAGCATCTAGCTATAATTGAACCGAGATGACCTGAGTTTCATTTACATAACAGACAAGGAATATCCCCCCCCCTCCATCGGGGAACAAATATTTGGAGTTGAGGTATGTGATGGCGTATCACCATAAATAGAATGTGTAGAGAAACATGATTTGTATGTTGTCAATACTATTAAATTGATGAAGGAACTTATGCACAAACACCCCAATTATTTGTTCCTTCAATTTCATCAGAAAATATCCCACAAATAACAATCGAAGAAAATACCATCCCCCATCCTGGCTATTCTAATCAATGGCATATGGGAGTTTCAAACTCATGTCAAAGATATCCTAGAATAGCATAGGGAACATGATAAAAATGAAATCTAGATATGAAATGCATAACCTACAACAAACCTTTCTAACATGCCTATCATGAATATACATTTTCTTTTGCCAAAAGATAGTGTAAGATACAGTGATCAGTTCAATTGATGATGTATAGTCAAGAATGATAGCTAAGCAACCATGTTTCGAAGGATAGATTATAGATTACAATTCATCATGAAGATACCATTGTGGAAGAACATTTGATTATGTTTTCTTGTCTGGTGAAAGTACTCCATTATGTCCTCTAAGAGTCATGACTATCATAGATCCACTTCTTGAACTAGGTCAAGGACATGCCCCCAGCTAGGTGATGGACTGACTTATTATGGATGAAGAAAGACGTAACAAAAACTAGGACAAAGACCATGACAAAAGATCAAGCTATGATGGGGTTTCATTATGGGTAAATACAATGGATGATGTATGAACTGGCCATTTTATTATGATATATACATGGTAGGAATGGGGACTGACCAACCATTTTATTGTTGATATATATAATGAATGAACACACTAAAAGAATCCTAATAGATAAAGGACCTAACTTGATACACATGGCAACTGTTGCAAGGTTTTCACCACATGCTTTTATTGTAATTTTCTTTTGATTTTTTTTATTTTTTTAAATTTTTATGATTTTTTGTATTTACAAAATATATACATAGCCCTTGCATTGGGATTTCAAGGATAGAGCTTCTTGAGGGGTATGCTGTTAAGAGGTTCATCCAAAGGATCTCCCTCAGGCGTGGACAATTGATAAGCCTCGGAACCATAAACTGTTGTAACTACAAAAGGACCTAACCAATTGGGTTTGAACTTTCCCTTCTTCTCATGATGCTATTGATTCTTTGGATTTTCTCAAAGGACTAGGTCACCTAGCTGAAAGTCTTTGGTTTTTACCTTTCTGTTATACTAATGAGACATATGCTGCTGATAGACTTTCAAATGATCATAAGCTCTTTGGAGACGTTCATCCAACAGTTCTAGTTCAGTCATCCGTGCAACTCTATAGTCTTCATCAGGAATCAAATCTTTGAGAGTGACATGAAGTGAAGGCAACTCGAACTCGAGGGGCAGGACTGCTTCAGATCCATAGACAAGGGAATATGGGGTGGCTCCAATAGGAGTACAGATGGAGGTGCGGTAAGCCCATAAGGTTGGATTTAGTTGGATATGCCAGTCACGACCAACGTCATTGATAATATTTTGTAGGATTTTAACAATTGTTTTATTTGACGCCTCAGCTTGGTCATTTCCTTAGGGGTAGTATATGGAGGAATAGTTATGGGTGATATGGAATTTTGCACATGGTTCATCCATGTCCTAATTTTGAAATTATTTCCCATGATCAGTAATGAGATACATACGTATACCATATCTACAAATGATATAATTTAGGATAAACATAGACACTTGTTTCTTTGTGGCAGTGATCAATGGAACAACCTCAATCCATTTAGTAAAATACTCGGTTGCAGTGATAATCCATTTGTGGCTGTTGGAAGATGGAGGGTTGATAGTGCCCATGAGTTCAAGTCCCCACCAACGAAATGGCAAGGTAGTTGTAAAAGGATGTAACTCTTGTACTGGAGCATGAATAAGGTTTCCATGTATCTGACATTTCTTGCATGCCGTAGCAAAATGAAAGGAATCTGTTTCCATGGTAGGCCAATAATAACCCATACACATGAGTTTCTTCGCCAAATAGGGACCACTTGAATGTGTCCCACAAATACCCTCATGTACATCTCGCAAGGTAGTTTGAGCCTCATCATGCTTGAGAAATCGTAGGAGAGTACCGTCAAGATCTCATTGATAAAGGGTGTCAGATATTAGGACATAGTGGGAGGCTTGGCGGAGAAAAGTTCATTTTTGATTTCAGGATAGGTTAGGGGGTAGGATGTCATGTTTCAAATAAGAATAGATTTTTCCATAGGTTGGGGAGTCATGTCCAATTAGATGACATATAATACTCATATCAAGATCATCATATGCAGGACAAGTCAGGGATTCCACCAAGAACTCAAAATGAACCTTGGTATCCTCTGTATCAAACAAAGAAGAAATTGTCACCATTGCATCAGTAGCCTTGTTATCATGCTGAGGAATCTTCTCAAAAGTGATGACTGAGAAATATTGTTTGAAGTCATCAACCATACATTTATATGGTAATAACTTATCATCTTTAGTCTGATAATCATCATTAACTTGGTATATAATCAACTGAGAATCCCCATAGACATTTATTTCAGTTACTTTCCATTGTAAAGCCATCTTTAGCCCAATCAGAAAAGCTTCATATTCTGCTACATTATTGGTGCAAGGAAAGAGCAGCTTGTAAGATTTCAAAATTGTGTATCCTTGCAGTGTGACAAAGAGAATACCAGCTCTTGAACCCTGTTGAGTACATGATCCATCAAAATATAGTTTCCATGTTTGTATAGATAAAGCCAAGATGTGTGCGTCAGGAAAATCTATGTGTATAGGATAGTCATCTGTTAATGGAGCATCTGCTAGCTGATCTGCTATCACTTGACCTTTGATAGCCTTCCTGTCTATATATTCAATATCAAATTCACTAAGTAGCATGACCCACTTAGCCAATCTGCCTGTCAATGTTGTCTTGCTTAATAGATACTTTAAAGGATCAATCTTTGCAATAAGCTTGGTTGAATGTGACAACATGTAATGTCACCACTTTTGTGAAGCAAAAACAATGGCCAAACATGCTCTTTCTATAGGAGAATAGTTTAGCTCATATCCCACTAGGGTGCGACTGATATAGTAGATGGCCTTTTCTTTCCCTTCATGATCTTGCTGAGCTAGAAGAGCACCTAGTGAGACTTCCGTAGATGAAATGTAAAGCAAGAGTGGCTTGCTTAGAATTGGTGACATCAGAGTTGGAAGATTCGCCAGATATTGCTTGATTTTATTGAAAGCTTCCTCACACTTATCATCCCATTGGAATAAGATATTTTTATGTAACAAATGTTGAAAGGGATGACTTCAATCTGCTAGTTGAGAAAAAAATCTTTGGATGGATTGGAGACATCCCTGCAAAGATCTTAACTGACTGATGTTAGTGGGGGAAGCCATCTCCATTATTGCTTTAACCTTTTCTGGATCTACTTCGATTCCTTTGGTTGAGACAATGTATCCTAATAGTTTATCGGATGTGACTCCGAATGCACATTTCTTTGGATTGAGTCGAATCTAATACTTTTCCATCCGGGTGAATATTCTATCCAATACTCTAAAATGACCAGCTTTGTCTTTGGATTTTACTAAGATGTTGTCAACATAATCCTCCATAATGGTATGCATCATGTCATGAAAGATTATAGTCATAGCTCTTTGGTAAGTTGCTCCAGCATTTTTGAGGCCAAATGGCATCACATTCCAACAGTATGTACCCCACAGACAAGTAAAAATAGTCTTTTCCTGGTCTTCCGACGCAATCTTGATTTGGTTATAGCGAGAAAAACCATCCATTAATGATAACATCTCATGCCCAGCTGTCAGATTAACAATAATGTCAATATTTGGCAGAGGAAAGTCATCTTTTGGACAAGCTTTATTAAGATCTCAAAAATCAATACAAATCTGGATAGACTTGTCCGGTTTGGAGACGGGGACAATATTTGAAATCCACTCAGCATAATCAATAGCACGAATGAATCCAACATCTAGGAGCTTCTTCAATTCTAATTTAACCATTAGTGCAATGTGCGGGTGCATCTTGCGGAGCTTCTGATTTTCTAGTTTTACACTTGGTCTGATAGATAAATGATGCATAATGAGATTAGGGTCCAGCCTAGGCATATCAGCATAGGACCAAGCAAAGTTGATTTGTCTTTCTTTGAAAATTTTTGCAAAAGCTTCTTTCTCTGATTTTGTCAAGGATGCTGCTACTTTGAGGATGTGTGGAGAATCTTCTATTCCAATGTTAAGAGGTACTGTTGGTTCTATAAGAATAGCAGATTGCTCTCGATATAGATAATTGGGAAGAGTGTCAATTCTTCCATTGTCAAGCACCTCAGAGAGGTTTTCACCATTAGATGTATCTTTTTTTTTTACTATTTTTGGTTCTAATACTGCCACTGAGTGGTTTTCACCATTAGATCTATTGATTATTTTTATATTTTTATGACTGAAAGGATTGGCACTATCTCTAAAGTAGGCCATGTCATTGAGTTCTATTAGAAATCCTGACTTGTGATCTCCTGATGATAAATGATCCCTGATTCCAAGATAGTCAATGATTGTATCATCATTATGGAAGACATCAAGTTCTAGATGATCGGGAGAATCCCAATCGATAAGTTCAGGATGTACAAGGGGCATTGGATCATTCGGGTCAGTTTCAAAGGCAGAGATGGTATTGATGGAAAAGTTGTCAAGGTCTATGATGGTATCAATGAGGTCTATTTCCATACTCTCATCCGATTCATCTATCGCAAGATAAAGCTCACTTTCCTCACAATCAACAATAGTAGTATCACGTGGGACTAATTCTAGTGAGTCAGTCTTTAAACTCTCTCCCTCATGGTAATTGTTACTATAGTGATGGACAACATCAACTCCTATCTCTTTAGTACAATCAAATAATGAATCCCATTCATAATCATTTGAGTCAGAATCATCATTATCCCCAAGTCTATCAATGATTCTCTGCGCTATCCTTTATTTCTCTAGATCTACATACATACCATTCTTTCTAAATTGTAAGGCAGGAGCTTTAGATATCTCATGAAAAGGTGTGATCTTTGCTTTTCCTTTTGGTTCTTTTGGTCCTTCTCCTTTGTATCCTAATCCTGTAGTGTCTCTTTGATAGTTTGGATTATGCAAAATTGGTTTGATAGCCCCTTCTCTTTGTAATCCTATAGGTCCAGCACTTTGGTATCCCATCTTTTAAAGCAAAGTATACCATTTACCATAGACATCAGGTGATATATATTCATGTTTGATATCCTCTTCATTCTTCTGTGACTTAAGCAAATGATTAGCATTACGCCCAACTGCCTATTTGGATATTGTACCCCCACTTATAAATGTGTCATAAAAAAGTGTTGAAGGGGGTTCTGATTATTGTTTAGTGATCAAAGATCTACCATATGATCTAGGAGATAAAGGTAACTCTATGATGCAAAGAGCTTGACCTAAAGTATACTCTTCCATACTACTTTCTTTTATGTCTATCTTGATCCCATTTGATTTAGAAGTTGATGCTATATTACTAGGATCATTGGGTGTAGTTGTAGAAGATCCAGTATGATTATAAGGTACCAAAGAATGAAATATCTTTACTGTGTTACAATACTAGAAAGGATTAGTATCTCCTTTGATAGTGATCTCCTGACCATTATGAGGGAATTTCAAGCACTGATGATAAGTTGATGGCACAACTTGCATGGAATGAATCCATGGTCTTCCCAATAGAACGTTATAAGCAAGATCCATGTCAATAAGTTGGCAAGGTACATCTTTGATTATAGGACCGACTCTAATAGGAAGAACAACAGATCCCTTGGATGACCTCTCTTCTTCATCATAAGCTTTTATTGTGATTTTCTTCTTTGGATCTACAACATTTTCAAAAAATCCCAATGCAAGAACTACTTTCAATGTGCATATGTTCAAGCCAGCTCCTCCATCTATTAATACTTGCTTGATTTTGTGACTTTGTACAAGGATTTTGATATGTAGGGGAGCATTGTGAGGTTGGGTAATAGCTAAATCATCATTTTCAATGAAGGATAGGTAATGTGGGGTTGTTAAATGTCTCACCATAGCTTGAAATTGATCATGATTTAGATTTGTGGGGACCTGGGTCTCTAAGAGAGCTTTTTCAAGGATATCTTTATGAGATGGGGATAGACGTAAAATCTCTAAGATGGATATCTGGGTAGGTGTTTTCTTGAGTTGTTCTAAAAGATTGTACTAGTTGGAAATATTTGGTGTAGATTTTGGGACATAAACAGACTTGTTTTGAGGTGCATTTGGTTTAGATGGGACTCGTTGGAGAGTAAACTTGGATTGAGCATGAGTAGTAACATGGACTGGTTGACTCTCTAATTTTTCCTTTATGGTAATGACATTGGCATAATACTTGGAAGGATGACATTCAGAAATGTTACCAACATATCTATAGGGCATAGAATTATAATTAGCTTGATTATCACCCTTAGTGTTGGAGGAACCTCCTTTTTCATGCTTAGGAAGTGGATCTTTGAAAGCCATATGTGATTCATTTGAGGTATGTCTGTCAACACCAATTTCACCACTTTCAATTAAGTCTTGAACTACATTTTTGAGTCTTAGGCAATCATTGGTTTTATGTCCTTTTCCTCTGTGAAACTCACAATAATCATTCACATTCCACCAAGAAGGTTTTACTCTAGGTTCAAAGTCTTTCATTTCAGGAAGCGTAATGAGTTTCTTTGTGATTAACTTCTGTAATGCTGATTCAAGAGATTCCCCTAAAGGAGTAAAATTTCTTCAAGGTGACATAAAAGGAAATCTTGGTTTAGATGAATCTTTGTTGGTATTTGGATTTGCTGATTGATTGCTATGGGTACCTTGAGTAGCATTAGCTTGACTTGTGAGATTTAGAAGGGGTTGTGTTGGTTTGACATTATGATTATCAACAATCCCATCATTGACAATGTTTTTGTTTTTATTCCAGAATTTTGATTTGTCATTATTTTAGTTGTTGGGATTGGAATTTGAGGACCTAGCATTGTCTTTGGAATAAAGTTTTATCTCACCTTTTCTGACCATGGCTTCCTCAATCTTGATACCATTTTCTATGAGCTTATTGAAGTTTGGTGGACATTGCAATTGTAACCTATAACTCATTTCTGGCGTAAGGTTATGCACAAAGATATCCATCTTTTCTTGTTCAGGAATCATTCATGGATATTTGGCAAACAATTGACACCATCTTTGCAAAAAAGTAAGGAAGGGTTCTCCATTCTTTTGATGTGCATTGCAAAGATCAAGCATAGTGACTTCATGTTTGATGTTATATGAATAATGAGTCACAAATTTGTCAATAAGCTCGTTGAAAGATTTGATTTCTGGGGGTAGTTTGGAGAACCATTCCGTGGCTTGTCCTCCTAAACTTCGTGGAAATAGTCGCATAAGATAAGTGTCATTGTGAGTGACTTCAATACAAGTAGCACAAAAATCATGAATGTGGTCTTGTGGATCTGAATTTTCTTTGTATTTGTCAAATTTTGGTACCTCAAAATGAGGAGGGAATGGAATCATTGCTAAATTCTTATCAAAAGGATAAGGACATATATCATCCAAGGAATACTTCTTAGTTGATGATCTAGTTTGGATGTCACAGATTTGTTGTTGAAGCATCTAGATTTGTTGTAGAATGAGATCCAAAGATAACGTGTTTCCTTGAGTGTTTTGGGAAACATTGTTGTGGGAAGCATTATTTTGTTGATCATTTTGAGGAGCATCGGATTGCTGCTTGGTTTCCTTTGCTCCATGAGTATGTTGAGAACTACTAGGAATTTCTTGATTAGTTTGATAGTTGGTTCTCTAAGATGAGAAATATCAAAATCACTTGGTAGTTTGGCTCCTTGTTGAGCAAGCATGAGGAAATACATCTCTCTATCTAGGTCTAGGAGTCTTTCCATGACATGATAAAATCTAGGATCTTGTGTAGCATCCCTAAGTTCTTGATCTGTGGGTTCCTCTTCAGATGTAAAAAGTGAAGTTTTCTTAGGAATTCTAGACCAAGGATTTTCTTCATTGCTTTTGTTTCCTTCCATTTTGTCTAGGGATTCTGAATCAACAGTTTGCTTAAGTTTCTAAGATCGAGTTTGAGCCATAAAAATGTGAAAATTGATTTGTGGGATGAAATATTTTTGATGAAAAGATATGGAAAGAGTGGTTGATAGAAAAGATAGTGAAAAGGTGTTGAAAAGTGATGAGCCAACTTGATAAAATCTAGGTCAATAGGAAGTATAGATTTCACTATGATATGACAAAGAAAAATCAAGAGATAGTAACCTAAGAAAGCTTGATTAAGGATGATAGATCCTGATAGGATAAACTCAAAGATCAAAATCTGATAGATAAGGTAATGTTTTCAACATTGAATTTGGAATTTTAGAAGATTAGAAGAAATGATTTGATGACTTTTGGTGAAGGAAGGATGATAAAAAATGATGAAAATGGTCAAACTAAAGATCAGAGGGCTGTGTAACTTGAATGTTTTTACAGAATCTTACTAAGGACAAAAATGGGTATCCGAAAAAGTGATTGTGAAATTTTCAAAGCTGGTGGAAATGCTCACTGTTGTATATGCGCAGTGACAAATGCGCAAGATAGTTTGATAAATGCACAACAAAATGAAACAAATGCGCAACAATTTGGAACCGATGCATGGGAAAAGTATCAAATGCGCATAATAGTGTAACTAATGCGTAGGAAAATTAGATAAATGTGCAGGATTTTGTTTCTGATGGAGTGGAACTACAAGATTTCAAATTTTGTTTTATTTTCTGATTTTTTGGGTTTTGGCAAAGATAAAATGCATAAACACACACACGCAAGATAGAAAATGATTTTAATCTAATTGTTCTAGTATGAATGCACAAACACACTTACAATCCTATGGTTGGCAAGGACAGTATCTGTTGAATCCTCACTAGGATAATAAAATCTAGCCACACATATCCACAGTGGACATCCTAGGAACTTGGAGGCACGAGATCCTCCTTATAGTGTACTCACTTCTTAGGCACACCAAGTTCCAAATTCAATGGGTCATTACTTCCCAAAGAACTGCTATCTCTACTATGAACCGTGAGTAATGTGGGGTGTCTTCACGGGCTTGGGTGACCCCTTGAGCCAGCAAATAGAAGGTTTTTGGCCACTACACAAAAGTATTTAATAAGGACATCCATTCAAGTGGTTGTGATCAAGTCATTTTCCTAATTAAGGGGGCTCTCCCAATCCTTTCAAAGCAAGGCTTTCACCTCTACTAAGTAGGACTTTAACGCACCACTGGGGTACTAGAGGAGATTTTGGTTGCCACAATGAATTCACACCTGTCTAATGTGAGACTAATCACACTAGCATTTTTTATATATTAGTTTGGAAGGGCTTGGCTTTAGCCTGTTACCGGTTGGGTCGTTCCTTGGGGTGAGTACCTCTTTTCCCACCAAAGACCACCCTCTAAAAATTATAACAGTTTCTCTTACACCCAAGGTCCACGAATGGTGAGGGGAGAGGATACGGTGTTATAATTTTGGGATTACAAATAGCTATTTAAGCAAGATACAATAGACACTTAACTATGCTAAAGAAGACACATGAAAATTTAAAAACATGTCATATTTTAAGCCCAAACAAGGTTATAGTTTATTTTGAAAAATCCCTTAAAGACTCACAAAAAAATCTTTAGGGATTTTAGCAATGGGGTCTTCAAAAGAACGTCCTACAAAATAGCCTAGAAAACTACCAGAACGACAAGAAAGTTGTTAAAACAGATTAGCTAAAATTAAAATAAATCAAAAAATTTAATTTAACTACTGTAAATAATAGATGCACAACAACAATGAATAAATGCACAAAATTATGAAACCGATGTGCATCAGAAATATGTAAATGTGTAGAATAGAGTGATGGATGCACAGGTGTTAACTAGAAGCTGAAAACTAAAAAAAAGAAGAAAAATGACAAGTTTAATTAGAAATGGATGCGCAGGAATCGTGAATGAATGTGTAGGAAAAACCTGGAAATGACTGCACACGGAAAACTACAAATAAAATGTTAAAAATGTGGGGAAGGCCCCACGGTGGGTGCCAAAAATGTATGCACATTAGATGTCTAATACTAGAAATGATAAATTAACTAATTAGAAGCTAACAAATCTATCTAATGCAACACAATGAAGAATGCAAAGTAATCACAAATGATGAAATTAAATCAATTACCTTCACCTACCATGTAGCTTGTCTCCATTGTCCTCCTAGCCTTGATTTCTTGAGGATGTTGAGCTCTCAAATTTCCAAATGAAGCCTTTTTCCCAAGATGCCACCAAAGTGTGGAGATTTGATGATGAAAGAAAAATAGCTAAAAGCTTGATTATGCAACTAATGGATGGAATGCAAATGATGATAATATGGATACTTATGCTTGAATGCTCTTGAAATGCTTGATTGCTTGAAGATTCTTGAATGCTTGAAATGCTTGATTGCTTATTCACTATTGGCTCACAAAGAAGAAATTATGCTCCTTTTATAGATTTTTGGAGGATCTAAGCCTAGGTGGCACAATCCTATGGTGGAGAATGAAAGGTGGAAGATCCTAGGGCTAGGATTGACTTGGTTGAAGGAGTTGAGAGAAAGGGGGATGTAGTTGGAATGTGAGAGGAAGGATAGGGATGATGTTCCTCTCACATTGACATGGAGTAGAACAAGGTGGAAGGGAAAGATACATGTCAAGTGTCTCACAAAGACCAAAGAGAGGAAGAGGGAAGGAATTTTTCCTCATGAGGACTCTTGGTACAAGTGTCCCATGAGTCACCTTTGACCCTTAGAGGTTGCTTGAGAAGTCCCTTAGGAATAGGGCATGTCTCTTGACTTGGTTTAAGAAAGGACATGTGGTCATGAGACCAAGTCCTATGAGGCCACATAGCTCTTAAGAATAGGACATGTGTGGGTGAGGATAATTACCAATAAATAATTATTAATAATTATTTATTTTAGCTAAAGTGATGTATCAGGTGACTAGGTAGGTGAGGTGGACTAGGAGACGTAGTCATATTTAGGTGATTGTATATTTAATTAAATTACTTTAATAAGACTAATTAGAAGACTTAGGATAGAGGAATAGACTATAGTGAATTTACTAAATAAATTGAATAATCTATTTAATAAATAAAGGAAATAATTATTAATTAAATAATAAATATTCAATTAATTTATCAAGTCAATATCAATTAAATAATAAATATTTAATTAATTAAGGAAAATAATGTATACATTTTTAAGTGTATATAGTACCCAACCTAAGTGACCTTACAATGGCCTAACCAACCCCTTAGACCAGTCTATCAACCTTTCAAGGCACGGTTGTCACTTTAGTACAGAGTGCTTCCTAGGCCTGCAAACTTGGCTTTCTGCATCTAACACCAAGTTTTACCATAGAATCCCCAAGTGTTATTGGGATTCTTTGACACTCTCCTTGAGGCAGTCATCCTCCAAAAAGATCAAAGCCTGGATCATTCTCTAGGCCTCCCAACTATAAGAATCTCAGAGGCCTAATTATGGCACCCACCAAGGTTCTACACTCTCAAGTGTTCAAAATCTTTTCAACCAATCAATACATTGTGTTCCTGTAACTCCTCCCTGAGACTCTTCACAATTGTTGTCTCATTAGTGAAGTTGCACCCTTGTACTCCCTAAGTACTTTCACTCACCTAGACTGTTAAAGATTCTTCATAATCCTTCAGACCCTTTCTAAATGTCAATTGACTCATATTGACATCCTTCTCATTTACCAAGTTTGTAACTCGGTCTTGACACACCCTGATCTTTAGGATTGTCCCCTGTGGCAATATAGGACACCAGTCAAGCTTGGCACAATTTAGGGTTTTGGTTTCTAAATTTCCCAAAAGACCCCTCAAGACAGTCACTGTGTCTTAATCTATGTTCTCTTGGACAGAGTGTCCCTCAAGGTATAGATTTTGGACCCTATACAAACTCCCAAATCCATAGCATCTCCTTTAAAGATAAAAAGCCTGATGCTCGGTCTAATATAGAAGGTGCATTCAAAACTTGGCACTTGGCCAATCCCATGATGGTCTCATTAAGAGGTGAGTAATTCAAATTCAAATCCTTGAATTGAGACTCAAAATTGAAACCAAATAACAATTACGGGTCTATGCTCATCGTAATGCCAGTCACATTTTAGAAGCCTGGCTATCTTCATATCAAACTCCTCCAATCCACATTCTCCATGGTAATTTTATTGAAATCTTATGATACATTCTAAAATTTTCCCTCCTCACCAAATGCCAATGACTTTCATCAGATCGTAGGAAAGAAACATATGTTTGAAATTCAAACTGCCGGCTAGGGCACACCCACAGGTTTTCCTATTTTGCAACCTGATTCTCTTTCCACACTTAATCAAATCAACTCAAACCACTTGCAAATGAAAGATATAAGTGTTTAGAAGCCTTCCATCCGATTAGATTCTTGACTTCTTACAATATGGGTTTGCATGAATGTAAATACCAATCATTTTTGATGGAAAATGCAATTTTTTTATTTATTAAATTTTGAAATCTTCATTAGGCAATTTGTATAATGGATAAGCAATCCATATCTTTGGCTAGCTCCTCAGTAAGGCTTTGGCCTTCTCTGCACCACCAACAATATCCCAGCAAAACAATAAAATATGCAACAGACAACATTTTTGGGGAACAAATTGGCTTCAAACTTTTTAAAACTGGTAATAATAAATATATGCGTTCAAATTCTCACAAGAGTTGGGAAAACAAAATCATGTTACCTCAGTGCCGAATTCGTAGTGCCGAATCCACCCTCCAAAGTGAAGGTTACCTCAATGAGCTTCCAATACACAGTGCCAATGAGGTTTCACGCACTGCAATCTTGAAAAAATACACCATGGTAATAATGAAATGAAATCTTTTTTTTTTTTTTTAAGTTATGCCCGTGGTCGTCGAAAGTTCGACCTACATAGTATTGGTCACACTTTTGATGAACACGGGCATGGATTAAAAAAAAATGAAAGTTTTCCTTCTATAATCCGAACAACCAAAACTTTTTTATTTCATGGTCAAAAATTTTGGTAGAAAAACTAGGTCAAATGTACTAGTGTTACAACTCATGCAACAAGTTTTGAATATCCACCCGAGCCAAGATTTTGTTGCCAGTGCTTTTGTTTTCTTTCTTTTGTTGCCTTTTTTGTGTCAAGAAACTTATGTGATGTTTGAAAGGTGTTAGATCACATAAGTACAAAGAGTAAATAGTACATAATTTCATTATTAAGATTATCACGTATCTTCTTTGCTCGGGTGATAATACTTGTCCACTATGTCTTGCGTGTCTCTCAAGTGCATCCTTTTTAAGATTCTCCCACTCATTAATAGGAATATAGGGATGCCACTCGTAACAAGGGTTGTGTTCTATTTGGGTCTTGTAGTTGTCCCTAATATACTTCAAAACTTGGCCCACTTTGTCAAGGAGTCTAAGTCTATGAAAGACTTCGGGTCCAAAAAGTGTTGTCATAGAGTCAATGAGTTTATTCTTTCACCCTTTATCTTGTGATGACCACCTTTTAAGAAAAAAAATTGTTAGATTCATAAATGAAGTGAAGCTACCTTTTACTATACTTGAAGAAAGGGATGAAACAAAATTTGATCTTGCAATGAAATCAAAATATGATACCATGTGCGTATGGTCGGCCCGAAAGTGCGCAAACATTCATCATTAAGTTTTTCATAAAATAGATTATTCCCTGCAAGATAATAACGAGATTATTATAATTAGTTATTGCAAGGGACCAGACAGGGGGTTAGTACATTATATTATGAGTTTTATATTCTATAGTAAAAGAAAGGATCAATCTTTAAAGTACCTGGAAGCTGGGCTACTCTCAAGGGAAGTCCATCTTCATCGCTCACGAGAAATTGATCACAATTCTGTATTGTTCTCGTACATTTAACATGAGTACATCCAGGAATTGCATCATCACCTCTTGCATAAAATGAATCGAATATTAAAAAATGCCCCCTAAGAAAGAATATATAGTTCAAGTGAAATAATAAACACATGATAAATGAGAGAGAAAAAGAGGAATCTACCTACCAATAATAGGTGTTGCCATCCCATCTGTGGTCATGCTACGTGTTGCCAACATTACAGGTGGCACTACCTCTGTGGATCTGATCCTCGTAGTAGGCGGTGTACTCAACATAGGATCAATAGTAGGTGTTGAACAAAAATATTGTTAGAGCATAAAAAAATATGGATAACCATGGACAAGATGGAGGATAAAACATGTGATGTACCACCTGAAGTATTTGCATCTGAGATGTCACCCTTTAATGTATTTAGCATCCTCTGTAAAGAGAACACATATATATTTTAGTTAATGACATAAATAAAATAGTATACTATAAAAATCATTATTGAACTTTTGTTATAATTAAAAACTACATTAATACTTACTCTATAATTCTGAACACGACGAATCAACACATCCTCTATCCTCTGTATTTTAGGAGTGTGAGGTTGGATATTTTCCATTCGAGTTAACTCTTTTGATATTGCACGAAGGACCCTTTGCAATGCAACCAAAGGATTAACCTCTAATAAAAAATCAACATTGAATGGATTCTACTCATCCTGCGGCTCCTTATGGACTACTTGTTCCTTTCCCTTTTTCTGATCAACACTCGTTTGTGAGAACAATATTACTAGCCCTTTATTTAAAAGCAATCCAAAATAGTAGAACAACAAAAAATACGCATTAACATAACAAAAAATATGCATTAACATTTTTCTTGTATGTGCATTTGTACAACAACAATGAGTTTTACATGTCGGGAAGAAGAAGTCCCATGAGAACTATCACCGCCGTGCGTATCGTGTGGCTATTGATCCATAGTATAGTTCTGTATTTTAAAAAAAATTATTCAGAAATGTTAAAACACATGTGTTCTTATTCTAAGTTACGTTGAATAATATACAATTATCAAAATGAGTACCACCTCATCCATGATAGTGATGGGGTTTTTTGTAGCTATGCGATTCAAATTGTAATCGATAAGCAGCTCCTCGCCTCCACGTATTGATTTGATCACACATACAAATACGTGATTTCCCTCGCACACCTCAAATATGCAATTGGGTTTCTTCTTAGTTGACACAGGCTGTGTACTATTTATAAAACTTGCAATATTCCATGATGCTTTTGGCCTTCCATCAATGTATATAGCTTCTGATTTACTTTGTTCACTGACTTTTTGTTGTATATAATTTTCTGCGAGTGCATACCTACACATACTTTTTTTATATTTAACAATCTGCATCCAACTACTGTAATCATAACAAGTTCCGACAGACTCCATCAATTCGACAACTTTGTTGTAAGAGACCTTTATGCCATCTGTGGAAAATAGGCCCAAACCATGTAATGAAGATGGTGCTATGTGATATATCCTCTCTTTAACACAAAAATCAATGTTTATTGAAGGAAGTTCATTAGGGACCCATTATTTATGTAGATGTTTGTACCTAAAAGACAGCTCAGAGTCACCTTTTCTCTCATCATCATAAGAAAATGACCCCCCTTGAGCAAGGAAAAATTTCATGCATTTATTGAATTTCTTTCTGATCTTTTGACATCGAGTCAATCTCATTGAATTAGATGTACTAAATGTCTAATTTTTTTCTTCCATTCCTACATTTTCCTCACTCGAGGAAGATAATTCTGAAAAATACCTATTTGCTGGTACCTACACTTCATACAATGAGAAAGACAGGTGGCAACAAGAGATATTTTACAAATGGTAAAAGACATTAATCTCTATGGGGTGTACTGACTTGTACCTGACAATCCATGAGACTGTGTGGGATCCCTAACATAAGATAATAGTTATATAATTAGACAAACATAGTTCACTCCATAGTTTTCATTATATCTTGTGAAGGACATTATACATTGTTAAAATTATCTATTTATCCAACAATATTTTGAATATCTCTGCATTGCATATAACTAAATATCTCAACATTGCTTGAGACACCACTATTGTGGCATTTCATCAAACAGTTCTCATGCCTTGCCAACATTTTTATTACATTTTGTCAAGTGGTTGACATATATGTTTATTCAAATGAAGTTATATCATTTGGAATGGATATATGATAGGTTGATATCGAATTCTATGTCAAGATTTACAACATTAAATTGATCATAGTTAGAAGACTCATACACAAGAAGAATATGAGTATAGCCAATTTTCAGAAGAAAATGAATGAATGCAAACATACATAAGTGGATGAACATAAATAATGAAGGTACCAGATATTGCCTAAAGTAATGAACTGTTGACTCAAGGTTCAATCCAGTATGCTCATGTATGATCTATAAACTGCAAGGAAGGAAAGGATGGGGTTAGATCCAAAGGATCTAAGCAATGCTTGACACCCTATTATTGATCCTCATCTACAATTATGCATGTGCATATTTTGTTGGAAATATTCAGGGATTAACCGAGTTACTGAGAGGGGAGGGTTGAATCAGTAACTTTGATATTTCTTACAATTACAGATGTATTAACATATAGTTCACTTTTTCTTTATGCATATAGAAAGCATGAAACTTAAAAGCATTCACAACAATGACACATAGATTTGGTTACCCAGAAAACTTCCAAAAGAAAGTAAAACTGGGGTGGGGATGAAACCCACAAAGCTTTAGTACTGCAGAATAAAGTTGGCCGGTTAAGGCTTACAATTTGATCACTTCTGATGATCTGCCCTGTTAGGAGCAATAAGGATTGCTAAATCCACCTTGTTAAAGGATTTACAAACATACAATGAAGTATGCACTCGGTAAAGAAATTTTACAAAAGACTGTTAAGTCTACCTGGTTAAAGGATTTTAGTACTGATTCACCTGTTAGGATGAAACAATAGATCTCTTGCTTTGCAACTAGATTGTTGATTGAGATTCGCTGAATGTACTGATCACCTTCTGTGATGAATTTGTCTTTGCTGTTCCCTATATTGCTGTAGCCCTTTGTAATTCGCTTATCTCTGCCTTTCCTTTTTTTTCACATACATACTCATATAATTACATCTTGACATTTTTACAACATTGTTTATATACAAGTCTAAACAATTAATTACAATTACAAAGTTGGCTTGACAAATAAACATAAGTGCCACTAAGTCAGCCCAAGTATGGTTACACAGTTCCTGCAAACTAACTCGGTGACTTTCTGATACTCGGCGTCCACTGCATTACTCAGCATCGTCATGCACTCAGTAGAAGTGAAGGCACGGTTCATACTAACCACTCGGTAGGTTTTGAACTCGGTAAATACTGGTGACTCGGTAGACATAATGTTACTCGGTTTACACTGTCCTGCTCGGTTTGCATTATCTTGATTGGTTTGCACTATCTTGCTCGGTTTGCACTGTCCTGCTCGGTTTGCACTGTTCTGCTCGGTTTGCACTGTTCTGCTTGGTTTGCACTGTTCTGCTCGGTTTGCACTATTCTGCTCGGTTTGCACTCAGAATGCAAATAAGTGTTGTCACTAGTGGCAATTCTGCTTAATGCCAACAATCTCCCCCTTTGGCATTAGTGACAAAAACACTTATTGCTCAAAACTTATATACATGAATCATACTGAGATTTATTTTGATTTTTTGATTTTATTTTTTTTTTAAAAAAATTTGTCTTTGTCATAGGGCTTTATACATTATCTCCCCCTTTCAATGTGCTAACTTTTTCTTCTATACAAATCTCCTTCTATACATATCTCCCCCTTTTTGACGATAATGCCAAAGGTGTATATACAAGTGATTTACAGAGAGAATCCAAAATTTGATAGAAAATCAGAATGTACCTTCATGATTAGTGCCAGGGTTCTGTCCCAATTTTCTTGCAGAATCTTGCATGTTTGGATTGCAATTTGGACTTCTGCAGAGAGTTCAATCATGTGATCTACTATAGAGAACTGATTGTCATGAATCAATGTTTTGGAATGTTCAATGTGTTTATACATTGTATTCATGATGGGAAGGATCATGTTCTGGATGTCTAGCAGTGTGGACCGGATCCTTGTGTCTTCTTTTAGTAGATCTGACTGCATATTTGATAGGTATGAGACTTTCATGTGATGAGCAGAGCTTGAACTTGGTTCAAGTTGCAGCTTCTGTATGCTAATCTTCATATCCTCATCCATTTTATCCTTAACATCCTTTGTGAACTTGGCAATATTGCACAGTCTGGCCAAAAGAGAGGTGACATTCGAATAGGTAGATTCAATATTTGACAAATCTGAAGACAATTCCACTTGATTAATAGCTATGTGCTGAGCAATGTGCTCAAGCACTTTATTGTTGAATCTCTTCTCGGCTCTTTCAACTAACTTTTCTGTCCCAGATGAATCCTCATTGTATTTATTTACTGCTTCAGCTAATTGTAGCAAAACATGTTGAGAGGAGTTTACTTTAATACCTAATGCATCAGACAAAATTTCTTTAGCATCCTTAATGATTTGATATTCCTTGTCTCTCTCCTCTTTAAGCTTCTTTTGCTTTTCTTTCCTTTGGAGGATTTCACCTATATTTTGCATTTGGTCCGCTGATAGATTTGCAAAATCTAATGTTGGAATCTCTATTTCTTCATCTAGGTCTATATCCTCTACTATATTCTTGCCCAAAAATTTTATACTCGGTAGAGCCTTAGGCTTATCTGTACTTAATGCCTTAGTAGTAGTGACAATAGACATAGTAGGACTGGCTATAGAGACTGGCACACTGTCTACTGGAGAACTTAAAATATTTACACTTGTAGAATCAAAAACTGGAATACTTACTGCTGGAAAACTTGATGAAGTGGGAGACTGCAACTCGGTAGAAGAAATGGTGGTTGCTTCTGTTGTTGCTATAGGTGATTGGACAAAAGTTGAAGTTGTCACAACCATGCTTGAAGGTGTCTCCGGGCTAGATGTAGAAACTTTTACTGGGGAGGTAGGAAGTGATGCAATGACTTCTGCTGCTATCCTCATTGTATCATCTACCTCAGTGGCTTCTTCTTGTTCATCACTGTCATCTTCAATATCTTTTATTATTACTATTTCAATACTCGGTTGGTGAAGATGGTATATGTTCTTCCATGTGGCATTTGCAGCCTTCACAACCGATTCAATATTGTTGATTAGAATCAAACAAGTATTGAACTTTAGTGTCATCTTACTTTCATTTTCCTTTAATGCCTTCTTTACTTCATCATTTTTCAAGCTCGGCATTAACTGTCTCAGGGTTTGATCAAATATGTCTATTACAGTTTGCTTTGCATTGCTCCATCTCATTTTTATTGGATTTAATAAGACTGCTGGAACCTGTGGGGCTAATTCATCAGGAGAGTATTTCCACTGTCCCATCTTTTCAATAACATCATCTTCTATTTCCTTTTGTTCTATTTCCGATCTGGTTTCATATTTAAAAGATTTTATGTTACTTACTCCAGATCCTGATCCGTCTCTAAAAAGTTTGATCCTCTCTTGAAAGTTTAGAGGAGGCCTTTTGAATACTATATCTTTGTTTGCCTTGTCTGCCTTATCTGCCTTACCTCTTGCACTTCTCCTTGTAAATACAGCAGTGGGAGGCTTAGGTGCCTTAGTGATGAAAACCTTTCCTTTCTTCTTTGTAGGTTCTGGTTCCTCTATTTTCTCATCCTTTTCCTCTTCTTCTTCATCGTTATCTCCTTTGTCCTCGGTTAGCATTTGCATTTTGGCTATCCTCTTCTTTCCTTTGTTTACCGCCTGTAAAAGTTTTATGCTTAATTCAATTCTCACCTTTGCTTCATCATATGTTCCAAAATATGGAGCTTTGGCATTAACAGGCTGATTAAGAAGGGCTTCAATGATATTCTTGGTTTCATCAATATTTACCTCATAAGGAAGAGGTTTTACATTTACAATCCTCGGTTTAGCTGCTTGAATATATACATTGTCACAGTCTACCATGAAACAAATGTCATCTTTGTAATCCTCCACCAACTTTTGTGGAATCCGAAATCTGTCATTCATTTTCTCTTTGAAAGACTCAAAATAACTATCCATGATGCTTTCAAAATTTTCACCCATTTCTGAGATGTATTCATTTATCTCATAA
Organism: Chamaecyparis obtusa; assembly: GCA_027943335.1. Lineage (NCBI taxonomy): Eukaryota > Viridiplantae > Streptophyta > Pinopsida > Cupressales > Cupressaceae > Chamaecyparis > Chamaecyparis obtusa. The sequence goes on along the minus strand of BSBK01000620.1, from coordinate 1,452,607 downwards.
AGGACTGGCACATCTTTTCTCCATACAACTTTTCCTTTGGAAGGGAAGAATTTTTGAACATAGAAGAATAAATAGACCAGTAGGGATCCAAACTTACATGGATTGTTTTTGGAAGTTTGAATGCTTTCCATGTTCTTGTTAAACTGTTTTAACAATAAATCTGCAAGGTCAAATGATAAGTTGTTCTTGACCACTTTGTATGCTAGGTCAATAGCTTCACAGGAGACACTATTCTATCGACTTGAATTGTATATTTTATGGGCAATTATGTGTGTACCAAACTTTAGTTCAGCATCGGTAATGCTGCTAACTTTCATGCCTCTACCATCCCACTCGGCTAGGGTTTTCTTCTCCAATTCCAACCGACCTAGGGTTTTGGTAGTTTTTGCTTTGTTCAACATGGGAAGACCGGTGATTTGATGAATCATCTTCTTGGTGATCTCTATGGGTTGCTCAAGCCAAATCTTGCCATCATGTATACGGCTGAGAATGTATCTAACCCATTTCTCCCAAAAGTTTCAAGGTAAATGTGCAATGTGAACTAATCCCTTATCTTCCAGATGTTTGTGCTCAGGTTTTAGAATACCATCCACACACAGTTCTTCATGCACAATATCTAGTTCTAGGTTTCCCATTTCATGAATTGCACAGTTGAAATGATTGCGAATATCGTTAATAAGTAGTACCTTAGGAGGAATCTGAGATTGAGCTCCGTTCGGGTCTAGGGCTGCTGCAATTGCGGGCACGATCTTGAAATCTGGTGCTCTCCATTCCCCTTGGTCTAACATTTCAGATCCTTTCTTCGCTGAAGTGCTGGATGATGCCATGGTAGCTCACAGAAAATTCTTTTCGCAAAAGGTATTTGAGTTGCTGGATTGCTCTTGAAGTTTTCTGCTCTCAAAGTGCTAAAATTCGCGGTGAGGAATGAGTTCGATTTCTTGCCTTTTGTTTACAACTCTGTCATTAATGCTCAGTACAAATTAGGGTATGAATTCCGACAGACTGTCACCCACTAAGAATTAATTGCTCGGTGAAGACTTCGCAACTCGGTGAACTCGAGAATTCATATTGCTCCGACCTCGCTCGGTAAAGACTAATACCAACCTTGTTCGGTAAAGACTGGTACTGACCTTCCTGTGATCTTACTACATCTTGTATGCTGATTTAGATCTTTCTTTTAATTCAGTTCTAGAACTGCTTGAAGTTTGTCTAGGAGAATACAGTTCCAGTGCTTTCTTGGAAATTTAGTTTGAGTCGGTAGAGCCACCTATTCCATTACTTGGACTGGTTTGCTCGGTAGATTTAGGAATCCACTTTTGTGTCACCTATTTCCTGACCTTAGTTGCTTCATTCTTCTTTCCATCTTCAACTTCACTAGCATTCATGCAATTTCTGGCTGTGTGACCGAGTTTAGTGCATTTGAAGCATCTTACGGTAGTATCTCTTTTCCTTAGATGATGTTTTATGCAATTCATGCCAATGTGTCCATATTCTCCACAGTAATGACATCTACACCAGGTGTTGTAGTCCCATCCAAAAATTTCTTTCATAATTTGTTCTGCTGGATTGAATGTCTTGGATCTGCACTCGGATGCTTTGTGACCTTGTTTGTTGCATTTGTGACAATTACCTCTGAATCTTGGTTTTTCCCTGCATTCATTTGCTTTGTGACCATGTTGATTGCAGTTGTAGCATTTTCCATTGAATTCTGCTTTTTCATTGTTCCAACATTTATTTGAAGTATGTCCTATTTTACCACAATGATTACAAGTAGGTTTCTGATTTCTTTGAGTACCTTGCTTAGAAGATTCACCTTCTCCTTTGTATCCAAGTCCTGCTTTTCCTTTCTGCCTATGCAGATTTCGCTCATACAGCTGATTCAAGTCTTCTTGGCTTTTTAGCATTCCTTCATTGATTTGTTTTTCGGCGTTTAGGTCATCCACCAATCTTAGATTGATTTCCTTTTCAGATCTTAGTTCTTCTCTTGTGTTTTCTATTTCTGATCTTAGATTCAGAATTTCCTCATTTGTATGGGAGATCTGATCAATTAGGTTTTCTAGCTGAAGGGTTTTATTTTGGACTTCATTGTTCCTTCCATCTAATTCATCTTTCAACTTGTTTCTTTGTTCTAAGATCTCACAAAATCTTGTTGAGTGTAGCTCTTGTTCTCTTTTTAATTTTCTCACTTCTTCCTGCAGAGACCCATTCTTTTCTAGGAGTTCTTTGACAGCATTGTTTGCTTCATCTGAGCTATTTGAGGGAAAAAGATCTTCAATCTTTTCTTCAATGTAATTTTGATCATTCATCTAATTTGCAAGTTCCTTCCTTCTTCTTAGGGATTGGGAAAGATGTTCTTTTGCTTCCTTAAGTTTAGCTATGGCCATTTCCAGATCTAGCTTTTCATTTTCAATCACCTTGTTCAGTTTGAATACCTCCATTGTCCTGGATCTTTGCTCAAGCTATTTAAGCTTTATCTTGAGAACCAACAAAGCTCTGATTCCAATTATTGAAAATATTCAGGGATTAACCGAGTTACTGAGAGGGGAGGGGTGAATCAGTAACTTCGATATTTCTTACAATTACAGATGTATTAACATATAGTTCACTTTTTCTTTATGCATATAGAAAGCATGAAACTTAAAAGCATTCACAACAATGACACATAGATTTGGTTACCCGGAAGCCTTCCAAAAGAAAGTAAAACTGGGGTGGGGATGAAACCCACAAAGCTTTAGTACTGCAGAATAAAGTTGGCCGGTTAAGGCTTACAATTTGATCACTTCTGATGATCTGCCCTATTAGGAGCAATAAGGATTGCTAAATCTACCTTGTTAAAGGATTTACAAACATACAATGAAGTATGCACTCGGTAAAGAGATTTTACAAAAGACTGTTAAGTCTACCTGGTTAAAGGATTTTAGTACTGATTCACCTGTTAGGATGAAACAGTAGATCTCTTGCTTTGCAACTGGATTGTTGATTGAGATTCGTTGAATGTACTGATCACCTTCTATGATGAATTTGTCTTTGTTGTTCCCTATACTGCTGTAGCCCTTTGTAATTCGCTTATCTCTGCCTTTCCTTTTTTTTCACATACATACTCATATAATTACATCTTGACATTTTTACAACATTGTTTATATACAAGTCTAAACAATTAATTACAATTACAAAGTCGGCTTGACAAATAAACATAAGTGCCACTAAGTCGGCCCAAGTATGGTTACACAGTTCCTGCAAACTAACTCGGTGACTTTCTGATACTCGGCGCCCACTGCATTACTTGGCATCGTCATGCACTCAGTAGAAGTGAAGGCACGGTTCATACTAACCACTCGGTAGGTTTTGAACTCGGCAAATACTGGTGACTCGGTAGACATAATGTTACTCGGTTTACACTGTCTTGCTCGGTTTGCATTATCTTGATCGATTTGCACTGTCTTGCTCGGTTTGCACTGTCCTGCTCGGTTTGCACTGTTCTGCTCGGTTTGCACTGTTCTGCTCGGTTTGCACTCAGAATGCAAATAAGTGTTGTCACTAGTGGCAATTCTGCTTAATGCCAACATATTTAAGCCATAGACTTCTAAAAGGAACTATGCTACATAACATGTGCACTCAGGAAAATGCACTCAGGAACATGTGCAGTGTATAGATGCTGGAATCCAAATGAATCCCTACATTTATGTCTCTATGAACACCTGGTGAATCACTGCTATGGCTGCATTTATGTCTCTATGAACACCTGGTGAATCACTATTGTGGCTGTATTTATGTCTCTATGAACACCTGGTGAATCATTGTTGTGACTGCATCATCCAAATAGTGCAACAACAACACCAGATGTTGTTGTTCCATCTGGTATTGCTATGACATCATTTCCAAATGATGCATCCACAACAATAACCCACCATGCCCATCAACACTTTTGAAAATCTTGTCATTAAAAAAAATAAAATTTAGTCAAGTAATAAAATATTAATAAAATAACATACATTGTGTGAAGTGTTTGATCTCTTTTTATTTGTTTTGTTGTTGATATTCACTATGTGGTACTCTCCGTTTATGATCATTTCATGAGGAAATGTCTTGATGGCTCACAGACTGCAAGCTAGGGCATCATGCATTGTTTATGAGCTCACTGTTTGAGCACCTCATGTCCCTATTTGATTGACCGATGCTCTGTTTGTTATATTGAGTTTACATCATATATTTAATCTTAATAAATATCTTATAAAACAACATAAAACTAACCCAAAATACTTTGTCTTAATAAAATCTTAATAAAACAATATATTTAGTCTTAATAAAATCTTATAAAATAACATATATTGTGTGAAGTGTTTGATCTCTCTTTATTTGTTTTGCTATTGATATTCACTAAGTGGTACTCCCTGTTTATGATCATTTTATGAGAAAATATCTTGATGGCTTTTGGGTTGCAAGCTAGGGCATCATACATTGTTCATGAGCTCATTATTTGATACTGGCATTGTTTACATCTTTTCATTTGGAATGCTTGATGACCCGCGAGCTTTGAGAGCCAAGGCATCATTGCTATTACCTTCAAAGAATTGTATGAAGTGTTTGATCTCTCTTTATTTGTTTTATTGTTGATATTCACTATGTGGTACTCCCCATTTATGATCATATCATGAGGAAATGTCTTGATGGCTCACGGGTTGCAAGCTAGGGCATCATGCATTGTTTATGAGCTCATTGTTTGAGCACCTCATGTCCCTATTTGATTGGTCGGTGCACAAACAGTGAGCTCATAAACAATGCATGATGCCCTAGCTTGCAACCCACGAGCCATCAAGACATTTCCTCATGATATGATCATAAACGGGGAGTACCACATAGTGAATATCAACAAAAAAAAAGAGAGAGATCAAACACTTCACACAATATATGTTGTTTTATAAAATTTTATTAAGACTAAATATATTATTTTATTAAGATTTTATTAAGACAAAGTATTTTGAGTTAGTTTTATGTTGTTTTATAAGATTTTATTAAGATTAAATATATGATGTAAACTCATAATTATAATTGATATATATAATACAATAGTATGTAGTATAATTTATACATTTGTGAGATGTGATTAATTCTAGTTATATGATGTTTCAGGATTAAATTGGTGAGTTTGTATACTTTTTCCATTTTAAACTAACCTATGACTTCAAAGGAGGAATTATGAAATATAGTTGTAGGTAGTTATCTCTTCTATAATGATGGAGGAGTGAAAGGTAATGATCAATGAGGTTGCTGCTATTAGATCATACATTAATACACTTATTGTTTTGAATTTGAGTTCGGGCATCATGCAATGTTATTGCTGTCATTGCATGCTTGTTGCTGTTGTGCACCATATATTGTTTTATACACTGTTTATTTCATTGAGACCATGAGCTTGACATTTGTAATCTATTTTCTATTATTGGATCAATGCTACCATGTTGTTGAGGCTGTAGATGCATTGAATCACCACTGCTATTCTATTTTTATAGCAACAATATAACAAACAAAACACTGACTAATCAAATAGGGACATCAGTAAGACATTTAATGCATTATTACTTCATCATGATGATAAAAATTTCATTGGCTCAAAGCACATAGAATGTGGTTAGATGCATTGAATCACCACTTCCATTCTATTTTGATGAAGAAGAACTATGTTATAAAATTTCAAGGCATGAAATTTTATAACTGTACATATATTTTATGAGTATAACTGTACAACAGAAGAGAACCCACATGTATTGGTTGTTATTGGTATATGAAAGGTTTTGGTTTGCCTTTCCCAATTGACATGTCATCCTAAGATTCAAAAGTACCAAGGTAATAATAAGTCTTGAACATAAATGCATGATTGTGGATCCTCAAGTAGGAGTTGTGATGCAAATGAAGAACACTTATATGAGTTTACCCACATAAGGACAATGGTTTCATTCATCTTTCTTTCAAGTTCTCTTGGGTACTTTCCTTAGCCTCTAGGCTTGGGCATCCTATAGGGGTTGAACCAACATTACAAAGACAATAAGGACACATAGAACAATAGGTTTGGGGACTTAGACTTATGTTCAATCCTTAGTAATGGTTTGGGGAACTAATTACTAGATGAGTGACTACAGTACCCTAGTTTGCATTATTAGATGATCTTGTTTAATTTGTGCTCATTTCATGAAAAGATACATGTAAAAGAAAATAATTTTTTTCATCTAAAGATTACATGTATATATATGAAAAATATCTTGTATATACTATACAAGGAAAATAAATTTCAGAAGAAAATGCAAGAGTACATGCATACATAAGAGGATGAACATAAATAATAAGGGTGCCAGACATTGCTTGAAGTGATGAATTTTTGACTCGGGTATGAATCTAGTGTGCCCCTATGTGATCCAAAACCTGCAAAGAAAAGAGAGATGGGGGTTAGATAAAAAATATCTAAGTAATGAATGACATCCTATTACTGATCCTCATCTATAATTATGCATGTGCATAGTCAAGCCATACACTTTTGAAAGAAAAACCATGCTATAGGATATGTGCACTCAGAAGAATGTTGCAGAGAGTAAATAACTGCATTTATGTCTGTATGAACACCTGGTGAGTCACTATTGTGACTACATCATTCAAAAAATACAAAAATAACACTAGATGTTGTTGTTTCATCTGGTGTTACTGTGACATCATTTCCAAATGATGCACCCACAACAGTCACACACCATGCCCATCAGCACAAGGTAGTCATGAGCAAGCAATAGAAGCGACATACATCATCATCAAATTAGAGGAAAAAAGTATCAAATCTGCATATTGAGGGAGGAGTACATCATGGATTTCAAGTAAAGATTATAACATCACAACATGGTTGGAAGCCCCAAGGAGGCCCCATTGCATGCAGTGAGTAAGCTACATCAAAATAAAGAGGTACACAAATCTACATCATCTATACATTAATGCTATGGCATGGAGTATATTTGAATCTGCATTTTAAAGGATAAGTAAAAAAGTTGCATGATGCTAGTGAAATTAAAAAAGGTATAGATCTAATGAAGTAATGAAGCTACCCACATTCTATGTGCTTTGAGCCAATAAAATTTTTATCATCATGATGAAGTAATAATGCATTAAATGTCTTACTGATGTCCCTATTTGATTGGACGGTGCTCTATTTGTTATATTGCTACTATCAAAATAGAATGGTAGTGGTGATTCAATGCATCTATAGCCTCAACAACATGGCGACATCAATCCAATAACAGAAAATACGTTACAAATGGAAAGCTCACGGTCTCAATGAAATAAACAATGTATAAAACAATATATGGTGCACAACAGAAGCAAGCATGCAATGACAATAATAACATTGCATGATGCCTGAGCTCAAATTCAAAATAGTAAGTGTATTAATGTATGATCTAATAGCAGCAACCTCATTGATCATTACCTTTCACTCCTCCATCATTATATAAGAGATAACTACCTACAACTATATTTCATAATTCCTCCTTTGATGGCTCACGGGCTGCAAGCTAGGGCATCATGCATTGTTTATGAGCTTGCTGTTTGATTTTCAGCCAATCAAATAGGGACATGAGGTGCTCAAACATTGAGCTCATAAACAATGCATGATGCCCTATTTTTCAACTTACAAGCCATCAAGACATTTCCTCATGAAATGATTATAAACGGGGAGTACGACATAGTGAATATCAACAACAAAATAAATAAAGAGAGATCAAACACTTCACACAATGCCTTGAAGGTAATAGAAACGATGCCCTAGCTCTCAAAGCTCACGGGTGATCAAGCATTCTAAATAAAAAGATGTAAACAATGCCAATATTAAACAGTGAGTTCATGAACAATGTATGATGCCCTAGCTTGCAGCCTGCGAGCCATCAAGATATTTCCTCATGAAATGATCATAAATGGGGAGTACCACATAGTGAATATCAATACCAAAACAAATAAAGAGAGATCAAACACTTCACACAATATATGTTATTTTATAAGATTTTATTAAGACTAAATATATTGTTTTATGAGCTCACTATTTGAACACCTCATGTCCCTATTTGATTGGTCAGTGCTTTACTTGTTATATTGATGCTATTAGATCAAATAGGGATATTAATAATAAAATAAGGACATCAATAATAAAATAATACACTTACTATTTTGAATTTGAGCTCATAAAGATTAAGATATCCCTATTTTATTACTGGTGTCCCTATTTACATCTTTTCATCAAATGACCCAAAAATATCAAGAATGGTCCTATATGGTCACTAATAGCCAACTTTCAGAAGAATATGAATGAATGCAAACATACATAAGTGGATGAACATAAATGATGAAGGTACCAAACATTGCCTGAAGTAATGAAGTGTTGACCCAAGGTTCAATCCAATATGCTCTTGTATGATCCAAAACCTGCAAGGAAGGAAAAGATAAGGTTAGATACAAAGGATCTAAGCAATGCCTGACACCCTACTACTGATCCTCATCTACAATTATGCATGTGCATAGTCAAGCCATACACTTCTAAAACAAACTATACTATAGAACATGTGCACTTAGGAAACATATGCATGCAATGATTAAATTAAGACCAAAATGGAGCAAAAAATGTGATGTCAAATGTGTTATCAAGCAACACCTCATGGGCTGTGAGTCAACATGGTATATATGTTGTTTATACAATATCAGTAAAATGACATCTACAACCTCAACATGACAACATTGATCCAATAACAGAAAACACATTACAAATGTCAAGCTCACAGTCTCAATGAAATAAATAGTGTATAAAATAATATATGGTGCACAACAACAACAAGCATGCAATGACAACAATAACATTGGATGATGCCCGACGAGCTCAAATTCAAAACAGTAAGTGTATTAATGTATGATCTAATAGCAACAACCTCATTACCTTTCACTCCTCCATCATTATAAAAGAGATAACTACCTACAACTATATTTCATAATTCCTCCTTTAAAGTCATAGGTTAGTTTAAAATGGAGAAAGTATACAAACTCACCAATTTAATCCCAAAACATCATATAACTGGAATTAATCACATCTCACAAATGTATAGATTATACTACATACCATTGTATTATATACATCAAGTATAATTATGAGTTTACATCATATATTTAGTCTTAATAAAATCTTATAAAACAACATAAAACTAACCCAAAATACTTTGTCTTAATAAAATCTTAATAAAACAATATATTTAGTCTTAATAAAATCTTATAAAACAACATATATTGTGTGAAGTGTTTGATCTCTCTTTATTTGTTTTGCTGTTGATATTCACTAACTATGTGGTACTCCTCGTTTATGATCATTTCATGAGAAAATGTCTTGATGGCTCGCGGGCTACAAGCTAGGGCATCATGCATTATTTATGAGGTAATTGTTTGAGCACCTCATGTCCCTCATAATCAAATAGGGACATTATTTATGAGCTCACAATTTGCTATCTCTGACTCTCAAAAGAAAACTTATAAAATGATCCTTAAAGCTGCTAACAATCTGCCTTCTATTTGTCATGTTGATTCTCATAGATATCTGAAGTGAAAATGGCTTGACAAAACCATTATATCTAAGATTAAAGCTAAGAATATTTACAATATTATTGGTGTTAATGAATCCATTATTGATCATGTTAATTCTGTTTGGTATTCCACTCTTGATAATAACAGTTGGAAGAAGTTTTTTGAAACTCTTTGGAAAAGTAATATTGAGCCAAAAATCAAGTGCTTTAAATGGCTTGCTATTCTTGACAGACTTCTTGTTAGAAAAGATTCTTCCATGTAGGAGCTCTGTAGCCTTCGTAGATTACCGAAAACTGGCAAACACATTCTTTTTGACTGCATTTTTGCTAAAGAGATTTGGGCTATGTTTGGTATTACTTATCCTTTACAAGTTAATATACTTGAAATTATCACTGGAAATATATATGGTATTAAAAAAGATTCTAATCTCTTTTGGAATATCCTCTCTTCTAACATCCTTTGGCAGATTTGGAAGTCCAGGAACGAAGAAAGGTTTCAGAACAGCCCAAGGGTTCTTACTGAGTTTTTTCAGAAACTCACTCATTTTAAAATTTTCATGTAGGTTCATACCACGATGATGATGGAGAAGGAGAAGCTAAAAAGATTCCCGAAGGATGGTCATGCCACCTTCTTTGTCTACGAGTTGAAGCATGGATACACTTGGAGAAGGAACATGGATGATCTGCAAACTTTTGAGAGGACCTACGCAAGGCTTAACTAGGAAATCAAGAAGAACATCAAGTCCAAAAAAGATGAGATATACATGTTGACCCAAACCCAGGAAAGGAAAAGCATTGTGTGGATGGAGGGTCCGTTGGGATGGACTGCCTGGATGGACACTTATAATGATATTCTGCATTAAGTTCACTTATTTTCAGTACACTCTTTCCGTTGTAGATACTTTTTGGTGAGGCTGAGACTCCTTTGTTGTACTCTCTGTTGATACTTTTCTGTAACCTTTTTTGATCCTCCTATATATAATATAAAATATATAATTTAGATGATAGCCATCCAAAATAGAATGACATATATTGATTTGCATTCACCTCACCAACTAATTAAAATTTTAATATATATATTTAGTTTAGTTTAAAATCTAAATATTTTAAATAATAAAGAGGTAATATAATAGGCTTAATTTTATATATTTGATATTAAAATAAAAAAATAAGAAATAAAAATATATAATTTGATATTAACTATTATTTTAATAATAAAAAATTACAATAAGAAAATTAATTTAATTATAATCTAAAAATTATAATTAATTTATAAAAAAATCAATTAAAATAAACTACAATACAATATAACATACTCTTTTATTCTTTTATTTTTTAAAAATATATCAAATATATTATATAGATGTCTATGTTTACTATTTAAAATAATTAATTTCAATATTTATATCATAACAATTATGGGCCAAAAAAAATGTTTTTATTTGCAACATGAAGCACGTCTTCATGTTAATATGGCTTGAAAAGTGGAGAAAGAAACCATCATTCCTAAAAATATCCACCTCAAATATATTAACCAATCATAATGATATTTTTTAGAATTTAAAAACTTAAATAACATGCATGTAAACTTTAAAATAATAAAATAAATTTGAAAAATAAAAAATAACTTACTTATCATTAGTTCAAATTCATTACAATAGTACTATGCCTTACCGACAAGTACTAATAAAGATAAACTTACATAAATATATACTAATTATTCTTTACCCATTTTAAAACTTCAATAGATATATGCTTCTTTTCAGCTCCTAGACTGTCTATTCCTTGACGCTATGAGATCTTCTCTATTCATTATATAAGATTTAGGGCTCCTTCAAAACCTCTCTGTTACCCTTCCTCCAATTTTTTAATTGGGATTGCTAATTTCAATCATTTCAATTATACATGCACTGAACCTTGAATAATGTGTTTATATGTTATACTCGAGATTGACTTACACAATAGTATTTGCTAATCACATTTTAAAGATCCCACACCTTACAAGTATACAGTGAACATGCCCAACTTCCTATGCACAAAAATTAACAATAAGATTGCTTGGATTGTGTTACAATATCCTTGTAGAAAGGGATGCATGTTCACCCTAAGTCAAATGGAATATATATATTTTTATGAAGTTAAAATAGTGTGTACTTTTCTATTGGAATAAGTTGAAGGTTGAGGACAATAAACATGACTGAAATGACAGAAAACAGTCAAAGAAAGCCCAAAGAGGCACTGCCATACACTGACAACAGTGCTCAATCCAAAAAATAGTGTTTTTTGATCCATTACACTTCCCAAAGTGGAAGAGATGAAATGCACTTACATCCTTTTGCACCTCACATTTTGAGCCTGCAATTTCCTAGAAGTTCTGCCACCCTCTTATCAATGTGAAAAGCTGTACCTTGAAACATAAACAAAGAATCTATCATGTGAACATCTCATGAACATAAACATAGTATCAATCATAGATGCATTCAATTGGGCTCCTCTGCTTTCTATATTTGTTTGTATATTGTATTTGATTCTACACTGTGAGGGCCATCATCATTGATTTCTTTCTTTAGAACTTATAAAATTAAAAATGATTACATTCTCGAAAAAGTGCATGGAGATTATGATGGTCCAAACAAAGAATAAATTAGGTAAAAGGTTATTCGTGGGCCTTCACAGCAATTGATCATTTCATGCATATCAAATCAAGAAAGATATGCTTCCAACTTTCTTAGCTTTGATGAGACATGAAAGATACCTTAGCTAAAATTCGTGGGGAGTTACAGTAATTGTGGAGATCAGATAAATACGTAGGTTTTGGGCTTTAATTACGTAATACTGTTTTTGATTATTGGTAAAGTGAGGTTTTAAAAGGGTTTGAATTATTGTCTAATCAAGTAGTCAGCAGAAAACAGTATGAGTATTATGAGAAATGGAACAAATAAAATAATTTAGTTTGTGGTCATTTATAGATCCAAAATAACAAGTCATATGTTAGACTGTTTAGTTTCATGGATGTTATTAAAATTATTTCAATTATTCATTTATACAAATATCAAAAGATTAATAATCTAGACAACGTCTGATCCCAGTCTAACAATCTGCACACCCTTCATGGAGAATGTGAATTTGAAACATTATTAAGAATATCTCTGTTCCTTCTCAAATTACGTACACTGTTTTTGATTAGTGTAAAATGCTAGATCTTAAGATAGGACATTAAAAGTTCCGGGAATACAACAGTCCAGCCAGAACAAAAGATCGGGCACCCAAACAGCACACAGAAAAACACTGCCAAAAAAAACAGTCCAATTGAAAAACCCCAATCCGCTGCGTAAGATAAACCAAAGGAAAACAACAGATAAGAGAGAGGGGATTAAATTCATACACTGTTGTTTCAAGATGGATGTTTCGATTTTATAATTTATTTTAAGTTTTATGTTATTGTGGGTGATTGTTTTCTATAATTTTCTTAATTTATAGATTAAGGTTTGTAGTTGTTTTCTTATAAAATTTATCAATTTTGTTTATATTGAAACATATACAATAATGAAATTCAACAAGAACAGATCAAATGATAAGAAGAATTAGACAATAATAAATTTGTAGTCAACAACAAACTAACAACAATTTATAAAAGCAAAGCAAAAGATATAAGACTAAGCTCCTTAATATCAACAACAAAAGACTAACCAGCTTAAAGCACCTTGAAGTCAGAACTGCTTGAGGGAATTGTAGACCCTAACGAGCTCCCTAGTTTCATGGTCAAGGGAATTGTGGAGCCTAATGATTTCTCTAGTGAATTGTTGTTGCAATTTTCCTTCTTTGTGAAAATCACATTAATTAAAGTTAGTCATGAATCAGAAGGATAAGTGGGGCATGAGGGGAGCCTTTTGTTAGACCAACATCTAGTTCAAGCTAAGATCAATTATAATTGTCTTTTTATATACCTTTTCTATACAATGAACTTTGTGATGAAGTTCATAATGAAAATAGTTAAAACTTTATTTTAAATAGGTTATAGTTGAAGAATATAAAAATTTCGGCACTTCTTTCTAAAAACACTTTAAAAATAATTTGACGATGAGAAGGCATCTGTTGAACTTTTTTTCTTACATAAAGTTTGCTTCCCTCACGACATGTACCTGCATGACCCACCTTATTGCATTTTAGACATAGTATCAAAGAGTCTTCATAAACAAATTGAGCTACAATAAACTACTATATCTAATTACTTTTTAAAAATATTGTTTTTATTGTTGTTCAATATAAACTATATTTATTTAAATAGTTTACCACATAAATATTGTAAGTTATATTCTTAATCTAATATTTAAAAAATAGATATTTATTTAAACCTAATTTTAAATTTAAATGATGTGAAAGATTGTATGAAAGTGATTATTGACTTAACAAATCTATAAAATTACCCTTTCCAATTTAATATAATAAAAGTTTGACCCTAACTAATCATCAAATTTATTTAAAGTTTTTGGTTACCATTTTTACTACCATTTAATACTTTAATACAATTTTTACTACCATTATAATTAAACCTCTCCATATGATAATATATTTGAGCTTTGCCTTGCAAGAAAAGTTACAGTACACCCACTAATAATATTTACATTGACAAAAATGGATTTAAAGTCTGGTTATAAATAGACAGACATGTCCCAAAATCAACATCGACATGATTTTCTTGATTAAAATAAAATAATCAGTTATGCATGACAGATTCTTATTAAAAAAAATTCATGATAATGTATGATTAGGAGGCTCTGCTCATGGTATAAGTGCAGCTAGTTTTCTGGGCCCATGGGTTCAAAATTTCAGGAGCAATAATTTCTTATATCAAGATGCCTCCACTTGCACTATTGGTATTTTATGTAGACAAGTTCTGCTTGTTCCTAGATCCACCATGTGACTAGGTGTGTACTTCAATCCAGCCTAAACGTTTTCTTTATTTATTCCTCAGAAAGACAGCCTGACTTAGCCTGAATCTATTTTACTCAAGTCTTCTAGTTAAGGAGAGCTTCATAAATGTGAAGACATTTTGGTCAAGATGCTAATGATTTCAGTTTTTCTATTTTTCCAAATTGGTGAAGGGTATATAAATGAGATAGCAAATTGAGTTAGCTTGATTTTAGGAAAATCTTATGAATAAAGTGCATTTGGAGTGGTATTCGATATGCGATTTTGGAAGAGTTCCGAAGTTTCAAGCTTGTAAGCATCACTTATATGTAATGAACATTAATGGAGTTATTCATTTTCATGAGAGATGGGGTGGGGTGGTGTGGATCACTAATTATTAAATGCGGATAAATGAGTTTGACTAAAAAAACACGCAGTTGAATTCTAATAGCAACATAGCATAATTTGACATATTGTAGAAATTACTTCCTACTTACCAACTATCTCCTCATTGAACATATCTTGTAATGAAGATGCTGCTAAATTACTTGTGTACTTGATTTGGATGTCATTGTAAGCTTTACATTCCAAAACAAAATACTTTTCTATTTCTATTGTTTGAAATGTGCACAAGAAACAATTTTTCCTCCCATACCTCTTTTGGCCTTTTCTATATACCTTCTGGAATGATGTGATTTAGTCCTTAAGGGAGATATGAGAATCTTTGCTCCCCAAGAAATATTGACTTCTATATAGGACTTTTGTTAATATTCATAAGTAGAGTTAAATTCCTTAAGGTAATATTTCTTCTTTCTCCTTACTATATTTTTCCACATAGGCTTGTGAAACTTATCCACAACAAACACCTTTATTTATTTTCTATTGCTAGGACATGCATTTAAGTGAATATGTCATTTTTCTCATCCATCTATTTTTAAGTTTCATCCATGACTTCTTTAGCGTTCATGAAATCTTTAAAAACAACCTTTGGCCATCTATTTGCCTCCATTTGTTTAATTTTTTAAGATATATTTAGAGACACCTCATAGCAATGACTTCAATAGAAATTTCACTGAAGTTTTTAACTTGAATATGTTTGTGATATTGAGTTTTTTGGATTCTATTTATCTGCTTCCATTTTGAGTTTGAAATGCCATTGATTCATATTTCACTCTCATAACACCAAAATTATTAATAATCCAAATATAAATTTAATAGTTTTCTAATCTCACAACTCCACCTTTTTGAATTTATTTTGAACACCAAAATATGTTCTTTAAGCTCCCAAAGCTCTCTTCCTTCTTCAAAATTTCCAACAGAATTTATTGTTGAAGTCAATCTCAAAATATATACTTAGTTACTTCTACAATAGTCCCTTTTTTTTTGAAAAAAGAGGGGGTGAAAATTTTATTCAGAAAAAATTAGAGTACAAAGCAGAAGGCCCAAGGCTAGAATAAGAACAACAAAACAACTGAGAAGAGGCTCCAAAAGGACTCTTGCCAGGAAATCAACTACACAACATTGTCCTCCATAATTAACCTTTCCAAGGTTTCCCTGTACTTCGGCCTCAAGAGGCCCCAATCATCCACATCCACCTATCCAAGTTCTTAGAAGCCCATTTTGCCAGACAATTAGCCACTTTGTTCCATTCATGAGGAATATGACAAAAAAAATATGATCCAACAAAGAACATAGATTCCAGATTTGTTTAACCACCAAGGCCAATTGCCAATTAGCATGATTCAAATCTCGCACATTCAACATATCAATCACAATCTGAGAATTAGATTCACAAACAATCTTCTTCCAACCAAGAGAGCACCCTTGCTCAATAGCATAGAGAATAGCTATAACCTTATAGCTCCATAAGGTTATTAGAGTAATGCCCCTTATGAGAAGAAAAGGCGAAAAAAGACACATTTCTATCACTAGCTCTGCCAATACCACCGCTTCCAACATATCCAGGATTCCCCCTAGATGGCCCATCGATATTAACTTTCAAAACTCCTTCCAGGATTCCCTCCTCCTTCCAGGAGGAGGGAGCCACCTCCCTTCCCTATAGATTTTCTGTTTGGTATGCCTCAATTTCTTTTCGATTGAGAGGCTCGCTCCATTACCAACTAGATTCAAATTCTTTATTACAACCAAATCACTAGAATCCACAAGTTCATAAACATCACTCTACAACACTCCCTTAAAAACAAAAGTCTAAACTGATTTTTTTTTCCTTTCTATTAGAAAAAACTCATAATCTCCACCTCCCAAAGATAACTCTTATACCTACTTCTTGATAAAAATGTTTTGAGAGTATACCAACAATCTGAATCTTTAAGTGGACCTAACAATCAAAATAAGATTGTAGATATATAAAATAAACCTTTATAACATATTCTCCCAAAAGTATGTCATCCCTAACTATCCCATCTTAAAACATAAAAAAATGATGACAACTATTTTTACGATTAACAAACTAATAAGATTATAAATTGAAGCTCTCAACTCCATAACAACAAAACTAACATTTTATATTCATCAGAATCAGATGACACAATTTAGACGCTAGATCCTCGTCCCTCAACACATCGAATGCATTATTTCAGATGTTAAAACTCTAACAACTTGCTGTTGCACCATAACCTCATATACAGGGGTTTGAATATGACAGCTAACCCTTCCTGTTATTAAATTTTTCAAAATGGCTATCAATTGAATAGTATCTTTAAAATATTAAATATACTATAATTGATGTAAAAAAATATCAAATCTATATCTTCATGCTATGCTAACATAAAATTTGAATTGTATTTTATGTAAAAAATGTGCAAATACTGCTAAAAACTACAAAATTCAGGACCATAAACATGCTAATCTCACATTTACTTTTTCTGATAATGATCAACGGAATGTCAACATGCCAAAGAAAAGACAATGTTTCTCTGCAAATCAAACTTTTTTGGGAAGGGAGAGAGTGGTTGATACAAGCTGGTTAAGAATCTATTTCTTCGGTGGGGATCCCAAATCCTTTTGACCTTGCTTTTTAGCTTTTCTTGCGGACCAATTTATTTCTTAATTCCAATATGCTATGCTCCTTGATGGAATGTTGGCCATAGCCATTTGTTAAATTATTCATAATAATTGTCACCATCAGTGATGAACTCCAAGATGAAACAGTTGTCCCAAGTCCCAACCTTAGGTTAACACTAAAAATACACAAAAAGACTCCTTTTATACACAGTTCACAAATCCTATATTAGGTGTATCTTCTTTATCATTTCACTCCTTGCTTAGTCTGCAGAAGTCTGCATTATACCTTCTCTGAGTGTATTTTCCATAGACCCAAAAGGCCCACATATGCAAATACTTTGATTCAGGCCTTCTCATGAAATGGGTAGCTCAGAAACAGTAGATGGTCATGGGCACTGGTGGCAGAGAGTTTTAGTGAAGAAGGCTAGGCCTCCTTGCTTTGGATCAATCAAGTGGAAATGTCTGGTAAAGGGAGGAACAACTTGTTATTCAAAGCCACCTTCCACAAGGTTTCAGTTTCAGTATGATCCATCCAGTTATGCACAGAATTTTGATGAAGGCTGTTGGCAGGACTCTGAGCATCCTTACTACAGAGATTTCTGTTCTAGGTTTGTTGTAACACCCATTGGGAAACCAGGGGAGAAAAATGAGTGAATGCCATTGTAAAGAAACTGGATCCTCATTATCAGTTTAATATATTAGCTAGTTTTGCTTGTCTTTCTTTTGATGGTGGTACTTGTTTTTCTTTTGATGGTGGTGCTGTTGAGTTCCTGAAATGAGGTATTTGTGGTGGGTTACCAGGCTTTTATCTTAAGGAAAGTATTCATGGAGGGGACAATCTTATGTTTTCTCAGCAGGTGTGAAAACATAGGAATTTTTTTATGGTTATGTGCATAAGTTCAGGATTTTTAATATTGAATTATGTAAGAATCATTCCTGAAAATGTTATAGCTAGGACCAAATAGACTATCATTACATTCACATATCTCAAAAACCTCTACGGTCTTTTTGCTCACCTGAGATAAGTTGAGTTAAAAGATAGCTGCTCAAGTTTTCAGGTAAAATTTTAAGTTGCTGAAATTTGTATTTTTAACAGGGGACCTGCACAATAAGAATTAGAACTGTACCCCTCTCCATAGACCTGTATTATAAGATAGTTGCTCTAGCCCTCTCCATACATCTACTATTCATGTGGGAACCAAACTCCATCATAGGTATATAGGCTTCTAGTACTGGTGGAATATGCCATTTTTCTCAGAAAAAAGCTGGCTAATTTGAAGAGCAAATTTACAGGCACAAAATACATAAACATCTCATTATAACAATGTTTAGAGATACTCTTTTTCATTAAAGGTGTTACCACAAGAAAGAAGATCATCTATAGAGAATATTGGTGACAGGCAGGATGAAGCATTTTTAAGTACTGTTAGTCTCAAACAAAAAGTACAGGGTAGAACATATGCATCATGGACTGAAAAAATGGGATAGGCTTATTTTGGATTTTGTTTTGATGATTTAAAATGTGTTATAAAAACAAAATTGAATGTACAAATTATCTCATAGTACAAAGATTTAGCTAGCTGGAACAGATTAATTTTGGTTTTGGCTTTCTTTAAAGGACAGTATCTTGGGTAGGATAGGATGGCGCCTGTCTCTTCTTGTGAAGGATGGTAACATTAGGTAAATAAGTATGGCCATGTGATGGACAAGGACTATTTGACTAACATTATAATTTTTTATTGTAGGAGAGGAGGATTATGAATGAAGTTTTAGAAGTAAAAAATTAATGGTGATTCAGAGATTTAAGGCTTATTTTGGGAAAATGCATTGTAAATCAAATTTTAGAAGATGATTTGCACCTTTTTCTTTGCCAAATTCTTAAGTCCTATTTCGTGTATAATTAAAAGTAGTCTACTAGTGCATTGTGCTGATGCTGAAATTAGGAAATGTGGATGACAATAAAAAAATTTAAGAGACTTACGTGTGAAATATGTTCACATTTAAAAAAGAAAGAAAAGAAGTACCATTGTTGAAGCAAGCAAATGAATGCTTTTGTAGTTATTTTAAATAGATTAATGAACAAGATTACATAGTATTTGGAATGATTACGTTGAGCAAGTGTTTACATTTTCATGTTTGGAATGGGTTTAATTGTTAGTGGTGAGAAAATTGCAAATCAAAATGTACTATTCTTTTTTATTATTCTAATAGATTTTAAAATTTCTGGTCATCTTTTTAAAGCACTTATATTTATCTTTTGTATGAGTCATACATCATATAGAATTATTTTTGATGTGTTTCGTAATATCCTCTCACCTTCTTGATGGCTTCCTCAATAGAAGGGTCTCCAATTATAAATACTCTATAAAGTTGGGTGGAAGTCTCTTCTTGAACATATGGGCATATGCGATTGGATACCCAAATGCATGCTATTTTAGTCTTGTACCCATCTAGTGCCATAATTTATAGTTGTTCGATCTTTTTGGCCTCGGCCACATTTCTTTGGTATTTTCTGTGATCATTTTTGACACTGAATTTGATCTTTTCCCTAGGCAATATTTATTTCAATTTTAAACCCTTTGGGACCAATGATTACTCAATTTCTTGTTCTACCATTTCAATATGATTTGTATCGATGATATTTTGTTACTCCTTCCGTTCCTCAAATTTGTTAGATATTTGGTCTTTTTTATATGATCTATTGCATGATTAGACAAATAGTTAGCTATACCATTCACTTCTTTGCATGCGTGTCTGAGTGTGTTTCTGATAATTGCTTTTACAAATGGAACTTATCAATTCACGTTGTGAATTGCTAATTGGGTGTTTTTTATGAATCAGTTGTGCAAATCATAACTAATGAGTCCCCCTCAATATTGATCTCATTGAGTTTTTTCTTTCTTACATAGAGTTTAAGTCCTTCATAGAGGGCTATAAATCCATCTTTTTTGTTGAAATCTTCTAGTAACTTGATAGCATTTGCCCAACATAAATCTTTCATCTCATTTCTAATGGTGAATCCAACACCCAAGGGCCTAGGATTTCCCCTTGAGGCCCCATAAACAAGAGCTGAGTATCCCATGTGGAGGGTGTTGGTGTGTTAAGTGTTGTAACTAGTAGGTCTTTATCCTAGGTTCTAAACACACATTTACTTTAGTTTACTTAAGTACCATATAGGAATATTCCCACTTTTAGTGGTTTTGTCACATTATCAATTTTCCACCTTAAGTGGGACTTTCGCCTTTGGCGGACTTATAACTTTATCACTTTTCCACCTTTGGAGGGCAAACCACCTTTAGTGGACGTGTTGCACTATCACTTTTCCACCTTTGGAGGGTGATCCACCTTGGTGGACATGTTACACTATCACTTTTCCACCTTAGGTGGGTGATAAGTCATCACTTTATATATCATGTCACAAGATTAAGATGCTTGTCATAATCTTATGCCTTCCTTGTCTTACCTTGAGCTACTTAACCAAGAGATCTCTTTTGTAATCTCAATTCATTCTATTGCATCATTAATAAACTCACATTATTCTTCATTATTGATCTCTCTTGCGCTTTCATGGAGTGCTTTGATTTTGGGTGGCTATAATCTTTAGCCAATATTGCATGGTATAGAGCATTCTATACCCAAATCTAACATGATATTAGAGCTTGTGGTATTGCTTTTTTTAATCTTATTGAGTGATCTATATTGCAAATCTTGGTACATTTGCTCTCATTAGTTTTGCACTTGCATACTTTAGATCATCTTAGAATGGTGAATGCAAGTATTGCATCTCACTCATAGGTTGAATCTTCCATTTTGGAGTAGTCAAGTCACTAATCCTACATGCCCAATTTGATGAGCATTGCATAAGGGATTAAACTCACGTCAACTAGGAAGAAATAAGTTAGTTTTGGGAATTTAGTTATTCATTATGAGTGAATACTAGTGGCTAGATTCTTGAGTTAATGGTTTATTGAAGTGTTGGTTGCATTCTTATTGAATACCAATTTTATACCACACATTTTCTGGTGCCCACAGTGGGGCCCGAATAAGATTTTGGTCCTGTTATGCCGGCTGCATACCCATCCCTACATTTTATTTGGAAAAATGTCGGGTCCCCCTTTTGTTTATCTTTCTTTCTTTCACTTTTCTTTCCTTTTGTGGTTTTCGGTGTTCTTCCCCTTTTTCTTCTTCGGATTTCTTCTCCTAGAGTTTTGTTTGTCAGTCGTGCTGAGTTTTGGACTCTGGGATCCGGTTGTGTCATTTATGTCTTCATTGAAGGAGTGAACGCCGGGCATTCCTGGACCCGAAAATTAGGGCTTGTCTACGTCGAGATTCTAATCAACAATTAATGTGCTCGCTTAGGCATTATAAAAGGCTTTTACCCATCATTACTACAATTACCAAAAGCATAATTACCTTTAGAGCGACAAAACTTCCAAGTACGAATCCTCTCCGTTTGAGTTCCCTGTGTTAGTTTTTCGAGTGTTGAGGTTCGCGCTCCTACGTTTTGGGAAGTGATTTGGTCCTTCGAAAGGCAAGTGGGTGAACGTCTTAGTCATCTTTTAGTGTTCCCTCATTCCAGGTAAGCCCGTTCCGACCTTTGTTTCGCTTTTGTTCTTCCTATTTTTGTTTCTTTTATTTTGTCCCTCTTCTTCATGTTGTACCAGGGGCTTCACCCTATAAATAGGGTTGGTGTGAAGCCCTAGTGAGTTTGGTCATTGTCAGCCCACTCGATTCGTCCGACTTTTGTACATCCTTGTAAATTTATGTATTTTCTTGTAATATATATATTTCCTCTATAGATTAATGTAAATGCCTGTATATGCCTGCAAATATGTATATTTTTGTAGATTATCATACATTTATGTATAGGTTCTTGTATATGTTGTAAGTTCATGTTTATAATGTGAGTTCATGTAAATTGTAGTGTAGGGTACCGTTAGTAGTCATTGTCAACCAATATATAGCTTTGTTCATAGCGTCTGGTTTGCATCTTGTACATGTGTAGTTGTGTAAATAATTCCTTTGAGTCCTGTAAAGTCCCTTTGGTGTGTGTAGTGTCGAGTGTTGGCCTGGCCCTCACACCCGTGTGATACCCTTCGAGCCATTTTTGGCTTCACGCGAGTCCTCTTTGCAGCGATTGGGGACAATTTTCTTCCCCTAATTGGGTTAAGCATGTCAAATGGTGTCAAGTAGGAAGTTGCAAGTGTTTGTTGCAAGTCTAGTTTCAATTTTGAAATTCTTTGCAAGGCCAGCTGGGCCACGTCCCAACAATAAACCAATTTTGGTCTCAGGACCAAATGGTGTATGTATGGCATGTCTCCATTAGGGCGAGCCACGTCAATTCATGTAAAATTGCCAATCACCAATTCAGGTCCTAGTAGCCTGATGATTGGCTCATCACAAGTGTAACTTCATTTCCTGTCACCTACATCTTGATATCCATACTGACTTCTCATAGGTCTGCATTTACATTTGTCCTAGTTGGCTAATTAATGTCACTGTTGTCATGCCAGTTGTTAATTAAAATGTCATAACTCTGCACACATAGGTGTACACACACACAAGTTGAAAATGACATGCCATGATAGAAAATATCACATCAATTAGCCATTGTACCTCCCAACATTTCTAAGTCAGATATTCGGACCTCCGAAGTCTGAAAGTTTTGTCAATAATCTTATGATTTTATTGACAATTTTTTGGTCTTGCAGGAAATAGGTTGAAAAGATGGCAACAACAGGATCTCCCCTTGGAAGCCTAGAGCTACCAAGCACATCCATCGGCCCAACCAAGAAGTCCAAGGTAGAGAAGGCCTTGGAAAATCTCCCCCTAGTGATGAAATATCTTGAAGGGGTAGTTCATGGGTCCCAAATAGAGACTTCACTTTGAGAGATATCTGATATAGATTTCAGCACCTGGGACGAGTCGAAGAGCATAAAAAAAATAGTGTATCATCCAAAAAGAACCAATGACCCTTTTTGTCAGTTAATTTATCCACCTCCAGGATCATGCAAGCTGCATGCTTCCCACTATATGTGCAGGCTCCAAAATTAATACTCCTCAATGCCAAAAGCTATAACACTGCCATTCAAGATTCCATGCTATCTAATGGGGTTACCATTTCCTCCTTGGATTGCGATACTATTGCCACAGTTTGGAGGATCCCTCACTTTAGTGACACCGTCGTCATGGCTAGGGATTCTTCTTTGCAACAATTCACTGATGCACATAATGCGACCTGACATCATTTGAATACAACATGGTTATAGACACCCTACCAGGATTATAGGAAAATGAAGATGGATATTCCCCACACAAATTTCAAGGAGCTGATCCAGGAAAAAAAAATCTATTTTATGCAGGATTTTTGGAGAACTTCATGCCCTAGAGTTCTCTCCATGCATGTATTACTTCCTATATGGCATGACCACCAACAAGTTGCGCTTTGAGTGGGCTTCCATCATCTCCAACCACCTAGATACACAAATGAGGAAGGTAGAAGGAGAAAATAAATTGTATATGACTTCCTTCATCCTGTGGACATTAGCCCGCTAATTGGGAGGAGTCCGGGGTTTGAGTAGAGTTGGTATCCTTAGAACACAGGCAAGACAGTCTCCCCCATGGGATCATTTTACCTAGATCCGGTGGGATGAATGTTTCCAGAATTTTTGCAGAGTTAACAATGCCTTTGTATATAATAGGATCAAGGCGCTCACCGAGGATGTAGGTTCTAGATTGCCCCGAGAGACAATGGCCATGATGGCTCCGTGGGGGTGTTATTTCATTCAGTTTTTCCAGTTCACCTACATCCGGGTCTCCGGGTTCTCTAGATAACCATTTTTGTTATTGTTACCTCTAATTTTCACTTATTATTCATAGCCCTAATCCTCTCAAAAGTCACCCCATAATCCTTTTCAAAATGTATTATTGCTAAAGTCTGTCTCGACCTTTTGATTGTACCTCTTGCCAGTTGAACTTGAATCTTGAAATAGCCTTAGTTCAATATTCAATGTTCAATATCACCCCGCGGTATGTTTTTGTTTTCTTTTTTGTTTTCATATAAACTAAGTGGCATGTTTTTGCAAAACACATCTTTCCATTGAACTTTGAACCATGAACTTCCTAGTTCAAAGTTCAAGGTTCAACTGAGTCTTTCAATTTGTATAATGTTTTGATGATCATTAATCTTCCTTTATCGTTGTTTGTTTTGCCTTTGTAAACATACCAAAGGGTAGTCATGTCTTGTTCCTAATTGAACTCAAACTTTGAACTTTCTTAGTTCGGATTTCAAAGTTCAATGGATGCTCTCAAGATAAGAGGAAGAACATCCAACAGTGATCATGTGATGAAAGTGACAACTAGCAAAGAATATGACATCCGCATGTGGCACATATATAATCATTAAGAGAAGTTGCATTTAAATGTCATTTCACTCATGGGAAAGTATGACAGTTAATGCGATGATCAAGAAAACCTCCTGTCATAATTAATTAAATCTTTGAGCCATCACTTCATCATTAATTACAATTTTTTTGCAATCTTGTGACAAATTAGTGAATAAATGGGTGATACTTAGTCTTTCTGTCTGTTGTGGCAAAAAATTTCTCCCGGTGAAGGCAAGGATAACAAAGCAGTTGAGGTATCTTTTTTCCTCTCAAAGCTTAATGAATTGTGTGAAATAACAGGATAGTCATCTCTTCCTGGCGCTCTTGATTCAAATTGAAGCTGTTTGTATTTTGAAGTTGAAAGTACCCTATAGAGCTTCTGTGTTTCTCTATTCTTCTTTATTTGTGTTGATTCACCATCAAACCTCCACTTCCAAATTTTGGGTGTACTTCTCCCTTAATAAGTTCATTGCCTGAGTGTGATGAAACATTAATACGGTCGGGGGCACTAGAAGAACTTAGGAGCAAGGTTAAAAAACCTATCCCAAGTTCCATGTTAGAAAAGGTAATTCAGAGTGGACTAGCAGAAGTTGCTGCAATTCCCATAGTGACTCCGTGCTCAAAACTGGTAGTGGAATGCACCAGAAGGTACAACATAGAAGAGAAATGCATCAAAAGATAGATGGGAGCCCTTTGGTCTACATAAATAGAGATGTCATTCCAACCATGATGGGTATTCCTGAGAAAGATCCATACGAGGAATGCACTATTCCTTCTTCTCAGTTTGTTTTCTCTACCAAACGAAAAGTCTATAGAAATGAGATTTCTCAACATTGGCTATTGAAGGCACAAAAGGGGGGGTCTAGGCTTCCTAAACCTCTTACCATTGATCATTTCAAACCAGAAGTTACAGAGTTGGTCATATTGCTCAATAGAATCAAGGGGAATCAACATGCATATTACTGGAATGACTAGATGCATTTCTACATCCAAATTACTCCAGGAGGACAAAAATTCATCGACTAGGCTGATAGTATTGTAGATGAACTTTATCATCAGTTGGCTAATTTCCTAGGAGGGAGTAATTTCTATATGACCTCTTGCTTATTATATGTTCTTGTGTGCACTAGAGAGTGGAAAGGTCTCTTTCATGAATTACCTTCCCCAAATATGAAGGCGTATGCCTATTACCCTCATCTGTAGAAAGAATTTCACATGGGTAGCTTTGTGAAATTGGATGGAATCTTTTTTGGGGTTAGCCTATGAATTGCAGGGAAATGTTGAGCAGAGGATTTATGAAGAAGCTAAATTTTTTATCAACACCTATGGAAGTTTCTTCATTCAATTCAGGAGGTTCATTTACATTAGAGTCAGACGTTTTGAGGGAGAACCATTCAAACTACCAAGCTATGCCCTCGATAGCCTTGTCATAATAGAGGTTGGACACCAATTGGCTCATGTGCATAAAAGTGTGAAAGAAAGAAAGGGCAGGGCGAAGTCAAGTTTCCCCATTGAGCTGGGATCTTACACATGTAAAACATCTTTAGACACCCTGAATCTTAAGCTAGAACTAAACAAGTTGAACCTGAGAACTTTTGAAGCCATAAAGGACTTTGACAACATGGTTTATGCAATTCATCATTTCAATTTGCCTTCTGAGTTTCAACATCTTCCTCAGATGGAAGATTATTGGGAAAATTGCACAGACTATTTTGAGGTCAGGAGGAGATTATGGTTGAGACTTACTCTCAGCCAAATAGTCACCCTAAACATAGATGTTGATATCACATGGATAAAATAAGATGGAGGCGAAGTAATTGATGACTAGTTTGAAACAAAAGTTAGAGGGGTACCCTTGCCCAAAATAGACTAGAGTATTGATGAAAGAGAGTGTGCACCCATTAAAATCTTAGTGTAATCAAGAGGACTAAGATATGGATTAGTAGAAAGAGGCCTCATGTCCAGAAAAGACATATTAAGAGGGGATCCGCACTCGTTGCCTCTGTTAAAAATACCACTTCTTCTAACATTGATGTTTCTATTACAGGTCATTCAAAAATTAAAAATAGGAAAGTTCCCAAGACCAAATCTGAAAAGCAGAGAATTCCCTATACCACGCCATCAATGCAAGTCACAAGGACCAAATCTAAAAAAGAGACATCAAAGTGGCCAAGGAGGAATAAGTGATCAATTTGGATGAAATGGATAGCCCAATGTCAGAGAAAAATGCTCAAGATACATTCTATGAAGATACATAGGCTCTAAAGGTTGATAAGTTTGATGTTGGAAATCCCACAACCGTTGTAATGAATACTCCTCTACAAACACCGTCCCCCACTCTCAAATGGTTGGAAATATCCATTAGCAAGAAAAGAAATGTGTTACCTATCACATTACTTGTAGAAGACATGGTTAGAAAATGTATGGGAGCTATAGTGAAGCCAAAAAGGATCAGGATTGAATCCATGATCGATATAGATGAGAAGACAAGGCACTGGGTAGCTGAGCACGCAGTGCCTAAGAGCGATAAAGATCTCTCTAAGGATACTGCTAATGACTTTATGGTTGAAAAGATAGACCTCGGGGTTGCGACTAGAGCAGCAGATGCAAAACATCTAGAGAATTCCACCAAGAAAATACTACATTGGACTTTCAAGGATGAGAGAGACAAAAAAGAAATGAAAGCCACAATCAGGAAGCTGGTTGAATTTATACAAGAGGTTCGAGATCCTAGTCCTTTTCCTTTAGCTCAAACTCCTCAATCTTTTGACCCCCGCTCACCTGAAGTTAGAAAAACCTTGGATCAGATCCAGAGGAAAAAACTCATAATTGATATGTTTGGTAAATGGATACAACATCAATCTCAGAAATATTAGCAGAGCTATCAGAATGGGACAAAGAAAAGAAGAAGTGGACAAACATAATGAACTAGATGAGTGAGATCAAAAAATATGGAGTAACCAAATTTATAGCTGAGAAACCAGTCTCGGGCCTAGATGAAGATGTCCTCTATGTATGATAAAAAATATTGAATAGAAAAATTTGATTATCAAAGCAGGTTACAAAGAGGATACCCATTTGTTGAATGAATTGAAGGGGTTAACATATACCATGCAGAAAGATCTAAAATTCTAAACATCACTCTGATGAGTGAAGGCAATCAAAATCAAGGATGCTAAGGAGATGACCCAGGAATTTGAGAAGGAGATTACAACAATCAAGGATAATAAGATCTCACAACCGAGGACTTCACATCAATGGCTAACATTGAAGCAATGCTGGTGGTTTGTGTAGACCATCTAGAATCTCATAAACAAAAAATCATCCAGGTGTGCAAAGACAAGAAAGTGCTCAGGAAAAGGATAATTCATATTACCATGCCAGATCATGCCATGATTATCAGTGTCTCTCATGTGCACAAGGAATGGAGGAATGTCTGCGCCACCAATCCCTCTCAAGACCAGTCCATGGCATCCAACTCATCTGCCACTCAGTGATTGTGTCCCACCGATCTCAGACTGCTTCCATCTTTTTCGCCCATGCTTTCCTTTAGTTATGCTTTTCAGTTTGTTTTAAAAAACTATTTTTTCTGAAACTCTGGGAGAGTTTCCCAAACTTTAAGTTTGTATGTTCTAAATCTGGTGTCTATATATAGCCAGGGAAAAATCTAAAATGACCGATAACAGTTTTGTTTTTGGGAGTTAGATAGAATAGATTAGATGTTTAGCTTATTTTGGTGTGGATTTTCTAGAAGATACTTTTAGTCAGTGTTTTGAAACTAATGAAAGAAAAATTTCTTCTTCTATAAATCTGTTAGTTTATATTGGTGAATTGATCTCTGTTGGGGTATCTTTGATTGAACATAATTCTTTCTTGAAGTAAATCTTTTCTTTAGTCTTAGTCTTTAATTTTTCCATTTTATTTTTGCGAATGTGTAAAGGGCCGAAGTCTGTGAACGTCGTTGAATTCATATATTTCTCAAGTTACAATGATTAAGACATCTTTATGTGAAAATTACTGTGATTGCCTTATTTACTTTCTGGTCAAAAGTATGTTTTTGCAAAATGCAACTTTGATTATTTAAAAATTCATTGAAAATCCTATCGGGAGCTATACCGTAGTTCAAAGGATCAAATATCAGATAAGTTTGATGCAATTGTTAGTAAGAGATCGATGTTTCCTTTGAGGGCTATAGAGTAAAGAGCTAAAAATAAAATAAAGAGACAAATTCATTTACTAACATATTTGTAGACATGCAAAAATGGACAAGTGCTTTCAAAATTGCAAAAATCAATAAAATGGCTTAAAATCATCAAAATGCACTAATTCAATAAAAAAGGGATCAAATTAATAAAAATGGACATAGTTAAATAAAGTTGGATAAAATCAATTAAAAGCAAAGGAAAAATCAAATAATGATGTTAAATAATTAAATCAAAGCTCAAAGGGGTGCAAAACACTATATAATTGATTTCAATCAATTAATTGTATAGTTGTTTAAATCAAAAATCAAAATGAACCTATTACCCTTACATTGCTAAATTTAATTAATTAATTGAATTTAATAATTCCTAATATCTTTCAACAAAGTTGAGCAACCAATAAGAATTGAGAACAAAAATACATAAATCACTCAAAAAGGATGAATCTCAATCACTCATTCTAAAGTTTCAATCTCAACCACTCAATTTTGTCCTTTTATCCAAAGCTTTGAGACAAACCTTTAAATTGTCCCCCCATTTATGAACAAAGCAAAGTATTTGACTCAACCAATGGTTAATCATGATTACTTCACTCCACCCCCTACCCTTGGGAATTTACTATAAATATGGAGCATTTTGAGAGCAATTGATATCTTAGAAATTCATTTGCAAAGCATTGTTACTATAGGCAATTGAAGAGCTTTCTAAGAGCATTTTGAGCTAGAAGCATTGTAGAAGCATAGAGCAACATAAATTCTCATTTTAGAAGTGTCACTAGTGGAGATCTGAGCTGAGAGCTTCACTTACCACATCTTTCTAGAGAGCCATGAGATGCTATAGATCTTAGTTTCATTTTTAAATAGATTAGCATTGTATTTACTTTAGAATTGTAGCTAATTAGATCTTAATTTCATGAAGGTGATATTCATCATCACACAAATGATGCCCACCGTGGGGCATTAGGCCTCATTTTATCATTTAGATCAGAATTTGCATGCTTGTATTGTCTATTTTCTATGATTATTTTGCAGGAAACAGGTAAAGTCACACCTACAAAAGATTCAATCATGCCTGCAGTCAGTTTACTACCGCTTGCGATCTCTGTCCTGACGTGTGTTAGCTGAAGATTCATGCCTAGAATGCAACTTCTATTTAGCATTAATTCCTTTACAGTCGCTTGCATATCAGAAGCTCACGCCTACGAAAATAAAGCATTCAGCCTTTGGTTCTCAAAGTCATGCCTGTGACTCAGGGAGTATCGCTTTGTTAAAATTTGTTGTCGCCTGAGTTTAAAATTTGCTTCACAATTTTCAATAACAGTCACGCTTTGAATATGTCAATTTCCGCATACTGTTATTAAAGTGTCACTTAGCATTAATCATTTTCTACAATTTTCAGTTCTGTTCACACTTTGTGATTAATTGCTCACGCTTGTGAAATTTTAAGTGTCGCCTATGTCATTGCAAAGTGTCGCTTGCTGTCACTAAAGTTACGCTTGCTGACAATTTATTCACGCTTATTAGTTGGACAATGTCGCCTGCTATCTGTTGTCTTTGTTTACTGTTAAATTGATTAAATCATTTGTCTAACTCTCTGTTTGTGTGATTTAACAGTAAATGAGAAACCACAGAAAGGTGTAGAAGCCTGAAAGCAGATTCAACCAAGAGGGAAAGACACTA
Organism: Chamaecyparis obtusa; assembly: GCA_027943335.1. Lineage (NCBI taxonomy): Eukaryota > Viridiplantae > Streptophyta > Pinopsida > Cupressales > Cupressaceae > Chamaecyparis > Chamaecyparis obtusa. The sequence continues at coordinate 1,421,816 of BSBK01000620.1, read as the reverse complement.
GCAAGGAAGATTAAGAAAGAAAACATAGCACACATCAAGGCTGTCCTTGAGACTACACAAGAGGAGGATAACCAGGTATTCCAACACTATCTTACAATTGTTGAAGCATACAAAGAAATTTTGTCTCTCTAAATTGGATTTTTAGTCCTTAAATCAAGTTTTCTTTGGAAATTTGCAAATAAGCTCTATAAAATTCATACATAAGTGTTGTTCCTTCAATTTTTGATTTTGGTTTCCCCTCATAGTGTTTGTTAGTGTTGACTAACTTGCTGGTGGACAAACACATTTGGAGGAGGCTATTGCCAAGGTGAGTTGAAAAAAAATGACAAAACCTTTCAAAAATGCCCCTAGCTTAGGCTAGCTACCAAGGAAAGGTATTCTTCTATTCAAGCTTGCACTTGATTAAATTGCGGCATTATTTTTGAACATAGCTTAATTAAAACAAGAAATGAACCACACACTTCAATTTTAAGAATCTCCTTGTTAAGAGATTGGGAAAGAACAAACTTGTGTTTGAGTGTTTGGAACAAAGAAAGACAATAGGGGTATGCTCTTCACTTTTTAAGTGAATCAAACTCCCAAACTTGTCAGTCTAATACATTTTTTGCTTTCTATATATATGCTAGAGCAATAGTGGGCTTGCCTCCTGAGTTTTCCTTAACAAGGCTGGTGAGAGGGACAACCCAAAGTGGGATACACTCACTTTTGCTGCGGGGATCCAACCCACTATAAAATGAAACGCATGCATCCTTAATGGGGTGTATGAGAAAAGGGTCTTAAATTTTTCAAATTTCCTCTAGTAGTCCTCACGGATTGTGCAAAATCGTACTTCGGTGCGTGTGGGAAACCCCTTAACATATTTGGAGGATGAAGATTTAAGATCCATTTTGAACGGAATCCATAATAAATCCCGATAAAGTAGCAAGACCACCTTATAGAGCCAAAATGATAAAAGCCAAATTTGACTTTAGGTAGGTTGCTTGGAATTTCTTCTTGTGCTATACTTGTGAAAATGTTTGAGAATATACACACTAAAGTGTTTAGGGACACGATGAAATATTGATGTGTGTGTTGCGATTGTTTTGTATTTTCAGACAAGAAATTTTCAAAAAACCTAATCTTACAAGTTTAAAAAAATTCAAAATCTTACAACTTGGTTAGCAAAGTGCCACCTGTGCACAAAACAATACCACCTATTAGAGGCAAAGTCATGTTTGTGACTTGTATGAAAATGCGTATCAACGGTGAAGTCACGCTTAACACATATTGAATCACGCCTGTCAATACTGGAAAACCACTTATCAATAGAAAAGTGCCACCTACATCCTGCAGTGTGCCACCTAATTCAATACCAGTTCATGCATATCAACTTTTCAGTCATGCCTAGACTCTGGCAAGTGACGCCTAGAAACAAAGAAGGGCAAACAATGGGCATTTCCCGAGGGTTTAGGGAAATTTTGAAATCATTTTTTGGATACCCTTTGTGAACCATTGCAACAAATAGATCATATTCTTGACAAAACATTTATAATGATGAGTCTATTTGGGAAACAAATCAATCCTATTAGGGAGCATAATTATCGAAATCAAGATCAAAATCTCCATTGGAATCAAACTGATGAAGTATCCGAAGATGAAATTTTAGAAGCATCCAAAGATCCCATATTTATGGAGACAATGGAATTAACTTTGAAGAGGTATAATGAAGCGTATTCCCTTTATTTAGCTCAATCAGGAGCTAAGCTTCCTCATAATTTTGACACATCAACCTTGGAGAAGAACGAGGGAAGACAAAAAGATACATCCTAAAGAGCCATCATTAAGATTAATTTGGCCGTTTCTTTATGATTATGGGCCATCCGCATTTTCATCCTCCTCTCAAAAAGAAGTGTTTGAGAGCAACAAACCTATCTTGGATCAAGGTAAATCTCGTGATAATTGTATTTGCAATCAAGATAATAAAGAGTATGAAGAGAAAGGCACCACTCTCAAGCAAGATCTAATGCACGAACCTCTACCTAGCAAGGTTTCTCCCATAGTTGGTACTCCTTTCATCTTTCATTCATCTCCCAAAGCTCCACAACTATCCAAAATTCTTCCATCAAAGAGTGAGCCTAATGATGACACTTTTCACATTGACTATGTCTACCCTCAAGGGCTACCTCTAAAAGAAACCCAAGCTAACTTACATCTTGCTGTAGATCATTTCCATGCTTCAAAGATCTTGGACCTCAAAGCTTCATGTGCGTCAATGCCTATTATACTCCTTGAAAAGGATCCTACATCATTCCTCCAAACATCCCCCACACATATCCAAGCAATTACCTTGTCCTTAGAAGTGGCTCCATGTCAAGAGGATAATCTAAAGAGAAAAGAAACAAATATTGATAAAGATCAAGATCAAGATTATATACAATCCCCTCCCATATTTGATGAAGGTCCCATATCCATAGAACCTTGTGATGATCCCCTTGCATCCTTTCATGTTTTCCAAGATGATATCCTTCCATTCCAAGAACAAAGTACCCTTCCAAGTTCCATATTTTCTCCACTTCCCAAGAAAGATCAAGATATTCCTTCCACAAATTCCAATGAGCATATTGAAAATCAAGAGAAAAATATCCTCTCTACATCATTCAAAGATCCTTGTCAAGATCAAAGTATCCCATCATTTCCTTATCATATTCCTCCATATTCACCTCAAGAAACCATCATTCTTCCAAATCCCTTGCATGATAATAAATCCCTTCAAGCTTTAGTTGATCCTATCAAATGTGTTCCTATCAAAGCTACACATGATCCTATTGGCATAAAGATAAATCTTAAAGATGCAAACTTTGGCAATGCAGCTCCTTCCAAAGATATTGATATCCCTTTCACACCTTATATCCCTCCATTCAAATGCAACCATATGCCTTCACTATCCTCCAAATCCATTTTGGGTTCCTATGTCCCAAAACAAAAGTCTTCATCCCTTCCATCCATATTTGGTCCATATAGTCCTCCATCAATCATTCCTATCATCCCTAGCTATCCATTCACTTACGCTACCATGTATCAAGATCAACGAAGGCACACATACTTGAAGAATGTCCAAACACCAATCCATATGAATCCTCCATATTATTCCTATTCATCCACAATTCCTAAGTCTTTTGGAAGCAATTTTGATGTGCAACATAAAAATCATAAATCCAAGAATCCACGTGTGTATAAAAATCACAATGTCCCATCTAATCAACATGTGAATGAAAAGAAAAATGAAATATCCAAAAGGTTGCAAAGGTCTAGCAAGCAAAAAGAAAAATCAAATAAAACGTGGGTTTCTAAATCCCTCATTGAAGAAATGCATTCAAAAGCAGCACAAAAGAAAGAAAAATCAAATAATATGTGGATTCCCAAGTCACTTTTGAAAGACTTGCACACAAAAGAAAAATCAAAATTGACATTCAAGCTTCCAAAGGCTTCCATTCCATCTCCTTCCAAACATCCTTCATCTTCCTATATCCCAAAATCCACTACCTCAAAAAGATCCTTACCTCCTTCATCTATTGTTCCTCCATCATTCCACCACTCTTCAAAATGTATGTCAGAGTTGATCTTGCCAACATTTCCATCTGCAACATACCTTCTTCTTATCCTCACATTCATTTTCCAATGCATACTTTCTATACTTCCATCCCTCTTGTCAATAGCTTTGAGCATCCTAGTCATACCCATGGTTTATTATAGCATATCTTTCAGAGGGGCATTGTCCAAAGATTTAATGTTGGGAAAATATTGAAAAATATGAAAAAAAAAAGGAAAAAAACAAAACAAAACAAAAGAAAGAAAAAAGTGCCTTGGTGAAAACCTAGCAATAGGCACCTAGGTAGAAAAAGTAAAGAGAAACAAATACCATGATGAAAACCTGGTAAACATGCGTCATGCATAATTTCTCCTTGCACTCCACACTTGGGGGCAAGTTTCATCCATATTTCCTCTCTCACCTTCATCTTGACAAGGTTGAACACATCCATGAGCATTGAGTATCTTGACATCTGTTATCCTTTCCATCAGCTTATGTACTCATTGCATCCATGTTACCCTATCATGATCTTGCTTATCCCAAATTCACCTTCATTATTCCTTGACAATCTTTCCATAATCCAAAACATCCCTTCATAGACTCCATCGTCCTTTTATCTGAATTGTGTTATCTTATCCACATCTTACCCAAATTGATCCCTTGGTCTTGATAAAAAATGAAGAACTTAAAGTACAAAAATTTGTTATCAATAACTTCTTGACATGTCCACTTCTTTTGGATCCCTCATTTTCATGACAACAGATCATTATCCTAAAGGCTATCTAGCACTGCATCATTGGCTTCCATGGCTTAATCCAAAAACATGCTTTGTATTGCTATATCATTTTTCCTTAGCTTGGGTAATCTTGAGGAAATGGTCCTACGGGTCACATTTGCATGCTTCATCCATCATGGCCTTTCCATCTCTAATCCATCAGCTTGAAAATCCATCATTCATATCTTATATCTTGCTAGACATTGGGGGCAAACCAATGTGATCTTGTTCGAGAGTTGGTAATTTATGGCATAAAAGTGCTTTGAGCTACATCTTGCATAAACCAAGCTTTTGTAATATTTTGGGAAGTTTTCCCAAGTCCAACATTTTTCCTATCCAACTAGAGGCATTGGATCTTAATCAATGGATTTCAACAAACAAGCATCAATTCACATGAAGCAATGCATTAAACTCAAACAGATTCGATTAGTCGCACATTAGAGGACTTATCAGAGCTTCAGAAGAGTGGAAAGTTTAGTGAAACTTTGATGGATGTCATTGTTCAAACCCAAGTATTTGAACCTACAACATGATCCTTGAACCTTCATTGACTTTATTATTCGGGATTAAAAATTGACAAAAACACCTTAAAGATTAGAATGCTTGGAAATACTTTTTGAAAATCATGAAACATGGAAAAACACTTGAAGCTTTCTTTTGATAATCTTGATGAAATTAACTTTTATCACATCTTTCGAGCTAATCGATGATGTTTTGACTAGATTGGCCATGATAGAGACATGATATTTTCTTGCCTTTGAGTGATTGTTTTGACGAAGATTCATCAACTTATGAGAGTTCGTCTAACGACATGGTCATCAAAGAACCATCAAGGACTATCCCATAAGAGGAAGGATTGACCTTTGCTTGTTTACACAAACAAATCCCTTGGCTATTTAGATCTTCCATATCTTAATAGCAAAAATCCACTTGCAACATTGAATCTATTGACACTGGTATTCAGACTCCCATAGTTTGGTCATCCAACTAGTGAGGGTTGTACTAGGTTCAAAAAGAGGTTACCAAATGCGATAAAAAGCGGTATTCATATCATCATGATGTGGTCAGTGATGGTTGTACTTTCTTTCTGGTCCCAAAATGCTCAATGATGAAAACTTATCTCCATGGCATTTCTTTGCTAAAAAGTTGGTGAAACTTAGGTTGCATTGCATTTATCATGTTAGATTAATTGCATTGGTTTATGGTTCATTTTCCAAGGACAAGTGGGTACATCAATAATCTTGGTTAGTCAAAACATCAAAGCAATGGGGGTTTTAATCCAAACGTCTTACTCTTGATATAATCAAACAAAGAAAATGAGATTATCTTTTTCATTCATGCATAGCATTAATCATTAATCAGTATACCAGAAAAGAAAGAAAAAGATTCATTACTCATACATCATTTTTATACATGATAGTTAAGGATAGAATTGCATACATTGAAAACTACAAAAAAACCATAGGGGCATCCCATAAAGCATTTTGCATCCATACAGTTGACAACATGGAAAAAACCAGAAAGATAGGCCAAAATTCATACATCATTGCATTTATTTATCTATATCATAAAATAAGATAACTGCATCCATGGCATAAATCATAGTAAATGGATCAAGAAAACATCATATAGCTGCATAAAAGATAATCTCATAACAACTCATCAAGGAGAAACAAAGGAGTATATCATCATAAAAAGTGTTCATCAATGATCCACCAAATTAGTATATCAAGATACAATGTCATACAAAGTGATACATCAAATGTTTCGATCAATAAAGTAACATGAAATATGATGGAAAGAACATCAACAATAGAGTGACTCTATCATCAAATCAAGAGCCTGCAACACCAGACCCATCTGGACCTCTAGCATCCTATGAAGGAGGAGCCTGAAAAGTACTCACTCCGTCCTGTCTCTAAATCATAGCTAACATAAACTTCTGCATCAAAGAGGCAACCTGATCTAAACACCCAAAAATAGTGGATACTGTAATACCCCAAAAATGGGCTATAGGTTCATTAACCTCCTATATCGACACATCAAACGAAATCGACATCGCAGTCCTAACCTAAGGCACATCTGAACATCATCAAAGCCTAATTAATTATCTCAAATTCTGCATCGGGGAATATTCCTAGTAATATTCCTAATTATCATAATTATCTTTAATTTAATGATTATTTGGCGATAAATCCTATTTATCCTAAAGTTTGATTAATTGAATATTCCCAATATTTAATTAATTAGATTTAATTTTGCCACTTAATTGTTTAATTGAAGTTAATTCTATTTATTCCTAATCATTATTATTTAATAAATCCAAAATCCTATGAATAATTGATTAAATTCTTATTTAATTAATTAAAGCAAGTTGTCAATTTTTAATAATATTGTTTTTGAATAAAAGTTTGAAAAATAATTGATTAACCCATAAATCAATTGTTTTATTTTTCAAAATCAGTTAAAGTTGGAAATAAATCACTTTATTATTTATTTAATTCATAAATAAAACATGCACAATCAGAAAAGCAGACAACTATCAATTATCAATTAAATCTAAACTCTATTTTGAGTTAAACTCTGCTTTTGCATGTTTTTGTGAGTTAATTATCCTTTATTTAAAAATAACTCAAAAATCAACCTGAGTTATTTGAGTGATTTATGGCTTTTTTTTTCATGCACCTCCAAAGCCCTAGATTTCTATAAATTAAGGCTTCAACTCTTCATTCAAATGAATCCACGAATTGCACACTCATGCTGTCGAATTGGAGACTGAAGAATCGATCTTGAGGATTTGAGTTGTTGTGAGATTTTCATTGTTTTTGCATAGTATCCATATCATTTAGAATATTATTGTTAGATCATTTTAGCATATCAATTTTCATATTAGGATAGATTCATATCAAGTTTTCATCATCATAATTGCATAGAAAAACCCAAAAAAATAGATTAATTTGCATCTAATCCATATCTAGATTTTGCATTCAAATCCTTCGTTTAGGTGTCGTCAAGGTCACTGATCTTGGTATAATCTGAGAATACATACGCACATCTACTAGAAGGCAATAAATCACTTGGTTAGTTTAGTTTTCATTTATTGCATGATTTTGATTTTAGCTAACCTCTAATGTTTTACTGAAGTGTTGTGTCTTTAGACAGGTACAAAATTCACACACACATTTCTGGCGCCCACCGTGGGGCCTTGAAATGGGTTTCCCTTCAAATTTTATCAATTTCTATCATTTTCTTGTCTTTTTTTGTTCCAAGCTAGGATTTTATTCTCTGTCCATACAATTTTCGTACGAGTTTTGTCAAAAACTCATACCAGGAGATGCCCACTGTCGTACGATAGTTGATTTGATTGAGGATCGCAAAAGCAGAAACCCACTATCATCTGGAAGCTCAATTGTCATGTGATCTGATACCCATTGTTGTACGAGCTTCTAGATTATCGTTTGGGAGGTAGCCCATTGTCGTACAAGTTTCAGTGCCAGGGTTCAATTGTCATTTCACTTTTTCAGGTAGTTTGTCAGATTTGGTTTTCAGATTTCAACTAATAGCTAACCCTAACAATTGAAATTCTATGTTTTTGGTTGATTTTCACTGGTTTTTGATTGGAAAAAGTGCAAGAATTGCTAAAAAAAAGTAAGAATCTACTAAGTGCGTTGTGAGGAATTCAGGTAATCTTTTCAGATGATAACGTTTTGATTTGGATTAAAAATAACTCTTGCGTGTCAAGCTTGTGTGACCTTTATTGCTTTCATATCACACATTTCATTTGGGCTCTAAAAATGAACATAGATTTGCTTTCAGCATCTTTGTTACACACAGTAAATAGGCCCTATGAACACTATTTGTGGCTCTTTAGAGAGTGAATTTCCAGCGAAATTCTTCTCAACGAAGGAACCCTTGTAGGTAGGGAGGATATTGAGGGCATCTCACGTTCTACTAGATCCGTGTGTCTTCGACTTTTGATCGATACATTCTCTCTCCGGAGAGGTTGATAGATAATAAGGAGTTGACGTCATAGATCTTTGTGAGATAATCTTAGTCTTAGTGCGTCGGATTTATTTGTCTGCTTTGTTTTGGTGAAGTGAAGAGGCTAGGGGATTATGCTCTACTTCCTTTTTGGATAGTACCAGAAACCCAGATCCTTGAATCTGATCTAGTCCCCATGTGGTATATCTTGTGAGTCACCTTTAGAGAGGGTTAACCATAGTGGACATTCCCTTAATTGGGTCAACCACGTTGATGGAACCTCAAGTGGTAATAGCCATTTTTGCCATGGTAGTGACAACCGCTATATAAATGTCCTGTTGGAAGAAATCTCCACAAGTGTGGTCTCTTGTTGGGCTGTCAGATCTCCCTAGCATATCCTGAAGCTTAAGTTCTCAGACTGTGTCAAAACCCTGGTGCGCTTGGATTGGAGTTCGCCCTCTTGGATCATAAAAGTTGCAGAGTCAAACCATTACTAAAAACCCTACTGAGGCCAAATTTTCATTTTTTAGGAATACGTGCATTATTGCAAAACTTTTTGGAACATACACAATTAGCACTTCTAAGGATTAGCACAAATAAGTCACTTGATTGTTCATGCGCAAGGTTTCTTTTTCCCTTGTTCATTGTTTTCAGACATGCTTGAAATCACTTGCTTGCTATTTTGCGTGCTTGCTTATCTATCTAGTTATTGAAAACGAACAAATCTATTACAATCCTCAAATCTGGACATTGAAATTTGCAAACAATCTAAAACTGAAAACTCAAAAATTTGCAAAAATTGAAGTGAAATTCCTTTATGGAGTCAAAAGTCATCTCATCAGGTCATAAAATCGTACGAGTTTTGGTCAAGAGTCATTTCATAACCCCCTGATTGTCATATGGTAACTAGTATATTGTCGTACGAGTGTTTCTGCCAGTCATTTTCAAAAGTCAATTTTCCTATTGTCAACTGTTGTACGAGCTTGTCAATTGTCATTTCATGCTATACCCACTGTCGTACAAGCCTACAGAAAGTCATTTGAGAAGTTTTGAAAAATTGCCAAAAAGTTGTTAGAATTGCTAGATATCCAGCTTTTTCAGCCTATTTCCAGAATTTGTCAAACAAATCACCGTGTCAGGAATAGAGCAACAGTTACTGAGAATCCAATCATTTTCCTATAGTGGCCTTTTGAATTCGGTTTAGCCTTCTATTTAATCGATTTGAGTCTTTATCATCTTGTGTCAAAACCTTGTCATAACTATCAATCTTCAATCAATCATCAAAATGACTAAGTGCTGTGAACTCGTGTCCGCTATCTTTTTGGAATCTACCCATACATCCAGGGCATAGTCTCCTTCATTTACGTCTAATCCAAGCTTCAATCAATCAAACCTTGACAAGGTTGCGTCATTTGATCTTCTTGAATCAGATCCTTCTTCAGTTGTCTTCATCATATTCTTTTTCTTCACCCAAGGTTAATGGTGGAAACTAGAGCTTACTCTCACAAAAAATCTAGATAAATATCTCATACTTTACCTTTGAATACTCTCCAAGCTCCAACTCTTGAGCAACTCTACAATTTTGGTCTCTACGAAGATGATGGTGTTGGCAATCTTTGATTAAAAACTGGTTACATTCCTCCATCATCAACTCATAGAGGTAATCAACAAACTCCTCATCAATCTATCCCAGGGAGAACTCCTACCATGTCTCAAGCAGGGACAAACTTTGGCTCTCAAAGAGCTCAATCTCAACATGGTGCAGATCAGGAACCCACACCTAAAGAAATTGCTCAATATCAAAATGATGATAACTTCAAACGAATGATGAAGCATTTCTTGAAAGAAGACAGAGAGGCATACTTTTTACAATTGGCTCATCAAGGGGCTAAACTTCCTCCCAACTTTAATGTTGAAGATATCATTACACATGAGGAAGAAACTCCAGTTATAGCTATGATGAAACAGATGCATGCCATGCAGTCAAGCTTAATAACCTTGAGAAAGAAAAGGAACCCAAAGAGTTCTCCATGGAGGCCCTATGTCCTTTTCCATTTGACAAAGACTTGTACATGCCACCATTCCTAAAAAGAGTGGAGATGACTAAGTATGATAAGTATGATGGACACTTGGATCCCCAAGATCATGTCAGAGAATTCTGTACACAATCTATGGAGTTCATGCACGAACCAACCTATCTGATGTGTCTCTTCCCTCAATCTCTAGGGGGAGCAGCCATTCATTGGTTCTCTAGATTTCCTTCTACTATCTAAACTTTTGAGGAGTTGATCAAATTGTTCTATCAGAAATACTCCTACAATATTCAACATCCAGCCACCATGATTGATATCTATAATCTCAAGAAATATCCAGGTGAACCATTCTTGACATTTCTCAAAAGATGGAGGAAGAAATTCTCTCTATATGCTAGGCCTATTCCAGAAACTGAGAAACTAGAAATCTTCATCAATAATCTTATCCCAGAGATCAACTACCCTTAACAAATGCAAGATCATACATATTTTGATAAGATGGTAGACAATGCGATCAAAATTGAAAAAGTACTTGTGAAAAAAGGAGAAATCACACTTCAAAAGGACAAGTACGAATCAGGATCTAGTTCTAAAGATAAAAACAAAAACTGGAACAAGAATAAAGGCATTGTTATAGATGGTGTTGTTGATACTATCCATGCCCCATCAAAGACACCAACTTTCAATCTAACTATTGGTACCCAAGCCATAAAATCCTCAGAACAAAAGGTGCTTGAATCATTTCAAAAGAAGCCAGAGTATAAAAAGTGGTTCGTTGACAATAAATGAATGTTCACTCCTTTGGGAGAATCTTTGGAATCAGCTATGAGAACTCTGCTAACTAATAACATCATCTCTTTGCCTGAGATTCGACAATCTGATTCTGAGCCTAAGCCAAAATGGTGGAGAGAGAATGAATTCTTTGATTTTCATCGGGGTAAAGGTCACAAAACTAATAACTGCTTACGCTTGAAACATACTATTCAAGATCTGATTGATAAGGGAGATATCACCATTAACAATCATAAGAGCAATAATGATCATACAGTGTTCACAGAACCATTTCTGAAACATGGTCAAGAAGTTTCATCTTCTCAACCTAATACGGGGGCAAAGGTCAATTATGCTTGCCTTGGAAATAATGTTGTTATCAATATGGTTGAACCTTGTCCCTCTGAACATTGCAATGTCATCACAATTATGCGAAGAGATAGAGATCATCATTCAGCTAATGTAGTTACTTGATCACAAGCTCAGGCACATCTGAATGGACAAATCCCAGATTCATCAAATGTCCCTATGATACCCTTCAATCTTTCTTCCGCTTCCAAACAAAAGGCTACTTCTAAATCTTCCAATCCTAAAGATACAAGGCCAACATCTTATAGAATTGTTCAACAACTCCAACACACTAATGCAAAAATCTCCATGTTTGAGTTGCTTCGAATATCTCCAGCTCATAGAGCTATTTTAGACAAAGCTTTGCTCGGATCCAATGTTCCTGATGACCTTGATTTAGACAGGTTCTAGACCATGGTTGGACATCTTACGTCTCCACAGTATATATCCTTTTCAGAGGAAGATGACAACTCCTTGAGTCACCCCCATAACCAGCCCTTGCATATAGAAGTCTTGATCTAGAACCATAGAGTCAAACGTGTGTTGATAGATGCAGGTGCTGGCCTAAACATTTGTTCTTATAGCTTGATCACACAATTGGGATTTTCAGAATTGGCTATTGATCCTAGAAAGAAAATAACTATAAAAGCCTATGATGAACAAGAAAGATCTTCTAAGGGCACCATTGTATTACCTATCAGAGTAGGTCCAGTTATCAGGGATACTATATGTCAAGTTCTCGATCTACCTTTGGCTTACAACATTATTCTAGGGAGACCATGGATACATGAGATGAAGGCTATTCCTTCTACATTTCACCAATGCTTGAAATTTCCTTATGAAGGAGTAGAGGTCACTATTCCAGCAAAAATATCCACCACTTGCAATACATTGAATGAAAGTGCAGATAAGCTTGTGCCTAATAACAAAGAATCTTCCATTGAACCAACTAAAGAAGCATCCACATCTCAAATGGAAGATCTTGCAAAAGAGGTTAATATCAAAAAAAATAGTATGGGAGAATATACTATAGAGCTAGTCTTATCTTTGACATCTCTCCCTATCTCACCTAATTCTTATGGACAATCTTTGAAACAATCCAGACCAGACTCTAAAGAACCTCTTGAGGCATATAAAAAGAATTTTGTAGCAGAACAAGTCTCCAAGCAAGAATTTGAAGAGGATGAAGCTATGCTTGCATGGCTATACAAAGATGAATCTAAATCCCATGATATTCAAACTAGTAACTCAGTAGTATCAAAAATCCCTTCTAAGGCATATGGTCCAGGAGACAAACTGATAGCTAAAATGGGATATTCAGGTAAAGGACCTCTAGGAGTTAGAGGAGAAGGTCTTATAACACCTATTTCACATACTGGTAGGGAAAAAAAAGATACTGTTGGCCTAGGCTTTAAAAAGAAACCCTTCCACCTCAAAGGTAATTGTTCTCATGTCATAGAGCAAATTGCACCAGGAGAACCTCTTCTTAAGAAGGAAGAAACCGAACCATCAGATAGTGATTCAGATAGCTCTGAACTTATCCCTTATGAGCATTTGCCTAAAGAGATCAAAGACCTTCTTGATGATAAAGATGATCCAATCAAAAGAATTAATGTAGTAGAAACACAAGAACCTACTATCAATCAAGAGATAGTTGCAACACAAGAACTAGCTAATCTTGAAAATAATCAAGAAGAAGGTGGTAGTTATTCTGAGATAGATTCTCATGAGTATGAATTCAAATTAGAATCTAAGGGCAACCCTTCTTGGGGTATTCATCCTAACTTTACTCATGTTCTTAGATTTCCTAGAGGCATAGATGAGGAATCTAATGACTATGAATGGGGAGCCATTCCAGAACCAGATGAAGATGAGCTTATTACAGAGAAACATGTTGATGTTATTCACCAATATGCACCTGAACCCAATGTAAGTCTAGAGAGAAATGATGAACCTATCGAGTCTGATCCACCTATGGCTGAATTGGACTCCCACAATGACATTGAGCCTATTCACGAATTGAATGTCTTAAGTTGTAATATCACCTTTGAACTCGAGCGTCAGGTTAGGACCAATGATGACAGATCCATATTTGTAAACAACATGACAGATCCATCTCCCAATCTTTCCCCACTTTGACTATCCAATATCCAGACCTTATTGATCAAGCCTCCACAAATCTGAGCCATGGTATTTATACCTTCCCGAATGACTATGCCCTTGCTTGCTACCTCAATGCAGTTGAGCCTATGAGAACTTCCATCAGTGAACCGAGCATTAGCATGACAAAGTTGGACATCAAGTATCTTAGTCAGAAAAATAAGAATAAGAATAAAAAGAAAAGGAGTTCTGAGGGTGAAAACCACTTTGTGGCAGTCTCAAAACCTACAAAAGTAAAAATAAAAGACGTATCCAAAGGTGGAAACCTCTCTGAGGCACCTAAGGATGAGATATTTGATGTCCTTCTGAGTCATTTATAGGATAGATCTCCAGTTCTAATTAAGCCCACTCAATCTATCAATTTGGGAACATCGGAGGAACCACAGTTGATCCATGTAGCACAATCTTTATCAGAAGAAGAGAAGCAAAAATTTACAACATTCCTAACAGAGAAGAAGATCAACTTTGCATGGAAATATTCAGATATGCCAGGGTTGGATCCTAATCTTATAATGCATCATTTATCTATAGCTCCAAATGTCAAACCTGTCAAAAAAAAATTAAGAAAGATGCATCCTCATGTTGCACTCTTGGTAAAAGTTGAATTAGAGAAGCTCCTGAAAGCCGGATTCATCCGAGTTATTGACTATGCAGAGTGGATCTCTAATATTGTACCTATTTCAAAACCAGATAAATCAATCAGAGTATGCACAGACTTTAGAGATGTGAACAAAGCATGCCCTAAGGATGATTTTCCATTACCTATCATTGATATGATAGTGGACATGACTGCGGGATTTGAGATGTATTCTTTAATGGATGGTTTTTTTGGGTATAATCAAATAAAAATTGCTCCAGAGGATCAAGAGAAAACTACTTTCACATATGCATGGGGTACCTTCTGTTGGAATGTCATGCCATTTGGGCTTAAAAATGCCGGTGCTACATATCAAAGAGCCATGCCATCTATTTTTCACGACATGATGCATAGGAATATGGAAGATTATGTTGATGATACTTTAGCAAAATCTATGATTAGAGTTGAACATCTAAATGACTTGAGCAAGATACTAGACAAAATGGAAAAATTTAGTCTTAGACTAAATCCTAAGAAGTGTGCTTTTGGAGTCACTTCTGGAAAGCTCTTAGGATACATAGTTTCAAAGAAGGGCATTGAAGTTGATCCAGCTAAAGTGAAGGCTATCATGGAAATGCAACCTCCAAAGAATATTAGTCAAATGAAGACATTGCAAGGAAGAGTTCAATCTATCAGAAGATTCATATCATAGCTAGCGGACATATCACAACCCTTTACAAAAACATTACATAAAGGTGTGAACTTTGCATGAAATGAAGAATGTGAGAAGAACTTTGACCATATCAAACAATACTTATCAAATCCTCCTATTTTGATGCCTCCTATTCATGGGAAGCCATTAATCTTATATGTCTCTACTACAGATACGTCACTGGGGGCATTGCTTGCACAACATGATGAGAACAAAAAGGAAAGAGCTATATACTATATCATTAGAACATTGGTTGCATATGAGAAGAATTATTCAATGATTGAGAAAGCTTGTCTAGATGTGATCTTTGCATCACAAAAACTGAGACATTACATGTTATCTCATACCACACATTTGGTAGCCAAGATTGATCCACTCAAATACCTACTAAGCAAAGCTGCCCTCACAGGTAGATTAGCCAAATGGGTCATGCTCTTAAGTGAATTTGACATTGAATATGTTGAGAGAAAAGCTATAAAAAGATAGGTTATTGCTGACCAATTAGCAGATGCACCTATGACTGATGATACACCAATGCAGATGGAATTTTTGGATTCCTCTATCATGACTCTTTCTTCTTGAGAATGGCAGTTATTCTTTGATGGATCCTATACACATAATGGATTTGGAGCAAGCATATTATTCATAACTCCTCAAGGATACTCCATACCTAAAGCATTCAGATTAAAGTTCCCTTGCACAAACAATATTTTAGAATATGAAGCCCTTTTGAATGGCATGAAAATAGCAATTGAGTGGCGAGTAACAGAATTACACATTCATGGAGACTCTCAACTTGTTATCCATCAAGTCAATGATGTGTACCAAACTAAAGATGAAAAGCTCATTCCTTACAAGAGAATGGTAGATGATCTTAAGAAGTATTTCATATCTATCACATTTGAGCAAATTCCTAGAACGGAGAATAAGGCCGTCGATGCAATGGCAACATTATCTACTTTATTATAGTAGCCTGAACATGAGCTACGATATGAGTTCCTGGTGGAAGCACTATCTTATCGTGCATATGATTCCCCTGAAACTCGCGTGATCTACACTGTTGTTGGTCATGACTCATCCAGAGACAAAAAACCTATTTTCCTATCTCCAAGACCAAATCATTCCCGATACCTTCAACCGCCATGAAAAGAGATGCCTTATCCGTAATGCCTCCCGATATGTCATCATTGGTCATGATCTATACAAACGAGGTCTAGATGGTACACTACTTAGATGTTTATAATGGGAAGAGTCTCAACGTGCACTAGAGGAAGTCCATGATGGTATTTGTGGGTCACACTCGAACGGTTTAACACTAGCTCAAAAACTTATTAGGGCTGGGTACTATTGGCCTAAAATGGAGAAAGAGTCTATCAAGTTTGCTAAGAATTGTCAAAAGTGCCAAGTGCATGGAAAATTAATTCATGCTCCACGGAGAGATCTAATTCCCTTTACTACACAATGGCATTTTCACCAATGGGCATTTGATCTTATAGGAGCTATAAATCCTCATTCTTCTAATGGACACACCCATATAATCACAGCTACAAATTATTTTACAAAATGGGTAGAAGCAGTCTCTTTGACACAAGAAATTAGAAAACAAATCTCTATGTTCATATTGAACTATATCATATGTAGATATGAGATACCTCATTCCATAATCATAGATAATGGTGGACAATTCAAGAACAAATATCTAGATGATTTATGTGCCAAATTCAAGATTACACAACATTGGTCATCAATCTACTATCCTCAAGGGAATGGACAAGCAGAGGCTTCTAATAAGAATTTATTGAAAATCTTGCACCGTACAGTTAATAAAATAGGAAGAGACTGACATCTCATGATCAATCCAGCTCTCTGGGCCTACAAAACAAGTATCAGAACACCTACTGGTGCTACACTTTTTGCTTTAGTTTATGGGTCTGAAGCAGTACTGCCTATTGAGGTTGAAATCCCATCACTAAGAATCAGAATGCATGGTCTAGTAACTGATGATGACTACAGAGTGTCTAGGTTGCAAGAACTTGAACTACTAGATGAGTGTAGACAAGTAGCACATGATCATCTCAGAGTATATCAGAAGAGAATGTCTAGAGGTTACAACAAGAAAGTCAGACACAGAGAATTTCAGGTTGGTGATCTAGTCTTGAGAGAGAATCCTAAAAATCAATCACATCGAGAACGCAAGGGGAAGTTTGAACCCAACTGGCTGGGTCCCTTTGTTACCACTGCTACTTTGGCTCTGGTGCCTATCAACTCTCAATGACTAAAGGAGAACAGCTTTGAGAACCAATCAACATTCTTCATCTGAAGAAATTCTATGCCTAAGGCATTCAGTCTATGGTAAAATGTCTTGAAAAAATCTTAAAAACTGGAAAAAGTCCTAAAAATATGAACATCTTGGTGAAAACCTAGCAATAGGTGCCTTGATGATTCACAAAAAAAGTGAAAAATATCAAAAAGTACAAAAAATTTGAAAAAGTAAAAAATACAAAAAAAAGAAAAAAAGAAAAAGTGCCTTGGTGAAAACTTGGAAATAGGCGCCTTGGTAGCAAAAATAGAATCTCTGCCAAGATGGTGAAAACCTGGCAAACGGGCGCCACTTGTTTCAAAACGCTCCATCTATCAGCGCAATCTTGGTCTTTCCTAGCTTTCAGTCTTGCTTTAGTTTGTACATATCTTCTGGTTTTTTTCTGCATTCCTATTTTTAGTAAGTCAGTTTGTACACCAACCAACTCAAGCATCTATATCCTATCAATGTTCAAACTTGGGGGCAACCAATGTCATATCCTATGGCCTCCAATGTATCTTAGACGTATCATATCCAGTCAGAGTCCTTTGAAGCTTCATTTGAGTCAGTCAGTTAGTCAGTCTCATCTCCAGAAAGGATTTGGCATCTACAACAATGCAATCAAACATCAAACATAAACTGAAAACAAACTATGCTTTTACATGCTTTTATCTCCTTATATGCTTACTGATTTGCATTGAGATTTTTGCATATTGTGTCCTTTGAGCTCTTTAGTGATGTCCTTTACAGGATTTAGAGAGTGATGACTGGGGGTGTAATCTTTTCTTTATCTTTTTTTTGTATGTGAAAATCTAACAACTTTGAAAATTCTAGATTGAAATGGTGTCCGACTGTAAGAGCCTCTATCTTGAATTGGATGGCCATGCGTACCTCGACCATTGATACCCAAAAAATTCAAGGAAGTTTGATCTAACTATTATCTTTTGAGCGAGTTCTTTCTCCTATTGTGAAATGCGATCTTACATAAGGATGTGAGCGATAAAGGGTCACTACGGGTAATTCACATTGGATTTAGAATGATCTCTTGACTGTTTGATGTGTTTGTTACGCAAGGCATATTTTGGTCATCATGACGTCTATGTTTTGATGCTTATACAAATTGCTATATCGAAATGGACATGATATTCAAGTCATCCTGGTGTTTATGCCTTGGTGCTTATATCTAATCTGACATTCTGAAAACAAAATCAATATTCATATATCCATGGTTTCCTAATCAGTGGGTGTTGTATTGATTCCTATGCATACAAATCAATATTCATATGTCTATGGTTTCATCACTAGTGGGCATTGTATTGATTTATCCGGTTACCTAAAAATTCAATGATGAGAATGACCGACACATGATCAGTGACTAGGTCCTAGGTCTTAGGTTGCATTTCATTCTGCATGTCTCTTTACATTTTGCATGTTTGCATGATCTCACAATGGTTGGCTAAACTTCAATGCTTAAATGATTCTTCAATCACATCTTCAAATCTAACAAGAGCTAAATCTCACATGAAGGTTCCTCCAATGAAACAGTAAGTAGAATCCTTTTTCGGGATCAAAATCAAAATCTGAGATCATTCATATTATTAACTACTTGCATAATCGACCTTCAATCATCAAAGAAATTCAAAATTCAACTTAACTGATTATCTTACATCAAACTATCGAAATTTCAACTTGGGCAACTATGGTCAACTCATGGTCAAACTTAGTCAAACTTGGTCTTCTGGACCTCCAAACGATGCAAAATGTGTTCTCGAATGTCTTTAACCACTTCTCAAATCAATTAACATGCTTCTGAACTATCAACACTGACTTTTCTTGTCAGATTTCAATTTTAATCCCGAAGGGGGCATGGTATTGCATATCATTCAAAGTCTGTAATCTAAAGTTGAAATCATATCTTTCCTCAGTAACCAAGACAACAACCACGTCTAGTTGTTGATTCATCAAAAGACCTCATCGCTCAGGGAAAATCAATCATCACTCGGGGCATATCAGATTCATCGAGATCCATATCAATCTGGTATTCTCTTAATCTTGTAAATTGTATCAGTTTTTGTAACTATCGGTTCAATTGTGTTATTTCCTTAGTTCTTCGGAAACTGAAGGGTTCAGATGTGATACCAATGTGATTCAATATAAGGACAATCAGGTCTGGAATCAGTCACTCACTTCTTTGCAATCATAAGGTTCAGAATCAGGTGTTTTGACACTTTTTCACATCATCGGTTCATTGCTGTTATAGTTAACATTATCTTTGGTCATTCAGGACCTATCATCTTCATATCAAACTTCAATCAGTTTTTGTCTCATATCAATTTCAATTTCAAACATCTTCATCATACACAGACTATCTTTGAACCACTGCGCTTCGCACAACAATTTAAAGAGGGGCAAAATGTAATACCCCAAAAATGGGTTGTAGGTTCATTAACCTCCTATATTGACACATCAAATGAAATCGACATCGAAGTCCTAACCTAAGGCACATCTGAACATCATCAAAGCCTAATTGATTATCTCAAATTCTGCATCGGGAAATATTCCTAGTAATATTCCTAATTATCATAATTATCTTTAATTTAATGATTATTTGGTGATAAATCCTATTTATCCTAAAGTTTGATTAATTGAATATTCCCAATATTTAATTAATTAGATTTAATTCTGCCACTTAATTGCTTAATTGAAGTTAATTCTATTTATTCCTAATCATTATTATTTAATAAATCCAAAATCCTATGAATAATTGATTAAATTCTTATTTAATTAATTAAAGCAAGTTGTCAATTTTTAATAATATTGTTTTTGAATAAAAGTTTGAAAAATAATTGATTAACCCATAAATCAATTGTTTTATTTTTCAAAATCAGTTAAAGTTGGAAATAAATCACTTTATTATTTATTTAATTCATAAATAAAACAAGCACAATCAGAAAAGCAGACAACTATCAATTATCAATTAAATCTAAACTCTATTTTGAGTTAAACTCTACTTTTGCATATTTTTTGAGTTAATTATCTTTTATTTAAAAATAACTCAAAAATCAACCTGAGTTATTTGAGTGATTTATGGTTTTTTACCTCCAAAGCCCTAGATTTCTATAAATTAAGGCTTTAGCTCTTCATTCAAATGAATCCATGAATTGCACACTCACGCTGTCGAATTGGAGACTGAAGAATCGATCTTAAGGATTCGAGTTGTTGTGAGATTTTCATTATTTTTGCATAGTATCCATATCATTTAGAATATTATTGTTAGATCATTTTAGCATATCAATTTTCATATTAGCATAGATTCATATCAAGTTTTCATCATCATAATTGCATAGAAAAACCAAAAAAAAAAGATTAATTTGCATCTAATCCATATCTAGATTTTGCATTCAAATCTTTTGTTTAGGTGTCGTCAATGTCACTGATCTCGGTATAATCTAAGAATACATACTCGCATCTACTAGAAGATAGTAAATCACTTGGTTAGTTTAGTTTTCATTTATTGCACGATTTCAATTTTAGCTAACCTCTGATGTTTTACTAAAGTGTTGTGTCTATAGACAGGTACAAAATTCACACACACAAATACATCTATCCACAATGATTGCATATCTCGTGATAAAGTACCAATAGTAGGAGCATCTTGTGAACTCTCTCCTCTATCTTGTAGTTGTTGAACCTATGAAGGAACCTGTGGAGGCACCTGTTGTGCCGGAACCTCATCCTTCTACGCTGGAACATCATCCTGATGAGCCAAGGCAACTCTCTGCAACTAAACCAAAGGATCTAATCCATCTGGAATCTGCCTAGTAGCATCAACCTGAGCTTGTCTCTATCATCTCTGCTGTCTGTAAGCTCTATCCTATCTATCCGCTGCTCTAGGATGAACATCAACTGCATCATCATGTCCTCTAGCCCAATCTCTATCCCTAGCATGACCATCTCTCACCCGACCTCGACCCACAATAGTTGGAGGATCTCTCTATCCTTGCTATCTCGATCATATACCACCACTGCCACCACCACCACCACCATCACCCCAGACTGGGATAGGCTCTGCTGGATCAGTGAATCGAGGAAACCTGTTACGAGCCCACCAATTTGCATACTCACAAGACATACCTGCATCTACCATCCTAGGAAGTATCTCCCATCTGCAATAAGCTAAACCACCAATCTGATCCAATCTAAACTAATAATCAATGAGAGGACCCCACATAGATCTCTCTGCCTATACCCAAGCATATAGTGTTGTGCCCTGAGGCATATCTTGTATCCGACCATACTGTCTAGAAACTCTGCCGAAGCAAAAGCACTCAATAGTGGTAGTGGTATGACCAATCATCCAGTGAGGAGAAAACATGTAAGGTAACTCATCGTCATCCTCCCACCAATGCTCACAACCAATGTAGGGCCACCACTGAACCTGATCAAGATCATCAATCTGACACTTCCAGTAATCAAGATGACCCAAGTGGTGCTGAACAACCATACCACTATATAAGAAGACATAAGGAAAACCACGTTGATGAACCCTATCAAAAATAGGCCTAGTAATGGGAAGATGCTCCCATATCCAC